>OX377621.1:101777997-102977997 GCA_947397865.1 Polietes domitor | reverse complement strand
AGATAATGCTACCAAAACGTCTATTCAAAAAATAAATATTCTTATATTTATATTTTCAAAAATATTTTCAAAGCCATAAATATTGATAGATAGTGGGTGCTACTATTTCCATTCTATTGAATTCCAAAAGTACAAATTTTGAAAATCCATTATCAGACGTACATAGTGCAAAATAACCTAACTTCATGATTCAACCAATTTTTGCCGTAAAAGAAAAAGTACGAATTTGAAAAAAAAAACTTTTTATTTTGCGTGTCTATGCAGTCAGAGGAATGTATACACCGAATTCCAAGATTCCAGCTGCGCCCATTTGGTTGGTACCATTTTTACCCCCTTGACGTTTATACGCAATTAGAATTTTATCATTCTAGCTATAGTCGTTTAGTTGGTACTATTTTTATCCCTCTGTACCATTGTATCCCTTGAAAGTACTAATTTCGAAAAATTCGTCTATTTTCCGTGTCTACGCAGTCAGAGGAATGTATACTCCGAATTTCATGACTCTAGCTGCGGTCATTTGATTGGTACTATTTTTATCCCCATTTACCATTTTTATCCCTTTTTTGCCCCATTTCACCCCCTACAAATAAGAATCACTTTATGGTACACGTTTTTGCTATAAGGGGAATGCGCATACCAAATATCAAGCAAATATAAACAGACATGTCCAAAAAACAAGCTTAAATACGCTAAAATATTACGGATTATTATGGGTATTTTTAGTCCTTGTGAAGGAAAAATTTTTTTCCTTTGGGCCGATTTCGCCCCATTTCAATCCCAACCAATCTACGACTATAAGACGCATTTATGGAAAATTTGAACGTTCTAGCTCCTTTCGTTTAGATGCTAGCGTGCTTTCAACAGACAGACGGACGGACGGACATGGCTAGATCGTCTTAGAATTTTATGGCGATCAAGAATATATATACTTTTAGGGTCTCAGATCGATATTTCAAGGTGTTACAAACGGAATGACAACGTTAGTATACCCCCATCCTGGAGGTGGAGGGTATAATAATAAAGGGTTTTCATTTCGTTCTGCTGGCTTCGTTAGTTGTGAACATGATCGGCTTATAATAAATAATGCCACAAGGCCTAAGGCCTTCTCTCTTGATGCCTTTCTATGTCAATTCTGTGTTGCAATTTTCTCTCAACGGAAAGTTTTCCTCTTCGGTACGAATGTCACCGCACTTTTGCATCCTGTTCTCAGGTGTGACATTGAATTGAACTCAACGAAAATTCAAAACGAAATTGACACACAGAAATGTCTTAATGAAATTAAACAGTTTTACGTTTTCTTTGTCTTTGTCTTTATCTTTATCTTCGTCATTGTAGTTGTATTTTATTTTTGCGGTTTTTTGTTCTTGTTTGAAATTTATATCATTTAATTTATAATCATTAAATCTGACATTGATTGTACAATTTTGCTAAGAGCAGAAAAACGATGCTTGTAAATTTTCAAAGACTCATAATTTAGTGCCACAAGTTTTTTTTTGTTTGATTTTCTATGTTGTTCAAATTTAAGTCTGTCCGTCTGTCTGACTGTCTATATATACAAGTCTATGTATGATTAGAGACACCACTACAGGCGAATGCACCAGCACCAGTGTTGCATTGAGACCAAACTGCAGCAAACGTGGCCATTTTCATTGAATGCACTCGGCCAATATGATAAGCCAAGAAAAAGAAAAGAAAACAGAACAGAACACAAAAGCAAAGCTAAAAAGGTACGGCACATGTGATATTTGTTCTAGTTTCCATAGGAACACTGGGGTGTTCAATTGAATCAATATCTGCATTATTGTACACTAAGGTGGGACAAAAAAAAGTAAAAAAATACAAATTAGTATGTACAATTAAATCTTAACTCATAGGTCAAGATAAATATAGGGGGTGTTTTTTAACTTAGATAGAACTTTTGAAAACGAACTGTCATACAGGACTCACGTTTTGACATTTATGATCACTATACTCTGGCAAATTATCATGAATAGATTCACGCATACACAACGCTACCAAATTATCCAAATTTACTCTGAAAATCAGCAACTGGTTAGCGGAACTTTTAGACGCCTTCGTGACGCCCTGTATAACAGTTCGTTTGACTGCTAGCCCTTTCGAAAGTTCTATAGGTGGGCTAATTTTTACTTTGACTTTTTCTATTTTTTATACATTTTGATGATTTTCAAATGTCAAATTTGTATGGAATCTGACATTTGTAAATAGACCTTATGTCAAGCTAGATTTCGCTTGCAGTCTGAAAGGTAGCGTATTACATGTGCATATTTTTTCTCTCTCCTAGCTTTGTATATACCATCTTTTTGTTTTCTGCCCACCCTATTAAATTATTTATTTCGGCTTCGTTTTTTTTTCGTTGCAATACTCGTACTATCACTCAAGTGGAAATATGCACAGTTGTAAGCATGTGGTGATGGAAAGAAATGGATTTTGGTTTGAATGGAAATGCAAACCATTTGCATGGGGTGCTCGATCAGTGGTTGGAAAAGAATTATTATGGCAATAACTCGACCATTTCCTCCCATTTCACTTTTATATTAAGGGAATTATACAGAACGATAGTTGAAGTATTCTCGAGCAGGCAGTCCTTGTATATACATCCTAGCGAATATACATATGGACACTTTACAACTGAAAATTGATTTTTATAATATTTACGTTAACATACATATTATAATTTTTTCGGGTGGCAACACTTAAAACAGAAAATCTGTTCTGTCAGCAATCTTTTTTGCTATGTTTACAGACAAATTTAATTTTTGTGTGTTTGACTGAATGTATACTGCACATTGTTGTTGTTGTTGTAGCAGCTTTTAGAGGGAGCTGAGGTGATAATCCTTAAGTCTGAATTGTACTAGACTTCGTTCCGGCATGTATCCGATTATCGCGGGAACCTTTGTTCATCATCGTTTCTCGTGTTGTCCGGCTGTTATTTGCATCTTCTTCAAGGTTGATGTTATTGTTAAGGGAATGGGATGTTAATCGAGTTGTAGCCCTATCCTCCACTAGGGGCGCTGCATTTTTCATGTTAACAGCCATGTTATGTATCGCTAATGGCTATTAGTTTCTTCCCTGGACCTTGGAGCAATCGAAATGACTATTTTTATGTGGAAGTGTGTTCGGATGAGAAAATTGGCTGCAGAAACTCTTATTTTATGATGAAAATTGAAAATTTATACTGCACATTCGAATTTATTGACGCTGTGTTTTTCAATTTCCGTTTTCTTATTAGTAAACTACTTTTATTCGCCCACACGAATCAGCGATTTTGGAAAAACGAAGCGTTTTCAATAAAAAAAATTTGGTGTGCGCTGGACTTATTGTGCCCTTAAGTACAAAAACCCAGGGTTTTCATTATGTTCAGGCTCTTATTATGAGATAAATTGCTTTTTTGGGTGGCAACACTTACAGCAGAAGATCTGTTTCTTTTTTCAGCTATTTACTTTTTGTGTTTTACACATTCCAATTTATTGACGCTGCGTTGTTTTTAATTTCCGTTATTAGAACTCCCATTCGCCCACCCGTATCCGCGATTCAAGAAATAAAACAAAAAAAGGTTTGGTGTGCGGCAGCCTTTATTGTGCCGTGAAATACAATAAACACAGGGTTTTCATCATCTTCAGGCTGCGGTGGTTATATTTTTTGTTTTTCATTTCATTTTCCAACACTTTTGCAGTACATTTTTCACATATTTCGCCGAGTTTGTTTCATTTTAAATGTCAAAATATCAAAAGAATTCATAATACTTAATAATAAATTTAACAAGTGTTGCTCGCTCGCTGCATGCGTTTATTTCGGATTTATAATAAACGGACGTTAATTGTGCATGTATATGTGTGTGTGTGACTGACGGCGGAACTCACACACATGCCTGTGTGTGTGTGAGCGTTCATGTAATAGATAAAATTCGAAAACGATCATTGCAGAGATCTTAGATCTTTTGGCAAACGATTTATGCATGATTTCAATCAGATAAATGTTAGAGCGTAAAAAATAAGCAGCAAATAAATAAACAATATTGAAGGATCTGCGAGATATTAATTATACTAAATGATGAATTTTTAAAAATATATCGCAATATTTACAAGCGAAAAGTGTTTTTTGTTGGTCGAAATCCACACTTGGTTCAGAGCAAAAGCAATAAATTGCCGAATGTAAAAGGGCATATATATAGAGCTAGTTAGTTGTACACAGAGAGACACCGTGCGACGAATAAAATAATTAAATCTAAATTTTACCAAGATATGTACTATGTAATTTCTACAGCTTAGGCATGGTAAGTGGTAAGTCATGGTAAGTCAGCGGCCGCATGTTGCCAACAATTACAAGTAAAAAACCTTGTAGAACTTCCACCCTTCAGAGCTATACGGCCGTCCTAAGAAAGAAAGCCACAAGTGCCAAAATACTAAAATTGAGATAAAGACAGATTCGGAAACGTGAATGAGTGTCTGATACTTGTGTAAAACTCATAAGACACATTTTCAACTGTAATTGACTAAAAAGTGTTAAACAAAACAGATATTTCTACAATGTCTTACCTAGATAAAAAACTTAAAAGCTTAATATCTCAAAACTACTACAATGGAGATGTGACCTTCTCTCATAGTAGGGCAGTATAGGTCCCTTGCAATGACTTCAAAAATTATAATATTGTTCACCTACATAGCGTATTTCTTCTTACCTAGCTTCGTATATACAACTTTCTTTTCGATCCCCCTTATTACACACTTAAGTACTTGTTATAGCGATTAACAATTGCAATTATGTCAACAAGTAATAAGAATCATTAAAATATTTCGTTAAATTGTGTTCACTGCTTCTATCAAACTGAACTAAAACAATTACATTTTATCACTACACGTGTATATTAGGGTGACCATTTGAGTAATATGCATGTCATACGGCATGCAAAATCTAGCTGAAATGTCATAAAGTCGATTTTCAAATGTCAAATTTGTATGGGATCTGGCATTTGTAAATCGATCCTTTGTCATTTCAGCTAGATTTTGCATGCAGTGTGACATGCGATAATTTTCAGAATGTAAAATTTTTAACGTAAACATGGGGTGTTGAAAATTTCAGCTCAATCGAACAGCCCTTTCACGCTAAAGGCTAAATCGAGCTTAATTCGATTTCAAGCATTAATTTCAATGGGATCTGATATTTAAAATCAAATTAAGCTCGTTTTCGCCGTCAGTATGAAGGACTATTAACAGATATAATGTCCGTTTCACACGATGAGATCTACAGTTTGATTTTCTACCAAATAGTTGGCAACACATTTTATGCACTTATAGCCTTCTTAGACTGCATGCGAAATCAATTTCGATTTTAACTTGAATGACATAAGGTCGATTTGCAAATGACAAATATGTTTGGCATCTGACATTTGTAAATCGACCTTATGTCATTTCAGCTAGATTTCGCATGCAGCCTGAAAAGGCTATTAGTTTGCTGCCACATGTTCACAAAATCAACTCGTGTGAATCGGCCTTGACAGGCACAAAATGCTTCGTTCCAAGGCACGATGGGGTCAAACACCAATTTGAGAGGCAAAAATCCAAAAAGTAACGTATTATCAGAAAGTAATATTGCTAGATGTTGCCAACACTTTAAAATGGCAAAATATAAAAATTTGGAACCAGGTGGCAACTGGTTTTTTCAAACCATGCTGCCAAAGCCACTACTTTTTCTCTTGTTTCAAAATGCTTCGTCCCAAGGCACGATGGGGCCAAACACCAATTTGAGAGGCAAAATCCAAAAAAGTGACGTATTATCAGAAAGTAATATTGGCAGATATTGCCAACACTTTAAAATGGCAACATTTAAAAATTGGCAACCAGGTGGCAACTCGTTTTTTCAAACCATGCTGCCAAAGTTACTACTTTTTCTCTTGTTTCATTTTAATATTTCAATCAAATGTAATATGAAAACACATCTGTTGTAAAACGAAATTAGAAATTAGAAAATACTAACACAGATATAAAAAATAAAAAATGTTAACAATGTTATTGCGAAAAGCAATGCACTGCAATAAAGTGTGTTGTGTTTTTCGTGTATGTTACGAGTCGTTCCTGTATTCTTGGAATAGAACTTTGTTTATCCGGACGTATCAACTGAACCATATATATGAGAAGAAAAGTTAAAAATTACACTTTAATATACAGGTAGAATGGGCTGCAGCAAACTGCCATAAATTGTGAAAATTTCTGATTTAAAATTGTTTTAAAGTTAAAAATGCAGATATTGTAAAATTATCACCAGAAAATGGTAGAAATTTCAAAGAAGTCTTTATAATTAATGTATTAATTAGGCTAAAGTTGGGCGTGGCCGACTATGTAATACCCTACACCACTCCTTGTGCCTATACCTGGTTTTAATAAACACAGGTGCTTTCATATCAGTGGGTATAGTTTATACAGTCCATATAAATTATCCAGTTTACTATAAATTTATATTTAACCAAATTTAACGTAATATCTAAGATTTTATGAATATATGTTATGATACTCCTACATGTGCCACGATGTGGCTAGATACAAATTTTTGAGGCAAATACTAATTTTTTTCAAAAAGTAATAATGGCAGCATGTTGCCAAAATTTTAAAATTAACAAAAATGAAAAATTGGAATCAGATGGCAACTCGTTTTTCGAAAGGATTAGCAATCATCAAGGTAACTGCAATACATTTCAAAGATCTACCTGTAAGTGGGTATGGCAATATATTGATCAACTTAAAATTTAGCTGGACAACTTCAGTAAGCACCATAGGTACATGTACGGAATTAAAAGGTCTATCTTAAACTAACCACCAACTGTCACGCCGAAGGTTGACAATTTTTATTACATTTATTACATTAAATGTCTATGTTTCCTGAGGTATTTCGTCCCAAAAAACCAACTGTAAATGGGCGTGGAACTAGGCTGAGAAACTTTTTTTTAACATTTTTTAAGCAGCATAATTGTATGTACGAAATTTGAATGGTCTATCTGTTTCCTAACATATTTTGTCTCAAAAAATCTACTAACATCCCACTGTAAGTGGGCGTGGCAACTCAAAATTTGTATAGACGACTTTGGTAACCACCATAACCAGATATACGAAATTTCAAAGGTGTATCTGCCAATCTTTTTTGCCTCTGAAACTGTCATCGGTCATCTGCCCCATAGTGCAAGGGCAGCAGTCAAAATTTAAAGATGATAAGGCAACTCACTTCAATAGTGATTTCCCTCCACGAATGTAGTTGGTGTTCTTCGTATAATTTTCCACTTTTACAACATACCCAGAGTGGAATCTTTTGAAGGGAGCTTCCTTGAGAAGTTATGACAACATTTTTGGAAAGCTGAGAAATAAACTAAAAATGACTTGAACGATTTAACCCTTTTTGGAATCAAGAGAGCGCGATAAACTTGGAGCCTGTTTACAAAATTTATTGGGGGAAGATTGCGGTAAATACTTTATGTTGCTAGGTTATTTCACGAACTAATTTGCTAAAAAAAACTAATTAATATCTGGCATTGACGTTACCAAGTGCGTCAAAACACAACGAGAATCACTTTCTTGTACAAATACTAAGCTAGGACTAAGAATCTGTTAATAGTCGTGATTTATTCAAATTGAATTGGTTTTATGTCCGATATTTGAAAATTTTAAATTTGATTTAATTTATAGAAAGAAGAACTAAGGGCATTTTTTTATGTGAAATCATCAAACAAAATTATTTCAAATATTTAAATTTCAAGCTTTCTATAAATTAAATTAAATTTAAAATTTTCAAAAATCCGATCAAGTCATTGGACTTAAACCAATTAAGCGAGTTGCCTTATTGCCAACGTAACTAATAATAGTATTGTAAGAATAAATTCATGTTTTAATTTCATCATGTTAATACATATAACGAAAATAACTAATTTTATCATACGAACAAAATATTTAATTCTATTAACAAAATAATTAATCTTGTCACAACAAACTAAGCTATGTATTTATTTTAGTATTTATACTTTTGTCTTCTCAACAAAATATTTATTTTTGTTTTATTTAACAAAAATCTATTAAATTTTGCCAAAACATTGAATTGAATCAGGTAATTATGCTGTCGAACATGACGCAATTGAAACAATCTTTGCTCTTCGTTTACAATCGCCCCGTTGTTCTTTCGAAGACAAGACACATGGTCACCCACCATTCAATTTCTATTTAGTTGGACCACGATGTGATAATTTTCTAACACTGACTATTTATTGACTGCTACTGACTATGGGGGATGTACTGAGGCAGGCAGGCAGACAGACAGACATACGTTCATATGTTATGTGCTAGGTAGGTATGCCGAAATCTACATATGGACCAATAGTCCGTATGTCTGTCTGTCTATCGTACGTCTGTCTGTCTGCCTGGCAATCTTCGCATGTGGTACCACCACATTGACGATACCCCATAGAAAAAAAAAACAAAAACAAACGCAACAAAGAGCAGAATAACAACAATTATAAGAACAAACACTTAAATATTTTAATGATGATTGTTCATAGACACCGAGAAAAGAAAACGAAATAACGACATTTCCAACTAAATAAACCGCCACCACCACCACTAACACCAGCACATTCTGTGGGTTGTTGTCTTCAGATGATTTTCAGGAAATGTCAACACACGTTCGCATTAATTATTTTGCGTGTTCTGGTGAAATTCCCCATTTCGCACAGCAAGTCAGCCAAACTGAATAATATGCGATTCAAAATGAAAATATTTTGAAAATGTTCTCAAATGCAGGAGGAAAAACAAATTACGCATAACCACAACATAGATGCATATGAGTCAATCCGCGGTTTTTTGCTAGTTACTTCTTTTAATTTTAAATAATATTTTTCACAAATCGTTCTTTTGTCTATTGCAGACATAGTAGTGTGCTTTCGTCTCGCTTAAAACTAATGTAGCAAGTTGTCAAAAAAATCGCGACAACAGGGGCGTTTACACATATGATTTCTTGTACAACTTCAAAGACGATTATGACGAAAACTTAAAAAATTAAGCACTTTCTGATGAAAATTAAAATTTTTGGTACTTAACCCATTTTGACCCAGTGTTCGATTAATCGAACAGTGAACAGTACGAAACGTCAAAAAATTAATTTGGCTGGGCCTTGATGGGTTAACACTTATATCCTCTAAAAGAATTAAAATTTTCCTCTGAAATGTCAGATTTCAAGTAAATCTTCATGTGTAAACCACTCTAATATCATGCGTGCCAACATAAACTGCAAATACTCGCACATAATTATAAAGCAGCCTCTATTTACACTATGCGCTCCATTTGCGGTATCTGTCAAAAATGACAGGTCGCGTGAAAAGTCACATAGTGTAAACAAAACCACATGATTTCGAGAGAGGATCGCACGGAAATTATGACAATCGGTTCGAATTTGTCAAAAACTCCACACTTTTTGTGCGATAAGGCTTATATTTCACGAAGCAAGTGGAGTAGAAATCAGGATTAAAGTAAGCTAAAATTAAAACCGTGTGCTAAATGTTTTTAATTGATTTATTTATTTTTTGATTTTTATTTTGCACAATTATTCTTTAAAAGTGGGAGAGGAATCAAGTGATTTCTCTCACCAAAAATCGGTTTACACAATCGAGTAATATAAAGACTGCTCAAAAAACTACTTAATGGGTAACAATAAGCCTGTTCGATTGGCCTTAGTAGCTTAATTTTTGTATGGAATTTACTCGCTTAACAATAAAGTAGCCTAATACTCTCTTAGCGTTGCTGCCAGATTTTTCTTGTTGATCCAATTAAGATATACCAATGAGGAACAATGATTCCACCTTATCAAGACCCAATCGAACAGGTCTAATATCTATCAATGGTGCCACCATATCTAGTCTCATAATTACCTAGTAAGCCCAATCGAACAGGCCTATTGTTTACAAAAAAATATTTTTAACTTTGATTTTAATGATTTTTGTTACAATAAACGCCAAACTTTCTAACAGCCTTTTCAGACTATATGCGAAATCAATCGAAATGACAATGAGATAAATGTCAAATTTGTATGGAATCTGACATTTGTAGATCGACCATATTTGATTTCAGCTAGATTTCGCATGCAGTCTGAAAACTAATTATTATTAATTAAAACAATCGTGGGGAGCTAGACTCACCTTTAAGTACCTACACCGATCGGCCGTGGAATTTAGCAGTAATGTTTTTTATATCAGGGACGATTGGTATTGAATATGAAGAAAATAGTGACTGGTAAATCGATTCCGATTCTAATCGAGAATCGATTCTGGGGGTTTAAAACCAATTCTTTTGGAATCGATTACATATATTCAAATTTATACTGGAATCGATTCTCGCTGCACAAGAATCGATTTAGTTGAAAGCACCGTAGAAGTACTCAGATATTGTCTTTAAGCTGGCAATACTGAAAATTGCAATTTGCAAAAGTGCCGGTTAATCAGAAAAAGGTCGCAGTGAAAAGTTCTACATTTTATATAAATTTTTTCAAAAAAAAAATCTATAATATGGCACCAAGTTTAGTGTGGCATTACTTTAAAAAATTTGAAAAGGGCACAAAAGTTAGGTGCTCATTGTGTACAAAACACTTGGTTTTTTGTGGGAGCACCTCCTCACTTTCCAAACATTTGGAAAAAGCCCACCATATATCCCACAAAAAAGACAGCTCGATGCATATAATGGAGGTATCAGATGTAGAAGTAGACTTAGATAATGAGGTAAGAAACTTTGCAATATTTTTCTATAGCAGAATATCCATAGTGCAAATTTCCAAAGAAAACTGTCCATCAAATACCATTACTAACTTATTTGTTTCTCAGCCGGGAACAAGTAGCGAAAGCATTAAGACGTATTTTCAAACCAAGCCAACAAGTCCGAAAAAGAATCGATTCTCGGGTCCGATTCTTCTTCATATTTTCTAGATCGTATAAGATATCAACTAGGAACACCTACCATAAATGTGAACTATATGGGCCTGTGTTTTCAAATAGCCCCCATATAATAACTCCAAGTATTAATTCGCAACCATGTGTAAAAAATTGAATTTTCCATTCAAAATAAAGGTTATAAAGGGTGATTTTTTAGCTATTATCTTTTTGGCAACACTGGTTTAAACGTTTCGTGTTTTGTTTCACTGTCAATCATCTTCAGTTTGGTCTATAATTTAACCATGAATCGTCTTACAAACGAACAACGCTTGCAAATTTTTGAATTTTATAATCAAAATGCGTGCTCTGTTAAGAAAGTTCATCGCGCGCTTCCATTTTATGGTCAGTTTAATCGACCCACTGAAGCGGCTATTCGGGCTATTGTGACTAAATTTCGCTCCAAATTTACATTGTTGGACATTAAACCACCAACACGCTTACGTAGAGTGCGAACTGAAGAAAATGTCGCAGCTGTATCGGCCAGTGTTAATGGTAATGGGCCTCTGTTACTCAAAAACGTGGAAATGCCAAAATTGGACTAAGTGGATGGACCATTTGAGGCGCAGTCAAGGTTAACATTTGCATGAAATAATCTTCAAACATTACATTATATGGACCGCACTATCGATTTAATAAAGGTTTCAAGAATTTTACTGAATTTTATGTGTTTTTTTTTGAAAAACTTTCCTATAGCTTCTAAAAAATCACCCTTTATATACACTATGCCACAAAAGTCTTCAAACGATAGTAAATTATGAATAAAACAAAAATTGTTGTGTCCTTCAGACACGACGAAGGCCCACAGTATTTTTTGTATGTGGTTAGCGAGGGGTTTAATTATACGTACAATGTTAGGTCGAAGTTGAAGAATAATCTCCAGTCTCCAGAAAATAAAAATACATAAAAGATAATATGTAACGACGTTTGTAGACTTTTGTGGCATAGTGTACATTTATTCCAAAAACAAAGCTCTTCACTGCACGTATAAAAACATTCCCTCCGCCAACAGAATGAACTGAATTTATATGGGACACCAAATTAGTGTTAGTCCATAGAACCGATTTTGAGGAGATCATTATTATTTTCAAAGAGTCAAAAATCACTCACGCGCTCATCTCTAATTCAGATGACGAAAACCAATATATAGCCTCACACAGGAGTCACATATTCAGGAGTTTGCTGTTTCCTTGAATTTACCATATTAACTAAATTTCGTTAAAGGTAATATGAACAGTATAAATCCAAGTTTTTATGTGGACTACATAAAATGTGTATAGGCGCAGAGGATACAATAAATATTTTACTTTTAACGACATATTTTTTTTTGATTTAATTGTCATATCGAAAAAAAAGTTTTGTTATATTAATAAAAATATCAAATTGAAAAAAATATTTAATTTCGTCATCTTAACAAAATATTTATGTCGCATTAAAAAAATATTTTATTTTGTCATAAAAAGAAAATAATATTTTTTCAAAAGCAAACAAAACTTTTAATTTTGCAAAACTAACAAAATATTTAGTTTTATTAACAAAATAATTAATTGTTTCACAACAAAATAAATAATAAATTTTTCGTAAATAATTAATTTTTTTCATATAAACGAAATAGTTAATTTTTATTATATTAATAAAAATATTTAATTCGGACATATTAACAAAATATTGAATTGAATCAGCCAATTATGTTGCAATTAAAACAATTCTTGCTCTTCATTCCCTAAGCATTGTATCTCTCCAATTTGAGTTTAATATGGAATGACTCATATGCCACAACCACAATGAATGAATTATACAATGAAACAATGAAAAAACCGCGAAGAGTACAAATCCAAAATATTAATTAAAAGAAAATTATAAGTATGTAGGTATGTGTGAATCTACAGATGTATGCACGTTTGTTTGTATGTACATTGGGCCACTGTCTGATGAAATACGGATGAATGAATGACTAACTGACTGAATGAGGAATTTTCAATATGGATAAAATTCAAAAGTATATTTTGCATAAATAAATAAATATGTATGTAGATAACAAAAAAGTACTTACCAAAATGAAAGAACAGCCAAAGAAAATGAACTGAAAAAAGTGATGTTGGAAAGGCAAGACAGCACTTTGTTTCCACAAAATCGAAGACGAGTAAATATCGGTAAATATAGATCGATGATTCAGGCAATACGACGAATAACAACACTGTCGACTGTGGCTGCAAAAAGCGTCAAATTGTACACGATTTGGCGTAACGAACGCGCCGCGCCAACCAACCGACGACGAACCAACCGGACGACCACTGCTTTTTCGTTTCCTTTGCAAACGTTTTCTTCTTCTTTGTTAGGTTTATTTTGTACTTTTTACTACTATTCAAATCCTTGTTTGAGATAAAGTCCTTCTCTTCAAATGTTCAATTCTATCCGTTTCTAAATGTACTCGACTCCTTCACGCGCACAGTGGATATGACTACGATGACGCTGACGCAGATGATGGTGTTCATTTTGCAGGCGTAATTTGCGGGGGTCTTTGGCGATGCTTTTGGAGAAATGACATTCTCAAATGCTACAACCACCGCAGAATGGCAGACGAATCGAATCGAATATAATCCACGAATATTTACGAGCAGGCGTATTGAAAAACGATTATGATTTGAACTTTTTCTTTTTGCACTTTTCACTTCACTGGCGCTGTCTCATGCCCACAATCCATAATAAATAGCCTTAAATACACTTCTTGAGTTTTCTTTTTTAATTTTTATTTCTTTTTAATTTTATTTAGAATGTGTGTTTATCATTTAGTTGTTGCTCAGCTTGTTGTTGTTTTGTTGTTTGGTTGTTCGTTCTTCTTTGTTTTTCTGAAACACGTTGTTTCTGGTGAAAATCTCGTTAAGGACTGAACGAATTTCGAATCTGCCACTTACATTTTACATATCTGAAATGTCTGTGTTCGGGGTTTTTTTTCGAAAAAAAAAATTGTTGCAGAGCAGATTTGAGAGCTGCAAGAGTTCAAATACTACGACGTGTGTCTGAAAACGACGACGACGACCACGATGACTGCGGCGGCTGCAGTCAGGCACAGCTGTAGGGATACTGGTAGAGATCGCGATGGATCGAGAGAATAGGCAGCCAGCGCTCAACACCACTGCTCACGATGGCTTGCTGGTTGCGGCAGGCAACGTGAACGCGTTGCCTTTGCCGAGTAGAGCAGGAACAAGTGTGTAAGGTTAAAAATAAATCCGTGTTGTTGAGAATTGTGAAATGTGCTCACATATGTGCTCGCAGTTGTCCCTCTTCGTGCATACGTAGATCCCCATACATACATGTGCACATGGATATTAGGTTGACACTTAGTTTTCTTTCTTTGGATTTCCGTAGTCGACAATGGCATCGATCGATGTCCATACATCATAAAAAAACAACTTTGGAAAGATTAAAGTCGACCAAGGCTGAATCGGGAGCGACATTTGAATGGTCTTGATATCTACGAAGTCCACTTTAAAAAGTCGAATCGGAAGATATTTGTGTATCGAAGCATTTGAGATCTTTTTTTAGGCGAGTGTTGCAACTTAGTCTGCCATCTTTGCATGGATTCTACTCTCCCTGTTTGTCTCACTGTTCGTTGTGGGCATCTGGGTTTATGTCTTCATCTCCGAAAATTCTTTGCTTCCCACGACTACACTTGAAGCCTCCATATAATTGGTGCGATATCCGCAGCAGCCTTCTAGACAACTTGTTCTAAAGATAGGTAATGTCTTTCCTCCTATGTTAGGCATAATTCTGGACAACGAATTTGCAACTCCACGAGAGTATTATGTCTTTGTGCATTTGTTTGTAACACCCAAAAGGAAGGGAGATAGACCCATTGTTAATTATACCGATCGACTTAGAATCACTTTTTGAATCGATTTAGCAATGTCCGTCCATCTATTCTTGTAATCACGATACAGGTCGCAATTGTAGACAGAACCAAATGAATCTTTGCACAACGAAGTTTTTCGGGATAAGGACGAACGCCGAAAATCGGTTCAGATTTAGATATAGCGCCCATACGAATTTCACTCCCGATTTAACTCTTTTCACTCTAGATACCACATATTACAAAAGATTTTCTTCAAAATTGGAAAAAAACATCTTATATTTGAAACACCTGTGGTAAAAATGTGTTAGATCGGTTCAGATTTATATATAGCTCCCATTAAAATTTCACTCCTAATTTGCCTTTATCCGCTCTAGAAACCACATATTTTACCGATCCTCTTCAAATTAGGCGAAATATCTTATATTTGTTCTATAAGCAGTCATGGTGCAAATGGGTCAGATCGGTTCAGATATATATATAGCTCCCACACAAATTTCACTCCCGATTTCACTTTTTCCAATCTATAAACCACATATTATATTTACATATAGCTGCAATACAAATATCGCTCCCAGATAGAATTTTTCCGCCCCAGAAACCACGAATTTTCACCGAATTTCTTCGAACTGAGCATAACACGTTATATTTGAACTGGAAGAACTTATTGTGAAAGTTAGTCACTTTATTCCATGTTTGGATATAGCAAATTGGACCAGGTCATATTAGCCTGTGATTAGGAAACATACAAAAATTCTTCCCGTTTTCACTTTTTTACCGAGTTGAATTGTATTCGGATAGAAAGTGGTGTGTATCATATAGTCGGTCCCGCCCGACTTTAGTCTTTTCTTACTTGTTTTTTACTAAAATTAATATTTGTACTCTCATATTGGATATATTGGTCCGATCGTACCCGCCTATGTGTTCAATTAAAAAAACATTAATTATATGTTATATGTGGTTTATAGATTCAATTTGGTGAAAACGGGAAGGTTTTTTGTATCCTTTAAATGTATGTGTTTGACAAAAAATATTAAATCGGAAAGGACATTTGTATGAGGATATATTGAAACCTGGAACGAAATAGGTGAAATATAAAGTGTATAGTTTGGGCAAAATCGGTTAAACTTTTGGGAGCAACATTTGTATTTGGGCTATATTTAAATCTGAACCGATCTTACCCACTTGCACCATAGTTTTGTTTAGTTGGACTATAAGATGTTGTGCCAATTTTAAAGAAAATCGAATACAATATGTGGTTTCTATAGCGCAAAAGTCAAATCGGGAGCGACATTTGTATGGGGGCTATATCTAAATCTGAACCGATCTAGCCCGCTTTAGCCACAGGTGTTTCTAGTTAGATTAAAAGATGTTGTGCCAAATATAAAGAAAATCGAGCACAATATGTGGCTTTTAATGCGGCAAAAGTCAAATCGGGAGCGACATTTATATGGGGGCTATATCTAACTATGAACCGATCTTACCCAATTTCAGCATAGGTTTCTAGTAAGATTATAATATGTTGTGCCAAATTAAAAGAAAATCGAGTACAATATGTGGTTTCTAGAGCGGAAAATGTCAAATCGGGAGCGACATTTGTATGGGGGCTATATCTAAATCTGAGCCGATTTGACCTATTTTCACCATAGATATTCCTAGTTTAAATATAAGATGTTTTGCCAAATCTGAAGACAATCTGATACAATATGTGGTTTCTAGAGCGGAAAAAGTCAACCGATTTAATCCATTTTTGCCATAGGAGCCAATTTTAAAGAACATCTGTTGTAATATGTGGTATCTAGAGTGAAAAGAGTCAAATCGGGAGTGAAATTCGTATGGGGGCTATATCTAATTCTGAACCGATTTTCTTCAAATTAAATAGCGTTCGTCCTTGTCCCGAAACTCTTTAAACCAGCTCTCAACAAAGGATTCAACTGCAGTCGCCTATTGTGATTGATGCTAATTCTTTTGTTTCCAACACTGCACAGATCATCCAGATATTAAGATTTATGGCAGAGGTATCATGGAACTGATGAGAAAAATTTCATGTAGTCATTTTTTGTATTAGTTTTGCATACTCGGAAGAAAAATCATTTGTTTTAATTATTTTAGTTAAATTGAACTTTTTTCTTGTATCAAGTAAAATTTACTTGTTTTGAGGAAAAAATGTCGTCAGTTTAAGTAAATATTTACTTGATTTGAGTAAAAATGTTCTTAGTTCTAGGAAAATTTCAGCAACATTTTACTTAGATTTAGTAAAAATTTACTTGGTTTGAGAAAAAATCTACCTAGTCTTAGGAAAATTTTACTTAAGTTTAGTAAAAATTTACTTGGTTTGAGGAAAAAATACCTAGATTCAGGAAAATGTCAGCAAAAATTTACTTAGATTTAGTAAAAATGTACTTGGTTTGAGGAAAATTTACTGTAATTTTCCTCAGTTGGAGTAAATATTTACTTGGTTTGAAGAAAGTTGAACTAGAATCAAGTTCAAAGCATGTACTACTTTCAAGGAAAAATTTTAACTTGATATGAGGAAATATTGCTTTAGCGCTATACGAAGTTCAAGTTTCCTAAATTTTAGTTTATTTTAACTCATTCACTTTTTTCTGCGTGTAGACGAGAAGCGAGATATGCCTTTTAGATTTATTATACCCTACACCACTGGGTATAATGTCATTGTGCATTTGTTTGTAAAACCCAAAAGGAGGCGAGATAGATCCATCGTTTATTATACCGATCGTCATAGAATCACCTTTTGAATCGATTTCAACATGTCCGTCTGTCCATCTATTCACGATACAGGTCGCAATTATTGCCCGATTCTAACGAAACTTGGCACAAACGATTTATGCATGCCGAAAACGGAAGCCATTTAATTTGAAGCAAATCTGTTCAGATTTAAATATAGCTCCCATACAAATGTTGCTCCCGATTCGACTTTTTCTGCTCTAGAAGACAAATAATTGAATCGATTTTGATAAATCTTTGCACAACGCCTTATATCTATGTTAGAAACATTTGTGGTGTAAATGTGTCAAATCGGTTCAGATTTATATATAGCCACCATACAAATTTCGCTCCCTATGTGACATTTTCCGGTATAGAAACCGTAAATTTAAATTTTGTTCAAATTTGGCTTAACACCTTATATTTCAACTAGAAACATTTCTTGTGAAAATGAGTCAAATTGGCTCAGATTTATATATAACTCCTATACAAATGTCGCACCCGCATTGACTTTTTATACCCTCCACCTCCAGGATGGGGGTTTACTAATTTTGTCATTCCGTTTGTAACACCTTGAAATATCGACCTGAGACCTTATATATATTCCTGATCGTCATAATATTCTAAGACGATCTAGCCATGGCCGTCCGTCTGTTGAAAGCACGCTAGCATCTAAAGGAAAGGGGCTAAGAGGTCCGAATTCTGCATAAATACGTCTTATAGTTGTAGATTGGTTGGGATTAAAACTGGGCGAAATCGGCCCAAAAGGGAAATTTGTTTTCCTCTCAAGGACTGAAAACAACCATAATAACCCCTAATATTTTAGAGTATTTAAGCATATTTTTTCAATATGTCTGTTTTTACTTACTTGATATTGGGTATGCGCCTTCCCCCGATAACAAAAACGTGCACCATAAAACGATTTTTATTCGTAGGGGGTGAAATGGGACAAAAAGGGATAAAAATGGTACATATCAAACAACAACAACTTGAAACACGAAAATCGCTACGTACATTCCTCTAATTGAGTAGGTACATAATATGAATTTATTTTTTCGTACTTTTAAGGGATTAAATGGGAATAGAGGGATTAAAATGGTACCAACCAAAATGCTGCACCTAGAATAATGAAAATCGGTGTATACATTCCTCTGATTGCGTAGACACGTAAAATAGAAGGATTTTTCGAAATTCGTACTTTTTGGGGTTCAAATGGAAAAAAGGGATAAAAATAGTACCAAACAAATGTTCGCAACTAGAGTCATGATATACATTCCTCCGATTGCGCAGACACGTAAAATGAACGGATTTTTCGAAAGTCGTACTTTTTGGGGTTAAAATAGAAAAGGGGATATAAAATAGTACCAGCCAAAATGACCGCAGCTAGAGTCATGAAATTCGGAGTATACATTCCTCTGACTGCGTAGACACGAAAAATACAATTTTTTTTCAAATTCGTACTTTCAAGGGATACAATGGGTACAGAGGGATACAAATAGTACCGTCAACGGCTACATCTACAATGATGAAATTCGGAGTGTACATCCATCAAATTGCGTGGACACGTAAAATAAAGAGATTTTAGAAAGTTGTACTCTTAAGGGGGTAAAATAGGAAAAAGGGGATAAAAATGGTACCAACCAAATGACCGCAGCTACGACAAAAATTTGTTGAATCATGATGTTAGGTTATTTTGCACTTGAGATACTGCATTTTCTAAATTTGTACTTTTGGAATTAAAATAGAATGGAAATACAACAAACTGTAGCACCCACTATCTACCAATATTTATGGTATTTCAGCTTTTTAGAAAATATAAATAATCGACTTGAATTTGAATTTTTTCAATATTTATATTTGCTTTGGTTTGGCTATATTAAAAAAATTATATATTTTCCTGTAATATTACTTCACTTCTACGAAAATCGACAGCCTCTATGAAATGCAATCCATGGTGGAGGGTATATAAAGTTAGGCCCGGCCGAACTTAACTCCTTTTTTACTTGTTTTGCTCTAGAAACCACATAATTTAACCGATTTTGATTAAATTTGGTACAACACCTCATATTTTAACTAGAAACATCTGTGACAAAAATGTGTCAAATCGGTTCAGATTTAGATAAACGCTGTAGAAACCACATCATAGCCGCTATTCATCAAATTCGGCAGGACATCTTATATTTACACTAGAAACATCTATGTTAAAAGTGGATGAGATCGGCTCAGATTTATATAAAGTTCCCATACAAATGTCGTTCATCATTTTCGCCGAATTGAATTGTAGTGGAGTAGAAAGTGTTTGTTTTTTATCTATCACAATAAGACGTCAAATATACATATCATATGATACATAAATTGTTAGAAACCGACCAAGGAAATAGTGTTGCCCTAATGTCCATTTACATACAAACATGTACATACATATGTGTATGTATGGCCATTGAGATCCACCAAAACAAAAACAAATCGCCTTCAGAATCGGAAAAACATTTTCAAAAAGAAAACATTGAAATTTGCTCTCTGCTTTTTTCTTGTTTTTTTCTCATAATAACAACAACGGAAAGTTACAGCCAGCCACAGGTTCGATGCCACCACCACCGCCGCCGCCATCGCCTATCGCCACCTCTAAGAACTGGTGGCCATTGTTAAGATCGTGACTACCTCCTCTGACACTTGGCTAGTGGAGAGTGCCTGAGAGAGAGAG
This sequence comes from Polietes domitor, assembly GCA_947397865.1. Taxonomy (NCBI): domain Eukaryota; kingdom Metazoa; phylum Arthropoda; class Insecta; order Diptera; family Muscidae; genus Polietes; species Polietes domitor. Next base: position 102,957,747 of record OX377621.1, on the reverse strand, counting down.
GAGCCATTGTTCGTTCGCTATTCTACATTCTCCTCAGCAGTGGTAGGTACTTGTTATGTGTCAATGTACCCTTAAATGCCACTGCGCAGAATCTCTTGATTTACTCGTACCTACGGAGGAGGAAGGAAAACTCTTTTCGAGCAAAATAAGTTCAACCACACATACATACATTCATAGACTGATACATATGTACGTATGTATGCGTGTACATAACTGATCTCCCTCACAATGTACGGCGTCGGCCGTCGGCCAGTGTCAAGAAACTTAACAACAAACCGCTCCCCGACAATTCGTGAAAACGCAACAACAAAAATTCGATTTGTCTAAATCGCCACCGATTGTCGACCGTCGACCACCGTATAAACAAATTTCCCTCAAATTGTTAATTTTGCCGGTCTCCGAGTAATTCCTTGTTCTTATTGTTGTTCTTTCGTTCTAATGATCGATCTTTTGTGCTGCCTTGCTACCTGTCCTCAAAAGCTATCGTGCGCGAATGTGGTCTCTCCCTTAGCTAGCGTCTTCTTCTTGCTCTGAACTTTTAGATTCTCAGAACAACTCGGAAAAACAATTTGTTAGTTTCTTGACATTTGGGTGATTAGGCAAATATTTTCGTTCAGCTTTCCCATTCCTTGGTGGTGGTGGTGGTCTAAGTGGTTGAAGAAAATATGTGCACATATGTGTACATACATATGTATGGACGTGTTTAAGTGTTTGTACACAAGTAGTACCTGTGTGCAAAATAGATTGGGAATGAATTTATCTTCATCTTTATGACCGTCCGTCTATCCCGTCTAATTATTGACTCTGAAAAATGAAAAATTGTGATTTTGGAATACACAACGATTTTCTTATAAGAACAGTGGGCAAGAGGACAACAAATTCATAAAGGAGCTTCGCAGGAAAAAGATAAATAGCAAAACGATTCTTATATACCCTCCACCATGCATTGCATTCCACAGTAATAATGAGTAGATGCTGTCCACCTTATTTAGAAGTGCTGTACTTAAATTACAGCAATCACTTAAAGAACGCCTTGTGTAAGGTTTTCGGGTAGATATCACGCATATGGGCATCTCCCAGTGGCCCGGACGCTACATTCGCACGCCATAAACTACGCCAAAAACAAGAAAGAAACTGAAAAAGTCTATCAGCCTTTTTCGTGTTCTAAAGCCCTTGAAGAGTACTACATTTTAAAAATATTCGTCAGGATTTGGTACAAAATTATAAACAATTTTACATTGAAACGGACGCTACAGAAAACAGAAGTACTCTTATGGAAATATAACAAGTAAGGAAAGACTAAAGTCGGGCGGGGCCGACTCTATGACACACTCCACTTTCAATCCGAATACAAAAGTCAAAACGGGAAGGATTTTTGTATCCTATAAATGTATGTGTTTGACAAAAAATGTTAAATCGGAAAGGACATTTGTATGGGGCTATATTGAAACATGGAACGGTGTTACCCGCATTTACCATGTCTGTTTATAGGCGAAATATAATATGTAAAGTTTGGCCAAAATCGGTTAAACATTTGGGAGCAACATTTGTATATATATATATATATCTAAACCGGAACCGATCTTACCCACTTTCACCATAGGTGTTTTAGTTGGATTATAAGATGTTGTGACAATTTAAAAGAAAATTGGGTACATTATGTAGTTTCTAGAGTCAAATCGGGAGCGACATTTGTATGGGGGCTATATCTAAATCTGAACCGATCTGACCTATTTTCACCATTGCAGTTCCCAGTTCAATTATAGAGTACTGGGCCAGGTTTGAAGCAAATCGAGTGAAATATGAGGTTTCTAGAGCGGAAAAAGTCAAATCGGGAGCGACATTTGTATGGGGGCTATATCTAAATCTGAACCGATCTTACCCACTTTCTGCATAGGTGTTTCTAGTTGGATTGTAAGATGTTGTGCCAAATTTAAAGAAAATTGGGTACAATATATCGTTTCTAGAGCGGAAAATGTCAAATCGGGAGCGACATTTGTATGGGGGCTATATCTAAATCTGAACCGATCTTATCCAATTTTTGCATAGGTGTTTCTAGTTGGGTTATAAGATGTTGTGCCAAATTTATTGAAAATAGGGTACAATCGCCCATGTGCTATGTTCCGAGAGTTTTTGAATTCGCATGTTTTTTTAATTCCCATTTTTCTTCAAATGTTGTGCTTCATTCCGAGAGAAAATAATCATTCAAATTTGATGCCAAAATAACTTTGTTTAGTATGTTACGAACTGTGTTCAATAAACATCAACAAAAAACATACGTTTTAATTTGAACGTTACAAAACTTGCTTGGTTTTTAATTAAAGTTTTAATAAAAATGCCTGCTGGTTTATTGTTTGCTTTGGTTGCCACTAATAGACGACAAATGAGCCTGGAACGTGTTAAACGGCGTCGACTTAGGGATGCATAAGTATTTTACATCGTCGTCTCCAAGAAGAACCACAATGTTTTTTTCAGATTTGTACCACTTTTCAGAGTAAATAGAGCAGCATTCATGGATATTTTGAGAGAAGTGGGCCCTTACATAAATAAGGGCTCTATCCCAGAGAAGCTGCAGTTAGCTGCCACATTAAGATTTCTGGCTGTTGGTTGTTACCAGGGTGTAGTAGCGAACGATCTCAACATAAGTATTGGGCGCACAACAATGTGTAGAATTTTGTGGCGAGTCATGAATACCCTGGAAGACAAATTATGTGCGCGTTGGATAAACATCAACTTGACCGAAGATGAAATGCGGTCATCTAAATTACATTTTTATGAAAATATTGGATTTCCGGGTGTAATAGGGTGTGTAGATGGAACTCACATTCGTATAATTCAGCCTCATGTAGATTCATCTTTGTACTACAATAGGAAAGGATACTTCTGTGTAAACGCAATGATTGTGAGTACACAATATTATTTTAGTCTCGCTAAAATATTTTTCCTGTTAGATATGTGACAATAAGATGAGAATTCGAGCTGTGGACGCCTGTAGGCCAGGTTCATGTCATGACGCGTTTATTTGGGGCCTGAGTGAAGCTAGGAGACATTACATAACCAAACGGGAAAATGGAATGCTAAATAGTTGGCTTTTAGGTGACAGTGGCTATGCTTTAGAACCTTTCCTTATGACACCCTTCAAACAAGTACAAAATGGAACATATCAACATCGTTTCAATAAAGCTCACACCTCTGCGCGAAACATTATAGAAAGAACCATTGGAAATCTGAAAAGTAGATTTCGATGTTTGCAAAGCAGCGCCCTTCAGTATGCTCCCAAAAAAGTTGTACAAATTGTAAATGTTAGCTGCGCTTTACATAACGTGTGCAAACATTACAACATTCCGTTTGAAGAAGATCATTTCCCTGAACCTGACGTGGAGGAGAACTACGAAGTTGAGGAAGCGATTGGCAGCGATGAAGGTAGAACTATACGAGAGAACATTGTCTATTCAATAAGAATGAATACGATACGATTTTAATGTAATTAATTCATTTGTACTTTTTTATTAAAAAACTAAAAATCATTCTTTCAATTAATTCACAAAAAATAAACTTAAAATAACTTATATTTTAAAACAAGAGATCCTTTAAGAAGGTACACTGGTAAATCACTGGTAATCACTTTCGAAATACATAGCACTCACATCACATTAAACACTTCACAAAACGGTTCTATGAGTTTCTTGCGATATCCAGCTTTAGTTTCTCCAACTCTAAAAATTGAAGTTTGAGTTCATTTTTGGTCACTAAACTCCGCTCTATTTGCAGGTGATGCCGCTTCAATTTTTGAGTTTCGTCCCTTTTTATGGAACGAATATCAGAGATAGTTGCGTCAATGCTTTTAAAATACTTCCGATCCTCTTCTTTGGACTTCACAATTTCAGCAAGCATATTTCCAATATTTTTAAACTGTTTATTCTCTTCTTCTATGAAAGTACTTATATCAGAGAGATTTCTTGCACGTTTGGAAGTTGAAGGTCGTGGAGTTGATTGGGTTGAGGACTGTTTATTACCTTCTTCTATGAAATCATTTATATCAGTGACATTTCTTGGACGCTTGCTGGCTGAAGGTCGTGGTGATAGGGATGGCGACGATTGTGGAGATGCTGTCAAGCAATCGATGTCAGGAGTCAAGTCCCGAAACTTTTGGTGTGTTTAATTCCATTCACAACTTTGTGTATATTACATATCTGAGCTAGCTCATCTTCCACGCGTGACAACACATATTGATTAAATCGTCCTCCTCCCGTTGCACGGACTTCTGCTTTATTATGAGATAACTTTTTGCGTATGTTACCTTTCCAGTCGATCCACGCCTACAATATGTTTGTTTAAATAGAATTGGCGTTGAATATGTACTTACCTTCTTCGAATTTGCAATGTCTTTTATTGGTGGTCCAGAAGCGTTAAGCTCATCACATAAATCCTTCAAATGCTTCTCCTGCACAACCTTATCGCCTTTTACAAATCCTCTGCAATATCGGTGTGATTTCTCATAAAATTTAAGAAAATGTTCTTGCTGCTGTTCTTGTGTTTCCCCCTGCAGATAAAATATATTGATATAAAATAATTGTAAAGAAAGTAAATTTTTTATTCAACATTTCTTACATTTTGCTCAGATCCTTATGTTTTTATGTTTTTTCTTTATCATATGATCTCACATGGTCTGTGTTGCCAGATTTATAAATTTGTGAAATTATGTTTTTAATTTTTTAATGTAGATATGCATTAAAAGCGATGTGTATGTTTATCCTAAGAAACATTTTAAAATTAAAACGGTCTGTGAAATGTTGTCCAAACATTGTAAAATTTAATTACATTTTAAAAGCATAGTCTGTTTTTAAAGAATCTGGCATTTTATCGTCTTTGAAAACACAAAATTACTGGCCACATTACCAAACACAGCGGAGAATCGTTGATGAATAAAATTAAAATTTTTATTTTAATTTAATTTTATTAAATAAAACCTAACGTGAACAATGTTTGACAAATATAAATGAAAAACATATTAAATTGTAACTGTGTAATATTTGTTTAATGTATATTTGCCAATAAAAAGAGAGAAACATAATTTCTAATTCGATTCGCTAGAGTACATGCGGTCGAATTGAATACCCAATATTTTTTGTGTATTCGGAATGACGAACACCAAAAATGGGAAAATCTTTCACATCTGTGCGAAATCGAAATGCAGCACATGGGCGAATATGTGGTTTCTAGAGCGGAAAATGTCAAATCGGGAGCGACATTTGTATGGAGGCTATATCTAAATCTGAACCGATTTGCCTCAAATTAAATAGCGTTCGTCCTTGATCCACAAAGCTTACTTGTGCCAATTTTTGTTAAGATCGGATTATAATTGCGACCTGTAATTTGTTTACAACAATAGATGGACAGACAGACGGACAGTCGAACATTACTAAATCGACTCAGAAAGTGATTATAAGTCGATCGGTATACTTAACAATGGGTCTATCTCGCTTCCTTTTGGGTGTTACAAACAAATGCACAAAGCCATAATACTCGCGTGGAGTGTATAAAAAGTTCAACAATTTTTTGAGAACTTTGTTTTTCCACATATACATGTAAATGAAGGCAGAGAATATATTTTGTTCGTCGATTTCTGAAATATGAGAATTATTTCTTGGATTTTTTAATCAGGTACAGCAGAAATACGGACGGGACAAAACGGACTCTACAAATATTTCCACTCGTAGTAAAAAAGTAGCAATTTTCCTTATAACATTTCAACTTTTAATAAAAATAAAAGAGAACTAGTTAACTTCAAGTTTCAGAATAAAAAACGTTGTCGAAATAAGGAAAAAACTGCTGCAAATGTGTGTGCGTTCGCCCAACTGGAATTTATCATCTTACGGGTATGGTTTTCCATGCAGAAATTCGAAATGTAAACATCGAGTTTTTCATTGACAATTTCAATAAATTGTGTTGTTGTTCAGGGGCCAAATCACGGCGATCGAAAAATGCTTTTAGTTGTTGTAAGAGGGTACAAATTTGAAAAAAATTATACAAAATCTAATTAGATTATCTCCAATAGTCTTAACCTCGACATCCTATTTGGTTTAGTTGGAAATTTCCACTTCTTTCATTGAAATTAAAAATTGATTTCGTTCATAACTACTCGATATCGAATTCCATGATCCCAAATAACGCAGTGATACAAAAAGTAATAAAGTAGAAAACTCTGGAAAGTGATTGTATTTTTCTGGTAGGTATTGTCGAGTATAACAGGAATCTGTATTTGAAATTTGCCAGACACCCCCAAAATATTGAGTTACGGGTAAAAAACGGGTTTTCATACCTTTGCACAGTCATAAGCCTGTAACTTATTTGGTCATCAACCGATTTTACGGATTTGAAAATTATTATTATTGAAGTTCAATAAAAATACTTAAAATTCGCCAAAATGATAAAAGCTATGAAAATATTTTTTCAAAAAAAAAAAAAAAACAATTCCCAAAGTGGGGAAAATGTCTTCCAAAATTGATGATGTTACTTAAATAAGTTTACTTGTGATACGGTTACCAAACAAAATAATGTGCTAAAACATTGCCTAAGTTAAACAAGTAAAAAAGGTGTTAAGTTCGGACGGGCCGAACTTTATATACCCTCCATCATGGATTGCATTCCACAGCGGCTGTCGATTTTCGTGGAAGTGCAGTAGTATTACAGGAAAATATAAAAATTTTAATATAGCCAAACCAAAACATATTTGTAATATTGAAAAAAAAAAAATTTATAAATAAATATAATATTTTTATTATTTCAAACCACGCTTATAAGCAAGGCTACCAATACGTTTATACTTTATATATCGAAATAATACTTCAAGTCAATTCAAAAATAAATATTCTTATATTTATAATTTCAAAAAGCTTAACTACAGTAAATATTGGTAGATAGTGAAAATCCATTATCTCACGTACATAGTGCAAAATAACAAAACTTCATGATTCAACCAATTTTTGCCGTAAAAGTAAAAAAGTACGAATTTGGAAAAAAATTGATTTTGCGTGTCTATGCAGTCAGAGGAATGTATACACCGAATTCCATGATTCTAGCTGCGGCCATTTGATTGGTACCATTTTTATTCCCCTTTTCCTATTTTACCCCCTTAAGAGTACGACTTTCTAAAATCTCTTTATTTTACGTGTCTACACAATTAGAGGGATATACACACCGAATTTCGTCATTCTAGCTATAATCATTTAGTTGGTACTATTTTTATCCCTCTGTACCCATTGTATCCCTTGAAAGTACGAATTAGAAAAACCCTTTTATTTTTCGTGTCTACGCAGCCAGAGGAATGTATACTCCGAATTTATATGACTCTAGCTGCGGTCATTTGGTTGGTACTACTTTATCCCCTTTTCCCATTTTAATCCCAAAAAGTACGATTTTCGAAACATCCGTTTATTTGACGTGTCTACGCAATCAGAGGATTGTATACACCGAATTTCATTATTCTAGGTGCAGCCGTTTGTTTGGTACCATTTTTATCCCTTTATTCCCCTTATTTTACCCCTTTAAAGTACGAATTTGGAAAACATATTTTTATATTATGTATCGAGTCAATTAGAGGAATGTATACACCGATTTTTGTGGTTCTAGTTGTTGTCGTTTAATATGTACCATTTTTATCCCTTTTTGTCCCATTTCACCCCCTGCGAATAAAAATCACATTATGGTACACGTTTTTGTTATAGGGGGAATGCGTATACCCAACATCAAGTAAGTACAAGCAAACATATTGAACAAGTAGGGAAAGGCTAAAGTCGGGCGGGGCCGACTATATGATACACTCCACATTCCAACCGAATACAGTCCAACTCGGTAAAAAAAGTGAAAACGGGAAGAATTTTTGTATGTTTCCTAATCATAGGCTAATACGACCTGGTTCGATTGGTCAAATCAATAAGAATATTTGTATCGGGGCTACATCCAAACATGGAAAAATGTGACTAACTTTCACAATAAGTTCTTCCAGTTCAAATAAAGGGTGTTTTTTATTGAGGTATAGAACTTTAAGTTGGCATAACTTTTTTAACTGGCGGCCATTTTGTCAGCTGTCAAGTGATTAATATTTAGTTTGGTTTGCCATTTCATCATGAACAGGTTGACAAAAGAACAACGCTTGCAAATCGTGCAAATTTATTTCGAAAGTAATGGTTCAGTTCGCGAAGTTCACCGCAAGCTCCGTCCATTTTATGGTCGACATAATCGTCCATCAGAGCAATTAATTCGGTTAACCAAGATCGTGTGATTTGACAACATTGGATTATTTTCTTTGGGGATATGTGAAGTCGCTCGTCTACGCCAACAAACCAGAAACGTTAGGGGACTTGGAAGCCAACATTCGTGGCGTTATTGCCAACATACGGCCCCATATGCTCGAAAAAGTGGTTGAAAATTAGACCTGTAGAATTGGCTATATTCGAGCCAGTCGCGGTTGCCACATGCCCGAAATCATATTTAAACATTAATGACATAAAATTATCCTTCCAATAAAGCCAAATTGATGGACATTAAAACGATTTTCTTGTGTTTTATTTTAATTCGAAGTTCTATACCTCAATAAAAAACACCCTGTATAAGGTGTTATGCTCACTTTGAAGAAATTCGGTGAAAATTCGTGGTTTCTCGGGCGGAAAAAGTTAAATCGGGAGCGAAATTTGTATGGGAGCTATATATACATTTGAACCGATCTAACACATTTTTACCACAGATGTTTCTAGTTGAACTATAAGATGTTTTGCCAATTTTAAAGAAAATCTCTTGTAATATATGGTATCTAGAGTGAAAAGATTAAAATCGGGAGTGAAATTCGTATGGGAGCTATATGTAAATCTGAACAGATCTGACCCATTTTCACTATGGGTGTTTCTTGGACAAATATAATATATTTCGCCTAATTTGAAGAGAATCTGTTAAAATTTGTGGTTTCTAGAGCGAAAAAAGTCAAATCGGGAGCGAAATTTGTATGGGAGCTATAAATAAATCTGAACCGATCTGCCCCATTTTTACCACAGGTGTTTCTAGTTGAAATATAAGATGTTTTGCCAAATTTGAAGACAATCTGATATAATATGTGATTTCTAGAGCGGAAAAAGTCAAATCGGGAGCGAAATTTGTATGGGAGCTATATATAAATCTGAACCGATCTGACCCATTTTTACCGCAGGTGTTTCTAGTTCAAATATAAGATGTTTTGCCAAATCTGAAGACAATCTGATACAATATGTGGTTTCTAGAGCGGAAAAAGTCAAATCGGGAGCGAAATTTGTATGGGAGCTATATATAAATCTGAACCGATCTGCCCCATTTTTACCACAGGTGTTTCTAGTTGAAATATAAGATGTTTTGCCAAATTAGAAGACAATCTGATACAATATGTGGTTTCTAGAGCGGAAAAAGTCAAATCGGGAGCGAAATTTGTATGGGAGCTATATATAAATCTGAACCGATTTTCTTCAAATTAAATAGCGTTCGTTCTTATCCAGAAAAACTTGGTTGTGCAAAGTTTCATTTGGTTCTGTCTACAATTGCGACCTGTATCGTGATTACAAGAATAGATGGACGGACGGACGGACGGACGGACGGACAGACAGACAGACAGACAGACGGACATTGCTAAATCGATTCAAAAAGTGATTCTAAGTCGATCGGTATAATTAACAATGGGTCTATCTCTCTTCCTTTTGGGTGTTACAAACAAATGCACAAAGACATAATACTCTCGTGGAGTGTATAAAAAATATGCCCAGTTTCAATACAAGCCGATCTACGATCAACAGACGGACGGACATGGCTAGATCGTCTTAGAATATTATGACGATCAAGAATATATATAGGGTCTCAAGTCGATATTTCAAGGTGTTACAAACGTAATGACAAAGTTAGTATACCCCCATCCTGGAGGCGGAGGGTTTAAAAGTGGTTTTAAATTGCTTAAAACAGTGTTTGCTGTAGGGTTTGCATTTTCCCGTACTTTTTATTTCCCGGGAAACGGGAATAATTTTTTCAATTTCCCGAGATCCCGGGACAGCACGGGAAATCGTCTACATACTGTTTACCATAAGTTAAGCTTATTTTTTCCAATGAAACCTTCATATTTTATGAAAGTAAAATAAATATATATTTCACAACGAACCTGTTACGGAATTCATATAATAAAGCGCAATGTGAGATCAATTCAATCAGATATTTGTTAATTTATTGGAAAACGTGGACGCGACGGAGAACGATCGTTCACATTAATAGTGAGTAGAGCATTAAATGAAATGTTTTTGTCTTTGTTCTGTCGCTTCGAACACTTCAAATTCTTTATTTTGGCGTTCGGATACATGCCCAAATTCTATTTTCCCCGGATTTTATTTTTTTCATATGGAGCTTGACAGGAAAAATCCTCACAAGTGGATTTTGAATCTAAATCCGAACGCAGCTTAAAAATATTTTGTCATCCAACTGCAATATTTGACATACCTGATTAAAAGCAATGTGATCTAAATTTTTATACAACATTTTTAATTTTATTGTGGAAATGATGGAAAAAAATATGCGAAGAAATATGTAAAATTTTCTACTGAATTCCCGCGGGATCCCCGTACGAATTTACCGGTATACGGGAAATGAAAAATGTGCGAATTCCCGGGAATTTTCCCGCAGGAAATCCCAGGATGCAAACCCTAGTTTGCTGCACAAAAGTATACAGATTTCTTGATTAAGCTATGTATCTATCGAAAGTTCCAGATTTCTTCTTTTCAAATCCAGAGGGAAAGTTATTTGATAACCAAACAAATTACGGTGTGCTAAGGTACGAAAAACCGGTTTTTTGTCCGCAACTCAAGATTAAGGGGTGTCTGGCAAATTTCAAGTACACATTCCTATTCTAATCGACAATAATAGTGAGAAAAGGTTAGTCGGCTAAACCGACTTATATATACCCTGACTCTCAGAGAACATATCTATGGCAATTATAATAACATAAATTTTACATAGGGCTAGATGATTTATGTGAAAGGTACTAGAAATTCATGGCATTTGGTCCTAGCTTCCACAGTAATAAAACAATTGCAAAAACATGATCAAATATCAAGTCATATTTGATTCCATGCACCAGTATAGGATTTATGAAGGATTTATTTTTAGGATATAGACAATTGTGGGGAGGTACAGGAAGGAGCGTGGCTAAACCGTAAATATTTTTTGGTTTAAAGGGATTATAAAAACATTTTCAAATATAAAATTTCAAATGAGTTTGACTACCCGTATGGAAGTTATATCGGTTTCAATTTAACCAAGGCTTATGGCACTTTGTGTGAATGGAAATTAAAAACGGAACGGAAATTGAAAATATATTTTCAAAAACTAAAAAATGCTTTGACAAAAGTCAACATATGACCCACATATCATGCTTTATAATAGCTGGGAAGTACTCCGATTTGAATTTCTATTGTATTGTATTCTATCTCTTTTTTATAATTCATCGTTAGGTTTGGTTTATAATGTAAAATAAAACACAATAAAAATTTTATTATCGGTTAAAAGAACAATTTATGGCATTTACTGTTTGAAAATGATATCACGACTACGACTGAATACGACTCGGATATATGTTTGTTATTTGTATATTTATTGCAACAATGGATCCTCGAATAGAAATTTCATCTGAAACCTATTTCGAAACATATTTATAAAACGCGGAAGTGAGAAAAAATATGTTGGTGACATATCAAATCTCTTGAATTTATGTAATTTAACAGTTCAAATTGAATATAAATCCCCAAGTGACCAATCAACAATCTAAATTGCAGGGACGCCAGCTTTTATTTAACAGAACAAGACAAAAACCCGAAAGTGAATGTCAGAATATTGAAAAAGTTATTTTATGAATATATAATATATATATAATATTAATTATAATAATAGTTTTTTAATAAATACCTTCAGAATGATACATTAATGATCTTAGTTTTACAAACACTTTGAAGGTTTATGTTATTTCTCGAAATGAGCCAATCTGGCATCGAGATCTCTTCACTACATTACACCTTATACATAATAACAAAATTTGTATTAAAGATTACAAAATAGCTCGTGCTCTGCCTTGGGATCCCCAAATTAAAAATGAAATAACTCCCGAAAAATTAAATGATCTCCATTTTCTTTGGGGTTTATTTAATTTTCTCTTTTGGGGTTATTTCTCATTGTACTTGAAAAGTTTTTAAATCATAGTTTTGGAAAAGGCCAAAAACCCGACTTCCCAAAGTACTAATTTTTTGATCAGACTAATAATATAATATGTGAGAGGGGGTTAAAATGAAAGATATATAAATGGTGGTCCCACATAATTTACTTTATTTTTAATAGGACTTACACTAAGCCTTCAAATGCCACAGTCCGATATAGAAACACTGAAGACATCATTAGGAAAATCGTTTACAATTTCTTGGCACTGTACTCTACATTGTTTATTTTGATAGAGACATAAGTCCACTTCGCAAAAAAAAAATAAAAAATACTGACATTTACAAAACGTTTAGGTTGATAGTTACGGTGGCGTGGAAATATAATACGGGTAGTCCAACAGTTTTGATTTTGAGATATACTTTTTTATAAAATCAACACCAAACTCTAATTTTCTTCGTGGATATTTTTTAACAGAAGAATATTCTGAATGAATAAAATCAATAAAAATAAATTATTAAAATATATGGGCATTTCCGCAGAAAGGTCCACCAAGACCAAAAAATTAAAAGTTCTTGTAAACGCTTTGTTTTATTATATTTGCATAGAGAAATAATCAAATTTAACTTATGTAAACAAATTTTACTTTAATTCATATCCTATCTTGAGATATTTGAATGCAAAGTCGCGCGAGTGCAACTTTACTCCTCTGAATATTTCTCTTGCATATTTTGTTTCGATAAAAGTTCTTAAATAGAGACATTACACTTTGACTTTTGCTGTCTAAAATCTTTCAGGGAGAACAAAGAGTCAGAAAAGAAAGGATACGAAGTTATACGACTGCTATTAACTGTATCTTTTTGCTTTGCATTATCACATATTTCGATGTCACGTTCGACATGGAAAAACAACATTTGTTGCTACTGTGTCCAAAGTACATGCAGAAAGATCATAAAATTTTGAGTACAAACAGAGATTTTTATACAATTTAAATAAAAATAGACATCACTGGAAAATGAGAAAATTTGTGACCTTGGTACTTCATTAAAGTTGGTCACGTGCGACATCTTAAGTGGGAAAATTAAAAATTAAAAAAAAATCTTACTTCAAAAATTTATTTTTGTAAAAAAATACTTTTGTAATTTATTTATTAGCAAAAACGGAGGCGAAAAAAGTAAAGAGAGCTGAAAACAGCGGTGAGAAAGTTGAAAGAACATCAGCTAAAATTTCAAAATAATAAATGAAAAAACAAAATTTTCTTTTTTGTTGTTATTATTTGAGAATGAATACATTGAATACTTCTGTGGATTACAAAAAATATATATTATCTATAATTTCGTAAAAATTGCAACTGAAAGAACATAAATACCATGATGGAAAAAAAATGTCACGTGGGACATGTCACGTTCGACCGGACTTAAAATTAAATTACAAAAATAGTATTAATAATTTTCGGATAAAATCAAAGCCATTTTTAAGAGACATCGGTACACAACGTTCTAAAATTGGTCACATTGAAATATTGCTACAGGTTTGGCTGATATCGGTGTTTGAATTGTTGGTCGCGAAAACGACTTCTGTTTTGGTCACGTGCGAATGCCTTGGTTTTTTTAGATTATCTTGAAAACGAAAAATTACCCAAAATCCACATTAGCACCAATTATACAGTTAATTAAGAGCTATAAGTTAAGCATTTGGTCAAAATAAAAAACCGTTATATTTTGACTTTTTTGTCACTTTAAATGTGTACGATGGTCACGTTCGACATCATGGAAATGCCCATATGCATTTCCACACGCAAAATTTTGTCATATTCACTTATGGAAGTGCTATTCGGATAATAACATTTTATCAAATTTTTTTAAAAGTCATTTGAAAGATCTTCCTGAAAAGCGTGGAATATGCACTCAATGATCTTGGAATTCGATCAAATTGTGCTTCCTATTCTTTGCTGGGTATATATGCATTTTCAAACAGCATACCCTCAACTATATATCGATTTCAAAACACATCTTTGGGACTAATGCCACTTTCAAAATAAATACATAGTTCACGTAGAAAAGTGTCTTGTCGCTGATTATGTGGTTGTTTTTTATTTATATTTAAACAATTTCAACACAGGTGTTGGTCGGTCGGTCTGTGGCTGACGTCTTAATACAAACACACAAATACTCACACGTACAGATAGAATAGAAAAAAGTTTAATTTAATTTTTGACAATTTGTCAGGTGTGAAAATACATAAATAACACTGATCATAAAATATGTGATTGTGTATAACCATATATATATATACATACGTAGACACACCTATGGATGTGTGTACATAATAAATATACTCATAATAAGTATGCTCGTATGTACTTGTACTTGTGCAAAGAAACTTTAAAATATTACAGAATTAAGGCCATCACAGTATATGGTCTCATTTGAACTATACATTTCATTTTTATACACTCCACGAGAGTATTATGTCTTTGTGCATTTGTTTGTAACACCCAAAAGGAAGGGAGATAGGCCCATTGTTAATTATACCGATCGACTTAGAATCATTTTTTAATCGATTCCTGTCCGTCCGTCTGTCTTTCCATCTATTCTTGTAATCACGATACAGGTTGCAATTGTAGACAGAACCAAATGAAACTTTGCACAACGAAGTTTTTCGGGATAAGGACGAACGCTATTTAATTTGAAGAAAATCGGTTCAGATTTAGATATAGCTCCCATACGAATTGGATTCCCTATTTGACTCTTTTCACTCTTTGACTCTTTTCTTCAAAATTGGAAAAAAAAACATCTTATATTTCAACTATAAACACCTGTGGTAAAAATGTTTTAGATCGCCTCAGATTTATATATAGCTCCCATACAAATTTCGCTCCCGATTTGACTTTTTCCGCTCTAGAAACCACATATTTTATCAGATTGTCTTCAGATTTGGCAAAACAACTAATATTTATACTAGAAACACCTATGGTCAGATCGGTTCAGATTTATATATAGCACCCATTAAAATTTCGCTCCCGATTTGACTTTTTCTGCTTTAGAAGCCACATATTTTAACAGATCCTCATCAAATTAAGCGAAATATCTTATATTTGTTCTATAAACAGCCATGGTGCAAATGGGTCAGATCGGTTCAAATTTAAATATAGCTCCCACACAAATTTCATTCCCCATTTCACTTTTTCCACACTATAAACCACATATTTTAACAGATCTTCTTCAAATCTTTCAAAATATCTTATTTTTCAACTAGAAACAACCATAGTGAAAATGGGACAGATCGGTTCAGATTTACATATACATACAAATATCGCTCCCAGATAGACTTTTTCCGCCCCAGAAACCACGAATTTTCACCGAATTTCTTCGAACTGAGCATAACACGTTTGGATATAGCTCCGATACAAATATTCTTTTCGGTTTGACAAATTGGACCAGGTCATATTAGTCTATGATTAGGAAACATACAAAAATTCTTCCCGTTTCCACTTGTTTACCGAGTTGAATCGTATTCGGATAGAAAGTGGAGTGTATCACATAGTCGGCCCCGCCCGTCTTTAGCCTTTCCTTACTTGTTTAGATATGTATTTACACAGAAAGAAAAAACTGCCTTATATCGATGAATTAATGTGTTTACGTTGATGCTGTTTTTGTAATGTGTGTCATTAATACAACGAAATAGTTTTCATCGTTGTAGTGAAATATATATTTTTGCTTTAATATAAGAAACAAGTAAGGAAAGGCTAAAGTCGGGCGAGGCCGACTATATAATACCCTTCACCACTCCCTGCGTATATACCTCGCTTTGATTACTAAACCCAGGTATTTCATGGGAGCAATCTTATGTAGTTTATATAAATTGTACAGTAGTCAAATTTAATGAATGCAAATGCAAATAATAAAGTAATTGATCCAATTTTCCAGCAGATATTCCGAGTAAAGTAAATATAACATGATCTGGAAAAATTGATCAAGATCCAAAGACAAATACAGATTATACATCGGTAATAGGATGCATCGGATGGACATTTGAAGGGGCCTATAACAACACTTGAGGTATGTGCCAAAACAAGCGCCTCATTCACGGTAGGCATTCCTAGTTGAAACATAGAATGATCTGCAATATTTGATGAAGATCCGATGTAAGATGTAGTTTCTAGAGATGTAATAGAGCAGAATGGGGCCCAATTTGGGTTATACCAAAGTATAAACATATGGGCATAAGGAAAGGCTAAAGTCAATTCGGTAAAAAAGTTAAATCGGGAAGAATTTTTGAATTATGTAAATGTATGTGTTTGACAAAAAATGTTAAATCGGAAAGGACATTTTTATGGGGGTATATTGATACCTGGAAAAAGTCAAATCGGGAGCATCATTTGTATGGGGGCTATATCTAAATCTGAACCGATTTCCTCCAAATTCAATACCGATCGTCCTTGGCCAAAAAAGGAACTTCTGCTAAATTGCATGACAATCGCACCACAATTGCGACCTGTAGAGTGCAAACAAGCTTAGATGGACAGCAGACGGACGGACGGACAGACAGACATCGTTAAATCGACTCAGCTGGTATACTTAAAGGTGGGTCTAGCTCGATTATTTCTTGGTGTTAGAAACATTTGGCGCGAAACTAACTTATAATACCCTAGTCCACGAAGTGGTGTAAGATATAAAAATATATAAAATTATCAAAGTAATTATCTTGTTTTTAATTTTTTCGATCGTATTTACTATCTAATCACGCCATTTGATTATAATTTCTGTACATTTCCCAACCCAAAAATAATTTAGAGTTTTTTGATCAATTGTCCACTTTAAGTGGAAGTAAATTGTCCGACTTTTTATCATTTGAGACAGAAAAAAGTGTAACTCATCGAAGGAGAGACTTAAGACCCTAAGTATGTTTGTACCAAATCCGTTTCATGACTCTTTAAGTTGTTGCAGCCATGTCCGTCCGTCCGTCTGGCTGGCTGGTGTACACGAGGTTTACGTTCGAAGATGGGCGAGATTGCTACGCCCCTTCTGGTACGTCCCACACATATAGCCCATATTCCAATCTTAAATTAAAACCCATATAACTTCCAAACAGATATTCGGAGTCAGCTACATTTTGGTATTTATTAATGTTTTTATAATCACTTTAAGTGTACGAAATATGTACGGGTTCTGTCACGTCCCTTCTAGTATCTCCCACACAAATCACCCTAACCCACGTAAAATTAAAGCTCTTATAAAGGAAATTTGACAATAGATATTGCCACACCCCTTCTGGTACCACCCACACAAAGTGCCATAAACTTTGTTTAAAATAAATCCTATATAACATCCATACGGGTAGTCAAAATCATTTGCATTTTGATATTTGAAAATGTTTTAATAATCACTTTAAATCTATTAAATATTTACGCATAGCCACTCCCCTTCTTGTACCGTATTTATCCTAGGTAAAAAATCCTTCATAACATTAATACTGGTGCATGGATTCCACTATAAATTGGTAGTGTTTTTACAATTGTTTTATAAATGTGGAAGCTGGACCCTGTGCCATGAACCTTGTAGTACCTTCCCCACAAATTATCCTGCTCTAAATAAAATTTAATTCCCTATAACTTCCGTATATATGTTCTCTGAGAGTGAAATATTGCGTCGCCGTCTGTGACCTAAACGCTCCTGAAAACATGTTTTTCTTCATTTTTAGATGGTGACCGCATCAATTTATTTTCGTGGCCCATCCTAATGTATATCATTTGGGACAGACAAAAGTAGTACATCCAGGGTTTGATAGACCCAGTCAACATTTTGTGAAATTATTGATCATATCCGAATCTTATGATACTACCCAGACAAATTGTCAAAATCGTTGGTTAAAATACAACCAACGTAATTCCCTACGCTACAACACACCGTGGAACATGTAATGAATGTTTTTCTTTCAGTGTAGGCATATACATATGTATGTATAAATATACACACAAATAGGAGGACAAATGTATGGCCACTAATTACAAAAACACACATTTTTGGGGTAAAGTTTGAAAAGTGGTTCTTTTTTAATCACTTATTTCAAGGTTTTTCAATTTTAGGCCAAAATAAATCTATTTGATTTTATTATGTGAGATTAGATCTCACAATTCTTATCCATATGTAGGTTTGCAGCTCTTAGCGACAACTTAATTTTCGATCGGTAAACAAGACGTAAGGCACTTGTATTTATGAAACGCTGGGGTTCTTAGTTTTCAAGTCCTTGTGCCACTGGACAACTCGTTAACTCGGTTCGTCAATTTCTTGAATATGGGAAGTCGTCGCACAATCCTGATTATGTCCTTAATAATGACTTCGGGCAGAATGGAATTCTGATAAATATTCCATCCAAGCATACTATTTTAATAAGTTTTGCATTATCTTTGATATTTAAACAGAAAGATAATCTTAAACAATTAAAATTCATTATACACTTGAATAGTTAATAGTTAGTTATCTATCAGGTTTCATTGAATATGTCGGGCCTTATTTTATAACAATCAAAAAATATTTAATATTTCCTAAAGTAAGTTTCATTCAATTTGAAAAAGGTTTCATTTTATTTGGAAAAAGTTTCATTTAATATGGAAAAGGTTTCATTTCGTTTGAAAAAGGTTTCATTTAATTTGAAAAAGGGTTCATTTACTTTGAAAAATGTTTCATTTAAAGCGGAAAAGGTTTCATTTAATGTGAAAATAGTTTCATTTATTCTGAAAATGCTATATAAAAGAGTTGAGTTACTGACGGCTGAAGCCAGGGTCATGAAATTTTCAGGGTAGTTCCCAAATAAGACTTAGACGTCGACTAAGAAAGGGTTTTACGAAATTCGTACTTTTAGGGGGTAAAATGGCCCAAAAAGGGATAAACATCGAACCTTCGTCCTGACTAAACGGCAGTAGTTAGAAACATGAAAATCGGTGAGTTCCTTGCACTGACCATGCAGAAGAGCTACAAATAGGGATTTTTCGAAATTTGTACTTTTAAGGGGCGAGCGGGACAAAAAGGGATAAAAATGGTGCCAAATAAAGTATACAGCTAGAAACATGAAGTTTGGTATGTAATTTCCTCTGACCGTATAGAAACGAAGTAAAATTGGATTTTTCGAAATTTGTACTTTAAGGGGCGAGCGGGATAAAAATGGTACCAACTAAAGTATTACAGCTAGAATCGTGGCATATAATCGAAGTAAAATTGGATTTTTCGAAAGCTGTACTTTTAAGGGGCGAGCGGGACAAAAAGGGATAAAAATTTTACCAACTAAATTATTACAGCTAGAATCGTGAAATTTGGTATGTAAATTCCTCTCACCATGTAAATTTTATGCGTTTTTTTAAAAAAAAAAGTTATCAAGCTCTTAAAAAATCACCCGTTAGAAGCGCAGTATAATTGGATTGTTCGAAATTTGTACTTTTTAGCGGGTAGGCGGGACAAAAAGGGTTCCAATTTAAGCATTGCAGCTATAGTCGGGAAATTTGGAGTGTAAATTGTGTGTAAAGCGCAATACAAATGGATTATAAGGGATGAATATAAAGGGATAAAACTGGTACCAATTTTAGTATTACAGCTAGAATCGTAAAATTTAGTGAGTTAATTCCTCTGACCATATAGCAGCGCAGTAGTTTGATTTTTCGAAATTTGTACTTTTAAGCGGTGCGCGGGACGAAAAGGGATAAAAATATTGTACAATCCTTTAAAGGGGAATGAATGTGTTACCAAATAAAGAACATATTTTTAGGGGAAGTAAAAACACATGTTATCTATAGTGATTTTTCAAAATGTGTACTTTTTGGGAAAGATGTGCAAAAAGTTATAAACTGGCTGGCTGAAACTAGAAACATGAGATCGAGGTTATAAATGGTTGTAATTTTTTGTTCAAAACTTGGTAGAAAACAATACATACGAAGTAGTTCAGCTAAAATAGTGCATATCAACAATCATATTCCTTTGACTGTGTGTGAGTGCTAGCTAATAGGAGGTTTCCAAATTACTATTTTAGATTTATCTATATCCACCAAAAGAAAACCGGATAAAATTAACGAATAACTTGCTTTTTCGCGTGCGAAGCAGCTGGTACTGCTAATTAATTATAATCGAATCGAAATTATAATTAAATGAATAGTTCTAATTTGAATAGCTCTTAATCGATAGTTCTATTCGATGTTCGCTCTATTATGATATGTTTACATATTATAAAAATGTAAATTTGGTTTTATTTTCGAGCGGATCTAATATGCGCCGCGTTGAAGCTCAAGCTCGGCGACCATTTTTGAATGGTGCCACATTCGTTTAACCCAAACTAACGTCACGGCGATCCCATCCATTTAAATATTCTACACATTTTGTTGTGGTTTTTCGATGTTTTGTTTGGTTCAATAAATAATAATATTTATATACGCACAAATGTACATGCATACATATATGTAGAGGATGTATGTTTTTCGTATATATTTGTGATTACATTTGCAGCACATTGTTCATTGTCTCTTACCTTTTGTCTGCACGAGAAGACATTATTTAAACGATGGTCTAATTATCGTCATCTTATTAATAGCAGCAGCCCATTGTGACTTTGCGTCTTTGTAAGCGAACATAAATTGTCTTTGTTGAATTCGAAAACGCAGGCGAAGACGCGTCGCAACAAAGAAATGTGGAAAGTCGAGATTTTGCACTCTGGCAATTTTAAAATTTATAGCTAGCCGAGAAACTAAAGAAGAAGAAGCCGCCTGCCGGATGCTTGTGACATGTGCTAAAGTCAGGGTAGGGGAATATTCGAATATCTGAAATAACAATTTTCTTTCTTTCTCTTACCATCGCCATTAACACAAATACGAATAATCACAATCATCCTATTATACGGCAGACATGTGAAAGCCTTCCGATTACACCAGTTTACAATCATTTTGTCGAAGAACTATGTATAACATTTTCTGATATTTTATGGCGTTCTAAAATCGAAAACGATTTTTTTATTTATATAATTTAATTTATGGAGTATAAATCTGATCATGTTAGCTTATACGTTAAATAAGGGCTACAAATTTCACCTAGATGAAGTGGTTTAGGAACAGCCTCTAAAAAATTGAGAAAAAAATTGATTTATAAAAAATAGAAACGAATCGAACAAGTTATTTTATTTTTTGATAAAACAGTAAACAACATGTATTTGGCAAATATCTACGGATACATCTGACCTTCTTTGTAAAATAGAATTTAAAACAGATTGTGCTTTTTTGGTGGCACGATTATTATTATTTTTACAAGAAGAAAATCTATAGTGTTGGCGAGGATTGCATTAGTGAATTGTGAATGGAGAATCGATTCTGAGGGCTCAAAAACGATTCTTTTGGAATCGATTACATGTGTCCAACTTTATACTGGAATCGATTATCGATGCTTGGAAATCGAAATTTAATTTAATGAAAAACACCCAAAAAGTATGTACTAACTTTGTACGTACTTTTGGTGGTAACAAGTTGTGAAATTTAAAAGCTGCAATTTTATTAATTAAACAAAAGGAAATGACACTAAGCATGGAATTGATATACAAAATTGACAGTGGTATAAAGGTTAGGAGCTTAATATGTACCAAACACTGGGGTTTTCGTACCTCCAAACAGTCCAAGCATTTGGAAAAATTAAATTATTGCGTAAAAATACATCCCAATGTTAGATAGATCGCTTGTAATGGAAATATCGGATAAAGTAGTAGACGATAATGATTTAACATATTATACAAAATATGCATAAATAAAACTGCCGATGGAAAAGTATTTTTAAGTGCTTATGGAAATATTATTTATACAGAATTGGTCCATGTAGAAAGTTTTATTCAAAATGGTGAGAGCGGCCACATAAACCAAGATAGTTTTCTATTATAATATTATTTATATTTCGTGAAATAAAGTATTATATGTTAGATAAACACGAATTGTTAGTAACACCAATAAAAAGTCTAACATATACTGAAAATACGGTGAATTAGTTCAGTCGATTTTTTCTTAATTATAATTTTTTTATATAATATAACAATACAATTTCCTGAACTTTTGGATATATTTTACATTTTAATATCAAGATCTTCGAGAAAATCTGATATATTCATAATCGCATTTGACTAATGAAACTATCATTAGAACAACTTTTTATAGTTGTTTTCATGTTAGTGTTAATTAGAAAGTGTTAGTTTTGATGAAATATTACACAAAACTTGATCGAACTCATCAGTACTTAAAAGACCTCAAAATAAATGACTAATTTCAAAACATAGTCTAGGCGAAAAAAATGAGAAACTAACTTTAAAATTCAAAAAAAACGAAGAAAAGCAATAGTTTGAAATTTGATAAAATTATAGACAACTTTCTTCTAAAAATATTAAAAAAATAAAAGTGTCCGCAGATTTCGATATGTTAAATTTATTTTTAATTCCTAAAAGTAAAGGTGAACATTAAATTATATATTTTTGCGATTGTATCATTCAATAGATCGGAAAAAAATCTATAAGAAAAACGTTTTCCAAAAACTATATATTATACATTATTCAGAATAGTCGATTAAGGAAGAGCACCTTAGTGTAAAACAATTAAAAAGGCGTAAAGTTCGGCCATGGCGATTCTTATATACTCTCAACCATGGATTGGAGATATTTTTATGCAAATTTAAATAAATTTAAAGTCCACTCTCGCTTGTAGGGAGAGGCTATCAAAACATTTGGACAGCGTGTATATCGTTCTTAAGTACCCTAACATTGTTATTGTGGGCATTTTCTGTACTAGTTAGTTAAAATTATACCTCTCGAGTTTTATGGTTAAACATTTCTACCGATTCCGATTAAGAATCGATTCTTCGATTCTAAGAATCGGATTCAAAAATAGTTGATCGGGAATCGAGAATCGATTCTTGTCCTCGATTACCATTCACTAGATTGCATCTAATTTAAGTACCTCCACTACCCGACCCCGATATGGTCTGTCAAAAGTAGTATCTTCATGCACTAGCTAGACCAAACAAAATTGCAAGTGGAAAAACTTAAGCACTTCTGAAATATCCCGACATGTCTGGTCTGAATCAATGACAGTTAATTTATCAAAAAGTTCTTTTTGCGAATTCAAACTCATGAACAGAAGTTTAGTTTGTCAAAATGACGGGAAATTTGGAATAGCATTTTGGGAATTACTCATTTTCTTTTTGGCGCTTCTTGGCACAATAAAAAATAAATATTCATCTGTGAAACATAAATTTAAATCAGAAAAGCGGCAATAATTATTCAATTTGCTTTCAACATTTCTTCCCCTATTAAACTAAAGTTATGTTCTTCCGTTTTCGCCATCAGAACACATCTTCCCTTCTACACTAGTCTTTGAGTTGGATGTTAGAATGAGAGGCACACCAAAATAAGTCATGATTTAATTTATGGAATTGTATAAAATTAAATAAAATAAACCCCCTGCTTTTGTGAAATATTTTCGTCTGGAAACGAACGAATCGTTTAACTTTAAAGCATAATAAAATTAGAATTATAACTCACAGGTGACCATTCTTCGACAAGTCCAATAGAAACGTGTATAATGAACGTATGTTTAAACGAAAAAAAAACTCGTGCGACAAATCTAATTTTATTATACTTTCTATTCTTATTCTACTATGAAGGATTTCAGAGTTTTTATGAAATGTTTCATAACTTACAACTACATTTTTAGTGTGTTGACTTATTCGTTGAATGCTAGCAATTCTCATTTGTCCTCTGTTTATCTCTGACATAAGTATGAACCCTGATTTAGGTGAAAGGCACATTCATTGAAAGACTCTCGCAATAGTGGTTAATGAAGTTTCTTCATAAATTCCATGCAAATTTTCATAAATCATATTATGAAAAATAATAAAAGTTCTTCGAATGAAGAACTGCATTTCATAGTTTGTTAGAACTGTTTCATAAATTCTATGACACTTTTCATTGATTTGTGTTTTATGAAACATGTTTCATACATTTTATTAAATGTTTCTTTGGCGACTTTTTAATGAAAATTTTCACTGAGGTTAAGCCAAAATCATAAATATTATGAAGATAATTCTTTCATGTAGACGAAAATAATTTACAAAATGAAAAATTCATATTTAATGTATTCATTGCTCTTCGTATAATTTATTTTATTCTTGGCCTGAGTGTATTATATATTCTTCCAGATACAGGTTGCTTCCAGATGACATAGCCTAGTGTTGTACAACATTATAACCATACATACACTGGCGAGCAAAACTGAGTGCATGTTCAGCATATTGTTACTTACATTGCCACTTGATAAATAATAATGCAACTTTTATAAAACTTTCAGCAATTATTCAGTATTCTGTTAAGAAAACAAAAAAATAATATTCAATATAATCATAACAGTTCAAAAATGATTACCACTAATAAAAGGGTTAAAGAATCGGAGTTTCAAATTTGGGGGTATAACTCTCAAAGTATTTGTCAACGACAGTGCATTTTGCAATTACACAACATTTCGCTTCAAATTTGTATACCCTCCACCACCAGAATGGGGGTATACTAACTTTGTCATTCCGTTTGTAACACCTTGAAATATCGACCTGAGACCCTAAAAGGTATATATATTCTTGATCGTCATAAAATTCTAAGACGATCTAGCGATGTCCGTCCGTCAGTCTGTCCGTCTGTTGAAAGCACGCTAGCATCTAAACGAAAGGAGCTAGAACGTTCAAATTTTCCCTAAATGCGTCTTATAGTCGTAGATCGGTTGGGATTGAAACGGGGCGAAATCGGCCCTCACAAGGACTAAAAATACCCATAATTATTTTAGCGTATTTAAGCATGTTTTTTAAATATGTCTGTTTATATTTGCTTACTATTTGGTATGCGCATTCCCCCCATAACAAAAACGTGCACCATAAAGTGATTCTTAATTTTAGGGGGTAAAATGGGGTAAAAAGGAGATAAAAAAGGTACATATTAAACGACAACACGAAATTCAGCGTGTACATTCCTCTAATTGAGTGGATACAAAATAAAAAAAATATTTTTTCTTACTTTTAAGGGGTAAAATGGGAATAGAGGGATAAAAATGGTACCAACCAAACGACTGTACCTAGAATAATGAAATTCGGTGTATACATTCCTCTGATTGCATAGATAAGTAAAATACACGGATTTTTTCAAAATTTGTACTTTTTGGGTTTAAAATGAAAAAGGGGATAAAAATAGTACCAATCTAATGACCGCAGCTAAAGTCACGAAATTCGGAGTATACATTCCTCTGACTGCGTAGACACGGAAAATAAACGGATTTTTCGAAATTCGTACTTTCAAGGGATACAATGGTACAGAGGGATAAAAATAGTACCAACTTATCGACTACAGCTAGAATGTTGAAATTCTAATTGCGTAGAAACGTCAAGGGGCTAAAAATGGTACCAACCAAATGGGCGCAGCTGGAATCATGGAATTCGGTGTATACACTCCTCTGACTGCATAGACACGCAAAATAAAAAGTTTTTTCCAAATTCGTACTTTTTCTTTTTTAATAGAATGGAAATACACCAAACTGTAGCACCCACTATCCACCAAAATTTATGGTATTTAAGCTTTTTGAAAATATAAATATAAGAATATTTATTTTTTGATTTGAAATAAATAATGGTTTGAAATAATTAAAATATTATATTTATTTATAATATTATTTTTTCAATATTTGTATTTTTTAATATAGCCAAACGGCTATATTAAAAAATTTATATTTTTCTGTAATATTTCTGCACTTCTACGAAAAGCGACAACCTCTGTGGAATGCAATCCATGCTGGAGGGTATATAAAGTTCGGCCCGGCCCTTTTTACTTGTTTTTATTTGTTTTGTATTCGATAAACTACATAAAACTTCTTTGTCGAGTAAATATGATATTAATTCTTGAATTTATTTTTAATTTTTAAATAATTTTGTATTTGATTAGTTGAATGTTTAATTAATTTCAAATTTTATTGTTTCTCCATATAGTTATAATGGTTCAGAGCAGATTTTACAACAATATAGCTCCATTTGTTTTTACTGTGGCTTTTCATTTCTTGTGAGAAAATGTTGCATTAATCGACTCTAGAGTGAGAGAGATAGAATAGGGAAAAACATATTTTCCCTTACCCTGAAACGTAGACGAGCACCTCTACTATGTGAAGTGAAGTTAAATGCTTTAACACTGTGGTTGGTGTTAACGAAATCTTAATAGTGTTTAATTAATAAAATACCGTCATTGCCACTTGGTGCACAGCTATATTCAATGTGGGGATGTAAGCGATGTAAAGGACCAGCACGAGCTCTTTCGGCAGAAAGGCACGCACCTACATGCTTCATTCCAAGAATGTCGCCGCCAATAATGTCGTCGGCATCTGTTGGCAAAACTGCTGCCGCAGAAAGATTAACTTTGGATAGCACGTATAGGGGGATGTCTTTTTTGTTCGAATGCATTTTGATTTCTGTGCAGTTTGGTTTCCCATTCCACGGTTGTCGAAGGCAGCTTTCAGAAGTGATACGCAATTGTAAACAACGTTTCACTTTTCAATGAAAACGATCGGTTTCCAATCTAATCTAGCTTCAAATGATTTAAGTAGCCATGATAGAAATTTCCACTCTCGGCAAGTCATAAATTAAAGCTTAGGTTGTGGAGGTAGTCAAAAGAAGCTTACGTCTCACTTAGTCCAGTAATTACCCGCTTTACCCGTCCACTTTAATAACACGACCCAACCTGTAGGACTCACGAAAGAAAGGTGAAGCCAGCTAAGTTTTCTTCTCAATCTCTACATTGAAGAGCTCTCCAGACTGCGTTTCCTGTCCGATCTCTTTCTATGAGTACTTCTATTGGTGCGAACGTGCAGACGAGTTGGCGAGGATTACATCTATCTTAAGTATCCCTTCCTAGCCCTTCAGAAAGTCCAGCCTCAGAGACTGAGGTGGCCTCTCACTACCGAAATAAACGAAGACAAATGTAATATCTCAAGTAGAAGAAGGTAGCTCAACTTTACAAATTATATACAAAATAAACAAACGAATAAAACCAAACTAAAAATTTATATTTTTATTTATTCGACCATTCTTCAATTAAATAATATTTTTTTCGATCTAAAGTCCTTGGTTATTTATATTAATTGCATTCATCGTAATTACAAAATATCGATAAAAATATATTTACATAAATAATATAATAAAAAAATAATTGTTTCTTTATTTTCTTAATCTATATATACTCTTATTTACTAGAATCTATATTCTTTTCTAAAACATACTGAAAGCACATGAGAGTAATTACATACAATTATAGATTTGGATTTTTGTAGTCCATATCGGAAAATTCATGTAACTAATATACCGTACGACAATTTTTAATTTTCTTTAATTTAATTCTTCTTTAATTTAATTTCGTTTTTATTTTTTTCACTTCTACTTGAAAGATAACATGTTCTGCTAAATAAGATCAAAATCTGTAAAGGTATGTGGCTTCTAAAGCGAAACAAGTGAAAACGTAGATGCTTTCATTTGAAATATAACGTGTTTTGTCACATTTGAAGAAAATCGGTTAAAATGTCAGAAAATATGTGATTTCAAGAGCGGAAAATGTCAAATCGTGAGCGACATTTTTATGGGAGTTAACCTTAACCTTATATACCCTCCACCACGGAGTGCATTCCACAGTATTACCAGCAGACCAAATTTCAACATTCTATTCCATTCCCAGTGTGTTCATTGAAAGATTGAATTTGGAAAAACTTTTTTATTTTTCGTATCTAGGCAGTCGGAAGAATGTATACACCATCATGATTCTAGATGCGGCCATTTGGTTGGTACAATTTTTAATCCCTTTTCCATTTTACCCCCCAAAAAGTACAAATTTATTTTACGTGTCTACGGAATCAGAGGAATGTATCACCAAATTTCATTATTCTAGGTGCAGCTGTTTGGTCTATCCCTCTATTACCACTTTACACCTTCAAAGTACGAATTTGGAAAAAATACTTTTATATTATGTGTCTTCTCAATTAGGGGAATGCACACACCGAATTTCCTGTTTCTACACTCAGAAAAAAGTGCACCTATAATTAGTTAAAATGAACTAAAATTGAGGAAAATTTTACTTCGTATGGCGCTACAGCAATATTTCCTCATATCAAGTTCAAACTTTTCCTTGAAAGAAGTATATGCTTTGAACTTGATTCTAGTAAATATTTACTCAAACTGAAGAAAGTTTCATTAAGTTTTTCCTCAAAACAAGTACATTTTTACTAAATATAGGCAAAATTTTGCTGAAATTTTCCTAAATCTAAGTAAATTTTTCCTAAAACCAAGTAATTTTTGAAGTCTTCAGCAGAACCCAAAATTAGCAAAAAGTAATGACTTTAGAAATTATTTAAGAAATAAGTTTCTGCAAGCGAACGAGAAATGCTTCTTAGATTAATATTCAAGAATATTTCTAAGCATTTTGAAGTAATTTTTTATAAGTTCATTAATACTTAAATGTTTGAAGAACTCGTCATAAATTCCAGTAAACACATTAATTTAATTTTAAGGAAAAAACTCATTTTTAGCTAAAATTTCCTTAATGGAATTTTTTCTATACAAAAAAATCTTAATAAAGGGTGATTTTTTAAACGCTATAGGAAAGTTAAAAAAACACATAAAATTCAGAAAAATGCATGAAATCTTTATTTGAATTTAATGTTTGAAGATTATTTTATGCAAATGTTGACCTTGACTGCGCCTCAAATGGTCCATCCGCTTAGTCCAATTTTTTGAGTAACAGAGGTCATCAGATTGATGGTCATCATTAACACTGGCCGATACAGCTGCGATATTTTCTTCAGTTCGCACTCTACGTAAGCGTGTTGGTGGTTTAATGTCCAACAATGTAAATTTGGTCACAATAGCCCGAATAGCCGCTTCAGTGGGTCGATTAAACTGACCATAAAATGGAAGCGCGCGATGAACTTTCTTAACAGAGCACGCATTTTGATAATAAAATTCAATAATTTGCAAGCGTTGTTCGTTTGTAATACGATTCATGGTTAAATAATAGACCAAACTGAAGATGTTTGACAGTGAAACAAAACACGAAAGAGAAAAAAGATAATAGCTAAAAAATCTCCCTTTATTTTTATACACTCCACGAGAGTATTATGTCTTTGTGCATTTGTTTGTAACACCCAAAAGGAAGCGAGATAGACCCATTGTTAATTATACCGATCAACTTAGAATCATCGATTTAACGATGTCCGTCCGTCCGTCTGTCCATCTATTCTTGTAATCAAAGTACAGATTGCAATTGTAGCCAGAACCAAATGAAACTTTGCACAACAAAGTTTTTCGGGATAAGGACGAACGCTATTTAATTTGAAGAAAATCGGTTCAGATTTAGATATAGCCCCCATACGAATTTCACTCCCGATTTGACTCTTTTCCCGCTAGATACCACATATTAAAACAGATTTTCCTCAAACTTGGCAAAACATCTTACATTTCAACTAGAAACACCTATGGTGAAAATTGGTCAGATCGGTTCAGATTTAGATATAGCCCCCATACGAATTTCACTCCCGATTTGACTTTTTCTGCTGTAGAAACCACATATTTTAACAGATGTGCTTCAAAATTGGCAAAACATCTTATATTTCAAATATAAACATCCACGGTGAAATGAGCTAGATCGGTTCAGATTTAGATATAGCCCCCATACGAATTTCACTCCCGATTTGACACTTTTCACTCTAGATACCACATATTACAACAGATTTTCTTCAAACTTGGCAAAACATCTTACATTTCAACTAGAAACACCTATGGTGAATATTGGTGAGATCGGTTCAGATTTAGATATAGCCCCCATACGAATTTCACTCCCGATTTGACTTTTTCTGCTGTAGAAACCACATATTTTAACAGATCTTCTTCAAAATTGGCAAAACATCTTCTATTTAAACTAGAAACACCCATGAAACAGACCAAATGAGCCAGATTGGTTCAGATTTAGATATACTCCACATACGAATTTCACTCCCGATTTGAGTTTTCCGCTCCAGAAACCACATATTTTAACAGATTTTCTTCAAATTTGGAAAAATATCTTATATTTGCATGAGAAACACCCAGGATGAAAATGAGTCAGATCGGTTCAGATTTATATATAGCTCCTATACAAATTTCGCTCCCGACTTGATTTTTCCGCCCCAGAAACCAGTGAGGGAAAAAATTTTCCCTTTGTGTCGATTTCGGCCAGTTGCAATCGCAACCGATCTACGACAATAAGACGCGTTTATGTTGAATTCGATATATATGATACGATATATATGATATAGTGCTTTCAACAGACGGACAACATGTTACATATTGTTCTGTCCTTTCTAAAATGGTATTAATTTTTGTTCTGCTTCATAATACCATCGCATACCATGGAAGACCAATATGCACGAATTTCTAAACCGATCTACGCAATTTGTGTACCAAATAGTTAGAGTATAAAAAATCTTATAGACAGACGAACGCATAAAGTGAGTTTATGTCGATCGGTATAATAATCGGTGAGTCTATCTCCTTTCCTTTTCGGCGTTAAAAAATACGCTTACCTTTGCAGAAATGTTACGCAGTTATGTTGTATGTCTAAAATGTTCCAAGAGACAAAAATATAACTAATTTCAAATTCGTGAGAGGGGTACAATTTCACTTATGCTCATTTCGCGCCTTGGGGTCCCCATATTCACCACTTGAAACTGTCCACATCTCGTCTTCCCTAAAGGTGGGGTATAAATATTTAAATTAGTATGTGTGTATGTCAAGCGCACTAACTTGGCACTCCATTAAAAGGTACACACCCTACACGGGCGGGTGTAAACCCTTCTTCTAGTACCTACATCCGTTTAATCGTTCTCATATTGCGGTTGGCCTGTAAATGTATACTTGTACATACATCCACACGTACATATTCATCCGCCCAGTTCGGTGGCATGGCATGGGAGCACGTTCAAATTTAGTGTTATGAATTACCTACAACAACATACATCAATACAAACAAACATACGTACAGACATGTAGTGCGAGCATATATACAAATGTACCAGAGAGTAGGTATGTTTGTGTGTTTTTGTTTTTTACATTCATACATACATACATGCCTGTACAATCCATAGACTTTGAGTAATTAATCTATTTTCGTCCTGGATTCTTGTAAATATGCATCCGTTCTTTGTCGTTTACACTTGCGAAGGGGGCAATGTTGATGTAAAGTTCAGTGTAATGTCGTCGTCAGTCAGTCAGTCGGTAGCCGACACAGCCTCAGCCTTCATAAGATCGTTGCCACTGTCGTTGCATGAATGGGTGTTGAATGCCACTGTTGCTACCACTAAAAGACCCTTTGTTGGTTGGCCGTGTGTTTGTGTGTGTGAGCGCGCATTGCACTCGCATTTATTGCCACGAATTCGTTCAGTGCTCGTAAAACATACCAACACACAGCCCCTGGTCACGGAATTACATTCAATATTTTGTATACCGTCCGCCTTAGGATGGTAGATATGTTCGGATTGTCGCGACCATATTCTAGGTCGTGGTAAAATTCTAAGACGATCTAGCCATGTCCGATAGCTGCCGTTCGAAATGAGCAAAGTGGTTTCAATTTTCCGTAAATATGTCTTATGGTTGCAGATCGGTTGGGATTGAAAGTGGGCGAAATCGTGCCCTAAGAAGGACCGAAAATATCCCTTAATATTTAAATTGTTTATTTCATTTTTTTTAATATCAGCTGTACACTTGAAAATTGTTGCATACATTCTTCTTGTAACGTCAAAGCACCAAATAGTAAAGATTTAGCGACAAAAAGGGATAAAAATGGTGCCAATGAACGACAACAGCTAGAAATATGAAATTCAATGTGTACCTGCCTATAATTGCGTAGATTTTACGTGTCTAAAGGGATTTTTTTCGAAATTTATACTTTTAGGGGTACAATTGTAAAAGAGGGATAGAAATGGTACCAACCAGACGGCTGTAGTTAGAATAGTGAACATTGCCCTGACTGCGTAGATACGAAAAATGAAGATATCTTTTGACATTCGTACCTTTAGAATCAAAATGGGATTGAATTGGTACCAACCAAGCGGCTGCATCTAGAATTATGAAATTCAGTGTTTACACTCGTCTGACTGCGTAGGCTCGCGAAAGAGAGGATTTTGTCGAAATTCTGACTTTTAGGGTAAACGTGAAAAAGGAATGAAACTGCTACCAAGCAAACGGCTGTAGCTAGAATTGTGAAATTCTCCTCCTCGTCCCCACAGCTCGTACAAAAGTTGTTTAACTCGATGCCTTGCAATGGAATGTAAGGCCACAAAGTTTATTGATCTGAAGGCATCCTGACTAACATCATTGCGACGCAACCACTCCGAAACTTCTCTGCAGGTATCGGATAGCCTTAAGGTATCGGATAGCTTCCAGTTCGTTGCAATGAAGTCCATACCCCACCCTACCATCAAGTGTGGATCCGTCTGTGTAAAACTTGAGATGACGACTTATAGAAATTCCACCCTCCCAAACCTCCCTAGCGATGGCCATTGATAAGAAATCCTCATATGATCTACGTCCCTATTGGTCCAAAGGGAAATACAATTGTTATAGATGGGTTCTCATCCGACGAGCATAGGTTAACCACAGGAGTACCACAGAGCTCTGTCCTTTCCCTTTTTCTTATTTTCATCGACAACCTCTTGGATCGGACTTCGAATCCAATCTACTCATTAGCGAATGACTGCAACCTCTGTCATTCATACTCATTTCATCATAGACCAAGTCGTCAAGAAGTTGAGGACAAAAGGCGATTGATGGATGAGTCACTCAGCCAGGATTTAGTGGGCATTTCCGATTGGGGTCAAGTGAATAATTAATGCACGTACGACCCAGTGCTCCTTGTTGTCTCACAAGCGATTCATTGTTCCAATGGTGTCGCCGATTTCTATGAACGGTGTAGATACTGAGCAGTCGGACACTCTTGATGTGCTGGGTATGAAGATACATTGTGACGTCCGTTGGACAAAACATGTATTTGATATGTCGAAAGAAGCATTCAATTCTTCACTCCCTCCGGTCTTCTCAATATCTGCATTACGTACATCAGACCTAAGATGGAATACAACTCCCATATATGGTCAGGTGCTTCAAGATCTTCCTTGGAGCTACTTGACCGTGTTCAGAGGAGGGCGATGGTGTTGATAGGAGACAATAGGATATCCAATTCTATTGTCTACCTTGGTAGATATACGCGACTTTCTAGGAATTATCACCCATTTGTTGTCGATTGAACAGCTGGCCGCACTACATATTACAATTACCAATTCGTTCTTTGCTCACGCAACTCGAATGTGGAATCGACTTCCGGCAAATATCTTTCCTGCCAATTATGACATCCTAAGATTCAAAACAGATGTCTCCCTTTTCCCTACATCCAACCCTCTATCTTCCTTTATTCCATTTATAAGAGACATACCCTGAGTGTTGGTTCAACGAAAAAAAGGTGATCTGCTTAGGCAATGCAGGGTCGGCACCCTTCAAGTAGCACGTCCTCTCAATGATCGCTAATAAAACCAAGACTCCGCAGTATCGGACGAACCACCATTATTTATATTCAGTAAATGATTTTTGACAACATTATCCAGAGAGCTAGCTTCATTATATTTCTTTGGAGTAAAGCTTTCTATCAATGATGATACTTCGATACTGTCCGAATATACCAGCTATGAGCCGTTTATTGTGGAGGGCTCATGTGAGGTATTTTTTTCCTCCTCGTACAGATAATCGACTAATTTTTGACTGGATTCACTTCAAGCCCACTAATAGTGGTTCACATTACCAGCTCGTTTAGAGCACACTCAGAAAAAAGTGAACTATATATTGAGTTAAAATGAACTAAAATTTAAGAAAATTGAACTTCGTATAGCGCTAAAGCACTATTTCCTCATATCAAGTTCAAACTTTTCCTTCAAAGTAGTACATGCTTTGAACTTGATTCTAGTGGAATCAAACCAAGTACATTTTTACTAAATCTATGTAAATTGTTCTTAAAACCAAAAAAATGTACTAAATTTAAGTAATATTTTCTTAAAACTATGTAAATTTGTATTCATACCAAGTTGCTGAATTTTTCCTTAAAACAAGTTAATTCTTGCTTAAACTGAGGGAAAACTTACTTGATTCAGGGAAAAAGGTGAAATTAAAATAAGTTAAATTTAATTAAAAATAATAATTCAAGCAACCGATTATGCTTCAGAGTGTGCAAAACTAATACAAACAAGTAAGAAAACGTCAGTCGGCTAAACCGACTTATACATACCCTCACTCTCAGAGAACATGTGTAGGAAGGACTTAATAAATTGCTTAGCGCCAGACTACGCCAGAAGTTTTTGCTAGCTGGACCCAGTTTCCTCATTTGATAATAATTGTCAATAATGATCAAATATGAAGTCATACTGGATTTCAGGCACCGGTAAATGAGTTAAAAAGCATTTAATTGTGCTTTGGATAGAGACAATTGTGTGGGAGCTACACGAAGGGGCGGGACTAAATCGTAAATATTGTTTATGTTTAAAGTGATTATAAACATTTTTTCAAATATCAAATTGCAAATGATTTGGACTACCCGTAGGAATGTTATGTCGGTTTTATTGTAACCAAAGTTTATGCCACTTTGTGTGGGAGGTACCAGAGGGGGTGTGGCAATATAGCTAATATTCTACATTAATGCAACATCTATAAAAGCATTGCCAAATAACAAATTTCATAGTATTCCAATCATCCGTATAGAAGTTATAGCAGCTTTAATTTTACGTAGGTTAGGGTGATTTGTGTGGGAGTTACTAGAAGGGGCGTGGCAAAACCCGTCATATTTATTACACTTAAAGAGCTTTTAAATACTTTATCAAATACCAAAATATGAGTGATTCCAAAAATCGGTGTGGAAGTTACAAATGTTTTAATTAAACATAGGAATATGGTCCATTTGTGTGGGAGGTACCAGAAGGGATGTGGCATCTTCGAACTTAAACTAAGTTTGGAGAAAATATTACCATGTGCAAAGCTTGAATGGATTCCTTAACTTCCTTCGAGAGTTATTGTGTACACCAGCCAGCCAGACCGACGGACGGACATGGCTCAAACATCTTAAAAAGTCGTGAAACGGATTTGGTCCAAAGATACTTAGGGTCTTAAATCACTCTTTCAATGCGTTACACTTTTTTCTGTCCCAAATATAGATATATACCCTCCTACTCTGTAGAGTGAGGATATAAAAATGACAACATGAAATATTTCTCAAAAGTTTCATGATACCTCTGCCATAAAGAGTTGAGCTGTGAAGGCAAGTGTCTGGAAATGAACGAGAATTACTTCTCAGATTAATATTCAAGAATTTTGTAAACAATTTAAAGTGCAAATCAGTTAAATTCAGTTAAGTTAAATTTCAGTAAACACATTAACTTACACATTAACATTTTTTCCATAGAAATATTTTTCGTACTTTTAGGGAAATTTTTACAAAAACTGGCGTAAAATTGTTGAACTAAATTGGAGTATGGATTTTACTCAAATTTAGGGAGGCTATTTTTCTGAGTGCATTCTCTAGAATATACCTAAGGGTTTTGTGAAACTCTCCACGTACGAGAATTGCAATACAAATCCCGCAATACATCGTTGAATGCTAGATTCCAAATAAGAGGTGACAAGACACCATTCTGCGGTCTGCCTCTGTTTCCAAATCTGAAAAAGATGTTGGACTGCCTCGTAGACTATCCGATGGTTAGTGTTTATCAAGCAGAAGTTTTGAATTTAGAGAATTTACGGATAAGTTATGTCGCAATGTGGTGGCAAACACTGTCGCCAATATATAGCCTCAGTTAGCTCAGCTCAGTTAAGGGATAAATTGTCTGATATTCACTTTATAAGCAGCTTTCATAAGTCCCCCAATCGACTAGAATACACTTTTGCAGGCAAATGGCAGATGGACAGTTGTATACGCAGGCAGAAATTCAAAAAAATTTAAATTGGAAATTTTTAAATGAGTATATGTTATCTTAATGGTAACACTCCAAGCTATCAAGAAAATGTATTAAAGAAAACTAGGTGGCATTGAGGCATTTAAAGTTTGCCGTTGAAACGAGTGGGATTAATTCTGGTCTAAAGCAGTTATACAAAATACTTAAAATTAAGGCGCAAAAAGAAAATAATGAAGTATTTATATTATTGAAATTGAAGGACGGAAAAATTATATTTAACATTTTGTGATTACTGTAGTCTTGTCAGTTTTCTTAAGTGTTGTAATTTTGTGATTCGTAGTGAACATAACCTATAAATGTCGTGGACCAAAAGTTATATGTTGGACTCAACTTAACTCAAAGTGTAAATGTGAAAGTGTTCGTCTGAGTGTGTAGTTTATCGTAGAATTATTATCTCGTCGGCATTTTTCGGCAAACTCCTACAATTGCCACTTTATCAAAGTACACATATTTGATCATATCTCTGAATCAGATGTGTGTATGAGACCTATCAACATCTCATTTTAAAGGTATTGTAAGTACCTTTAAAATGGTATATAAAGTCATTATCTTTTCTGTACATATGTAGACATTTTATATTATTTCCTGAAATAATTATTTAAATTGCAGTGTCATGTTGAATATTTGTTCAGAAAAACATTGTTCGTCACAGCGAAGTAAGTTTTATTCTTTTAAGCTTTCATAAAATTTTGTTTTTGGTCACCCTGTACTAATACAGGGTGATAATTATATTGGTTATATATTGAGTTTATGTGGGAGGTGATAGTGGGCGTGGTCAGATCAGTCCAATTTAATTTTTTATTCTTTAAGTATGTATGACTAGCAAATGTGCCAAAGTACAAGATTGTATCTTTATTTTTCGACTTTATACCATAAAAATGAATTTGGGACCAGTGTGCACAGCAACAAGACCCATACACCTGTGAGGCCAATGTCCAACTCTAAGTTGCGCTAGGCCTACATGAATTTCGTTATTTATACAAATACCCCAACCGTGTGGTGGATTGTGTCAATAAATACACCGGTATTAATTCAATGCCCTAGTACTTTAACATACATACACTCACTCACCCAACCACGAGGGAGGAGTATCATCGTTCTATGTTTACTCATCATCATCATCAGCGTGGTCCGTCCGTTTGTCCATAGGTATTTGGTCCATGTAGACACGCACACACACACACACGCACATCAGACTACGACGAGCAGTACTTGCATGAGGTACGGCGAAAGTGCGTTGGCTGCTGACTCCTGCGTGTTGGGTGCAATTCAATGCAATGCTGCATTGCGAAGCATTTCAACAAGAAATGTTTGTAATTTATTTTTAAATTTTGAAATTTCATGAACAACAACTTTGCGTAGGTACGAATAAGTAAGTATACATGCATGTACAAGTATGTACTCGCATGTGTGTGTGTATGTACTTGACAAAATGATCAAGTGAATTTTCCTCAGTGCGCCCGCCTTTCCCAGTGTGTGCATGTGTTCAATTTTGATCCCACTCTGCGATTTTCAATAAATGCGCGTCGTTCACTTGTTTGTCTTCTGTCTGTATGTGCGCCGTGCTGTGTGTGTTGGAGAACTTTCTTCAATTTTTTTATTTTTGCGATCAAAGTGGTGGTTTTTCTGGTCGCCTTTCCAACAAATCGCTATGAAAATGGGCACTAAAGCGGACAAAAGCTTTTAAATCTTACCAAACACACAAGAAAAGAAATGTTAACAAAACAAAGAGAACGAAAGGTGGTGCTGTGCCGTGCCGTGCTGTGACGGAGGTCGGAAATGTGACAGGAAAAAAACAAAGAACTGACCGAGAAACGACGCCATGAGGTGGCTAAATATGAGAAAATTATAACTCGTCTGAGGTTATAACAAGATCGTTGAACTGACGATGATGATGATGATTAATAATAATTAACAAAGTATAAGCTTGAAAATAGTACTTGCTAATCCATCCACACTAGCACTGGCAAAGCACTGTGTGGCGATGTTACCAAAAATAAAGTTATTTATACCCTCACTCTATAGAGTAGGAAGGTATATATCATTTGGGACAGAAAAAAGTGTAACGCATTGAAGGAGGGACTTAAGACCCCAAGTATGTTTGGACCAGATCCGTTTCACGACTTTTAAAGTTGTTTGCACCATGTCCGTCCGTCCGTCTGGCTGGCTGGTGTACGCGATAACTCTCGAAAGGAGTTAAGGAATCAATTCAAACTTTGCACATGGTAATATTTTTCCCAAACTTGGTATAAGTTCGAAGAAGGGCGAAATTGCCACGCCCCTTATGGCACCTCCCACACAAATGTTACATTCGCTATATTTTGGTATTTGATAATGTTTTTATAATCACTTTAAGTGTACTAAATTTGGCGGGTTTTTGCCACGCCCCTTCCAGTACCTCCCACACAAATCACCCAAAACTACTTAAAATTAAAGCTTTTATAATTTCTATTTAGATGATTGGAATACTGCGAAAATTGATAGTTGGCAATGCATTTATAGAAGTTACATTCGTGTGGAATATGGGCGATATTGCCACACCCCCTCTGGTACCTCCCACACAAAGTGGCATAAACTTTGGTCACAATAAAACCGACATAACATCCATACGGGTATTCCAAATCATTTGCAATTTGATATTTGAAAATGTTTTTATAATCAATTTAATCATGTTTTTAGAATTATTAACAAATGTGGAAACTGGGCCCGACTAGCAAAAGCTTCTGGTACCTAATACAAACATATTTTGGAGCTAATCAAAATTTAAGTCCTTCCATACACATGTTCTCTGAGAGTGAGGGTATGTAGAAATCGGTTTAGCCGACTGACTTTTTCTTACTTGTTTGTAAAATGCCGAGTTACAACATGTGTAGTTCATTAAGAACTAAAAATTGATAAAGATCAAAACAAACTACTATATCATTGATCAGAATTTGTAACTGAACCACGCTAAGTTACAAAACCCCAAACACAAAACTCCAGCGCATTATGACGGCACAATAATAACATTATTTCATTATTATACTTCATTATTACAATTGTGGTTTATTATGAATTATGGCGCATTTGGCGAAATGAATCTGAAAATGACAAAAAATATACAACAAGTAAAAAGGGCGTTAAGTTCGGCCGAGTCGAACTTTATATACCCTCCACAACTTCATTCCACAGAAGTAATAATACAGGAAAATATAATTTTTTAATATAGCCAAACCAAAACAATACAAACATTGAAAAAATAATTTTATAAATAAATACGTTTACATATCGAAATAATACTTCAAGCCAACTCAAAAAATAAATATTCTTATATTTATATTTTCAAAAAGCTTAAATACCATAAATATTAGTGAGTATTTCAATGGGAAACCGATCAATAATTTCATGTTAGATCTGCGATTTCGATGAAAATGTGTACGTAGGTTCAGTTTGAGGCAAGATTAAAAAAATAGTTTTAAATTCAAAATCGTAAAAGTTATGTCATTTTTAAAAATTTCAATGCATTTTTTAAAATAACTCATATCTTTGGTTGTAGTTATGATAATCGGAAATTTCCTTTTTCATAGTATTCAAAACTGAAAAGGCTTCCTAAAAAAATTATTTTATTATTTTTTTTATTCAAAAACAAAAAAATATTTTTTAATTTTTAAGAAAAATACATCTCCGATTTTTTTTAAATATTTTTTTATGATAGGTTATTTTGTTCTTTATATACACTATAAGTTACAGGACGGCCACGAATCAACTTTCTGAGTTACAAATTAAATAGTACACATCTCCCTACCACAAAAATACCAAATTAAAAGATGAGAACGGTAAAAATTTGTGAAATGTGTCCATGTGTTTTTAATAGTGGATATTTCAGTAGAGTGCGGTAAACAAAAAACATAATTAGTATAATTTTGCAAAATTTTCATTTTCGCGGGAGATATGGCTAACATGATTTTTGTGAATGACTTTTATGGTTTGTAATTTTCTCTCGATCTACCAAACGGATCGCGCTGATTTTTTGAATGTGTATTAAGAACCATTGTTGTTTGTAACATGTATGTTGTCAGTCGCGAAAATCATGGCAATTGCTGCAAAAAATCAAAATTCATAGTTTTGGACTTTAATATATAATAATCAATAACTTGGGATTCAAATTGCAATAAACGGTGAAATGATACCCTGAATCTACGTAAAACTGTTTAAAAGTAAGTAGTGAGAATTCAGAATTTAGTTTTTAAAATTCATATATTACATTTTTAATTTATTGAAAGATAATTTAAACAATATTTTTTATCGAATTATTTTTATTGGTTTGGAGCTTTCGGCAGAATTTGAAAACACTTTAGTAGTAACTTCTGTTTTTGAAAATGGAAGAAATGCATGCAATGATTTTGTTCCGGGAATAGCAATTGACTGATTAAATCTGCCCTCTAAAATATCAAATTCTTTAGCATATTCCTCCTTTGAGATATTGACTTTTGGTAGTAATTTTGCGTAATTAAACAAATCTGTAGCGTAATTTGATTTTCTAAAGGACGCTGTAAACTTGTTTGATAGATCGAGAAAATTACAAAACATAAAAGTCATTCACAAAAATCATGTTAACCATATCTCCCGCGAAAATGAAAATTTTACAAAATTATACAAATTATGTTTTTTGTTTACCGCGCTCTACTGAAATATCCACTATTTAAACCTCATGGACACGTTTCACAAATGTTTACCCTTCTCATCTTTTAAATTGGTATTTTTGTGGTAGGGAGATGTGTACTATTTGATTTGTAACTCAGAAAGTTGATTCGTGGCCATCCGGAAACTTATAGTGTATATAGAGAACAAAATAACCTATCATAAAAAATCGGAGATAAAAGTAAAATGTACGAATTTGGAAAAATCTTTTTATTTTTCGTGTCTATGCAGTCAGAGGAATGTATACACCGAATTCCATGATTCTAGCTGCGGCCATTTGGTTGGTACCATTTTTATCCCCTCTTTCCTATTTTACTCCCTTAAGAGTACGACTTTCTAAAATCTCTTTATTTTACGTGTCTACACAATTAGAGGGATGTATACACTGAATTTCATCATTCTAGCTGTAGTCGTTTAGTTGGTACTATTTTTATTCCTCTGTACCCATTATATCCCTTGAATGTAAAGGGTGATTTTTTAAGAGCTTGATAACTTTTTTTTTAAAAAAACGCATAAAATTTGCAAAATCTCATCGGTTCTTTATTTGAAACGTTAGATTGGTCCATGACATTTACTTTTTGAAGATAATTTCATTTAAATGTTGACCGCGGCTGCGTCTTAGGTGGTCCATCCGCTTAGTCCAATTTTGGCATTTCCACGTTTTTGAGTAACAGAGACCCAATTGGTGCGAACGGCGACGAATCGAAAATTGGTGGTCATCATTAACACTGGCCGATACAGCTGCGATATTTTCTTCAGTTCGCACTCTACGTAAGCGTGTTGGTGGTTTAATGTCCAACAATGTAAATTTGGTGCGAAATTTAGTCACAATAGCCCGAATAGCCGCTTCAGTGGGTCGATTAAACTGACCATAAAATGGAAGCGCGCAATGAACTTTCTTAACAGAGCACGCATTTTGATAATAAAATTCAATAATTTGCAAGCGTTGTTCGTTTGTAAGACGATTCATGATGAAATGTCAAAGCATACTGAGCATCTTTCTCTTTGACACCATGTCTGAAATCCCACGTGATCTGTCAAATACTAATGCATGAAAATCCTAACCTCAAAAAAATCACTCTTTACAAATTTGAAAAAAAAAACTTTTATTTTTCGTTTCTACGCAGTCAGAGGAATGTATACTCCGAATTTCATGGCTCTAGCTGCGGTCATTTGGTTGGAAAAATTGTTATCCCCTTTTTCCATTTTAACCCCAAAAGTACGATTTTCGAAAAGTCCGTTTATTTTACCGTACCCCGAATTTCATTATTCTAGGTGCAGCCGTTTAGTTGGTACCATTTTTAACCATCTATTCCCATTTTACCCTTTAAAAGTACAAATCCCACCCGATCTATGACTATAAGACACATTTATGGATAATTTGAACATCCTACTACTACTTTCGTTTAGATTCTAGCGTGCTTTCAACAGACGGACGGACGGACATGGCTAGATCGTCTTAGAATTTTATGACGATCAAGAATATATTGTTATTTTGGTATTCAAAGAAAAATGTCATTTATAAGATAAATATTCGGATGTTTATTTCATAATAAAGAGGAAGGTATGCCGTTAATAATGAAAAACAACATCAGCCAAATGGCCACCACGACCACGCTTACAGGACCATATCCTTTTCATGAAATTTTCCATAACCAAATCGCAAAGTGGCTGCCCTATGTCTTCGATAGTCACACGAATACTATCTTTGAGGTCGACGCTGTTCTGTTGGCGTAGACCTTATCTTTCACGTGGCCCCAAAAGAAAAAGTCGCAAGGTGTTAAATCACAAGATCTCGGTGGCCAATTGTGATCACCTCTTCGAGAGATAACAGGGTCCGGAAACCTTTCCCGTTAAAGAGCAGTGGTTATGTTGCTTGTGTGGCACGTAGCGCCGTCTTGTTGAAAGTAAACGTTTTCCAGATCAATACCATCCAACTCCGACCATAAAAAAAACATTAATCATCTCTCAATAGCGCAATCCATTCACCATAACTGTTGATCCAACCTCATTTTCGAAAAAGTTAGGTCCAATGACGCCGCTGGACCATAAACCGCACCAAGCGCTTAAAGAGTACTACATTTTAAAAATATATCGTCAGTACAAAATTATAAACAATTTTACATTGAAACGGACGCGACAAAAAACAGAAGTACTTTTGAAGGTCTTATATATAGGGTCCGTCATCTAACGTTTTTTTTTTTTCAACTATTCAACCGTTGGACTATTATTTGTGGGGTGCCCTCAGCAGCCATTTGAATAAAATTATTTTCCATTATTAACCGGAAGGATTGTACTTTCAAATAAAAAAAGAAATTTGAGAAAATATTCAGCAGTTTTTTTATAGCATTTTCAAAAAAAAGTTATTTGGCGGACCCTATAGAAATATACAAAGTTCAGAGATTTTTTGAGAACTTTGTTTTTCCATATATACATACATGTAAATGAAGGCCAGAGGATATATTTTGATTGTAGATTTATGAAATATGAGAATTATCTCTTAAATGTTTTTAATTAAGTACAGCAGAAATACGGAAGCGACAAAAGTGACGGGACAAAAATTTCCACTCGTAGTAAAAAAAATTAGTAATATAATATAAAATTTAGTAGTATAATTTTTTAATTTATTAGTAAAATTGTGTACGATTTCTCCACAGATATTAGTATATCAAGACTTTTTTCATAAAGATATCAAAAATTTTGAAATTGAATTATCTCAAAATATTAATAACGTTATTGTAGCCTTCTATTCTGATATATTCAGTTTATATTAATTATATTAAATTACCATATTCAAGTTAGAAGATTTATATCGCCTACATCAGATTTATATCCTCTACATCTGTAAATAATATTGTAAAATGAAAACATAAATGAATTGAATTAATATATTTACCCATAAATGATTTCATG
Source organism: Polietes domitor (assembly GCA_947397865.1). Classification (NCBI taxonomy): domain Eukaryota; kingdom Metazoa; phylum Arthropoda; class Insecta; order Diptera; family Muscidae; genus Polietes; species Polietes domitor. The sequence goes on along the minus strand of OX377621.1, from coordinate 102,913,847 downwards.
GTATACCTTGTAGTCATTTCTGGGTTCTTTTTCGTTCAATTGGGCCAAGATAAATGATTTGATTTGATTTATTTATTTCAACTTGTAATTCAAAGCCATCGGGCCAATTTAAAACAAATTACAAAATGCATATATAATACTTTTTTTTAACATGGCTAAAAAAAACTACTCAACAAATTCATCTAAATTTGGACTTGAATCTGTATTTTGACTGCGATTCCATCTTCCTTTAATGCTAGAACTATATGATTTGCCTTTGATAATAATATGTAATACTAGAATAAATAAATACAATTAAGAAAGTTTATGAGGTGGCAGCGGTGTTGCCCTTTGGTTGATCTTATAGTCTTGTCACACTGCATGTGAAATCTAGCTGAAATGACATAAGGTCGATTCTCAACTGTCAAATTTGTATGGGAGCTGACATTTGTAAATCGACCTTATGTCATTTCAGCTAGATTTCGCATGCAGTGTGACAAGGCTATTATGTCATTTAAACTAGATTTCGCAGACAGTGTGACAAGGCTATTAAATGACAGCATCACTAACAGAGTAGCCGCCTACTTTCTTGCTTATAGAGTAAATTCCATAAAAATATTAAGCTAGTAAGCCCAATCGAATGTCAAAATGTTTTCTTATTTGATTGGCGACATTTAGCTACACTAATGGCGGTAAATTCAAATCTTGCATGCCTTTTGAGACACCCATTATGTGGTCGCTGTAATCGACTGATACTTTACTAAATTTTGTTCGTTTTCACAGCAATTATAGGGTTTGATTTTATGTTTGTTGGAACAATAATGAAGTACTAATGTTTTGTTTTTCTAACGAACGATAAAAATTAATGGGGACCATCAGCGCACAACTTCTCGCTGCCGCGCATATCATTTGATTGTTTGGAATAATTCGGTTTGTATGCTTATGGAATTTTGCGGAATTTTTAAAGTTAGTAAAAATTGACTTGAAAAATCCTGTAAACAATTTCCCTTGGATCTGAATAAGTTTGACATTAGCAAGTTTTCAAAGAAAATGATTATTGTTTGGATGACGAATAAAGCGAAACAAATTGGCAACATTGTCTAAAACATTCGAGCAGAATTGTAAAAAAGTTATCTTTGGCTACATGTTTTTTATAATAATATATTACACTGTCCGACAGCCCATGTTACACTTCAACCAGATGATATATATCTTAAACTATAGGTGAAATAGAGCTAATTGGCCTTTTTCGTTTTTCATTTTCTCATCCTGTTGCCCCTTATAAGGATACAATTTTTCAAAAATTATTTTTAATACTTATTCGCACCAAATAACACCAACATAAATGCCAAATTAAAATACAGAATAACAAGAAAGTAGCTTACTACCAAAGATAATGGAAATATATAGATTAAACAAAACTCTCAGAGAAATGCGTAGTACGAAGACAATTATTTAGTGGCACTGAATATCATTTTGGAGAGAAAATTTCCCTTTTTTCTAAAAACTGCAATAAATGGAAAATAAAAGCTAATTAAATAAACTGAAGTGTGGTATTTGACGTAGAGCCATAAAAATCATTGGAAGTAACTTTTATTTCATTCGTTTTCTTTCAATTTTCAGTATTATAAGCGAAAGAGAGTACAAAATTGAGTGAATTAGAATGTACTTTGAGTGAAATAGAATGTACTTTTTACACATTCGCCACCAAATGACCATGGCTGCAACTACAACTATTTTATCTATGTATTTCCATTATCTTTGTTACTACTCTCTTAGCTGTGCTGCCAGCTTTTTCCTGTTAATCCATTTACGTAAAATCAATGTGTAGCAACGTTGCCAACTTATCAAGTATCTTAATTGTAAGCTAGTAAGCCCAATAGAACAGGCCTATTGTCTCTTAATAGATGTTAATGCTGAACTAATACAGATAGAAGCATTATATTCGAAGTATTTTTAATAGTTTTTCTCCTCTTTAATTTGACACTAATACCGTTGTCGTAGAATGCGAACAAGTACATAAAATAGTCCAGGACGAGAAAAAGAAAAAGTGAAAAAATTTTCCCTCACAAGGACTGAAAATACCCATAATAATCCCTAATATTTTAGAGTATTTAAGCATATTTTTCCAATATGTCTGCTTATACTTACTTGTTATTGGGTGTGCGCATTCCCCCTATAACAAAAACGTGCACCATAAAGTGATTTTTATTCGTAGGGTGTGAAATGGGGCAATAAGGGATAAAAATGGTACATATTAAACGAGAACAACTAGAAACACGAAATTCAGTGTATACATACCTCTAATTGAGTAGATACATAATACATAAGTATTTTTCCAAATTCGTAATGTTAAGGGGTAAAATGGGAATAGAGGGATAAAAATTGTACCAAACAAAAGGCTGCACCTAGAATAATGAATTGCGTAGACACGTAAAATAGACGGATTTTTTTTAATTCGTACATTTTGGGGTTAAAATAAAAAAGGGGATAAAAATAGTACCGCAGCTAGAGTCATGAAATTCGGAGTATACATTCCTCGAAAAATAAAAGGTTTTTCCAAATTCGTACTTTCAAGGGATACAATGGGTACACAGATATAATAATAGTACCAACTAAACGACTACAACTGAATGTTGAAATTCGGTTTGTACATCCCTCTAATTGCATAGACACGTAAAATAACGAGATTTTCGAAAATCGTACCTTTAAGAGGGTAAAATTGGAAAAAGGGGATACAAATGGTACCAACCAAATGGCCGCAGCTAGAATCATGGAATTAAGTGTATAAATTCATCTGGCAGCATGGACTCGTAAAATATAAAGATTTTATCTACCAATATCTACGGTATTTAAGCATTTTTGAAGATTGCTGTCTTATATTTACTTTATGAATTGACTTGAAGTATTATTTCGATGTATATAGTATATACGTATTGTCTTATAAGCGTGGTTTGAAATAATAAAAATATTCCATTTATTTATAATTTTTTTTTTCAATATTTTAATTTATTTTGGTTTGGCTTCTACGAAAATCGACAGCCTCTGTGGAATGCAATTTATGGTGGAGGGTATAAAAAGATCGGCACGGCCGAACTAAACACCTTTTTTACTTGTTCTTTTTAGGACTTGTAAAATAAATCTGGGAGTTTAATCAAGGAAAGTGACAACGTTACCCAACGAAACAAAATCAATCAAAAATTTTATTTTGACCATCATCGATCAATAATTCAAACTCAACGAACCTATCGTCGTCATTTTCGAAAAAGTAAGGTCCAATTACGCCACTGGACCATAAACCGCACCAAGCGCTTAAAGAGTACTACATTTTAAAAATATATCGTCAGGATTTAGTACAACTTAGTTCAAAATTATTAACTATTTTACATCGAAACGGACGCTACAAAAAACAGAAGTACTTTTAAAGGTCTTATAGAAATATACAAAGTTCAGTGATTTTTTGAACATTATTGAACGATCAATAATTCAAACTCAGCGAGCCTATCGACGTCAGTTTAATGTGCGGAATTCACTATCTGAACAATGCTCAGTGAGGGATCTTCCAGGAAGCGGAAGACCACGTCCTGTAATTAATGTAGGAAATATTCAACGCGTTCAGGAGAGTATTGAGGAGAATCCTGAAACATCACTCTGCTCCAAAAAATTTAAAGGCCAGCTCTTTCTGACAATCCAGAGATATGGTTCCAACAAGATGGGGCCACTGCGCACACTGCTCGAACCACAGTGCACCTCCTAAGGGAGATTTTTGGCGAACGTTTAATTTCCAAAAATGCAGCATTCAATTGGCCGGGCGGGTCGCCGGATTTAACAGCACCAGATTATTTCCGTTGGGGATATTTAAAAGAGAGGGTGTATATCAATAAACCCAGAACCCTTGGACAGTTGAAGGAGAATATTCGAGCCGAAATAAGAGCGTTGCAGCCAGATACTCTGATTCGTGTCATGGAAAATGCTCTTGAAAGAGCTCATCTTTGCGCGGCTGCAAATGGTGGTCACTTACGTGACGTAATCTTTCACAAATAAATTTAAAAAAATCTGCAGATATTATATTTTATTATTTTGTAAGAAAAATAAATTGAAATTAAAAATTAAATAAGTTATGATTGTTTTAAACCCCTTCGCGACTTTTGCTGCACCCTGTATTATACTATTTTAATGTTTTTATAATTATAATAAAACAAATATAATCTGGTAAGATATAAATAAGCTAGTTTGGGGCAAACTGGCGTGACTAGTCAGGGGATAATCAACAGCTACAGATATCGATGTTTACACAAAGTGATAGATAGCTAAACACGTTGATTAGCTCCATCTGCAGATTAACCAGAAAAAGGGAGTTCGTGCGTAAAAAGTCAATTTACAATTATTTCTAGTCAAAATCCTGATTCGGCAGTATACCATGGCCAACCAGTATTCAATGGACCTTACCAGTTTTTCAGTCAGATATCATCTTCGTTCTTGATTTAACTAGCATTCCACTTGTTAAGTATGTGATAAACCGACATTACCCAGTCATAGTGCACAAGTTAAATAAATGCTAAATGGGCGAGTTTAGTCATCAATCAAAAACTGGACAGAAGTGTATAGACTAATGCAAAAGATGACTATAATACTCATTCTCCATGTTTGGAGCAAAATGTATCAATTTACCATTTCAAAATATCATATCATACGACCTACTACCACATATATGCGTACATGTGTACATGTATATGTATATCGATGGATTGAGTATTAATTTCTATTCTTTGAGATTATAAATAAAAATCTATCAAGATATTGAACGAATGCGGTGCTGCCAGCCACATGATTGGGGGGCATTAATCTAATCTGTAGTTTCCTCAAAATCACTAAGTCTTCAAGTGGCACGCGTCTTTATGAGGAAATGTTGAAATGGATCATTTTGTTGTTTTATGTTTTCCAAATAGCCCAACCGAAAGACAACACAAAGCCAACATGCTGAACAGAACAGAAACAGGAAATTAAAAATGGAAGCATTAAAGTGGCGCTGTTGTTGCATTTCCAAATGAAGAACAAAAAAAAAAACAAATATGGATCTCGTGCTGCACCACAAGAACTCTAGAATTGTTTAATGTTTCGTCTTCAAAGTAAACACCATTCGCACATTAACCAGTGGAGGGGGATATTTATAAACTTGTCTATGTCTGTGGCGGAGATGGGACTTGGTGGATTGAACACAAGGGCGACACATTGTAATCCCACCTACAAAAATAGATGAAGTAAACGGAGAGCATTGGTCCTTATTAAGGACGCTCCGGATTTGTCTTAATATGGCTTTAGAAGCTATATATTGGCAATAATACTGGCCCTTCTTTTTCGCCTAAGAAATTATTTCCTAGAATTGGACTACATCAGTGTATGGTTTAATATAGTTCCCATACAGATTCAAGGCTAGTGCAACGATTTTTATTTTCGTCACTGTGTTTTTTTTTTTGTAACTTCCGGTTTGGTGTGAAAGATATATTCAAGTGACCAACTAGTTTAAGACCACTATTTTCTGGAACAAGATAAAGTTTAATTAAATAAATATTTCCATCTCTGTTTCGTGGATGTACAGCCGTGTTTACTGAAATAGCACTTACAGAGCAAGTGACACAACCTACAATGAGAACCATACACTGGCATTTTTTTCTGCAAAGGCATATAAAAACTAAAAAACTTAGAGTTTAAAAACAATTTTTATTTAAAACAAGTCCTTAGGTCATGCAGTTATTAAAAAATAAAAATAAACATTAAAATGTATTCATTTAAAAAATGCAAAAATAAAAGAAATTAATATTTGATATTTGGATCTCACAATCATACATCACATTTAATTTTAATTTGTTAAATGCGCATACACATTTATCCACTGTGAAAATAAATGTTACCGTTAGTTGGCGACACATTGCGGGATCTAAATTTTTTGGGCATTTCAAAAATATTGCGTTGCAGGAATAGCTCCAAAAAATCACAAACTACTATCGTTGAGCGCAAAATTGCAAGTACTCAACACGAAGCTGGAAAAAGTTATAGAGATATTGCCAAATTATTAAGTCGGAGTCATGCTACTATTCAAAGCATAATACAACGCCATAAAAATGATGGTAGAGTGAAAAATAAGGTTAAGACAAGCAACCGAAAAATATTTAATGATACTGATGAACGATGGATTGTACGAAAAGTGAAGGCAGATCCAAAATTAAGTGTCCCAAAATTAGCAACTGAAGAAGTTGAAAATTATTTGGGAAAGAAGGCTAACGCAGAAACAATTCGCCGAATACTCCGAAAAATGGATTGAATGGTCGAGTAGCCTGTAAGAAGCCATACTTATAAAAAAATTGAGTTTCGAAAAAAATTAGCAAAAGACTATGAAAACGAAGATTTTGACTTTTGGAAGCATGTTTTGTTCACAGGGCAAATTTAATATATTTGGGTCTGATGGCCGCGTTAATGTTTGTAGAAACCCGGGCGAAGAGCTTAAATTAAAATAAAAACTTGGGAGGAACGGTTAAGCATGGAGGAGGGGACGTCATGATTTGGGGGTGCATGTCTGCCTCTGGAGTTGGCAATCTTCATTTTATAGAAGGGAATATGGATAAATAGATGTATCTCGACCATCTTAAAAAGAACGTTAAAGAAAGCGCTTAAAGAGTACTACATTTTAAAAATATATCGTCAGGATTTAGTACAACTTAGTTCAAAATTATTAACTATTTTACATCGAAACGGACGCTACAAAAAACAGAAGTACTTTTAAAGGTCTTATAGAAATATACAAAGTTCAGTGATTTTTTGAACATTATTGAACGATCAATAATTCAAACTCAGCGAGCCTATCGACGTCAGTTTAATGTGCGGAATTCACTATCTGAACAATGCTCAGTGAGGGATCTTCCAGGAAGCGGAAGACCACGTCCTGTAATTAATGTAGGAAATATTCAACGCGTTCAGGAGAGTATTGAGGAGAATCCTGAAACATCACTCTGCTCCAAAAAATTTAAAGGCCAGCTCTTTCTGACAATCCAGAGATATGGTTCCAACAAGATGGGGCCACTGCGCACACTGCTCGAACCACAGTGCACCTCCTAAGGGAGATTTTTGGCGAACGTTTAATTTCCAAAAATGCAGCATTCAATTGGCCGGGCGGGTCGCCGGATTTAACAGCACCAGATTATTTCCGTTGGGGATATTTAAAAGAGAGGGTGTATATCAATAAACCCAGAACCCTTGGACAGTTGAAGGAGAATATTCGAGCCGAAATAAGAGCGTTGCAGCCAGATACTCTGATTCGTGTCATGGAAAATGCTCTTGAAAGAGCTCATCTTTGCGCGGCTGCAAATGGTGGTCACTTACGTGACGTAATCTTTCACAAATAAATTTAAAAAAATCTGCAGATATTATATTTTATTATTTTGTAAGAAAAATAAATTGAAATTAAAAATTAAATAAGTTATGATTGTTTTAAACCCCTTCGCGACTTTTGCTGCACCCTGTATTATACTATTTTAATGTTTTTATAATTATAATAAAACAAATATAATCTGGTAAGATATAAATAAGCTAGTTTGGGGCAAACTGGCGTGACTAGTCAGGGGATAATCAACAGCTACAGATATCGATGTTTACACAAAGTGATAGATAGCTAAACACGTTGATTAGCTCCATCTGCAGATTAACCAGAAAAAGGGAGTTCGTGCGTAAAAAGTCAATTTACAATTATTTCTAGTCAAAATCCTGATTCGGCAGTATACCATGGCCAACCAGTATTCAATGGACCTTACCAGTTTTTCAGTCAGATATCATCTTCGTTCTTGATTTAACTAGCATTCCACTTGTTAAGTATGTGATAAACCGACATTACCCAGTCATAGTGCACAAGTTAAATAAATGCTAAATGGGCGAGTTTAGTCATCAATCAAAAACTGGACAGAAGTGTATAGACTAATGCAAAAGATGACTATAATACTCATTCTCCATGTTTGGAGCAAAATGTATCAATTTACCATTTCAAAATATCATATCATACGACCTACTACCACATATATGCGTACATGTGTACATGTATATGTATATCGATGGATTGAGTATTAATTTCTATTCTTTGAGATTATAAATAAAAATCTATCAAGATATTGAACGAATGCGGTGCTGCCAGCCACATGATTGGGGGGCATTAATCTAATCTGTAGTTTCCTCAAAATCACTAAGTCTTCAAGTGGCACGCGTCTTTATGAGGAAATGTTGAAATGGATCATTTTGTTGTTTTATGTTTTCCAAATAGCCCAACCGAAAGACAACACAAAGCCAACATGCTGAACAGAACAGAAACAGGAAATTAAAAATGGAAGCATTAAAGTGGCGCTGTTGTTGCATTTCCAAATGAAGAACAAAAAAAAAAACAAATATGGATCTCGTGCTGCACCACAAGAACTCTAGAATTGTTTAATGTTTCGTCTTCAAAGTAAACACCATTCGCACATTAACCAGTGGAGGGGGATATTTATAAACTTGTCTATGTCTGTGGCGGAGATGGGACTTGGTGGATTGAACACAAGGGCGACACATTGTAATCCCACCTACAAAAATAGATGAAGTAAACGGAGAGCATTGGTCCTTATTAAGGACGCTCCGGATTTGTCTTAATATGGCTTTAGAAGCTATATATTGGCAATAATACTGGCCCTTCTTTTTCGCCTAAGAAATTATTTCCTAGAATTGGACTACATCAGTGTATGGTTTAATATAGTTCCCATACAGATTCAAGGCTAGTGCAACGATTTTTATTTTCGTCACTGTGTTTTTTTTTTTGTAACTTCCGGTTTGGTGTGAAAGATATATTCAAGTGACCAACTAGTTTAAGACCACTATTTTCTGGAACAAGATAAAGTTTAATTAAATAAATATTTCCATCTCTGTTTCGTGGATGTACAGCCGTGTTTACTGAAATAGCACTTACAGAGCAAGTGACACAACCTACAATGAGAACCATACACTGGCATTTTTTTCTGCAAAGGCATATAAAAACTAAAAAACTTAGAGTTTAAAAACAATTTTTATTTAAAACAAGTCCTTAGGTCATGCAGTTATTAAAAAATAAAAATAAACATTAAAATGTATTCATTTAAAAAATGCAAAAATAAAAGAAATTAATATTTGATATTTGGATCTCACAATCATACATCACATTTAATTTTAATTTGTTAAATGCGCATACACATTTATCCACTGTGAAAATAAATGTTACCGTTAGTTGGCGACACATTGCGGGATCTAAATTTTTTGGGCATTTCAAAAATATTGCGTTGCAGGAATAGCTCCAAAAAATCACAAACTACTATCGTTGAGCGCAAAATTGCAAGTACTCAACACGAAGCTGGAAAAAGTTATAGAGATATTGCCAAATTATTAAGTCGGAGTCATGCTACTATTCAAAGCATAATACAACGCCATAAAAATGATGGTAGAGTGAAAAATAAGGTTAAGACAAGCAACCGAAAAATATTTAATGATACTGATGAACGATGGATTGTACGAAAAGTGAAGGCAGATCCAAAATTAAGTGTCCCAAAATTAGCAACTGAAGAAGTTGAAAATTATTTGGGAAAGAAGGCTAACGCAGAAACAATTCGCCGAATACTCCGAAAAATGGATTGAATGGTCGAGTAGCCTGTAAGAAGCCATACTTATAAAAAAATTGAGTTTCGAAAAAAATTAGCAAAAGACTATGAAAACGAAGATTTTGACTTTTGGAAGCATGTTTTGTTCACAGGGCAAATTTAATATATTTGGGTCTGATGGCCGCGTTAATGTTTGTAGAAACCCGGGCGAAGAGCTTAAATTAAAATAAAAACTTGGGAGGAACGGTTAAGCATGGAGGAGGGGACGTCATGATTTGGGGGTGCATGTCTGCCTCTGGAGTTGGCAATCTTCATTTTATAGAAGGGAATATGGATAAATAGATGTATCTCGACCATCTTAAAAAGAACGTTAAAGAAAGTGCCATGAAATTGGTTTTTCAGGACACATTTAAATTTTACCAAGACAATTAATTACCCAAAGCACTCTATTATTGCCCAAGGGTCATGAAAACTTCACCCCCATCACTAGATTTGAATATCATTGAAAAGTTGTGGCATATTTTAGAACTCAATATAAGAAAACACAACATCACAAACAAAGACACGCTCAAAAATGCCCTAGCAGAGGAATGGTCCAAAATCAGCACTGACTACACGGATCTATGGGAAAACGTCTGAAGGATGTCATCAAACAAAAAGGGTACAAGGAATCTCCTAGGATTCCGTGTACCCTTCAATAGAATATTCATTACCACTAGCCAAAGAACTCTGAGGCAAACACCTCCAAAATAGACTGGTTTCGTCTGCATTGTAGATCTGTTCAGTTGTAAGTTGTTCGTTTTTAATGATTTCATCCAAGTCGTCCACAAACATCGTAGCAGACTCATAATCAGCACACTCCTTTTCTCCCGTAGATTTCAGTCGACGGATTCCATGACGTTTTTTGAATTTATCCAACCAACCAAATGAATAAGTGCACTCTGAATTCATGTTTAACTTCAAATGGAACATTTTTGCCTTTTCGACAATCATTTCGCCTGAAGTTCAGAAGCAAATTTCAGTTTAAGTTCATACAATATCTCGATTTCAGTTAACTTACCTGAAATTGGAGTTCCCTTAAATCTTTCTTGCCGAAACCAATCATATGTTGCGAAATCAACTTTTGGATTTTCGGATGTTTTTAGTGTATATCTGTGCTTAAGGCCAGGCATTGAATCAGTATCGGAGCAAAATTTTAAAATCCGATTTTTGTTTTTTATTAAATCGAATACAGTTTGAATGCCAACTCCATATTTTTCAAACAACCTTTTAAAAGGTACTTTACGTTTTGAGTATTCATTAATCAGCTCCATTTTTTCTTTAATTGAAAGAACCTTTCTTGCTCTTTTCGCGGATTTAGTTTTTGACGGTGGCATGATGTAAGGAAAACACGTCTTGACAGATCAAATTTCACACTGATGAATGAATATGAAATTTGACATGAAAATTACACTTTCATGAAAAAGGGGAATCACCGAATTTTAATATGAGAGATTTGTGTGTATTATATGAAAAAAAAAAAACAAACAAGCAGTCACATGGACATGTGCATCACGGATAATAGAGGTAAATCACGGTTAATAGAGGTAAAAAATCAACCACTCAGCTTCACGGTAAATAGATAATCACGGTTAATAGAGTCACGGTTAATCGAAGTTCAACTGTATTAATTGTTTTATTTTTTATACGCCTTTGTAGATCAAAAATACCAGTGTATGATTTTCACTGTAACTCACTGTATATCGTATTGTTGTAAGTAAATGATGCTACTGAAGGTACTACTCAAAATTAAGTTTTAAATCATTAATAAATAAATAGTCATTTTAGAGGCGGGTCAATATTTACTTCCTTCTTTTTGCACATTCATATGATGAAGCATGTGCAGGCCCGTGCGCAGGATTTTCCCCTGGGGGGGGGTTTTCATCTACACTCATAAAAAAGTTAACCCTATAATTAGTTAAAATTAACTAAAATTTAGGAAACCAAGTAAATTTTTATTAAATATAAGCAGAAATTAGCTGAAATTTTCCTAAATCTAAGTAAATTTTTCTAAAACTAAGTAAATTTTTACTAAATTTTAGTAAAATTTTGCTGAAAATTTCCTAAAACTAAGTAAATGTTTACTCAAATCAAGTAAATATTTACTCAAACTGAGGACAATTTTGCTGATTTTTTTCCTCAAAACGAGTAAATTTTTACTTAAACTGAAGAAAATTTTATTTTATACAAGAAAAAAGGTAAAATTAAAATAAGTTCAATTTAACTAAAAAATCAAACAAATAGTTTTGCTTCAGAGTATGCAAAACTGATACAAAAAATGACAACATGAAATATTTCTCAAAAGTTTCATGATACCTCTGCCATAAGGAGTTGAGCTATTACTCCATGATTGTTGCGAAGGCAAAATAGGCGCCTTCGCAGTGGTTGTTTAGAATAATTCATAAAATATTTAAGAAATAAGTCTCTGCAAACGAACGAAAATTGCTTCATAGATTAATATTTAATATTTTTTTTAATTTCAAATGTTTTTTATAAGATCATTAATACTTAAATATATCAAGAACTCGGCATAATTTTCAGTAAACATTTTAACTTCATTTTAGAAAAAAAAAACACATTTTTAAGTTAAAATTTCTTAAATGGAATTTTTTCCATACAAAAAATTTCAGATTTTTTTCTCACTTAAAACCTTGAAAATATTCTTACACGTAAGTTTGAATTTACTCAATTGTAAGAATTTTTTATTAGATCCAAAGAAATGTTTTTAAGTAAATCTACTACCCTTTATCTAGTAAATGAACTATTTACTATGAAAGAAGGAAACTTTACTCATACTTAGTAAATTTTTCAATTTTTTAGTGGAGTGTTTGGAAACCACTCATATTTTATTGCCAGGATCTTCGAGAAATATTTTGATATATTCGTCCGACAGACAGTGTCGGCAAAATTGCATTTCAGTAATCCATCTATCAGTACACTCAAAGGAATATGCCAGTAAAAGAAAGCAGAAAGTCTACTGAAAGAGCAGATTTTCTGCTGTTAAAAAAGAGACAACAGATTTGTATCTGCTGAGATGGTAAACAGCTGTTTGCTGTTTTTAACAATATATATGATATGCATATTGTCCCAAGCTAATATAAAAGAAAATTCGAGCTAAACTCGCTTATGAACGCTTATCTATTTTTATATTTTAATTACCAGCAGTCAATTTTAGCAGACTGCAAACTCTTTAGCAGTGTGAATGGTGATGTAAGGTTGCAGAAAACTGCTGTTATGCCAAAAAAAACAGCTGTAATAGCAGAAAAGTGTCTGTTGAGTGTTGAACTTCTTTTTTTAACTAGTTGCTTGAAATTACATAGATACATATCGAGGGCTTATATTCATAAGTGGCTATGAACAAAAACATAACTTTTCAGGAGAGCGAAAAAAACTGATTTTCTTCTTAATTTGGAGAGAAATTATTAACCGTTCTTCTACAGTTTAATATAAAAAGGATTACTAATTGCTACGATTAAAAAGTTTTCGAAATTTCCTATTATTCGCGGTTTCATGAAGAATAAGAATAAGATTTATTGTTTTATTATTTTAAGAATAAGATTTATTGTAAACTCCATAACTTTTTTCATGAAATCTTGGCAATGTTGTATAGAAAACGCATTTTCTGTGATGTACATAGCGAATTTAGAGGTTCCTGCTTCATCCGTCAGATTGGTCGCTTGTAACATATATATATATATATATGTTACAAGCGACCAATCTGACGGATATATATATATATATATACAGTCGCGAAAATCGCTGCAATTGATGAAAAATCCAAAATTCGCCGTTATATTTTAAATTTCGTCACTCATAATTTTGAAACGTTTCATACACAAATATTCCCCATGAAGTCAGCAATCACATGGCAAAGAAATATTTTGGTATTCTCAATATAATAAAAAGTTACATCGGTTTTCTAAGGAAACTTTTCACAATTTTTCACTTTACAGCCACTATTTATCCTATTTTAGCCTGATAACTTGGGAACCAAATTGCAATTAACGGCGAAATGATGGAATGCTATAGTACGATATGCCATCAATCTAGATAAATGCTTTAAACAAAATCGTTGTAGCGAATTACAACCTTCGACATATAGCTTCTGCATTTTTGAACTATTTTATTTATATTATTTGTATGTTCATAGCCACTTTTGCAGTCACAAACTAACCTGTGAGTGAATAGCCAAATCAGAAAATTAAAAAAATGGCTTTAGATAAAAATCTTTTCCAAAATTTATATGACAGATGACATCCAAATCTGAGAATAGTTTGGCATCAAAAACTAACTTTCGAGAAAATGGTTCATAGCCACTTTTGAATATAAGACCTCGATATATATTTTGAAGAAATATTACACAAACAACGATGAAATTCCTCGACGATAAACCCTTCTGTCCCGCATTTTTTTCTATGATAAATTCAGAAAATTGGATATGCTTTTTGACAAAGTATGGGTTTAAATAGGATGTCTAAAGAGTTTTGGGGTTTTTAATTTATATAGGACATGAGTAACAGGATGTTTACTCAAAGTCTTTATACGCATATTCCGATTAAATAAAAAATATTTGGAAATGTTTCTTCATTTTTATAATCTTAAATATGTATAAATTCGAATAACAAATACAGTTTTTGTATTCGATGCAATACAAGAAGAAACAACTAGAAATTTTAATTGCACAAAACCAAATAATTGGTAATTTAGAGTTTCGTTTTCCTACGTAGATCCAATATACTGAATTTGTTGTTTCTCTTTTGAATAATACTCGTTACATATGTACAAAAAAATAATGAAAAATATTTGACATAAGTGATAAATATAACAAAATTTTTAGTAAGTTAAAACTCATTTCTTATTGTTTCGCAACTTTAAAGTAGATTTTAAAATAGAGACCTAAACTTTTGTGGGAAATGAACAAAGAAAATAAAATAAGTTTATGTATACCAAACAGTGTTCTTCGTTTGTCGAAATGGATTTGTATTATAATTGCAAACTCCCAAAACATCTGTTATGAAAATAAGACACATCGGTTCAGATTTAGCTACATCTCCATAAAAATGTCCAATCGAAAATGTTACACCTTAGCGCTCTACAAGCATCAAGCAAATTATTTGCATTTATTAAGAATATTTTAGATTTTATTATGATATCGTAGTGATTCTTATCTACACTTTTTTAAAATTACTAAACGATTTTTCCAAACTTTTATTGCAGTACACAATTAAAAGCTCATAAGATATAGCTCTAGTCGAATGTCAAGAAGTGATATCGGTTAATAAAAATGAAAATTTTCCGAACAATTTGATGTCCATTAGCGAAATTAGCTCTACACAATCTTGAAATTGGCAGAATTCGTTTAGTTTGTTTGTATTTTTCATACCCTTTGTCCGAAATTCAAGAAAGTGTCCACGATTTTGTATGTAATTTTCGATGATTTTACTGCAAAATTACCATTTCAGACGAGTTATTTTAAAAAGACCTTAAAAATTCTATATTTTATTGCTTCAGAAAGTCTAGAAGGTTTTAAAAAGTATATGTTCGAAATCTCTCTGGGGGGGGTTTGAACCCCCCCTGCGCACGGCCCTGAGCATGTGTTCAGCAATATTACTTAAACACTACGAATAACATTTTAACTCTCTAGCTCCTCAATACAGGATCTTTTAGAGGTGACTTCTGTGCAAAAGGGTAAAACACATCCGTAAAAGAGAGGTTTAACAGGTCAAAATGTTCTACAAATATCTATATATAAGAGTTGCGTTACTGACAGACTGACTTATCATTGGTCATGAAATTTTCAGGGTAGTTCCCAAATATGACGAAGACGAAGAATGGCTTTTACGAAATTCGTACATTTAGGGGGTGAAATGGGACAAAAAGGGATAAACATCGAACCTTCGTCCTGACTACACGACAGTCGCTGGAAACGTGAAATTCGATGTGTGCCTGGCACTTACCATGCAGGCGTGCTACATAGGGATTTTCCGAAATTTGTACTTTTAAGAGAGGAAAGAGACAAAATGGATAAAAATGATACCAATTTAAGTAATTCAGTTATGTTCGTGAAAATCGGTATTTACATTTGTCTGACAATGTAGACTTGCAACATAAAATGATTTTTCGAAATTTTTACATTTAAGTGGCGAGCGGGGCAAAAAGGGATACAAATGGTACCAACTGTGAATTCCTCTGACAACGTAGAAGCGCAAATCTAAATGGATTTTTCAAAATTTGTACTTATAAGGGGTGAGCGGGACAAAAAGGGATCAAAATGGTACCAACTAAAGTATTGTAGCTGGAATCGTGAAATATATTTCTCCGACCACGTAGACGCGCAACATAAATGGATTTTTTTGAATTTGTACTTTAAAGGAGTGAGCGGTACAAAAAGGGATGAAAATGGTACCAACTAAAGTATTGTAGCTAGAATCGTGAAATTTGTTTTGTAAATTCATCTGACCATATAGAAGCGCAATATAAATGTCTTTTTGTACTTTTAAGGAGTAAGCGGCACAAAAGAGGACAACAATGGTACAATTTGTGCAGTAAAATTGGATCTTTTGAAATTTGTACTTTAAAGGGGTGCGCGGGATAAAAATGGTGCACAGCCCTTTAAGTACGTAAATGCGGAACATAAATATTTGTACTTTTAAGGAGGATGCGTGACGAAAAGGCATAAACATTTCAAAATGTGTACTTTTTGGGAAAGTGGTGCTAAAACTTATAGAAACATGAGATCGGTTGTATTTATACACTCCACGAGAGTATTATGTCTTTGTGCATTTGTTTGTAACACCCAAAAGGAAGTGAGATAGACCCATTGTTAATTATACCGATCGACTTAGAATCACTTTTTGAATCCGTCTGTCTGTCTGTCTGTCCGTCCATCTATTCTTGTAATCACGATACAGGTCGCAATTGTAGATAGAACCAAATGAAACTTTGCACAACGAAGTTTTTCGGGATAAGAACGAACTGTATTTAATTTGAAGAAAATCGGTTCAGATTTAGATATTCGAATTTCACTCCCGATTTGACTCTTTTCACTCTAGATACCACATATAACAACAGATTTTCTTCAAAATTGGCAAACTATCTTATATTTCAACTAGAAACACCTGTGGTAAAAATGGGTCAGATCGGTTCAGATTTATATATAGCTCCCATACGAATTTCACTCCCGATTTGACTCTTTTCACTCTAGATACCACATATAAGAACAGATTTTCTTCAAAATTGGCAAACTATCTTATATTTCAACTAGAAACACCTGTGGTAAAAATGGGTCAGATCGGTTCAGATTTATATATAGCTCCCATACGAATTTCACTACCGATTTGACTATTTCCGCTCTAGAAACCACTTATTTTAACAGATCCTCTTCAAATTAGGCGAAATATATTATATTTGTCCTAGAAACACCCATGGTGAAAATGGGTCAGATCGGTTCAGATTTACATATAGCTCCCATACGAATTTCACTCCCGATTTGACTCATTTCACTCTAGATACCATATATTACAATAGATTTTCTTCAAAATTGGTAAAACATCTTATATTTCAACTAGAAACACCTGTGGCAAAAATGTGTTAGATCGGTTCAGATTTATACATAGCTCCCATACGAATTTCACTACCGATTTGACTATTTTCACTCTAGATGCCACATATTACAATAGATTTTCTTCAAAATTGGCAAAACATCTTATATTTCAACTAGAAACACCTGTGGTAAAAATGTGTTAGATCGGTTCAGATTTATATATAGCTCCCATACAAATTTCGCTCCCGATTTAACTTTTTCCGCCCAAGAAACCACGATTTTTCACCGAATGTCTTCAAAGTGTGCATAACACCTTATATTTGAACTGGAAGAACTTATTGTGAAAGTTAGTCACATTTTTCCATGTTTGGATATAGCCCCGATACAAATATTCTTATCGATTTGACAAATCGAACCAGGTCATATTAGCCTATGATTAGGAAACATACAAAAATGCTTCCCGTTTTCACTTTTTCACCAAGTTGAATTGTATTCGGTTGGAAAGTGGAGTGTATCATATAGTCGGCCCCGCCCGACTTTAGTCTTTCCTTACTTGTTTTTTGTTCAAAACAAATTAATACAAACGAAGGGAGTTCATCTGTGCAATAGTGCACATCGACAAGCACATTCCTTTAAGTGCTATCTAATAGGAGGTTTCCAAATTACTAATTAGATTTATCTATGTCGACCAAAAGAAAATTAAATAAATACTATCCACAACAAGTAAGTAAGCTTCAGTCGGCTAAACCGACTTATATATAACCTCACTCTCGGAGAACATATATACGGAAGTTATAAGGAATTAAATTTTACGCAGGGCAGGATAATTAGTGTGGAAGGTACTAGGGAGTCCGTGTCACATGGTCCCAGCTTCCAAATGTATAAAACAGTTGTAAAAACATGATCAAATATCAAGTCATAGTGGATTCCATGCACAAGTATAGAAGTTATGAAGGATTTAAAAGTAATATATAAACAATTGTGTGGGAGGTACAAGAAGGGACGTGGCTAAAACGTACATATTTCTTAGTTTTAAAGTGAATTCAAGAATCAAATTGCAAATGATTTAGACTACTCGTATGGATGTTATGTCGGTTTTATTGTAATCAAATTTTATGCCAGGGTGTGGCAATATCGCCCTTATTCCATGTAAATGTAAAAAGCATTGTCAAATATAAAATTTCACAGTATTCCGATCATTTGTATAGAAGTTATAACAGCTTTAATTTTACGTACTTTTGTGTGATTTGTGTGGGAGGTACTGGAAGGGGGGAGGCAAAGCCCGCCATAATTAGTACACTTAAAGTGATTATAAAAACATTATCAAATACCAAAATATACCGGATTCCGAATATCCGTGTGGAAGTTACAGTGGTATAAACAGAGACGGATAAAACGAATAACTAATGCGAAGCAGCAGTCACTGCTAGTTCACCATCGAAATCTAATATAAGTCAAGTTGACTGCCAGAAATAAGTCAAAGAAATAATTTTAGGGTTAATTTCGTACTTTTCCCGTTAGGTTAACAGGTGTTAAATTGTCCCACAAAACTGAATTTGGTGTGAATTGGTTGGCGTGTTCTTTCTATCGCTTGTAATTCTTAGCAAAGAAAATATTTTGAAAACTGCTGGTATTGGAAATTCAATTCAATGCTCTTTGCATGATCAGTCGTGTAAATGAAAGCCAAATATAAAAGCCGAAACACCACTAACAATGAAGGTGTTCATTTCGTTGTTTATGGTGAAGATTTTGTACGACGACAACATGGATGGTGCATTTTGAACGGAAGGCGACGGAATGTGCAATGTTTTGATATTTTAGATGCTTCTGTTTGTTGAACATCAACTAGCATTCGTCGCACTTGACTGTTTTCTATAAATATCCTACAAATTTGTTATGGACATTTATGTGTGTGAGTGCATAAACATTAGGGTGTACCGCCGAAAAAATTATACAAATAGTAACACTATTTCAAAATACTTTATTATTAAAAATAATTTAAATTTTCGCAAATTTCTAAAAATTGAAATAAAAAAACAACCTTTTCGGAGACAGCATTAGCGCGATTTCTCACTGACACCAGTTGACGCAGTAGTGGTAGCATAAGAAGTGGTAGTAGGCAGAACTAGTAAATCAAAAAAAATTTTTTTTTCAAATCCATGCTTTATGCAAGCAAAATTCTATTGGGCCTAGAAATTCTTTTTTAGTTATCTTT
The DNA here is from genome assembly GCA_947397865.1 of Polietes domitor. Taxonomy (NCBI): domain Eukaryota; kingdom Metazoa; phylum Arthropoda; class Insecta; order Diptera; family Muscidae; genus Polietes; species Polietes domitor. The sequence goes on along the minus strand of OX377621.1, from coordinate 102,894,430 downwards.
TGTAGAAGGAAAAATTACTGCAAAATTTCAGTTTTTATCTGCCATAGAACGGCATATATTCGAAAATGGGTTTTAACTTCGTATGGGAGGTGCCACGCCCACATTTCCATTACCGCCCATTTTTGTCACAACTACGCACATTAATGCTAGATGCACTTACACAAAATTACAGTAGGTGTAATTTTGGTTTTAACTTCATATGGGAGGTGCCACGCCCACTTTTGCATTACCGCCCATTTTAGGCGCAACTACGCACATTGATGCTAGATGCACTTACACAAAATTTGAGCACTATACGTGTCATAGAACTGACACTATTCGATAATATGTTTTAACTTCGTATGGGAGGTGGTACGCCCACTATTCCAATACCGCCCATTTTTGGCAGAACTACGCACATTGATGGTAGATGCACTTACACAAAATTTCAGCACTCTAGGTGTCATAGAACTGACAATATTCAATAATAGGTTTTAACTTCGTATGGGAGGTGCCACGCCCACTTTTCCAATACCGCCTATTTTTGGCACAACTATGCACATTGATGCTAGATGCACTTACACAAAAGTACAGCACTCTAGGTGTCATAGAACTGACTATATTCAATAATAGGTTTTAACTTCGTATGGGAGGTGCCACGCCCACTTTTCCAATACCGCCCATTTTTGGCACAACTATGCGAATTGATGCTAGATGCACTTACACAAAATTTCAGCACTCTAGGTGTCATAGAACTGACAATATTCAATAATAGGTTTTAACTTCGTATGGGAGGTGCCACGCCCACTTTTCCAATACCGCCCCTTTTTGGCACAACTATGCGAATTGATGCTAGATGCACTTACACAAAATTTCAGCACTCTAGGTGTCATAGAACTGACAATATTCAATAATAGGTTTTAACTTCGTATGGGAGGTGCCACGCCCCTTTGTCCAATTGGTCAAATTTTTCCATTTTCTTGTATTGTCATCGAAAATGATTAAGTGTGCAAAATTTGAGCAAAATTGGTTGAGAAAAAAGCTTTCAAAAATTGATTTCAAATTTTGTGGCACACAAACATATATAGAAAGTAACCTTATATAAAGCATGGAAAAAGAAAAACTAAAATTAATTTAATTTAATATATTAATTTTATCACAAATTTATGTATTTATTTTGAATTACATTGCAAAGTAAATTTATATTCTAATTTAGGATTAAGCCGGGTGACTAAGATCATTATATGTTACTACGCAGCAAAAACATTTGAAGTATTTCCGAATTTATTACGAATTTGTTTTATGTAGAACTTCCAAAAAGTTGCTTATATCCGTAACATTTTACAAATACCATTGTCACAAGTCGCAGAAATAAAGTGTACGCTTTGCATCCAGAATGTCTTGGGTTTGTTGTTTTTTTATTATTTTTATACCCTCCACAGGAGGTATACTAAGTTTGTTATTCCGTTTGAAACACCTTGAAATATTGGGCGAAAGCGGTCCAGGGCGAAAAATAATTCCCTAACAATGGCAGGAACTATCACCAATAACGCGTAATATGTTGAGTATTTAAGAAATTTGTTTGAAGATTTTTGCCTTGTATTTAGTTGGTATTTCAATCCTTTCATAGCGTGAACGCGCCATAAAGTGATTTATACTTTCAGGGGCTGAAGTGGGGCAAAATGGGATAAAAATGGTACCACCACCAAACTACAATAGCTAGAAACGTGAAATTTGGTGTGAGCATCAACTCAAATCGCATTTACACGTTAAATAATAAAATTCTTCGAAATTCGTACTTTTAAGGCGTATTATGTTGAAAAAGTTATAAAATTGGTACCGACCAAATGGCTGCAGCTAGAATCATAAAATTCGGTGCCTACATTCGTCTGACTGGGTAGACAAAAGACGTGATAAATAAAGAAAATTTTATTTTTATACCCTCCACCTCCAGGATGGGGGTATACCAACTTTGTCATTCCGTTTGTAACACCTTGAAATATTGACCTGAGACCCTATAAAGTATATATATTCTTGATCGTCATAAAATTCTAAGACGATCTAGCCATGTCCGTCCGTCTGTCCGTCTGTTGAAAGCACGCTAGCATCTAAACGAAAGAAGCTAGGAAGTCCAAATTTTCCATAAATGCGTCTTATAGTCGTAGATCGGTTGGGATTGAAATGGGGCGAAATCGGCCCAAAGGGAAAAATTTTTCCTTTACAAGGACTAAAAATACCCATAATAATCCCTACTATTTTAGCGTATTTAAGCATGTTTTTTGAATATGTCTGTTTATATTTGCTTGATATTTGGTATGCGTATTACCCTTATAGCAAAAAACTGCACCATAAAGTGATTCTTATTTGTAGGGGGTGAAATCGGGCAAAAAAGGGATAAAAATGGTACACATTAAACGACAACAGCTAGAAACACGAAATTCGGTGTGTACATTCCTCCAATTGAGTAGATACATGATATAAAAGTATTTTTTTCAAATTCGTACTTTTAAGGGGTAAAATGGGAAAAGACGGATAAAAATGGTACCAACCTAACGGCTGTACCTAGAATAATGAAATTCGATATATACATTCCTCTGATTGCATAGACAAGTACAATACGCGGATTTTTCAAAATTCGTACTTTTTGGGGTTAATATGAAAAAAGGGGATAAAAATAGTACCAACCAAATGACCGCAGCTAGAGTCATGCAATTCGGAGTATACATTGCTCTGATTGAGTAGGAATCGGAAAATAAACGAATTTTTCGAAATTCGTACTTTCAAGGGATACAATGGTACAGAGGGATACAAATAGTACCAACTAAATGACTACAGCTAGAATGATGAAATTCTAATTGCGTAGAAACGTCAAGGGGGTAAAAATGGTACCAACCACATGGTCGCAGCTGGAATTATGGAATTCGGTGTATACATTCCTCTGCCTGCATAGACACGCAAAATAAAAAGTTTTTTTTTTTCCAAATTTGTACCTTTTCTATTATGGCAAAAATTGGTTGCACTATGTACGTCTGATAATGGATTTTTTTGTACTTTTTCATAGAATGAAAATACAACCAACTGTAGCTCCCACTATCTACCAATATTTATGGTATTTAAGCTTTTTGAAAATATAAATATAAGAATATTTATTTTTTGATTTTAAATAAATAATGGTTTGAAATAATTAAAATATTATATTTATTTATAAAATTATTTTTTCAATATTTGGTTTGGTTTGCCTATATTAAAAAAATTATATTTTCCTGCACTTCTACGAAAACCGACAACCTCTGTGGAATGCAATCCATGGTGGAGGGTATATAAAGTTCGGCCCGGCCGAACTTAACGCCGTTTTTACTTGTTTTACTTTTAGAGGGAAAAGGGGATAAAAACGGCACCAATCAAACGGCTGCAGCTAGAATAATGAAAATCGATGTATAGTTCGCTCTGGCTGAGTAGACTCTAAAAATAAAGCGATCTTTTGATATTCGCTATAATAATAAGTAATGGACAAAAAGGGACACCTAGAATCATAAAATTCTGACTGAGTTACAGCAATCCTACGTAAAGTCGACAGCCTCTAATCTACCGGTAATACAGTGGAATACACTCCATGGTTGAGGGCATATAAGAATCGGCTCGGCCAATTTAACGCCTTTTTTCTTGTTATAATCCGATCAAAGTGGATTTTGGACGCATTTCAAAAGCACCACATCATCGTGAAGGTTCCTGGGAGGAAATTTTGGCTAGAATATGAATATAAGATATGAGTATAAGAAACAAAAATTGTCTGCATATTATCGATAACTCGCTTAGTTATCGAGTTATCGCCGAAAATTAAAAAAATATTTTTTTTTGTAAAATGAACTCAAAATGAAAAATAAAACCGAAAAGGTAATGTAAAATTTATGAAATTGAAAAATTTTGTTTTTGATTTTGTTTTATTTTTAACACATTTGAAAAATAGGTAAACATTTATCGATAACTTTCGTGTAAAGTAAAATTTTTCAACAAGTGGCGTAGTTTTGAAGATATTGTACAATGTTCCCGAAAAAGGTGGACCCAACTAATGTGAAGAAATTTCAAATTAGCACAATTTATTACTCAGCAGTCCATGCAATTAATTAAGATTGTTATTGCAGCATTTTTTATTGTGAGCGACAATTTGTGGAACAAAACTTAAAATGGAGGAAATTGAGTTTTTACCAAGTAACAATTCAACACCTCCCCAATTTAAAAATAATTAAAAAAATAGTTTTTCTTTTTTTAATAATAATTTTCTTTGTACGTACACATATAATTTTAAATTTTGCTTTAAATAAAAATACACATAATTTTTATCGAATTTCCACAATCGATTGATATGGAAATTATCGATTACTGAGGTAGTTATTGAAAACTGATAAAAGTTATAGAAATTTTCTTTCGAGTTTCTTCTAATTTTCGAGTTTGAAATCATTGGAACGAAAAAAAAATAATTTTTCTAATTTAACGTCAAATAACTCGATAACTAAGAGAGATATCGATTATTTGATGTCCTCTATCTACAAAAAAAATTCCATGTTTTAGTGACATAACGCGAAAAACTTAAAATAACACTATTTGCGGGACACACTAATATACATATTATGGATATTTATGTGGAGTTTGAACTCCACACACTCACACATCCACAGATCCACACTCACCCATGTGTTGATTTGTTGTGCGTGTGTTCGTACCACCACTGCATCACATTCGGTTTGTTTTATTGGCATGGGGCATGGGGTTAGAAGGCGACTGAAGTGTGTGCCTACGACGGGCGGCTACATTTTACATTTTATTTTGTTGTTCGGTTGATTGATATTTGCGTCGGTTGTTGTTTGTTTCTCTCTTTTATTTCATCCCAAACGCACAGTACATACATACATATGTATTTATACATAGAACATAGCGCGGTGCAAGGATTATCACTTCGATATTCTTGGAAATGATCATCGTAAAATCTCGACAATATTTATTTGTTTGTTTGTTTAGTTCGTTAATATTTGGAAGTAAATCGGATTGGCTTGGATATCATCACACACCGTAGTATCATCGCCTTTAAAGTAAACACTAATCCCTTTTTAATAGACTACCCACGCAATATGTAAATCATTGACTTACACGCTCAGGATATTTACATACATGCATACACACATACATACATTTAAACACAAATAGCGACATTTACGGTCCAGATCCAGTTATGTGGACAACAATTCATTTTCTAATCCGAATAAAACGGAAACGTTAGACCTCCTGCCAAATTGATTAGAAAACAATTAAAGGGTTATGTCCCTCTAGGATTTTCGAAAAATCAATCTACTAAATGACCCATTTCCGGTTTATAGTCGTTGGTTTTTGTCGTTTTAAACACGTTTCATTTTATACCCTCCACCATAGTATGGGGGTATACTAAGTTTGTCATTCCGTTTGTCACACCTTGAAATATCGACCTGAGACCCTATAAAGTATATATATATTCTTTATCGTCATAAAATTCTAAGACGATCTAGCCATGTCCGTCCGTCAGTTGAAAGCACGCTAGCATCCAAACGAAAGGAGCTAGGGCGTCCAAATTTTCCATAAATGCGTCTTATAGTCGTAGATCGGTTGGGATTGATCGGACTGGGCGAAATCGGTCTAAAGGAAAAAAATTCTCTCACAAGGACTGAAAATACCCCTAATATATGGAGTATTTCATCATGTTTTTCTGAATATTTGCCCTGCTTAGGGCCAACAAGGGATATAAATGGTACGATATATAAATGGATGATATCAAACGATAACAGCTAGAAATTCGGTGTGTACATCCCTCTAATTGAGTGGAAATATAATATATAATAAAGGGTGGTTACATTTTGAGGGCCAATGTTGATTTTGAATAAAACACAAATTATGTAGGAAATTATTGTAATTTCTTTTTATTATGATAATATTGGTATGGTTCAATTATGTACGGAACAAAATATAGGCCAAATGGCACACCTCCATCTGATAGTCCAAATTTTCGATGACGCTGAGGCATAATTGATGTTCTATGCCGTTAATGTGCGAATTATCTCATCCTTTAGCTCTTGAATTGTTGCTGGCCTATCGACGTACACCTATTCTTTCAAATAACCCCAAAAAAAGAAGTCCAACAGTGTCAAATCACATGATCTTGGCGGCCAATTGACATCGCCACCACGTGAGATAAGACGGCCATTGAATTTGTCGCGCAAAAGAGCCATTGTTTCGTTAGCTGTGTGGCAAGTGACACCGTCCTGTTGAAACCACATATCGTCCACATCCATATCTTCTAATTCAGGCCATAAGAAGTTCGTTATCATCTCACGATAGCGAAGACCATTCACAGTAACTGTCTGGCCGGCCTAATTTTGGAAAATACGGCCCGATGATGCCGCCAGCCCATAAACCGCACCAAACAGTCACCATATCCATTCGCCCAAGTGCTTATTGACGAATCCACTGAGGTGAAAATCGGCCTCCTCAAATTGACCGAAAAAAATCACGAAGTGCATGAACGCCCATTTTCATAATAAGCGTTGCTCGATTATGTATCTTTCCATGGTTCAAATTGAGTTAGTCTGAAATTGAAAAATGTCAAATGAAATGCAGAAAAAACTTGACGTTGAAATACAACCAACCAGCTGTAGCTGAAAATTCACCCACTTCCCCCAATATTTAAGGCGTTTAAGCTTTTTTGAAAATTGCTGCCTTATATTCATTTTTATACCCTGCACCTCCAGGATGGGGGTATATTTACTTTGTCATTCCGTTTATAACACCTTAAAATATTCATCGGAGACCCCATAAAGTATATATATTCTGGGTCGTGGTAAAATTCTAAGACGATATAGCCATGTCCGTCTGCTTGTCTGTCTGTTGAAAGCACGATAGCGGCCGAACGAAATGAGCCAGGAGGTTCAAATTTTTCCTAAATGTCTCTTATGGTTGCAGATCGGTTAGGATTAAAAGTGGGCGAAATCGGCCCAGAGGGAAAAAATTTTCCCTCACAAGGACTGAAAATACCCCTAATATTTAGAGTATTTCAGCATGTTTTTTGAACATAATAGCTTGTATTTACTTGATATTTGCAATTCGCATTCCCTTTATAGCATAAAAGGGCACCATAGAGTGATTTTTATTTGTAGGGGGCGAAATGGGACGAAAAGGGATAAAAATAGTACCTATCAAACGACAACAGATAGAAACACGAAATTTGCCGTGTACATACCTCTAAAAAAAATGGGGTAAAAATTGTACCAAACAAATGGATGCAGCTAGAACCATGAAATTCGCGGTATACATTCTTCTGACTGAGTGACACGAAAAAAAAACGTTTTTCCAAATTCGTACTTTCAAGGGATTGAATGGGAGCAGAGGGATAAAAATGGTACCAACTAAAAGGCTACAGCTAGAATGATGAAATTTTCGAAAGTCGTACTTTTAAGGAGTAAAATGCGAAAAAGGGGATAAAAATGGTACCAACAAAATGGCCGCAGATAGTATCATGGAATTGGGTATATACATTCCTCTGAGTGCATAGCCACGTAAAATATTTTTTTTTCCAAATTCGTACTTTATTTTGTTGATTTTACGACAAAAAAATGGTAGAATCATGAAGTTGTCTTATACTGCGTACGTGAGAGATATTTTCAAAATGTATTCTTTTGAATTAAAAATAGATGTAAATACAACCAACCAAAGGACTGCAGCTGAAAATACACTCTCTATCCCCCAATATTTAGGGTATTTATGATTGTTGCTTATATTTACTTTATGAAATGAAGTATTATTTCCGTTATATATACATAGTATAAAAATATTGGTAGCCTTGGCTTATTAATTAAATTTCTGATTTTTATACATTTGAAATTTGTTGCGGACATTCCTCTTGTAGCTTGGAAGCACCACAAAGAAAATAAATGTTTTAGCGGGCGTAATGGGACAAAAATGGATAAAATATGGTACCAATGATACGACAACAGCTTGAATCATGAAATTCGGGAGAGGGATGTACACACTCTAATTGCATAAACACGTAAAATAGAGGGATTTTTCTAAAGTCGTACTTTTAAGGGAAATAATTGAAAAAAAGGGGTTGAAAATGGGACCTTCCAAACCGCTGAAGTTGATATCATGAAATTCGGTGTATATATTCAGTGTGTATTCGGTGGTCTGACTATGAAGACTCGAAACAAAAAGGTTTTTTTTCAAATTTTTACAATTGGGCGGAGAATGGGGATATCTTTAAAATTTGTACTTTTCTTATCAAAATAATGCAGTCACTTTGTCTGTATCTGAAAATGCTTCTCCCTAAAGGCGACTGACAATCGCCTAATATTTTCGGCATGTTCACTTTCATAATTACAGCATTTTATTTATATATAGTAGTCGATTTTAAACAGTGCGCATAAGTATACATTATAGTTTGAAATACTAAACAAATATAGTAATGTGCATACAAATATCACAATTTTCTTAATATGGTACTGTGATTCTATGTAAAGTCGACATCCTTTAATCTGCTGGTAATACTGTGGTATGCACTCCGTGGTGGAGGGTATATAAGATTCGGCCCGGCCGAACTTAACGCTTTCTTACTTGTTTGAATTGACTTGAAGTATTATTTCGATATATATATATATATATATATATATATATATATATATATATATATATATTATATAGATATTGGTAACCTCTCCTTATAAGCGTTTAAAGCGTTTAAAATAATTGAATTTTTATATTTAATTATAAAATTTTTTTTATTTGTTTTGGTTTGGCTATATTAAAAAAATCGAAAATCGACAGCATCTATGGAAATTCGGTCCGGCCGAACTTGACGCCTTTCTACTTGTTTACTACTCAAATTTGTTTCTTTCAAGTTGGCAGGACTTCATGGACCTCATATCCAATTTGAATGAGTTCTCTTTTTTCCAAATTTAAAGTACTATTGGGGCTGTTTTCCTTTAAACCGAGATAACAAGCTGCGATATCATAAACGTTAATAAAAATTTAATTTTTTGCTCAAAATTACAAAATGCCATTTACAATCAAAACAAATTTTCAAAAAACTTATTTTGTATTGACTTTTTTCGACTTAGCGTCGATAGTCATAAATTTGACTTACACTAGATAATTATTCAGGCTAAGTCCAAAGTTTTTAACACACAATTATTTTTTCAAAATTTGGTATTGCTTTAGGCGACAATTTAAAAAAATATTTTGAGTGAAATTTTAATATTTTATTTAGATTTTTGTTGTCGCAGATTAGTTATCCTGTCTTAATGAAAAAAAGTCAACTACTAATTTGATCTTGACCTGTTGATCAAGATCAGTTTTTATAAGTGGCATCAACAGTGCGAAGTGTCGTCAAATCGGGATGGACATTTGAGGAGCTTGCTCTGATGAACCAGTAGGAGGTCCATTGAAAAAAATATTATTACAAAAATTAGAAGAATAAATGTTTATCCCAATTTTCCATTTGAAAGGAAACCGATGTTAACTTTTCCATTTCTACTGAATTCTGTATAAGACATCTATCTATTCAATCCTATAGACATATTTATATTGTCCAATGTGTATCTTTGAACATTAAAGTGGCGAAAGTCTTTGGTCTTCTACTGCGACGTAAAACTTTAGTCTATTTTCATTTTCTAGGAATGAGAATGAAAAATCGAAAGAAAAAAAAACATTGTTAAAACAACAGATTTCCATTTGTAAAGCGGAAGCAATAGCGGGAAAATTTTCCAACAACAACAACCTACATTCATATAAGAGCACAGAGCTGAGGCGCATATGCATATACCGACACACTCACACCCATGTTCATGTATATATAGTATGAATATGGATGGATATATATGGCCAATGAACTTCAATGTCCAAAAGAATATTTACGAGATAGAAGAAAACGTCAGCATTGATTGCTCGCAACCACTTGGTTAGTGGCTGTATTGAGGTTGTCGCATTGCTTTACACAGATCGAAAATAAAATTGTCGTGTAGCGAGGGAGGGAGGCGTTTACACGTTAAAAATTAGGGGGTTTCTTACCAATTGGAACACGTTGGAATTTTATTTGGGTCTTTTGGAGCAAGACTTCTTAAGTTGAGCCTCGGTTCCAATATTATACATGGGTGGTGTGATGATTTTGCAAGGTGAATAAAATGGAAGGATTCAAGCCTGGGCATTAAAATTTAGGGAGAGGCTTTAACACCTGACGATATTTTTGAATGGAGAATCTCAATATCTCGCTTAGTTATCGGATTTTTTGTCAAAATAAAAAACGGAACAAATAAAAGTTTTCGGTGCCTACGAATCCAAATTGAAAATTAAAAAAATCAACTTTATTAATTTTTATTTTTATGCATTTTTTGTAGAAAACTTAAAAATAAAGTAAAATTTTTCAATAACTTTTACATTTTCAATAACTTAGAAATGGCCGAAACATCTCGACTACATCCACTTTTAAAAATATTTTCTATAGGGTCCGCCAAATAACTTTTTTTTTTGAAATTCCAATAAAAAAAACTACTGAATATTTTCTCAAATTTCTTTTTTTATTTGAAAGTACAATCCTTCAGGTTATTAATGGAAAATAATTTAATTCAAATGATAGTCCAACGGTTGAATAGTTGAAAAAAACGTTTGATGGCGGACCCTATATTATTGACTTTCGTTTTCATGTAGCTTCGTTTACCTAAAGTTAGACCTAACCGATAATTATGACAGGGACTTTGTGAGGGATTCGACATACATATCTCTTGGTTATAACTAACGGAGCTAACGAGTGTGAATCGTTTAATTATTTGACAAAAACAAATTAACAAGCGGTAAAATTTTTAGAGGAAATCGAGCTTTTACTCCTCCGCAATGATTTACCGTTGAAAAGTGGAAGATACTTCAGGAAAAAAATAAAATAGATCGATGACTTAGATGAACTTTCTTAGAAAAGGCTGATCGTCCGTCTAGTTGAAAGATATGATGATATTAATATGAAATTTCCAAAACGATTGAAATTTTGATGTGTTACATTTTTAAATATATTTCTATTTGAAATATATGCAAAATTATTGAGGAGAGTATGATATTTGCGGCATCAAGATCTTATTACATATTTGGATAAAGCACGTCAAAATAAGAAAAAATCGATCGGGTTTTCCGTTCCAATGGATTCAAAATCCAAAATTAGAAGAAAAAATCTGCGAAGACTATTTTTGTCGCGCGTTTTTGTAATAAATTTTCGCCAGCTGCGCTCTTTAGGGGTTTTAAAATTATTCAAAATTTTTTAAATCTCACTTTATTTAAATAATTGAAATGAATGTAGACGATAGCGATTGTACTCCAATTGCATGGGCCATATTTTTCGGAAATGTTGTACAATAAATAAAAGTTGAAATAAAAATAAAATAAATTAAAAAAAGTTAATTTTTTGCTCAAAAATAAAAAAATATTTTTCACACTGTCGCCAACTATAATATAAATATTTGTATCAAAACAAATTTTCAAAAAACATTCCGATATCGCTGTTGGCGACAATTTTAAAAAATAATTTTTTATTTTGAGTAAAATTGTAACTTTTCATTTAAGTTTTTGTTATCGCAGCTTAGTTATCCAGTTTTAAAGAAAAACAACCCCAGTAAATACTTCAGTTAATAATAATTACTTCAGTTACTACTTAATGTAGCCCCCATACAAATGTCGCTCCCGATTTGACCTTTTCCGCTCTAGAAATCACATATTGCACCCGATTTTCTTTAAATTTGACACATCATCTTATTATCCAGCTAGAGTCAACTATGCTGAAAGTAGGTAAGATCGGTTTAGATTTAGATATAGCCACCATACAAATGTCGCTCCCGACTTTTCCGCTCTAGAAACCACATATTCTACCAGATTTTCTTTAAAATTGGCACAACATCTTATAATCCAACTAAAAACACCTATGGTGAAAGTGGCTAAGATCGGTTCAGGTTTAGATATAAATGTATTTATATAAAAATGTTGCTCCCAAATGTTTAACTGATTTTGGCTAAACTTTACATATTATATTTCACCTATAAACATACTTGGTGAAAGTCTAGGGTGTACAAAACTGAAACCGGTTTCTTCACCTTCAACCGTCAGCCAGTTTATGTAAATTGACCATTTTCGGTTAACCGATAAAGCCGGGTTTTTCGTTTCGGTTAACCGGTTTTTGGTAAATAAGTGAACATTGCACCAATAAAAAACTTCTGCACAGAAACACTACAATTTTACGTAAATTGTGACACATATGTAAATGCGTCGTATCAGCGCAGCATTTGACACACGACACATGATCTCAAACAAAAAATGCTACTGAAGTTCATTTTTAATGTACCTTTACTAAAAATGAACTGTATTTACTTTCGCAAAAAAAATAATTTAAATATTTTCGTACTATGATTTAAAAAACCGCTTATAACTGGTTTTGTAAAAAACCTATAACCGAAAACCGGTTTTTTAAAAAATTGAATTTTCGGTTAAACCGAAAACCGTCTTTCTAAAATAAGCGGGTTTTTCGACACCCTAAGCATCGTTTCATGTTTCAATGTACCCCCATACAGATGTCCTTTCCAATTTAAAATTTTTTGTCGAACACATACATTTACAGGATACAAAAATCCATACCGATTTCACTTTTTTACAGAATAGAAAGTGGAGTGTATCATATAGTTCTTTTTTTTTCAAAAATAATAAAAAATTAAACTAAAATAGTTAACGAAACATTTTATTTTAGTTTTTCATTTTGACCACATTTTACACAAAAAAAAATAAATTGTTATCTCGATTTTTCCAAACGTAGACCAATTTTTTCTTATTATGAGGTCCTCTTTCTAAAAATATACTCAAAAATTAATGAATAGGTTTCTGCGAGAATTTTTGTTCAAATCAGCCTCATAATTGTTTTTTATTTATTATAAGAACATCACTTTCTATCACGTAGTAGGTGACCATAAAATCACAAAAAAATTAATTTTAATTTCTATATATTAGGCATGTTCGATTGGTCTTACTAGCTTACAATTAAGAGACTAGAGAAGGTGGCAACGTTGCTACACATTGCTTTTTCTTAAATTGATTAACAGGAAAAATCTTGTTTAGCGAGTAAATTCCATACAAAAATGAAGCTAGTAAGCACACTCGAACGGGCCTATTTATAATTTTGAAATTTTGTTAAATGTTCACATTTTTTCAACCTAGATAAATTTTACTTCAAAATACGCATATTTTTTAAATTAAAACAATGTGCATGTGGTAGAATCCGTTTTTATAAACGGAAAAACTTAAAATGTAAATTTTCTTTGTATGTTAAAGTGAATTTATAATTAGATTCACTAACTCAGCAGAAATTTAATGTTGTCTGCAAGCTTCAGATGTCTCTGACGTAGAAATTCATAAAAAAATATTCCAAAATTCGCTTATTCTACAAAAATTCTATAATTCCTTAAGTGTTTCTACAGTACCTTTCCTTATTCTTCCGCCATCTGGTGTAAAGTAGCAGAAGTTGTGTCACTACCTTTGCACACAAACTCAAACACATCTCATGAAATATTCGTTAGTACGCATTTAACTTAATAAGGTATTTAAATACCCACCCAAAAACTGGGCATTCATATAACACATCGAAATTCCGCTTCAACACTAGTCTTTTAGTAAAAATAAAAAAGTATTTTATATGTGGTATATTATTATATACAAAGTTCTGTGTGCCATTAGCGTTTTTGACACCAATTCACACAAGTGTGTTGTATGTTGCTTGTACATGTACCACTGATTATTGACACACTCTGAAAAATCGATTTTCAACAAAAATCGTAATTTATTATATGTAATATTTGTTGAGTAGAGTAAGGGGTGTTTACACATGAACTTGGAATTTTAAGACCATCTAAGGACTCCTTGCCGGCGTCACATTATATTTATGTATCAGAAATTGTGATATGCATGAGTTATTTACATTTTATTTATAATATATGATTTGTTCCAGATCAATCTTGAGTCGGTTCGATTTCGTAATGTAAATTTGTATTTAAGTTTCAACGAAACAATCGTAATCGAGCCGTCGACAATCGACATTCGAAGATATCACCGTCGGCAATCGTGTTATTTTGACGCCGTTGTAGTCAATGGATGGTCGGCTTCGTTCTCTGAGAGGATATTGCAAATTTTGTGAAGTTTTGTTTAATTCTCGTACCATATTGTTTATATAAAATAAATGTGACTACAAAAAGGGACTTCAAGTGCATTTTACTCAAACCCCCATAAACCATTCGAGTTTTTATGATGGCTCCTGCACCACAGCCACTGGAACAAGGCCTGGCCGGCTATTTGCCACAAGGCCAGGAAGGGAGTCCTCGCATGAACACAATTTCTCTGGCAGTCCTCATAGACTTTATCATACAGAGAACCTATCACGATCTGACGGTTCTAGCAGAATTGTAAGTAGCACCTATATTCTGTGAAAATGGGGAAAGTCATCCAACCCTGTCCCTGTCTGAATGCAACAATTGACACATGTCAATTCCTCATTGCCCCCCATCTTGTTTCACTGTACATTTCAGGCTGCCCCGCAAATCTGATATGGAACGCAAAATAGAGATATACAATTTTGCAGCTCGCACACGGCAATTGTTTATTCGTCTTATTGCCTTGGTGAAATGGGCCAACTCTGTATCCAAAGTGGACAAGTCTGCTGTAAGTTGGTCTCTTATTGGAGGATGCTGCCACATTTGCATTTTCAACTTTTTTTCCATTTCAGAACATCATGAGCTTTTTGGATAAGCAAAATATGCTGTTTGTGGAAACGGCAGATATGTTGGCCCGCATGTCACGAGAGACATTGGTGAGGGCGTGTTTGCCCAACTTTCACATACCAGCAGCCGTGGAGGTTTTAACCAAAGGCACCTATAATCGTCTGCCCACCTGTATCAGAGAACGCATTGTGCCACCAGATCCCATAACCATACAGGAAAAGAAACAGACTTTGCTGCGGTTGAATCAAGTGATACAACATCGTCTGGTCACCGGCAGACTAATGCCACAATTGAGAGAATTTAAGGTATGGCATGGATGTTTAGTTTATGAAGTTATTAAGAGTATGTTACATTGGTTTTTTCGTATTACAGATTAGAAATGGTCGAGTCACCTTTGAGGTGAAGCATGAATTTAAAGTTTCTCTGACGGTAATGGGCGACAGTCCTACTGTCCCGTGGCGTTTGCTCGACATTGATGTGTTGGTGGAAGACAAAGAAACTGGAGGTAATGAGTCATAATGTTAAGTGATAAAATACTTGGTATGGTTGTATTAGGTAGAAGGGTACGGAAAGTGATACCAAATGTGTGATATATGCATAGATTGATAAAAGTATGGCATATTCTTGGTTATCTGGAACATGCATGTCACATAAACGCTTGCTGGCTTTGCTCAAAAGCTTAAACTAGTTTCAGGATATAGCGGGGATCGTATCGCCAAAATTATTTTTCTGTGTGACTGCGTCATTTGAGGTCATTCTGTAGTTCTCATCAATTCATTAATGCTCCTTTATGTACAACATAAATATTGGTTGATGTAAATAAAATATCCACCACATTTTTTCAGTACACGTAAGGGTCAATCCAAAACGAAGCTATGAAGGAAATTGTAAGTTTTTCTATCACTCATATTGTGAAATATAGATTTAGCATTGATATATCAATTCTTGGCGACAACTTATGTCCATTTCATTCCATTTATTCCGATATTTGCTTACACTTTATTATTAGAACTTTTTTCAAGATAGATATTGGTTTATTTTTACAAAATCGATACACTTCAAGGTTGTTTAACATGTGGTTGTCCTCAACCACGATATGAATAGTCTTATTGCAAAATTCCAAGCGGCCAGTATTATTCGCCGTTTAGTTTGCTTGTTATTGGGATTTTATAAGTAAATAAATGTAAATCGTGCAAAATTGTCTGTCTGTTGATACCCATTTAAGGAGATAAACCATTTGTCGAAACTGCAGCATCGACTTGCATGGCAGCTGCAAAAGTTTCCTGCGTCCGAATTGAAGGACCTCGAAGATTAGGCCTTCTTGTGACTGTCCCACGCCCGAAAACATTGTTTACGAACCTCATTGTCTTTTTCGATATTGAAGTCAATGCTGTGTTATGGACGTTGCGTTAGGGACGCTACAAATTGTTTATCCTTTTCACAGTGATCCTCGATCCTATTCACGTACCAAGCAGCATCGTTGATTTCAGTAAACGGCGAGTTATCGAGCAGTAAGACATCAAAATACGTTGTTGGACATTTTTTTTAATTAAACTTTTAGCACTTGATAAAATGTAGAGAAATGTATTTACCTTTTAACTTTTCTCAGATTTACACGTATTTCCACCATTTATGATTAAACTAATGTTTGTGACAACTGAAATCTAACATCTACTTATCTCTAACCAGCCATTGTTAAGAAGTGGGTAAATCCGGTTTAAGTCTAGAAAATGTATTTTGTAAGAAAATGCATACACGTTTATGGGTAAAACTTCATTAAAATGATATTTTTTATTGAGTTTATTTAATTTTTATGAATGGAAACAAATGATAATCATTTTGCATTCATATTGCTGGGTTAAAAATAGAGTTAACTTTTTGAACTTCTTGGTTACAAACAGAGTAGTACTGTATAACCCAAAAGCACACACAATTTTTGTGAACGAAATTCAGTGGGGTTTTCCGATTAAATTCTTATTGGAACAATAATTCAGGGTTTTCAAATACTAGCCTTTAGCTCAAAACTTAAAATCTATATATAAAAGGCCTTGCGGGAAAATAAACTGTTCCCAGATAAATTCTGTCCCTGGTGGGTGTAACCGGTTCTATATCTAATTCATGGGTTTGTCATTTGAGGCGTTATTCTATACTATTTGTCTTAGAGCCGGGATAAACATGGAACCATCGTCCTGGCAAAACGACAGTAGCTAGAAATATGCAATTAGGAGTGAGATATTTTCCCTTACCATGTATTCACAGGGATATAAAGGGTTTTTTTAAAAAATTTGAACTATCAGGACGAGAGAAATAACAAGATTTGTTTGATTTAATATATAGTAAGAAAACATAGGAAAAGATTTTTGCTAGCTAAACTCCGTTTCATGTTTTCCTACGCCATTCTTATGGGGTGGAAGTGGTATAAAAGGATAAAAACGATACTAACAAAAGTGTTGCGACTAAAATCGTGAAAATCTGTGTGTATAATTAATTCTCGTAAACGAAACTGAATTTTTCGATATTTGTATTTTACTAGGGAAACGGTACAGAAAGGAATAAAAATGGTACCAACTTAAGTATTGCGGACGTGCAACATAAATGGATCATTAGAAGCTTGAACTGTTAGGGGGTTTTGGACGAAAAGTGATAAATATGGCACCAGCCAAAATAATGCTGCTGGAATCGTGATATTCAGTTTGTTTTACTCTGACGGGGATTATTAAAAAATTACATTGAAAGGAGGAGCGGGACAAAAAGTGATAAAAAATAGATACCAACAAGTGAATCAAAAAAATATTTTCGAAAATTTTTCTTCTAAATTTAAGCGGGACAAATGGTAGCAAATTAAGCAACATAAATTGACCTTTTTTATATTTGTTTGCTTTCTGACACATTTTGACAAGAAACACTCATGAAGACTAAATTTTTAAGATGACATGAGTTTTGTTCATTTATGTTAACTTATCTTTATCGGTTGACTTCGGAGGCCTATCCAACTTTTCTTTATTTTTGAAGATATTGTTTTACAAATGCCGGCCTTTAATTGTAGAATAATGCTTATTCGCACTCACCAATTCAACCGATAACAACAATTGCATATTAAGGGTGTTTTTCTTTAAGACTAGATAAGTGATCGTAAATAAGATGTTATATTTTTTCTCAACGGAAAAAAATAATTGCTAAATTCTGTCGAGAATCTATTATGTTTAAGGCTTCTGACAATAACGCCGCATCTGATGCACTGCATCGATTTCTCAAACTAAACTTATAGCTACTTTACTTTTTATTTACAGACGGCAAGGCTTTGGTGCACCCCCTCCAGGTCAACTATATCCACCAGTTGATACAAGCACGCCTGGTCGAAAATCCAAATGCTCTAAGTGAGGTGTACAATTGCCTACATTATTTCTGCCAGTCGCTGCAACTCGAAGTTTTGTACACGCAAACGTTGCGTCTCAGCTACGAGCGTTTGGACGACAACATACAGGTGGAGGAATATGTACCTGGGGTTAAGATAACCGTATCCTATTGGCGCGAACTTACAAGAAAGGACCCGAAATCTGAGTTGGGCTATCGTTTGACTGTGCAATCGGATCCCCATGAAATTGGACGGCCTTTGGCCGTGGTGCATGTGCCCTCACTGGGAGCCAAGGAATCGGCAGAGGTGGCCGATCGTGCTGTGCGTTCGGATCATCTGTCGATGGAGCGCCTAATTGTGCACACAGTTTATATACGATCTGTGTCGCGTTTATCCGATTTGAAATTGGAATTTCAAGCATTCCTCAAAGATGTTGATTGTGAGTGTAAATGTCTTCGATAATTCGATACTTGCCAATTGAATATTGATCTTATTTCCCTTTTTATCCAGTTAATCTTCAAGGTACACCAGCTATACTGACGGTACCGGTTCTGACGCCCTGTTTACGGGCCGAACAAATTCACATAACCATTGACACCCATTCGGGTATGTTGCGCTGTCACGTGCCCAAACATTTGGACTGTCCAATTATCCCCGAAATGCAGACTTGTCTTAATGGCGATCGCAATAAATTGCCGCACATCATGTCCGAGCTGCGCTACTGGATCACACATCGACGCTGTGAGAAGACTTTGCAACATTTGCCTGCCACCGCTACGGAAACGTTGCCATTTTTGAAGTCACCCGACAACCCGTTATTGCAATCGGGAAGGCACAAGATTTTTGTGAAATTACATCGTCATCCTAGTGTTATATTGGTAAGTTGTACTCATTCATCAAGAGAGAGGGAGAGCGGGAGAGTCAAATGTCTTACAAATGTCCTCTGGTTGTCCAGGTTGTCCAGTTAAAGGAGAAATCGAACACGCCCAACGAAATGGAGTACACATTCCATTTAGGCTTTGTGGCCTTTCAAACAAAGGAGAACGACTCCACCCAGGATGAGTCGTCGCAACAACTAGTGCCGGTGCAGCCACCTCCCGCACAACAGTCGAACAGTGCGCCAAATGCCGAAGTGCCCAGAGTGTATACAAAACTTCTGAAACTTATTGAATTTGATACATTCGTTTCCACTCATGGCCCGGGAACCGATGTTGATGGTTAGTTTGATTTTGTTTTGAATTTAGTAGCAGTTCGTAATTACCTATATTCCTGTAGATACGCCGCCGCATAAGCGAAAGTCTGCCAATGAACATGGGGCTCCTTCGGCCAAGCAAGCGAAAACTATATACCCTGCCTATTTCATACCGGAGTTGGCTCATGTAGTAGCCATGTGCGACGAAAAGATACCCTTCTTGAATTTGGCCCAGGCATTGACCAAACACAACATACCGCATAGTGGCCTGCAGGTGGAGTCCAATGCCACGTCGCTAGTACTGAAAATACTTACACTGCCCATGCCAGGCCAAGCTCAGGGCGAAGAACAAAAGGTATGCCAGTGCAGACAGATTGGGGGAATTTTTCTAATGTATTTCTATTTATTTTCGCTTAGCCACCCCAACCGCATATACCCAATATGCCCATAATCGAGTCTCATGTGTGGAAGGATTTAATGAAACGCCTCCTGTCCATATCCATACGCTCGCAAATGAACAAAAACAATCAAATCCGCGTCTGGGTGGTGGAGTTTGTATTCTACAGTACTCCCTTGCAAAGCACACATCCCAAGGAGCAGGGCCATCGCCGTACCGTCTATCTAACGTATGAACAAATCAATCATGACTTCTCGAAAACTGTAGAGGATCTTCTGAAAGACTGGTCGAAAATAGTTTATCTCTATACATTGGTTTACAATTTCTCAGAACACATAAAGAACAGTGAGTGCCATCATAGCGCTGGGCAGATAGTTTTTTATAACCTGCGGTATATTTTCAGAACGTTTGAATATCTCGGATATGGTCAGCATAAATTCGTACAACTACATAAACTTGTTGCTGGGTTATGGACCCAAGAAGGAGGTCATTTGTAACATTTATTGGTCGGCACAATCTCATGGCTTCCGTTTGATATTCATGGGCGGCATAACTGCGGTGAATGCCCATTCCATGATGCGTGATCAGCTGGCCACCCATTTGAATAGTCAGCACAGTTTGGCTCAAATGGTCTGCATTCTACACGAGACCTACTGTCCTTTATCGTCGATCGCTAAGCTGCCCATAATTCCACATCTGGGTATACCGGTAATAACTGCAATGATTCATTAGGCGCTCCTCTGCAGTTTATTAACCATTCGTTTTTCTTTGCAGCGACCACAAGTTCCGGTGTTATCGTTTTGTATTCTGCCACAGTCTCCCTGTCTCTTGCGTTTGGCCTACCAGGCAATGTATTGCATGGAAATTCGGTTTAGATCGGGTCGGTTGGTGTCGATACGAGATGGTGCCTTTAGTCGTTTTGACCGCAATCTAATTGACGAATTCACGCCTATACAAGGATTGAAGGTAACGGTGTGTGTTGGTTGTGATTTGTACAAAGCGTAACGTTTTTGATTCCATTCCAGGGATTTCTTTCGAAATATGTTGACGAGAATGCAGTCTATCGCGGCCGATCACAAAGTGAAGACGACAATCCCCCTTCGCCCTTAGGAATGGAAGATAATTTCGGCGGGCCGGGCAGTGTTTCGGGTGGCGGAGCGGGAGGCTCTTCGCCTTTCCTCAGTGCTGGCATGAGAGGTCCCCAATCGCCGCGTGACAGCGGTCTGCGATTTCCAGCGCCTCACACGCCCCCCTCAAGCTCCAATCCTCATACACCAGCTAGTCCCCATCCTGGAGGTGGATCGTCAACGGGGGCTGGCAGTGGCCAAAATCATCCAAATTATAATTTGACTTCACCGCCGGGACCGCATATGCCTCATCCCTCGCCGAGTGGTCTGATGCCTTCATCGCCCCTAAATCCACAGCCAAGTCCTCATATGGTACACAGTCCGGGACCAAACACGTTGTATATGCAAGGTCATCAAGACTCGCCTTTTGCAGCTATGTCGCCAGCCAATAGCAATTGGCCTGGCTCGCCCAGTATGCCTAGACCGTCGCCCCGACCTGGTCAAAGTCCTGATCACAAGTCCAGTCAATCTGGCAATGCTGGACCAAATGCGGCGGGCAATAATTCGGGTAATGCACAAGGCATGAATCGCATGCCTCAAGCTAATCGTTCGTGGGCCGGAGCCATACCAACCATATTGACGCATGAGAAACTGGACTTGCTTTGTCGTCCGAGTCCGCATCCCAATAAGGAAATTGGCGTAACTCCGGATATAAGTCCGCTGGAACGTTTCCTCGGTTGTGTTTATATGAGACGTCAATTACATCGAAACATACAAAACGATGACACTCTACAAGTTCTCAACTCCAACGAGCCCGGTGTGGTGCTCTTCAAGGTGGATGGTCTGCAGTGTCAAGTGATCTTAAATCAAGTTCATATGCAATCGTTACATATGAAGATTGCTCCGTTGCCACCGCCGCCCACACCAGATGGCAAACAGCCCTTCCAACTGAGCCCCGAGGATTTCATAGTGCTTGAGCAATTCTTCGATACCCGAGTGGCTGCGCCACCCTATCGACCCAATTCATTGCATGGCTTCTGCAGAGTCTTAAGTTGTGCCACGCAAGTCCTCAAAGACTTTGTGCAAATAATGCGCTTGGAAATGAAACGAGAACTGGGAGGCGATCAACTGAAATGGACGGTACAGTTTTGTATGCGAGTACCACCTTCGGCGGCACCCATTGTCCCCATTGGAAGTCCCGGTGTACTAATAGTGCGCCTGAAAATCTTATTCTTTGTATGTGAAATGCAAACTTATGGGGGTTTTTCAGTCTAATATCTGTGAATGTCATTTCAGTTGCAAATTACCCGGATACCATACAACGGCAAGGAATGGAAAGATAGTCCCTCGTTGGTGCTGCCGATGGTTTATGATCTCAGTTCGAATTTGACCCAATTGGCTGAGAAACGGGAGCAGGTGCAATCGCCGGCAGGTATAGCGGCCAGTACACTATTGAGACGATTTTCCGAATACGGTGTACCGCATGGACAGTGCTCGCTATTCCCGGCTGTGAGAGACTTGCTGACAAATCTTCAGTTACCTAATGACGTACCACCACCGAATCAGGTAAGATGAGATATTTCCAAAAAAAATGGGAGTACCGGGGGTTTTTCATTTAATTATGGTGGAAGTGGATTTGATGTTGTAGAATTATTTTTAAGGAATTGTTGACAAAAGGACTGACAGTTACAGCCATAATTTATCAAAGGTTTAAAGTATAATTTGACCTGTAATAAATGTTTTTGAGTATGGCTATGAATGAATAAAAAGCAAATGAAACATATTGCACATATTTCAGGCGTTAAACGAATTATTCACCTTGTCATCATTTTTTTATGAATTCCACACAGTTATAGATGAACGTTATTTGTGAAGCAAATTGAAACGAAGTTTAAAATACTTTTAAGACAAAGAGTTTTGGTCATTGTCTTAAAAGTCTAAAAAATATTGGGGGTCGGTCACACATTTAACTCCACTCGCGGTCTCATTGCGCCAGTAAAAGCGTTAAGAGCAAAATTTATAAAAATTTAATTTTTGTATGGGAGCCCCCCCTTAAGGTGTGGGGATAGATGTTCCAAAAAAAATTTGGGGAGGGAAAATTAATGGGGTTGGTCTTACAGTCAAAGCTTCAGGGTGGGGACTCCGATTCCGAGGCAGTTTTTGGGCTTTTTTACCTTTTCCCCACCTTCGACCCCGATGAGAGCCCACTTATACTCACACCACTATTTTTTGGCTCATGGACTTTTTCCCGAACCTCTCAAAATTAGGTGTTCTAGGATGTCGAAATTGAAATGTCGTGCTTTATCCTACTCAATCCTCAATGAATATCTTGAGCGTATTTAATATAAAGTCCTAATCTATGATGTCGATTTTGACAATTCTGGAGATAAAAATATTCATTTATTTTTTAATTCGTGCATTCAGCCACATGATCAAATGTTGTCATTATAACATTTGTATCGCAATTTTATGTTTAGATGATTTCTATTTGCAATCTCTTCTAATTTTGAGGGATATTTAGTGGAAAAGACTGACAATCCTGGTTTACCTCATCAGCAGTTTAAGACGGGACTGATTTTGGAAACTAAAAAATAAAATCGCGCAATTTTTACGCGGCGCTCATAGCACGGTGTATATTCTCAGTATATATCACTTCTTGCTCGAATTCTAGGACCTCTCTCCAAAAATATAGTCAGATCGTGGTGCATCGCCCAAATCGGCTTAACTAACAATTTTTAGTGATTTTATCGTAGGTTTGTAGAAGAGATGGATTTATGGATATGGTGGAATTTTGCACATAGACTTTCTGCCTGATGTATTCTTAAAAGATTTGTATTTTGAGTACGTAGGTCTATGTACGATTTTTTTTAATGCAATATTAAATTTTTATTTAATTTTATTCATATTATTACATAGACTACAGATAATATTAAAGAACTTGTACAAAAGCAATATGACCAAAACTTTGACGAATTCTAGTTCTTCACAAACAAAATCTTATCAATTTCGAAAAGAGGTGTGAACGAAAAAGGACTACAAATAAGTAATTTCAACTGCTGCCACAACAAAATAAAATCACAATTATATCATTTGATATCTTTATTATTACAAAATAACTTTAATTGAGCGCGTTACTTCTTTGTATTACAGGCAATCGGTCCTCCAGTTGGTTCTATGGTTGGCTCTAGTCCAAACCCCATTATGCACTCACCTATGCAACAGATGGGCGGACCGGTGGGACCACCGCAGGTTGGTCCAGGTTATCAACAAATGCCACAAAATCCTGGCCCTCAGTGATGAAGGCGAAAACGCCGCTCGGCGGCCAATCTGAATGTATGATGCAGCACAGGTGGCTGATGAACAAACAAACAAACCAACCCAACACAACACAACTTATACACATATACATGCATACATACGTACATACACACATACATAGATATTTCGCCAACGTATTCTAGACTTTCCGACAATTGTAAACTGTTGCCACAGTTCTTTTTCTTTTAAAATAGAGTTTAGAAAATTTACAAAAAAAAAATCGCACAGTCTGTAAAACGACTCTGTTTTTAACTATTTCCAAAAGAAACCATTAAAAATTTGTTAACATTTCATAAAAAAGATCAATTTATTAATTACACATACACACATAGAAACAAAACAAAAACAAACAAGAAAAAAAATGATAAGATAAAGAAGAAAAACAACATTTACTTAAATGTAATCATAATTATAAGTATTGTATTTACAAACAACAAGAGAAGGAAAAAAGAAATAAAAATACATAGTTATTACAAAACATTAAGTATCACAATTTTCATCAATTCATTTAATATTTAACGTGGAAAAATACAACGCATATGTATATGCTGAAAAGTTATACACTTATACATATGTGCAATATTATTAATAATAATTGTAGTAATAAGTTAATATGTGGTGGAGGACACTACACGCTTTCCTTTCCGCTTACTGTAAATTGGTCTATACAGTGTCATTTCCTCTTACTTTGCGAGTGCAAATATTTTACTACTTAGACTCGATACCCGTTTGGAATGTTTGGCTCGCTAGCATCAGATTATCCATTCCCAAGCAAGAATGAATTGGTTTATGTTTCTTCCGTTTTTTTTTAAATAGATTGCTTAAACTGTACAAGTAGTGTTTGTGCTATAAGTTAATTGTTGGATGCGGGTACGACTTCGGTTTGGCCAACTTGCGATTGCAGTTCGCTGATGTCGTCATTTTCAGATATCAAAGATACCCAGTAACGCAATTTTTTGCTGCGCAAATAGCTGCCAGAGTTGTCGAAGACAACAGTATCTGCAAAAAGAAACGAACAAAAACAATATACATTTCAGTGTGAAAGCGTGTAATTTAATCAAAATTCTATATATAAAACCTTCGATTTTGTGTTCTTGAAGAATTGATAAGGAAAGTTAAACAGGTTAACAGTCCAAGATAGAGACTGAGGATTGTCCCCTATATGTATGGGATGTGGACTGTTAACCTGTTAAAAGAGATTAGCCAGTTGTTAACGTATTTGTAAATAAGATTATATGAAGACCAAATAGAAATATGCAGTTATGTATGTGATAAAATTCGGTTCGTTTTAAATCTATACGATTCGATGTTCTCTTTTGTGCTATATAAAGGGGGAATTAATTGATCTATTATTTTATGCCCGCCATAAAATTAGACGAAGAAGTATATAATGTCGTGTAATACTTATCACGTCAATATATACATACGGGCATCTACCAAAAAAAGGTCTACCAAAAAAATGAAATCAGACCACATTAATAGCTTTTAACTTTATTTTTTCCTTATTTCGACAACTTTTTTTATTATGAAACTTGATGATATCTAGATCTCTTTTATTTTTATTAAAAGTTGAAGTGTTATAACGAAAATTACTACTTTTTTACTACGAGTGGATATGTTTGTCGCGTCCGTATTTCTGTTGTACCTAATTAAAAAAAATAAGAGATAATTCTGATATTTCATAAATCTACGAACAAAATATATCCTCTGATCTTCATTTATATGTATATAAGGAAAAACAAAGTTCTCAAAAAATCGCCGAACTTTGTATATTTCTATAAGACTTTCAAAAGTACTTCTGTTTTTTGTAGCGTCCATTTCAATGTAAAATTGTTTATAATTTTGTACTAAATCCTGACGATATATTTTTAAAATGTAACACTCTTTAAGCGCTTTAGAACACTAAAAAGGCTGATCGACTTTTTAGGTTTCTTTCTTGTTTTTGGCGTAGTTTAAGGCGTGCGAATGTCGCGTCGGGGCCACTGGGAGATGCTCATATGTGTATATATACATATACGTTTTAAAATATAAAAACGTATTGATTTGTATCACATAAAATATTATTATTATTAATTTAATAAAAACAAATTTAATAGGAATTTCAAATACCACAGCCGCAATTTTGATCAAATTTCTCAAAGCAACAAAAAATGTGTCAGAGACATAGACATTTATTTTTGTATGCTTAATCAACGCAAAGTTTATTATTGGTGGGTGTAATATAACCCAATTCTTATCGGGATTAAAATGTGAAAAAAAAAATCGGGATTATTGCAGAGTCTGACTTGGTCCTTTGACGGAATTGAGAACCTATTTCGATATGTTATGTCGGATTTTTGAAAATTTTATTTAATTTATAGAAAGCCACTAACTAAGGACATACAAATAATTTTGTTTTATAATTTTACATTCCTGGAAAAAAGTTATTGCAGTTATACGGTAAGCGAGCTCGCTTATCACTCGCTTAAGCTCTTAATGGAATAACTTTTTACATGGTAATGTGAAATTTTCAATAAAGGATTTTCAAATGCCCTTGATGTTGGTGAATATATCATTACGACAATGACCAAAAACATACTAGTACTTTAGTGAACAGCACAATCGCCTGATCTTAATTCCGTAGTTAAACACGGAATTAAGATCACGTTATAATTAAAAATAAATAATAAATTCAATATAAACTTTCTAGACGAAAAACCTGTAAATAAGTAACATTTATTTTTTTAATTTTAGCCTTGAAATAAAATATTTTCTTCTTTATTCATCTTTGCTAAGGAAATATTATTTTATCGAATTAAAATAAATAAATATATTTTGTTTTATAGAGATAACCGTTTTCAATTGTACATTTTTTCCAATTTTATGGAGAATGAAAGTGGTCTAAGTCAGTGCTCTGAAATTAGTGGTTCCCTTAGTGATGCCGATTATTTATAAAAGTTCGATATATTAGTAGGATATTCTAAAAAATCGGTGGAAATTTTTTTCAATAGACTGAAACGTAAACTATTACATATGTCAAAAGTGTGACTTAGGCCACTATCATACTAACTGACATTTAAAATTTGTGTTTGCATTTTCCAGCATTTTCGTCATTTTCCTATTTTGGGAATGTTTATTACTTTAGTTTGTTAGGTAGCCGTACTATTTCTGAATTTATTAAAAAATTATTAAAACGCCACTATGTTTTTAAAAAGTTTTCACTAAAACAACATTTATACAAAAAATACATGTAATACCAATTTACATCTCTCAAAATTTTACGAATTTGAGGATCAATAAAAATACCTAAAATGCATAAAAATGGCAAATAAAGGCACCGCGACAGTTCTGGTAAAAATCCCAAATTTTGAAACACATTCCCCACTTTGGGAATTCAGCTTTTTTAAATCTGCAAATCTAGTAAATTTTTCATCATTTTTATCTGTTTTGATGAATTTTAGATATTTTTGTTGCACCGCAAATTAGTAAAACAACTTCAAGAACTCAGTCACTTACAGATGGATTTTTAAAAACAAAGTAGCGTTTTACTCCCTACTAAATGTCCTTTTTAAATGAATTCAGAAGTAGCCCGGTTACCTTGCAAACTAAACTGAAAAACATTCCCAATATTGGAAAATGGCGATAAAATTTAAACAAAATGTGTTTGCTGGACAAATTCACAAAGATTCCTAGAATTTTAGATTCCTCGTGTTCAAATGTGCCCAAAACCGGGTTTTTTAACCGTAAGTCAAGATTTTGTGGGTGTCTGGAAAATTTCATAAACAGATTGTTGTTATCACTACCCAGAATTTTTGGAGTTTGAAATAATCCGATTTGAGGTTCCATTTAAATGGCACAAAACATGGTGCTATATACATAGTTCACTATCACCATAGGTGTTTCTACATGAAATATAATATGATAATATTATGAATGAATATAATTTGATCAATATCCGATGTAAGATTTTGTTCGCATTCGCGGTAGTTGAAATCTAAAATGATCTTCAAGATTTTATCAAGATTTAATGTAAAATTTGGTTTCTAAATCAGTAATACTTTAACTGGAGCAATATTTGTATTGTAGCAATTGTGACCTGTACGTTCATCATAAGCTTTGGATGGACAGCAGCGGACAGGCAGACAGACGTTAAACCGACTCAGCTCATGATTCTATACCTATGGGTAGGTAGACCTAGCTTGAATAATTCCCAATCCACTACGGTAATTCACTTTAAGGTCTCGGACACAACATTTTCATTTTTCTGTTGCATAGTGTAAATATCGCATTACTTAGTTAGTTTTCCTCCACCTAAGGATGGGGGTTTATTAACTTTGTCTTTCCGTTTGTAACACCTTATAATATACATCGGAGACTCCATAAAGTATATATATTCTGGGTCGGGTAAAATGACGATAAGACGATTTAGACATGTCCGTCTGTCTGTGAAGAGCACGCTAGCTGACGAACGAAATGAGCTAGAAGGTTCAAATTTTCCCCAAATGTGTCTTATGGTTGCTGATCGGTTGGGATTGAATGTGGGCGAAATCGCCCCAGAGGGAAAACATTTCCCCTAACTAGGACTGAAAATACCCCCTATTATTTAGACTATTTAAGCAAATTTTTTTAATTTTTACTTTATATGCACTTGCAATTTGTTGCTTACATTCCTCTTGTAGCGTAAAAGCACCAAAAGGTAAATACACGTTTTAGCGGGCAAAATGGGACAAAAAGGGATAAAAATGGTACCACCGATACGACAATAGCTAGAAACATGAAATTTAGAATGTACATCCTTCTAATTGCGCAGATACGTAAAAGGGGAATTTTTCAAAATTCTTACTTTTTTAAGGGATACAATTGGAAAAGAGGGATAAAAATGGTACCACCCAAACCGCTGAAGTTGAAATCGTGATATTCGGTGTGTACATTCATCTGACTGTGAAAATGCGAAATAAAAAGGTTTTTTTTCGAAATTTGTACTTTTAGGCGGAAAATGGGGCGAATGGGGTTAAAAATGGTACCAAGCAAACGGCTGCAGCTATAATATAATGTACACTTCTCTGACTGCTGTGACACGAAAAATAAAGACGTCTTTGGATATATTCAGTTTTGCACTCGTCTATTTACGTAGACGCGGAAAAACGACGTACTTATTCATAACTTTAAGTACAAAATGGAAAAAAGAGTGAAACTGGCACCAATCAAACGGTTGTAGCTAAGATCATGAAATTGAGTGTGTATATTCCACTCTGTAACATATTGGATCTTCAATATTAGATTTTTTCTATCAAAATGGTACAGGCAAAATGATATAGGCAGTAGCTGGAATCAAGAAATTGCAAATGGGGAAAATTGGGCTTGAGGGAAATTGTTTCTACCTAATAATATGGCAGAAGATTGCTGCCTAATGTTTTCTTTTCGATTCCACTGAAAGTTTTATATTTATATAAGTAGAGGACTATTAATATTATAATAATGAAGCATCACAATTTAGTTCACTTCTATGTAAAGTTGGCAGCCTCTAATTTGCCGGTAATACTGTGGAATGCACTCCGTGGTGGAGGGTATATAAGATTCGGCCCGGCCGAACTTAACGCCTTTTTACTTGTTTCGATCTGATTCGGGATTATTCACAGTCTTACCTCACTTACTTTTTGGTGAAACTATATCTGAGATACTACATACATATACTACACCATTTTCAATAGAAATTTTGAAAATACAACATCATATTGAGAAAATATAAATTGAAATTGAGAAAAGCAAATTAAAATAGAGAAAAACAAAATGAAATTCAGAAATGTAAATGTAAATTGAAATTGAGAAAATAATAATATAATTAAATAATAATAATTCATATTGACAGATAAACAATTGAAAATGAAAAAAAAAAAATACAAATTAATTTTAATTTAAATTTCTGAATATGATTTCTTTTTTCTCATTTTTCCAATTTGCATTTCTCAATTTCAATTTTTATTTACTCGATTTCAAATTTCTGATTTTCAATTTACATTTCTCATTTTCTATTTACATTTCTGAATTTAAACTTGTATTTTCTAAATGTCGACTGAAAATGGTGTAGAATCGGCAAATTGATTAGAAGTGTTTCGGAAATCAGGGATTTGAGATTAGTTCACTATATGTTGTTTTTTCATTTTTGGAAGTTCAACAGAACACCCCGATGATGCCATACATATTGCCTTAAGAGCTCTTCAAAAACACAATAATGATGAGTGTTTGTCATCATACTATGTACTTACATTTGGTATTAGGACGGGTGGATATGAAACCCACTTCATCTATTTCACTGGAGAAGACCTTGGTCAGCTGTACCTCGCTGCGCTTTTCGCCAGACACCTTGTCGACACTGTAGATACCGAATTTGATGTCATGATCCATAAGGCGGAAATCCCAGGATAACAATCTTTCCTCTTCATTGGGATTACTTTCGCCCACATCAAAGTCCAGCTTCAGTTTGTTGCCCTTATTGACGGTCGTCTCGATGTAATTCTTACTGTCATCATCTTCCTTCTGCTCCAGATATAATTCTTTGGGAACCTTACCACCCCAGACAATCTAACCAAGCGATCGATAATTGATTATGAGATTTTTTATTATTTGTTTCGCAGTTGACTAACCTTGCTGGGACATTTGCCGTCGCCATTTTCCTCCAGATTGCCACCAAATACTTTGGGCAGAATATCGGGATCGATATGGCTGAAGGCCGCCTCCTTCCATTTGTCAGAGCCGGCTTTGTTGATGCTAATTTTGCTCATGGTATATTCATCCAAGAACTTCTTGATGAAATTGAAAGCGAACGAGAAGACCTTGGGAGCTAAAATGAATAATAAAACAAATCATTGGCATGGATTTGGTTTCGAAATTAGAATCACTCCACTTACCGTTAACAATATAACACATTTTCAATATTTCCGGATAGTTCTGTTCGTATTGCTGGACCATGGCAATAATCAGTTCAACAGCTGGTCGCCAGGCGTATTGGGTCAGATTGAAATCGGCCACGTCAAAAATGACCACCACCTGACGGGATCGATAACCATGGGTTTTGCTTTGTTCATAGCCCAACTTCATAACCTTTTCCAATATTTTAACCACATAGCGAATGAAATCGAAACGCGTCACCGAATGCAACATTCCGTAGATATCGAATTGGTAGAAGGGACACACGATAACTGCAATTAGACACCATTATGGGCATTAGTAAAACGTCCGGCAACAAACTGTCCGCTTTCACAACTTACTGGGTGCGCCTTCCTTGTCGTAACCAACCACACCGTAGGGTATATAGTCCTTAAGGACTTTTGGGGGATCCCACTTATCCAAAGAATCAATTTTTAATGAGGTAGCATTTTTACGAGCCTGAAGGAATGAAATAAATTGTTACATTAACTATGAAGTTAAGGGAAGGAATTTAAGGCTAATACTAACGTTACGCAACATTTTCTCGGCTGCATCAATATCCCATTTTCTGGCTGCAAAACAAAAACGAATTGTAAAAATAAAATCTTTAGGAGACCATTATCGCACATACCTCGCAGCCAACGCAACAAGAAGTAATCATCGTGGACACCACTGCCATCCAAGGCATCACTGACCTTGGTGCGGAACTGAAATAAAAATTGAGAAAAAAACGATTTTAATTACTATTCAAAATATTTACAGTCACTATTAACTACTTATTATGAATTTATTTTTTGGATATCATTAGCGGCAAAGATTGTCTTTAATTTAATCTTAATTGTGAGTAAATTAAATATGTTTGTTTAATTGTTAAGGTGGTCTGCTGTCTTTAAGGTCTCTGACAATGTCTTTCTTCTTCTGCAAATCTTTTGTTTAAAGACAGTTTGCCATGGCATGGTAGACAATATAATAAACTCTCCTATCGTCAGTAACAGTATATAACTCAAAACGAATTATTCACACAAAATTGTTTTTTTAATTTTTAAAATTTAAAATTCCAAAAACTTTAAAAAATCTAACCCTGCTATAACACACCACATCTATGTTTTAAAAGAATGAATGAATGAACACACCTTTCTGAAAAAGTAGTATTTTTTCACAGTTAAATTGGTCAAAAATATGTGTACAATATTTTTATGAGAAGAATACATACACAAACTTTCATATATATTCTTGGTCGTCATAAAATTCTAAGACGATCTAGCCATGTTCGTCTGTTGAAAACACGCTAGCATCTAAACGAAAGGAAAATGCATTTTTAGTCGTAGATCGATTGGCATTGCAACTGGGCGAAATCGGTCCAAAGGGAAACATTTTTCCCTCACAAGTACTGAAAATACCCCTAATATTTAGAGTATTTAAAGGGGTTTTTTCAACATGTCTGCTTAAATTTACTTGATATTGGGTATGCGCATTCCACTTATAGTAGAAAGTGGTTCTTATTCGTAGGTGGGCAAAAAAGGATGAAATGGTACCTATCAAACGACAACAACTAGAAACACGAAATTCGGTGTGTACATTCCTCTGATTGAATAGCATAATATAAAAGTATATTTTTACAAATTCGTACTTTTAAGGGATAATGGGAATAGAGGGATAAAAAAGGTACCAACGAAACAGCTGCACCTCGAAAAATTAAATTCAGTGTATACATTCCTCCGATTGTGTAGACACGTAAAATAAATGTTTTTTTTTTGAAATTCATACTTTTAGGGGGTAAAATGAGAAAAGGGGATAGAAATTATACAAACCAAATGGCCGCAGGTAGAGTCATGCAATTCGGAGTATACATTCCTCTGACTGCGTAGATACGAACAATAAAAGTTTTTTTCCAAATTCGTGCTTTTAAGGAATACACTGGGAACAGAGGATATAAATGGTAATGCTGAAATTTGGTATGTACATCCCCTCTAATTGCGTAGACACGTAAAATAAAGAGAAAGTAGTACTTTTAAGGGGGTAAAATGGGAAAAGGGGGGTAAAAATGGCACCAACCAAATGACCGCACCAATTTAGAATCATGGAATTAGTTGTATACATTCATCCTACTGCATAGAGTCGCAAAATAAAACAAGTAAGGAAAGGCTAAAGTCGGACGGTCCCGACTATTTGATACACTCCAATTTCTATCTCATTACAAATCAATTAGGTAAAAAAGTGAAATCGGGAAGGATTTTTGTATTTTTGTAAATGTATGTGTTTGACAAAAAAATTGAAATCGGAAAGGACATTTGTATGGGGTACATTAAACCTGGTACGTAGTGACCCGCTTTCAGCATGTATGTTTATAGGTGAAGTATAAGATGTAAAGTCGGTTAAACATTGGCGCTATATTAAATCTGAACCGATTTGCCTCAAATAATAATAATAAATAGCGTTCGTCATTGATCCACAAAACTTACTTGTGCCAATTTTTGTTAAGATCGGAGTATAATTGCAACCTGTAATTTGATTACAACAATAGATGGACAGACAGACTGGCGGACAGACGGACATTGCTAAATCGACTCAGAAAGTGATTCTAATCCGATCCGTATAATAAACGATGAATCTAACTCGTTTCCTTTTGGGTGTTACAAACAAATGCAAGAACAAGACATAATACCCTAGTGGAGGGTACAAATATCGTTTATTATACAGATCGGCTTAGAATCACTTTCTGTGTCACTTTAGCAATGTATGTCTGTCCATCTATTCTTGTAATCAAAGTATAGGTTGCTATTATTGTCCGATCCTAACAAAAATTGGGACATTTAAGTTTCGTGGGCCAAGAACGAACTCTATTTAATTTTGACCCCAATTAATTTTTTCCGATCTAGAAATTTCATATTTTACTCGATTTGCTTCAATTCGATACAACTAGAAACAATAATACAACTAGAAACATCTATGGTAAAAGTAGGCCATATCGGTTCAGATTTATATATAGCTCCCATACAAATTTCGCTCCCGATTTGACTTTTTCCATAGGTCATATCGGTTCACTTTCTTCCCCGAATTCAGTTGTAATGGGGTAGAAAGTGAAGGGTATCATAAAGTCGGCCCGCCCGACGTTAACCTTTCCTGACTTGTTTTATGTGTTTTGGTTTTTCTATATTAAAAATTTTCCTGTAATGTTACTGCACTTCTACGAAAATCGATAGCCTCTGTGGAATGCAATCCATGGAGGATGGTATATAAAGTTCGGCCCTGCCGAACTCAGCGCCCTTTTTAGTTATTGAACTTAACCTGGCCTAACCTAATATTTCCTGCGTTTATTTTTAAGAAAAATATTAGGCCTGTTCGATTGGGCTTACTAGCTTATGATTAAGAGACTTGATAAGGTGGCAACATTGTTATCCATTGGTCTTTATTAAATGAATCAACAAGAAAAATCTGGCAGCAATGCTAAGAGAGCTACTTTCTTGTTAACCGAGTAAAATTCCATACAAAAATTAAGCTAGTAAGTCCAATCGAACAGGCCTATTATTAAACATTTTGAAGAACTCCAGCAACATACATACATCTTTTCCTGAGTGTATGCAAAAAATTTGTATGCAAATTTCAGTGCGAAATCACGCAAATGTTAACATATGCGAAAAAAATCCAAAACAAAGAAAGTTCGATTCGATAACGTTATAGATACATATATCTTCTTCATATTGAGGGCAGAACGATTTGCAAGCGGTTACGTAGCTCAAAAAGGTTCATCATCAACGCGGAGCCAAATTTTATCGTTGTTATCGCAACGCCAGTTAAAAGAAACCCAAGCATATGGACTTTGCAAAATTGAGTAACACTAATCAATCAATACAAATGACAAACTAATTAATGCAATTTTTAATCAAACTTTCACTGACATCTTCGGCGATTAATGTGAAACATGTTTGCAAAACGCAGCAAAGTCCAGAAACAATAAATAAATAAATAATCAAACCGCAAAACTACATAAGATGTAGATAATTAAATATTAAATAAATGCATAACGAATGTTTACATCATTTCTTAGAAAAAAGTGTTTTGCATTTTTTGAAATATTGACCAAAAACATGATCGTTCGTTATGTCGAGAGAGAGAGAGAAGGAGGAAAATGCAAAACCTAAGAAATTACAATAAAAAACCACAAAAGCCAATTTTCGATTAAAGACTTCAACTTCAACACAATGTGCGCCGCTAAATGCGAAACAGAGTGATTATGTTTAGCTTTCAGCTCAAATCTATCTGTCTGCCCCTCCGTCCGCCTGTCTGTCTGGCTGTGTGAGTTTAATTATGTCATTTTGTACTTTGGCAAAGAAAATAGTTTTACAAAACTATGCAGTTTTTTTCGTCATCAGTTTCCAAACTGCTTAACGAGTAGTTTTGTGAATGCCAAACGTACTAGGCTAATAAAGACCATGATGACCTTGTCTCGCCGAGAATTCTTCAAGAAATGCTGGATGTTTACTTCTTTGTGTTCTTCGTCGACAACACTCGTTTGCAAAGTAATTTTGCTGTGTGTCTACAACGTAAAAATATTTACTTAAATTACAAATGATGTAATTTTGTCAATTATAATTTTCTAATTAAAAACACGATATATACGATATACGGACAAACATTTGAAATTTTAATTGAGGATAAAACGAGATTGTATGCGCTGTTGGTACCAATTTTCACCCTAAAAGTATAAATACCGAAAAATCCGTTCGGCCAGGCAGAATCTTATATACCCTACATCGCGATGTGCATTTCACAGAATTACCGGCAGATTACAGGCTGTCGACTAGGGTTAGTCATTTTTTAATTTTTTTTTCGAATATCAAAAATCTGTGGAAATGGCATGTAGGGCAGGCAAAAATAATAAGAATTGCGTTTTTACTTTTTCGAAATTGTAAAGAAACCTTCCGCTCAAAATGCAATTACTTTAGCTAAAAACAAACTTTTTAGTTTACTTTTTTTTTAATTTTTAAATTTGAGAAATTTTTTTCTGCAATAGTTGTTCTTGGAAATAATTTTTTTTAGTTGGTTTTAGTGCATCGATTTCAAATATGCAATTTGATCAAAAATCTGTCATTTAGTTTTTAAGCTACATCGATTTTAAAATTTGCAACTCGGTTTCAATTGAAGTAGTAGAAAATGCTACTGCATTTGAGTAATTTATTATAAATGTTATTATTCTAAGGCGTTACTTTAAATAAAATTTTAATCTTATTAACATTATTGCATAATATCTTCAAATTTTAAAAAAAATATATTATCAAATTTTAAAAATCACAAAAAAATTCATATAAAAAAAGTTGGTTTTGAGCTAAAGTAATTGCATTTTGTGCGGAACGTTTTTTCACAATTTCGAAAAAGTAAAAACGCAATTCTGCTTGTTTTTGCCTGCCCTATATGCTATTTCCACAGATTTTGAATCTAAAAAAAATGACTAACCCTACTGTCGACTTTACATAGAAATTTAGAACCATATTAGGAAAATTGTGATATTTTGTTTGTACATTTCCATATTTGTTTACTATTTCAAACTACACTACAGGCACACTTATGCGCACCGTTTTAAATAAATTGTATAAATAATAAATTTAATTAAATAATATTACTAGTATAATACATAATACTTCAAGTGTAATCAAAAAGAGAACGTGAGGCAGCAATCTTTAAAAATGTGCCTAAAATATTAAGTTATTGTCAGTCGTCATCAGAGAGAAACATTTTCTTTTTATGGATTTCAACTACAGACCAAATGTCTGTATCATATGTTTCGAGTCCACAGTGCAATGCTCCTAATTTTATGATTTTAGCTACAGCCGTTTGTTATATCTTCATTTCTACCCAGTCAGAGCAATACACACACCGAATTTCACTATTCTAACTGTACTGGTACTATTTTCATCAATTTTCGCGTCATTTCACCCTTCAACGTACAAATTTAGAAAATTTATTTTATGTTTCCCGTTTGCACAGTCAGATGAATTTCATGAAATATCATGAACCGAATTTCATGATTTCAACTTCAGCGGTTTGGGTCGTACCATTTTTATCCCTCTTTTTCAATTGCATCCCTTAAAAGTACGAATTTTGAAAAATCCATCTATTTTGCGTGTCTATGCAATTATAAGGGTGTGCATTCCAAATTTCATGTTTCTAGCTGTTATCGTATCATTTGTACCATATTTATCCCTTTTCGTTTAATTTGACCCGCTAAGTTTTTATTTGTTGGTGCTTTCACGCTACAATAAGTTTGAAGTGCATATAATGCAGAAATTGTCAAAAAATTTGTTTAAATAATCTAAATATTGGGAGTATTTTCAGTCCATGTTAAGGCATTTTTTCCCCTTTGGGCCTATTTGGATAACTTTCAAGCCCAACCAATCTGCCCTTTTCGTTTAATTTGACCCGCTAAGTTTTTATTTGTTGGTGCTTTCACGCTACAATAAGTTTGAAGTGCATATAATGCAGAAATTGTCAAAAAATTTGTTTAAATAATCTAAATATTGGGAGTATTTTCAGTCCATGTTAAGGCATTTTTTCCCCTTTGGGCCTATTTGGATAACTTTCAAGCCCAACCAATCTGCAATCATTAGACATACTTTTATGGAAATTTTTAACCTCGTTCGGAAGCTAGCATGCTTTCATCAGACAGACAGACATGGCTAAATCGTCCTAGAATTTTATCAGGGTATGGAATATATATATAATTTATGGGGTCTCTATTGAATATTTCGAGATGTTACAAACGGAATGACAAAATGAATATACCCCCATACAAAGGTGGAGGGTATAAAAATGTACTTTAAAACTCTAAATATTATTTTATTGATATTGGGGCTATTTTCTGTTCTGTTGTTAGGGTACACAATTTCCCTCTGGAAAGTTTAAAATCGGTCCGAATTATTAAAAAAAAATAAAATTTTCTTTTCTTTCCTTTGAAGTGTATGTAATAATTATTAGTTATTTTGATTTCCCACAATCCATAATTATGGAAGTTATCTTTTTGTATAGTTATCGATAACTAAAAAATTATAAACGTTTTTTTCATTTGAACATAAACAAATAAATATATAGTTTTTCAATTTTTTTTGAAGTGCATGTAATAATTATTTTTGTTATTGATAAAAAATATACATAATTTTTTATCGAACTTCCAAAATCGATAACTAAGAAAGTTATCAATAACTAAACATGTTATCGATTTTTTCTTGTAATTTTTATACCCTCCACCTCCAGGATGGGGGTATACTAACTTTGTCATTCCGTTTGTAACACCTTGAAATATCGACCTGAGACCCTATAAAGTATATATATTCTTGATCGTCATAAAATTCTAAGACGATCTAGCCATGTCCGTCCGTCTGTTGAAAGCACGCTAGCATCTAAACGAAAAGAGCTAGACCGTTCAAATTTTCCATAAATGCGTCTTATAGTCGTAGATCGGTTGGGATTGAAATGGGGCGAAATCGGCCCAAAGGGAAAAATTTTTCCCTCACAAGCACTAAAAATACCCATAATAATCCCTAATATTTTAACGTATTTAAGCATGTTTTTTGAATATGTCTGTTTATATCTGCTTGATATTTGGTATGCGCATTCCCCTTATAGCAAAAAGTGCACTTATGGTGATTCTTATTTGTAGGGGTGAAATGGGGCAAAAAAGGGATAAAAATGGTACATATTAAACGACAACAGCTAGAAACACGAAATTCGATGTGTACATTCCTCTAATTGAGTAGATACTTAATATAAAAGAATTTTTTCCAAATTCGTACTTTTAAGGGGTAAAATAGGAATAGAGGGATAAAAATGGTACCAACCAAACGGCTGTACCTAGAATAATGAAATTCGGTGTATACATTCCTCTGATTGCATAGATAAGTAAAATACACGGATTTTTCAAAATTCGTACTTTTTGGGGTTAAAATGAAAAAAGGGGATACAAATAGTACCAATATAATGACTGCAGCTAGAGTCATGAAATTCGGAGCATACATTCCTCTGAGTGTGTAGACACGGAAAATAAACCGATTTTTCGAAATTCGTACTTTTTGGGGTTAAAATAAAAAAGGGGATAAAAATAGTACCAATCAAATGACCGCAGCTAGAGTCATAAAATTCGAAGTATACATTCCTCTGACTGCGTAGACACGGAAAATACCCGAATTTTTTGAAATTAGTACTTTCAAGGGATACAATGGTACAGAGGGATAAAAATAGTACCAACTAAACGACTACAACTAGAATGATGAAATTCTAATTGCGTGGAAACGTCAAGGTGGTAAAAATGGTACCAACCAAATGGGCGCAGCTGGAATCATGGAATTCGGTGTATACATTCCTCTGACTGCATAGACACGCAAAATAAAAAGTTATTTTCCAAATTCGTACTTTTTCTTTTACGGCAAAAATTGGTTGAATCATGAAGTTAGTTTATTTTGCACTATGTACGTCTGATAATGGATTTTCAAAATTTGTACTTTTGGAATTAAAATAGAATGGAAATACCACCAACTGTAGCACCCACTATCTACCAATATTTTTGGCTTTGAAAATATTTTTGAAAATATAAATATAAGAATATTTATTTTTTGAATTGACGTATTGTTAGCATTACCTTATAAGCGTGGTATGAAATAATTAAAATATTATATTTATTTATAAATTTAATTTGTCAATATTTGTATTTGTTTTTTAAATATATTTTTTTGCTTTTTAAAAAAAAATATATTTTCCTGCAATATTACTGCACTTCTACGAAAACCGACAACCTCCATGGTGGATGATATATAAAGTTCGGCCCGGCCGAACTTAACACCGTTTATACTTGTTGAATTTGAGTCCGTTGGAATAAAAACACTATTTTTTAAACTTTAACGTCCGATAACTCGAAAACTAAGTGAGATATCAATTTTTCTACTTACTTTGAGGTCCTCTAGCACTTTAAATATTAAACAAGTAAAAATCTATTTCTTTCAATTATCAATTTTGATAATTAAATAAGTAAAAATAAGAAAATTTCGAAACATTAAACAAGTAAAAATCTATTTCTTTCAATTTCGATTAATTAGAAAGTTATTTAAATTTTTTTATTCCGTATTTATTCATTCCGCTCATTTTACAGAAAAGCAATATTTTTTACATGCATTTTCCAAACTTTTACGTCCCATAACTAAGTGAGATATCTGATACATGTGCAACAATTTGTCTTCCTTTTTGAAGATCCTCTATCCAAAAATGTAGTCAAAGAGCAGGGCTTCGGAATAAACTATTGAAAGCTGCTCTCGAAATTCTCGCAATATCGAGCGAAACGGACTTTTCGTTCATTCGCTTCATTGCATTTACAGTATTATTTGGATCCAATCATTGCCGCAACCGATTAGATTGCTTTAACACGATCTTAAAGGAAGGGCGGAAAAGCAACGAGGACATTTCATATTACATGTATCTAATAGAATAGCAATAAATATCATTTTTGCTGTATACCTATACAAGTAACGCATAGTGTATGTACGCGATGGCCTAGTGTTTGCAAGCTTTTGTTCGTTAGACAAAATTCACACATCAAAGGTTTTCTTCCCCATTATTTATGTCGTGTTATAATCAAACATTATTATGGCCTTTGGGAGATCAGTTAGTTGTGTTTTCAATATCGAGGTCTTCTTTCGACGTTTTAATGATAATGGTCAATAACACAACACAACTCAACACATATCATACGTGCAAACATACAGCCTAACACACAGCTATACATAGACCCAGCCATACATACAAACACTACTAAATTCTCCATTCAATATGAACGCGTGTGCGATGTTGTGAATTTTTGAAATGAATCTCAACTTTTTTAAAACGATTATAGTTTTATTTCGAAAATAACCAACAATAAATGATCGTGCATACACATATATCTATGTATGGGTATGTATGTATGTGCGTCCGTACACAAGCAATAAAAACCAAACTTCCGTAAGCGAAATATTAGTAAGCGGGTAGTAAGTATCATCTGAATATTTAACCGGCCGACCGACCGACATAAGTTGTATTTTTCCCCATTCTCCATTCATTTTTCACATGACTGACTTATACTGGAAACGTGCAATGACTGGTAAAAAATTCATGAGATATTGTTTCGATAAAGCGAAAAATAAAAGCAACTACATATACTGAAAATAAAAAAATACGATATTTCTACAAATTCCTGGCATAGACATATTTATATATATCAACCCGCCGCCAGCCGTTGCTGCCATCATCCATTTCACATTTTATTCAAATTATAGAAATTACGTTTTGTTGTTGTTGCTGCTGTGTGATCAGGCAAACAACAAACAAACCTCCCATAAATGGACTCATTAACTCTCGCACTCCGTTCAAGTTCCATTACATTGATTACACTTAATCTAGCATTAAATATAAATAAAATATATGTCCACACATATCATTA
Source organism: Polietes domitor (assembly GCA_947397865.1). Classification (NCBI taxonomy): domain Eukaryota; kingdom Metazoa; phylum Arthropoda; class Insecta; order Diptera; family Muscidae; genus Polietes; species Polietes domitor. The sequence goes on along the minus strand of OX377621.1, from coordinate 102,852,950 downwards.
AGTGCACATGTGCACTCAGCAAAATGCTAGGCATTCCATAATTGGAGTAAAACCTAAACTTCAATTTGGTTAATACACCCATTTACTTTGAAAATTAAAATTAACCGCTCGTAAAAAGGGCCTAGGGCCACTATCTGCATTGTGAGACGAATGTTTTTAAAGAACATTAAAATTCTATCTACCAATACGTGTCTTGTGATTGCGTAGAAGAAGAGAGACTAGAGGGATTCAAAGCGTTGACGCTCTCGAGGACGTTGACGCTCTAGACGACGGATACTTTTCTCTGAGTGTGTAATTATAAATGCATGTGCATTAATACAAATTGGCATATACAAAGAGTGTTGCTTCGATTATATGTAAAGGGTGGTTAAATTGTATGGGCCGATGTTGAATGTGAACCACACCTAAACGTCAAGTTTTTTTTCTACATTTATTTTGACATTTCTCAATTTCAGACTAATTCAATTTGAACCATGGAAAGATACACAATCGAGCAACGCGTTAAATTTATTCAGGCTTATTATGAAAGACTTCGTGATTTTTTCGATATTTATACCATAATCAGTAAAAGAAAACACACTTTGAGTACAATTTAGTGGAAAAATGGTTTTCCTTGAAAATAAATTAATAATCAGTCCGTGTATATAATTTTTTTATCGAAGTACAAGTCGCAATTATTATCCATTCCCAACGGAACTTGGTACAGCTAATTTTTTCGCATCAATGATGGACACTATTAAATTTGAAGCAAATCAGTTCAGATTTAAATATATCTTCCATACAAATGTCACACCCGATTTGACTTTTTTCGCTCTAGATACCACATATTTTAACCGATATTGTTCAAATTTATATTTCACCTAGAAACATTTATGGTGAAAGTGGGTCACATCGGTTTAGATTTAGGTATAGCACCCATACAAATGTCGTTCCAGATTTGACTTTTCCGCTCTAGCAACAAAATTGTTTACCCAATTTTGTTCGCATTTGGCACATAAAGTTATATTTATTGTACCTAGAAACTGCTGTAGTTAAATTCGGTGACATCGGTCCATTGTTTGGTAAAGCCCCCATACAAATGTCCCACCAGATTTGGTGACATTTGCTCATTAAGGACAATGTTTCGAATGTGTCCGGCATTAAACTGTTACAGAAATTTTAATTCATCTAGAATTGGTAGCAAATTACTTGAAATAGGGTAGAAGATGCAGGGTATCATATAGCCGGCATTACCCGACTGTACGCTTTCCGTAGTTGTTATACCCTAAATCACTTCGATTTTATATAGGTATGTTTATAAGATTAAGATTTATTGTGCGACTTGGAGCCTCATTCTGCTTCTGTGAATGATTTTCATTAGAAATAATTGTTTAATTTAAGTGTTAAGTAAATAAAAAGATTAATTTTTCATTACAAAATATTAAATATTAAGTTTTCGTCATAATCTAAGTTCCAGTTGTACAATAAAACTGAATGGATAAGCACCCATAAAGAGTGACTATTTTCACAATTTATTTAATAAAATAAATTGGCGCAAAAACGCGCAACATGTAATTGCGGAATATTGAAGATAACATATTGTACTTTAATTAGAAATTCACCATCTGGCGGTATATTACAGAATTCACATTTAAAACTCCACATATATTTTAAAAATACCTTAAATTTAGACATATTTTCAACAATTTTTTAAAAATATTTCTGAAATACTTTCGTTAAACATTTTTTTTGTAAAATCACTCTAAAATATCTGTACTTGAAGATTCTATAATCAAAGTGCTACTTTTTACAATGAAGAAAAAGATATTAACCTTTGAAGTATGTCAATTTGCAATTTTCAGAACTGTTCGCGTAAAACTCAAAACATGCATGAATTTAAGGCAGTACAACTGTAAAAGTAAACAACACATGTCATTGATATTTTCGGCAGTGATGTAGAATTTTATATTCTTTAATCGTATAATAAAAAATTAAAAAAAAATAAATTTTGATTTTTTAATTAATCTCCATTTTTGGCGATTTCAAGCCTCTGTGTGTCGTCGTGCCCAACAATTGCACCTCTCACGCTCGTCGTTGATAAACATCATGCACAAGGACTTGCATTTACACGCTTACAAGGTGCAATTGACTCAAGAACTAAAGCCTCTTGACCATTCCAAACTTCGTCAATGGTCAGAATGGTGGCAAGAAATGGCAACAGTGGATGATCAATTTTCGAAGAAAATCATCTTCAGTTATGAGTAAGGTGACCATCCATCTCGCTTTTCGTGGGACTATCCCGCTTTTTGATGCCCAGTCCCTCTTAAATTTTCCATCCCACATAATCCCGCTTTTTCATAAAGAGTCCCGCTTTCCTCGCTTTTTCGTTTTACATTATCGATTTGGTACATTATCGATTAAAAAATTGTTCGTAACTGACAAAAGTCTACAATTCCTAAAATATTTAATTAATTGCCCTTAAACTAAATGTTGGCTCTAATTTTAATGGAACATTTAAGATTATTAATGGTAATTTAATCTATACTTTCATAAAATGTAATCAATAGATTAATTTAAAATATAAACTAATATGACATCGAATGTCAAACAGTTTATGAATGGAGACCGTAATGATACTGGTAAAAAATCACTTTCTTTTCCTACTACTAACAAATATAGACCCATGAAATTGCTGTCTAACAATAAGCTCTCAAACAATAATATTAAATACAAATTATGTGTACACTTTTTTACATTTTTAAGAGCGCACCAAACTCTATGAAAAACAAGTAAATAAGCTTCAGTCGGATAAACCCTCACTCTGACAGAAAATACATGCGGAATTTAAGAAAAATAAAATTTAAATAGGGTAGGATAATTTGTGTGGAAGGTGCTAGAAGGTTCCTGGCACATGGTCCCAGCTTCCGCATTTTTAAAGTGATTATAAAAACTTTTTCAAATATCGTATTACAGATGCCTCTTAACCAATTTTAACTATTTACAATTCTAACAGTCCACGCAATCAGCGGAGCCTGAAGTTCTGATTACAGATAGATCCGGTTGATTAGTACCATCTGCCGCCGTTTCCCATGTTGAATCCAGTAATGTCAGCCACTAACTAATATGCTAAACACACGCGATCCTGCTTTTTTTCTACAAAATCCTTCCAAATCCCGCTTTTTGTCCAATAAGAGATGATCACGTTAGTTATGAGGCACATTTTCACCTCAATGGATTCGTCAGTAAGCAGAATTGCCGCAATTGGGCGAATGATAATCCAAGAGTGATTTGCGAAAAACCAATGCACCCACAAAGAGTGACTGTTTGGTGCGGATTATGGGCTGGCGGCATATCGGGCCGTATTTTTTTCGTGAGATGATAACGAACTTTTTATGGCCCGAATTGGTTTCAACAGGACAGGACGGTGCCACTTGCCACACAGCTAACGATCATGTGATTTGACACTGTTGGACTTCTTTCTTTGGGGTTATTTGAAAGAAAAGGTGTAAGTCGATAGGCCAGCAACAATTCAAGAGCTAAAGGATGAGATAATTCGCACATTAACGGCATAGAACATCAATTATGCCTCAGCGTCATCGAAAATTTGGACCATCGGATGGAGGTGTGTCGCCGAGGTCGCGGCGGCCATTTGGCCGATATTTTGTTCCATACATAATTGAATCATACCAATATTATCATAATAAAAAGAAATGACAATAATTTCCTAAATAATTTGTATTTTATTCAAAAATAAAAACGACCCATAACATTTAACCAACCTTTATTTAAAACAACGGATATAAATCTTTACTACTGAATGAATCATTGGCTGGTTTCAACTTTAAGCTTGAATATTTTGAAGACTTATATGAAAACCAGTTTACACTGCTAATGTTTTTAGCTAGTTTTGATTGGTTTAAAAACCAATATAACGAATGTAAGTAATTACTCAGAACATTCTATCAATTTATATGTCTTCAATGTACGTGTACTTACAAATGCTAACGTGCATGTTAACTTGTTAATATATCTCAGTTAAAGTTAACGAGGAAAGAAAGCGAATGAATTGTGAAAAATGTATGCGCCCAAATGACTACTTGTGTAAGTGTTGTCAAACGAAAGAATAATGCATTTTATTCCTAATATGGGGTGTTTTTTAAATGTTCCATTTTCCGATAACTACACTAGTTTACAAAGATTTTGTCGAAGGACAATGTATAACATTTTCAGATGTATTTTGGCTTTCGAAACTCGAAAAAGATATTAATTTCTTTGTGGACATATATTTTTTAATTTTTTACTAAAATTATAATTCTCGTCTTGGGCGAGTCGGAGTTGGCAAAAGATATAGCCGAAATATTCGTTTTACGTGCCAACCAACAACCATAACTTGCTTTCTTCCATACAAATGAACCTTTAATGTACCCTAAGTGTTCTTCAATGGGACTGGAAATACCCCTAATATTTAGATTATTTAAGCTATGTTTTGAGAATTTGTGCTTTTCTCTTGTAGCGTGAAAGCACCAACAAGTGAATAACAGTTTTACCGGGCGAAATGGAATAAAAAGGGATAAAAATGTTACCAATGATACGACAACATTTAGAACCATTAAATTCGGTGTGTGCAACCTGCTAATTGCGTAGAGACGTAAAATAGAGGAATTTTTCGAAATTCGTACTTTTAAGAGATGCTATCGGAAAAGAGGGATAAAATTGGTACCAACCAAACCGCTGAAGTTTAAATCATTAAATTATGTGTATACATTCATCTGATTGTGAAGCTCGCGAAACGAAGAGGAATTTTTCGATTTTTAGGCGGAAAATGGGGCGAATGGGTTAAAAATGGTACCAACTAAATGGCTGAAGCTATAATAATGAAATTCAGTGTGTAAATTTCTTTGACCACGTGGACGCGAAAAAAGAGATCTTTCGATATTCGTGCCTTCAGTATCTAAATGGGATTACGCCTGATTGCGGAAAATAAGAGGTACGAATTTTTTCAAATCCGTAAATCCGGGTCAAAATGGAAAAATGAGTAAACGGCTGTAGCATGAAATAGTGTGTACATTAGAGCGTACCAGGTTACAAGTAAAAAAAAAGTTCGCCGTACACCTTCGAATATGAAGTATTATTGAAAGGTAGTTTCAAAAAATTTTTTTTATTTTTTTATGCCGAACGTAGGGGTCGCGCTTTTACATTTTTCTATATAACTTCTGCATTTATAAACGGATTTTAAAGTGTGATACATCGATGTTTTTGTCTCAACGAGGCCGATTTTTTTGAAAATCGACATACTTCCTTAGGAAGAGTTTCATGATTTTATGCGAGCTTTAATTTTCTGATATTAGAGTGGTACATTAGGGTAGCAGCAACTGAGATATGATGGGTAAGTACCAGAAGGGGGTGCTTGAGCTCAATGACTTCAAAGACAAAAAAATTGGCCTCGTCGAGACAAAAACATCGATGTATCACACTTTAAAATCCGTTTATAAATGCAGAAGTTATATAGAAAATGTAAAAGCGCGACCCCTACGTCCGGCATAAAAAAATAAAAAAAAAATTTTTGAAACTACCTTTCAATAATACTTCATATTCGAAGGTGTACGGCGAACTTTTTTTTTGAGGTACGCCCTAGTGTACATTCCACTCTGAAACATATTTTAATTATTACTTTTCCTTTCAAAATGGTACACACATTTGGACAGCAGCTAGAATCAAGAAGTTGCAAATGGGGAAAATCGGACTTGGGCAATTGTTTCTACCTAATGACGACTGACAGTACACCAAATATTTAGGCCACATTTTTGAAGATTGCTGCCTCATGTTCACTTTTTGATTACAATTTAAGTTTTATTTATATAAAGTAGATGACTATTAATATTCTAATAATGAATCAACACAATTTTCTTAATACGGTAGTGCACTTCTATGTATAGTCGGCAGCCTCTAATCTACCGATAAACCTGTGGAATGCACTCCGTAGAGGAGGGTATATAAGATTCGGTCTTAACGCCTTTTCACTTGTTTAATACTGAAGGCCACAGTGAACAACTGGACTTCCTGGAACGAATTCAATCCTTCAGAATTTTTCAAATCTCGTTTATAAAATTGTTTGGGAAGTGTTCAAATACAATTTTAATAAATAAAAAACACTTATAGATATTAGATGTGGATGTGATATATCAAAGCAAGACTTTGTCATTGAGCCGCACAGTGTCACTAGTGTGGTGACACGGAAGCTTATTCACAACCATTTAGCTCTCTAGTATATGTGATTATTCCGGGCTGGTTTCGAATTTCTAATCAACCACAACAGCATTGAACAGCAAAAGCAAAATAAAGGAATTGTATTGCATTCTGTCTTCCGCAAAGAGCCATTTAAATTCCCCAAAAAATAATAATAAATAACAAAGCGGCCGAAATTGGGTATTGATGTTCGCGTTGCGCATGCGCTGAAATACATTTTGATGGGATCACGTTTAAAATATTTTCTACAAATACTAATTAGATTCTGAGTTACTGAAATTCAAAGGCTGCATTATTACGCAAAATAATAAAAATATCATTTTAATATTTCAAATTTGGCTCACCAAATATATTTACGTAAATCGAAAAAGTATATCAATGGCGAAATTCCGAAATGTTCGGGAATACTCTCTTGTTAAAAATTCTCAAAGATAGAAATCTTTCAATATTATCCCAGTAACAAATTATCTATGAAAGCAGTGCAGAACTACTGAGAATGTATTAAAGTAATCGGTGCTGAAACTCTGCATGACTCGGGTGTAATAGAGTCACGCAGAGGCCGATAATTCAGATAGAGCTGCATGTTTCGGTTGTAATAAAAGAAGCAAAATATGAAAGAGGTATTTTGAATAATATAGCTTGCATTATATGCATGTTGAAAATTGAAATTGATAAAATACAAATAAAATCTAGAAAATGCAAATTGAAAATGAGAAATGAAAATTTGAGAAATGTAATTTTTCTCAATTGATATTCAGAAATGTTAATTTGTATGTTGTTAATTCGATGTGTATTTTCTCAATTTAAATTTATATTTCTGAATTTCAATTTGTTCTTTTCTCAATTTAAATTTACATTTCTGAATTTCAAAAAGAAAAGAACAAATTCTCAATTTAAATTTGTATTTTGTCAATATGATGCTAATTCTTAATTGTTTTATGTTTTATTGTAGTTCTTCATGTAATTATTAATTTTGATTTGTAATCTGGTTATCTGACGATATTCTATTTCTATCTTCCTGGCGATATTTTGGCGATGTCATCTATATTTTGGCCGCGCAAACTTCTCCAAATGCAGCTACTTCCGCAAAACGAATATAATTGTCGCCGCAATATTATTTTTCTTCTAGACAATATTTCGATTTCGAATCATTTTCCTATTACTTTGCTTATTGGGTAGGCTACAATGTTTATTTCATTCATTGGAATTCTGGTTTATCAGCCGGTTTGTAAAAGTGAATGTTGTACGAGAACACTTGAGATGCAACATTTTAATGTTGAACCTTTGAAAGTACTATAATATATAAATAATAATAAATATTCTGAAAGGTAAGGAGAGGTTAAAGTCTGGACGATTTTGAATGACAGCGCGAGATGTATGCAAATTACAAGCGATATCGGTACTGAGTTCCAGTACCCGATTCCATACATATAGTATAAGATTGAAAAACTACCTCAAACAGAACAACAGAGCAATGTAGTCTACGATTCATCGGGGTAGACGTTAAATCAGATGGGAGCATTTATAGGGTACCTACATCAAAATATGAAGCTAATGTGTGCACATTTATTAATTCGAACATAGAAACACTGTCGTATATACATTTAATCGCATCAGAGAGTGATTCGAAGACGATCGTGATAATCTAACGTTGAATTTATACCGTGTTACAAACAATTTCACAAATCCATAATTCTCTATATGACAGTGTAGGGTAGTTTCTAATTAAATGCAATAAATTGTAATTTAGCTGATCATTATCATTGATTTATGCAATAGACTCGTTAGTGTTATGCAATAAACAATGAAAGCTTGTAACATTTCACGTTCTGCAATGACACAGCAAAACGCTGAGACACGTAAAGTTAGTTTTGGATCGTAGAATCTAGTTCTCAGTTTTAAAAGATTAATTGGAAATCAGAAGGTATTTTTAAATGTTGTTTTTTTAGCTATTTATATTTATTTATTTTAGGAAATAACGTCGAAAATTATTGCTTTAAAATCGATTAATATCGATCGAATATACAACAAATAGAAACTATTTGAAAGCGAATTAAACGACGAAGATGCTTTATGACGTTTGTTTTGCCCGGCTTGTCCCATAACGAATGAGTAATATTATCTCAAATAAATATAACTCATTCGCTACCAATACCGTGATGGAAGAATTTATATAAAATCAAAATAGGGAGAGCCATGATATCATAATAAATAGTAAATGAATCTACTCATTGGCAAATTTTAAGAAAAGTAAAAAGGACAACGGCACAAATCTTATATACCCTCTACTATGAAGTGAAACCCACAGTGTTGCTGGCAGGTTAAAGTTTTTCCACTTTACATAGAATTTTCACACTATATCCACTGACATTGAGGTGTGGCGATGTAAACAAACTTTTTTTATTTATAATGTCGTTTAAGTTTAAGTGATTCAGATAATTTGAATAACATATAAAATTATTTGAAAAGTAAATAATAATTTCTATACGAATATTTAAAATTATTTTTATACCCTCATTCTACAGAGTAGTATGTTTGGACCAAATTCGTTTCACAACATTTTAAGATGTTTGAGCCATGGCCGTCCGTTTGGCTGGCTGGCTGTACACGATAACTCTCGAAAGGAGTTAAGGAATCAATTCAAACTTTGAACATGGTAATATATTTCCCAAACTTAGTTTAAGTTCGAAGATGGGCAAAATTGCCACGCCCCTTCTGGTACCTTCCACACAAATGGTACATATTCATATGTTAAATAAAAACCAATGAAACTTCCAAACGGATAGTCGGAATTAAATAGATATATTTTGGTATACGATGAAGTAAGATATGGTGGGTTTTGCCACGCCCTTATGGTTTTAATTTTTCTTAAATATTTCTCTCATTTTTGGAAAGGAAATATTACTTTTTCGAATTAAAAGAAAATATTTTTATACCCTCCACATCCAGAATGGGGGTATATTCACTTTGTCATTCCGTTTGTAACACCTTGAAATATTCATCGGAGACCCCATAAAGTATATATATTCAGGGTCGTGGTAAAATTCTAAGACGATATAGCCATGTCCGTCTGTCTGTCTGTTGAAAGCACGATAGCGGCCGAGCGAAATGAGGTAGGAGGTGCAAATTTTTCCTAAATGTGTCTTATGTTTGTAGATCGGTTGGGATTGAAAGTGGACGAAATCGGCCCAGAGGGAAAATTTTCTTCCTCACAAGGACTGAAAATACCCCTAATATTTAGAGTATTTCAGCATGTTTTTTGAACATATTAGCTTGTATTTACTTGATATTTGCAATGCGCATTCCCTTTATAGAATAAAAGGGCACCATAGAGTGATTTTTATTTGTAGGGGGCGAAATGGGACAAAAAGGGATAAAAATGGTACCTATCAAACGACAACAGATAGAAACACGAAATTCGGTGTGTACATTCCTCTAATTGAGTAGACACATAATATAAAAGTATTTTCTCCAAATTCGTACTTTTAAGGGTAAAATGGGAATAGAGGGATAAAAATGGCACCAACCAAACGGCTGTACCTAGAATAATGAAATTCGGTGTATACATTCCTCTGATTACATAGACAAGTAAAATACACGGATTTTTCAAAATTCGTACTTTTTGGGGTTAAAATGAAAAAAAGGGATAAAAATAGTACCAATGAAATGACAGCAGCTAGAGTCATGAAATTCGGAGTATACATTCCTCTGACTGTGTAGACACGGAAAATAAACTGATTTTTCGAAATTCGTACTTTTTGGGGCCAAAATAGAAAAAGGGGATAAAAATAGTACCAGCCAAATGACCGCAGCTAGAGTCATGAAATTCGGAGTATACATTCCTTTGAAAAATAAAAGGTTTTTTCGAAATTCGTACTTTCAAGAGATACAATGGGTATGGAGGGATAAAAATGGTACCAACCAAGCGACTACAGCTAGAATGATGAAATTCTAATTGCGTAGAAACGTCAAGGGGGTAAAAATGGTACCAACCAAATGGGAGCAGCTGGAATAATGGAATTCGGTGTAGACATTCCTCTGACTGCATAGACACGCAAAATAAAAAGTTTTTTTCCAAATGTAATTTTTCTTTTACGGAAAAATTGGTTGAATCATGATGTTAGGTTATTTTGCACTATGTACGTCCGATAATGAATTTTCAAAATTTGTACTTTTGGAATTAAAATAGAATGGAAATACAACCAACTGTAACACCAATATTTATGGTATTTAAGTTTTTTGAAAATATAAATATAAGAATATTTATTTTTTGATTTGAAAATTAAATAATATTAAATATTTTAATTAAAATATTATATTTATTTATAAAATTATTTTTTCAATATTTGTATTTGTTTTGGTTTGGCTATATTAAAAAATTTATATTATCCTGTAATATTACTGCACTTCTACGAAAACCGACAACCTCTGTGGAATGCAATCCATGGTGGAGGTTATATAAAGTTCGGCCCGGCCGAACTTAACGCCTTTTTTACTTGTTTTGTTTAATTTTTTCAATTTTGTGGAGAATGAAAGTGGTCTGAGTCAGTGTATCCTCTGAAAGTAGTGGTGCCCTTAGAAGAATCAACGATGTCATTTTTTTATAAAAGTCCGACAAATTAGTAGGATATTCTAAGAAAAAAATTGTGCTTCGGTGGAACAATTTTTCAATTGACTCCAACGTAAACCATTGCATACCTCAGAACGGTTAAAGTGTGACTTAGGCTACTATCACACTAACTGGAAACTTAAAGTATTTTTTCTTTGTTATTAAAAATAAGTAGACAACAACATTTAATGTTGATGTTGCAGATAATGTTGCCAATTTATTTCACTTTATTGCAATAGTGTTGCCAATTAAGCACTACCCAATTTTTTAATTTTAAACGAGCCGACAACAATCATGTTTGTTGAGAAATAAAATAAAAGTTTGGAGAAATATTGTGTTGTGAACACTGACATTTTCCCGAAAATTAAGATTTTTCTACCTAAACTTTTTGGTAACTAAACGTTTCTAGCTTAGCAAACAAAACATGTGTGTTAACAGAGGAGCATGAAATCATGTATGTTACACATACATACGAGTACATAGAAAAGAGGAGACATGTTTTTAGGGGTTGAAGCAAATCTAAAATAAAATATTTTAATTAAAGAAAGAATTTACAAATTACACATCGCATGCCTACAACACACCGACCATGTCATGCTCCAATTCTTTGGGTTGTCAACTGTCTCTGGGGCTTTAAAAACATCGTTCTCACATAAAATGTTATATTACCTCAAACTAACACGGTGTGGCATGAACATAATACATAAATTCTTGGTTTCCCTTCACAAAGTTTATAACACATAGAACAAAAAAATATCCATGGGAGTCCCATAAGGTGCATACTGTATTTCGTATTGTTGTTGTAGTTCGAGGTGATTACAATTTTTGTATTATACTCGTACATTACTTTCAAAATTATGCGATATTCGATTTGAACAACTCTTGTATATTATTTTTTCAGCAAGGAAAAAATACAGCCGTCGATGAATGTACGTACTACCAAACTACGCAAAATAACAATACATGTTTATTTCATTAATTCCAACATTTTATGCATTGATTTGTTTTGTGTTGGAATAAGTTAGTGTTTTGATTGCCATATTCTTTAGTCGTTCGTATAAACATTTTCAGTTTTGTTGAGAGAATAGGAAAGTACGTTCAGTTAGAGTTAAATTATTTCAACATTTAATTTTCGTACGCTTTCCGCATTTCGGTATCATTACTGCGCCAAAAATTAAGTATGCCACGAATTAAATATGCCACAAATTAAATTTACTAAGACTGTGTAGAATTGAAGTTCGTGTAGCGCTAAAGCAATAATTTCCCATATCAAGTCGGATAGATTTTAATCTTGATTCTAGTTCAACTTTTCCTCAAAGCGAGTAAAATTTACTCAAGCTGAGGAGAATTAGTCTTCAAACCGAGTAAAATTATTTATTAAATCTGAGGTTAACTAAAAAAATGTCACTCAATAATTCAAATAAATGAGTTTGCTTCAGAGTATGCAACATTCATATAAAAAATAACAACATGTAATAATTCTCAAACGTTTCTTGATATTTCTGACATAAAGAGAATAATATTTGAAGTATTTAAGAAAAAAGTCTAGGTAAAAAAACGAGAATTGCTGCTTAGACTCAGAATTTTATAAACACACTGAAGTCTATTTTATAAGTTCATTAATATTTGAATATATGATGAACTTGACATAAATTTAAGTGACTTAATTTGAAGGAATAAACATATTTTAAATTAAAAAAATCAAAAACGGATTTTTTTCCTTACAGAAAATGTTTGCAATTTTTTCTTTCTTAAAACCTCGGAAATTTTCTTCGGCACAAGTATTGTAGAATTTTTTGACGAAACCAAAGAAATGTTTTCAAACAAATACCCTGTCCAAGAAGTAAGGAAACTGCACTCAAACGTAGCTAATTTTCCTTCTATTAGGGAAATTTTAACTAAAATAGAGTAAAATTGTCGAACTAAATTTAGATGTAGATCTTCCACAAAAAGATCCTCATAAAATTCCACAATACATTTCTGACATTAAATTTCTCTCATATATTAACTTAGAACACATTTTCACTTAGTATACGGTGGGCCATTTAAAATTTGAACTACCGATTACATTGACTTTGAAAGGTAGAATAACATTAAATTTCATTTTTATTATGCATATATTTGATATTTGCAAAATTGGACGCTATACGGTCGAACAAAATTGGGAAATATTAAACACTTACTTCCAAAGTAGTGAGTCATTAACGCAAACTATAAGAAGTTTACATGGAACATTTTCGAAAATAGATCGACCTTCAGTTCAGCCTTCATGAAGCTCATTTTCATCGCGGTGGCTATGCCAATAAGCAAAATTGCCGCATATGGGGTTCAGAGAACCCACACGTGACTATTTTGAAGCCAATGCATCCACAATGAGTCACTGTGTTGTGAGATTTTGGGCTGTACTGACAATATCGGATGAGATACTGCCGAGCCAGTCGTGGTAGTCATATGAATGATAGTTCAATCTTTCCAATAAAACCAGAAATTTTAAAAAATAATCTGTATTTTTATAGCGTATTCTAATTTAAAATTTAAATGGCCCACCCACTGTAAAAAGAAACTCAGACCAACTGGACTATAAGTTTATTCTGCAAAAATGGTCTACTCAATATGCCCTTCCTTCCATATGCCCTGTTCCCATCAAAAAGTCTTAATTTGATGGACAGTGTAATTATTATCATTTTAAAATTTAGAGTAATAAAATACATTAGGAAATGTTATGCACTGCCCTTGGACAAAATGGGTGTAATCTTGTGTATTATATCATTTGTATCAGGTCAACGGTCAATTCAATCTGGTTTAAATAATTAATCAATCGTTTGATAATTGCCACTGCAAACAGACTCGTTTTTGTGGTTAGTAATTTATAATATGTAAAAGGCGTCGAATTTGCTATCAGTTTAATGACATCTGGTCGATCTGATCTGGGCGACCAGAAATAAATTAATACACCTAGAAGAATAGCAATGACAAATTTGAGTAAAATCCATGGAGTATGGATTTTACTTTTAGTTCAATAATTTTACTCCAGTTTAGGAAAAGCCATAGTCACTATTTCAAAGCCATAGTAAATAGTTCATTTACTAGAAATAGGGTAGTAAATTTACTTAAAAACATTTCATTGGATCTAATAAAAAAATCTTACAATTGAATAAATTCTTACTTGTGTGGAAGAAAATTTCCATGGTTTTAAGTAAGAAAAATATTAAGACATTTTTTCTATGAAAAAAATCTTTTTAATAAATTTTAATTAAAAATTAGCCTCTTTCTTAAAATTAAGTTAATGTGATGTTTAGAAAATTTTTTAATATTAAGCAAGCTCAACTTTTTATGACAGAGGTATCATGAAACTTTTGAGAAACATTTCATGTAATCATTATACCCTCACTCTGCAGAGTAGGAGGGTATATATCATTTGGGACAGAAGAAGGTGTAACGCATTGAAGTAGTGACTTAAGACTCTAAGTATGTTTGGACCAAATCCGTTTCACGACTTTTTAAGACGTTTGAGCCATGTCCGTCCGTCCGTCCGTCTGGCTGGTGTACACGATAACTCTCGAAAGGAGTTAAGGAATCGATTCAAACTTTGCACATAGTAATATTTCACCCAAACTTAGTTTAAGTTCGATGATGGGCGAAATTGCCACGCCCCTTTCGGGTACCTCTCATACAAATAGCCCATATTCCAATGTTAAATTAAAACCCATATAACTTTCACACGGATAATCAGAATCAGCTATATTTTTGTATTTGATAATGTTTTTATAATAATTTTAAGTGTACTAAATATCACGGTTTTTGCCACGCCCCTTCCAGTACCTCGCACACAAATCACCCAAAACTGCTTAAAATTAAAGCTGTTATAACTTCTATACTGATGATCGGAATACTGTGAAATTTGTTATTTCACAATGCTTTTATAGAAGTAAAATTTGCATGGAATATCGGCGATATTGCCACACCCCTTCTGGTACCTCCAACACAAAGCGACATAAGCGTTGTTTAAATAAAACGATATAACATACATACGGGTAGTTAAAATCATTTGCAATTTGATATTTGAAAATGTTTTTATAATCACTTTAAACCTGTACCTCCCACACAATTGTCTGTATTCTAGGTAAAATTAAATCCTTCATAACTTCTATACTGGTGCGTGAAATCCACAACAACTTGATATTTCAACATTTACATTTTTGTATAAATTAATTCTTTATATCTTTTGCATATACTTTCTCTGAGAGTAAGGGTATATATAAGTGGGTTTAGTCGACTTAAGCTTTCTTACTTGTTGTCCATATTACACTTGAACCAGTTAATTAGCGTTTTTAGTTTTTCATTCTCTCATCCTGCTGCCTACAAAGTTCCAAAGGACAGAGATACAAGCCGACCGATTTTAAACCGACAAGCCGCCGCCGCCGCATGTTTCTGCACGAGCCGCGCCGCCACCGATTTCATAAGCTCAAATCGACTTCAACCACGCCGCTGATTTCATCGACTCATATCGACTTCAACCACGCCGCCGAGGGTTCTAATTCCGTCAAATCTTACTGTCGAAATAAACAACCCACTTAAAATTACAAAAGAAAATATAACTGTCGACTTAGACAACCTACTACTGTGAAATATATGGATCTTTCTTTGAATTTGGTATCCCACAATATGATGACATCTATAGAAAGTTGGATGATTGTATTTTGATTTGAATGTCGCATTTATATAAGTCAATTCCAGTATGCGTGGCCCACTATTGTGCTTCTTTAGTGCGTCAAAGTAGGTAGAGCTTAACCATTCTTTGGAAGGATTATGATATTCAAGATGTATGGTCAAATATGCCTCATATGTGGAGTGGATTCCCACTCCCAAAAATATTATTTGTATGGGATAAAAATATGAAATAATGGGAACAATGCCTAATATTGGCTAATATTAACGAATGATTGGCTAATAATAACGAAAAATAAAAGAAAAGTTATTAAAACCAATACAAATTGTTCCTTCCCTTTGTTCAAATGACAAAACGAGCCGGCAAATCAGCCGAAAGCCGTCGATAAAAACTAGAAAAACTAAACTATAATTGGTACAAAAAAAAAAATAGATAAAAATCGAAAATTTTAGGATCTCATAATTTCCTTCAATTTAACGGACTTATATTCTCAAAATACTAAATACTAAAGGTACCGACGAAAATTGGATTTTTGATAAAAAATAAGAAAAAAAAATAATGCTGTTGTCGAGTTTAGGACACCAAAATAAATCCCTTCGACAAAATTGTGGTAAACTGGTGTATTGTCGCATTTGTATCAGTTCATTGGCCATTGACCAATACAATCTGGTTTAAATAATTAATCATTCGATTGATAATTGCCACTGCAAACAGACTCGTTTTGACTCGTGGCTAGAGATATATAAAATGTAAGCAGCGTCGTATTTGCTACCAGTTTAATGACATCCGATCGATCTGATATGGGTGTACAGAAATAAATATATATATATAGCATGTATATATATTTCCTCCTTCGTTTGCAACAATAATAACAATATATTGTGTGGTAGAATTTAAAGTAGATATATATATATTAAATCGCATCGAATTATTGCAAAACATACTTTGGTGTATGAGACCCATGAGACCGACCGTGTGTTAATATTTCCAGCGACAAGTTGAAATAAACTCGTTTTGCAATAAACAAGGTACTACGTTTCAATTTAGTAATTTATCAACAAAGTCCTTCTTTAGTACTTTGCTCACTGTATCGCTGTAGTGTGACTCACTTGTAAATTATACATTCTATTTTATTGCTAATTGTACTACAATTTGTAATTTGCCTTTGCAATCCACTTATTATATTTACAGGCAAATTAAAAATAAATAAAGCATACATATCTCCCGAATTACACTGACCTTTGCTACCACTATAAAGTACAAAGTATTACAATTAAAAGTTATGCTAATGACCGGATACTACTTAAACTGAGGCGATTTCTGGTGTGTTTAAAAATATCCACCTTTTTAAGTCTGACTCAATTATAAATGTGTATTTGTCAATAGTCCAGATCATCTTTTATGTGCGCCACCTATCATCTATGTTGCTTTTATTTTTTAAGTAAATGCAGACAATATCAATATATATATATATACTTGCACGCAGAAAAAATTGTTGCAAAAGCTTTATATTTGGCGCAAACATTTTATATCAAAATAATTGTACCCAAATATAAAAAAAAATAAAATTATTGAAAAAATTATTTTATAAATAAATGTGATATTTTTACCGCGATTATAAGGCAAGGTTACCAATAGGTTTATCAAAAAAATAATACTTCAAGTCAATTCAAAAACTAAATATAATACAGCAATCTTGAAAAAAAAAAAACTTAAAAACCCATAAATAGAGATATAGATAGTGGCTACAGTTGGTTGTATTTCCATCCTATTTTAATTCCAAAAGTAAAAATTTTGAAAATCAACTATCTCTCACGTACAGTGCAAAATAACCTAACTTCATGATTCAACCAATATTTGTCGTAAAAGTAAAAAAGTACGAATTTGGAAAAATCTTTTTATTTTGCAAGTCTATCCAGATTCCTATGACTGAATTCCATGATTCTAGCTGAGGCCATTTGGTTGGTAAAATTTTTACCCCCTTTTTTCCAGTTCAACCCCAAAAAGAACGAACGTACCTCTGATTGCATACGTGTATATGCAATCAGAAGAATGTATAAACCGAATTTCATTATGTTAGGATATGCAGCGGTTTGGTTGGTACCATTTTTATCCCACTATTTCCATTTTACCCCTTAAAAGTACCAATTTGTATCTACACAATTGGAGGAATGTGCACACCGAATTTCGTGTTTCTAGCTGTTGTCGTTTGATAGCTACAATTTTTATCCGTTTTTGCCCCATTTCAGCCCCTACGAATAAAAATCTCTTTATGGTGCACCTTTTTGTTTTAGAGGGAATGCAGACATATTGAAAAAACATGCTTAAATACTATAAAATATTAAGGGTTATTATGGGTATTTTCAGTCCTTGTGAGGGAAAAAATTTCCCTTTGGACCGATTTCGCTCAGTTGCAATCCCAATCGATCTACGACTATAAGACGCATTTATAGCAAATTTGGACCTCCTAGTTCTTTTCGTTTAGATGCTAGCGTACTTTCAACAGATGGACAGACGGACGGGCATGGCTAGATCGTCCTAGAATTTTATGACGATCA
Organism: Polietes domitor; assembly: GCA_947397865.1. Taxonomy (NCBI): domain Eukaryota; kingdom Metazoa; phylum Arthropoda; class Insecta; order Diptera; family Muscidae; genus Polietes; species Polietes domitor. The sequence continues at coordinate 102,834,889 of OX377621.1, read as the reverse complement.
AGAATATATATACTTTATAGGTCTCAGGTCGATCTTTCAAGGTGTTACAAACGGAATGACAAAGTTAGTATACCCCCATCCTGGAGGTGTAGGGTATAATAATATTTTTTACATTGATTTCAGTATTGACGCACGCGAAGAGGCGAATCGAGTCAAACGACTTTTGTAGTAGCTGTGAGGACTAGCAGGAGTTGAGAGCGACGAACTCATAATCTATATTTTTCCGGCTATGACGTTTTTCTGATTTAAATCAGAAACTTCTTTGTTGTGACATTTATTTAAAGAATACGCGAAATACTGAAAAATGCAATTCAAAGTCTCTCCTCTTTTTGACGTAGTACAGTTCCATTCTTGAATTTCAATTCACATTCAGAGAGTAAACACTTGTCGTTGGATCAGCAATAATAACATTTTATATTGTAGATTAATTAACGGAAATTATGTGAAAAGGTGTCATTAATGTCGGTTACTTAATCCTAATGTGATTTTTGAAATTTGTGTGATCTTTTGTTATTCATTCTCGTAGAAAATAAAAACGTTAAGAACGAAAGAAGGAGGCCATAGAACTCAGGGTGTTATCATAAAGTAAAACAAAGCAAGTCAAATCTGGTGAACCGACTATATCAGCTACATATATAATATAAAGTATCAATTATACAATATATTCGAAATTGCCGATAACGATAGTACAATCGCGTCGTGAATATTTTTCAGAGTGTAAACGTTACGAACAAGAATCAGCTTTTATATGTTATCTATTTTTATTTATTTTATTTATATTTAAAAATCTACTAAGCGCTTTTTGAGATTTTTAAATATTATCCAGGTTTTTAATTATTTATTATTTAAGCTATTTTTAAACAACACAATTTTTTGCAAAGACTACCCTTCACATATTAACTGACTGAATTGTTGGTTACCGAAGTCATTTAACTTTTATGATGTATCAACGGTTGTTTGACTCTCAACATATCGCAAAACAATTATTATTCAGCAGTGATGAAATGTTGGGTTTTGACAAATGAATCGAATGCATAACAAGTGAGACGAAACGAATTTAATGGAGACTCTGCAACAACAAAATGTTCAGGTCATACAGATGAGGTCACAACATTAGAAAGAGAAGGCACGAGCAGCCCACAATGGAATGGATAAGATAAAAAACTACTGTTATGTAATCGTGATATCGCGTATTTATTCCTAACTCCATTCACACAAGAATGATTAGTGGATTCAAACTATTCGGGGGTGAAGTTTTGGGAGCGATTTCTAACTGTGGACGAAACATGAGAACACGAATTCACCTCACACATGAAGGTGAAGTGATTTGAAGTTTTTTAAGATGAAAACCTCGAAATTTACCTCCTTTTCTCAACTTGATAAAATTTGGATTTAATCAACGCCGTTATCTAGAATATATTCTAAGTCGATATACACTTTTGAATGACAACACTTTTGAATTTTAACTTTAATTGAATTTGAAAATGACAAAGGAGACATCTACAAGATGACAAGATCTCTGGAACCGTGGATGGTTAGATGGACTTGAAATGTTATAGACGGTACATGTTAAGATAATGCGATGTTGTCTTCGAGAAGGACATCATTTTAAAGTCTTCCCCACATGCTCCACATACGCATTTGTTCGTGCAATTCGCTGTACTGGTACACTCAGCGAAATTTTCCGTTGGCTCATCATAAATATGTTATGAATGATACTAATAAGTTGAGAATGATATTATCAAAATGTTTTTTTACTATAGGTTTGTAGTCCTTGCCTTGGTGATCTAATGCCCATTGGCAATTGCTATATATGGGATTATTGCTATGTACCCAATAATCTCATATAATCTCAATATTCATTGATGATCAGATTAATGATCTAGATTCTCATCACATTTAAAATTATTGTTTGGTGTGATATAAAACCGGAGATTGTAAAAATGGGGACAACGCAAACTTAATCGAATAACCAGACATTGCACACTGGCCCCAAATCCAGTTTTTATGGCATAAAGTCTAAAAATAAAGATACAATCTCGAAATTTTGCACATTTGTATCTTGTAATCTTGCATCTCGTAATTTTGCATACTTAAAACATAAAAAATAAAATAAAATTTGTATTACTGCTTTAGACCCGAATTAATCCCACTTGTTTCAAGGGCAAACTTTAAATGCCTCTCAGGTTTGCAGTGTTGCCACCTAGTTTTCTCCAATACATTTTCTTGATAGCTTGGAGTGTTAAAAATATATACATATTTAACAACTTCCAATTTAATTTTTTTGAATTTCTGCCAAAATTTGGATTTGGGACCATAGTATTGTAAAAGTGGTGGTTGGTGTTATTTTTTGTCCCGTCTACTTGCTGCTATCTGAGCGAATGAGCAACATCATTCCAAACAAATATAACTTATACGCCACCATTATGCCGAAAAGCTATTTTGTGCAATTTGAAGTGCAATTTATAAATATACAGTGGATTCCCGATTTAACGCACAATGATTGTCAGCCATATTCGTTAAATCGGGACAGGCCAAAATCTCTAGGAAGTGATATTTGTACTTCGGAATTTTCCTGACACCCCCAAAATCTTGAGTTGAGGGTAAAAAACCGGGGTTTTCATACTTTTGCACATTTTCAAGCAGGGTTGTCAGATATGGCGATTTGGAATTTTGAATATGTTTGGCGACTTTATTTTCGATTTGGCCACATAGCGATTTATAAAATAGTTGGCTAATTTTAGAAAATTTTTAAATCTGTCCTCCGATTTTATTATATTGACGCTACTTTGTAGAGAAATATATTACAATTTGTATGCAAGTCATAGATATGCGTTCATGTCAAACCGAACACTTTTTAAATTACCATTTCCAATTTCTTTGCACCTTAGTGTACTCTATAGAAATTTGATTTATAGAGGAAGGAAAAAATAATTTTTGTGAAAGATATGACCAATTGAGAATTGATAAAACCAAGATAAAAGGTTCGAGGTAGGAACATTGAAGAATGAAGGCTTATTTTAAAGATAATTGTATTTTGTTATCTTTTGTGTTTTTTTAAAAGTCAAAAAATATGCGTATTCCCTCCCGTCGATTATAAACAAACCATGTACATTTTAGAATTGAGAAATAATAATAATTAAAAAAACTATAATAAATGTAGACGACCGGGAACGCTATTTTTGAACGAATGTATTCATTGACTCTTCTACTAAAATAGATTTTTCAAAATCGATCGATATGCATTTATTGAGATTTGCTTCTTTTTCGTTCCATTTAAAATACCTGAAACAATATTTAGGAGACATTGGTCCGTGAAACGGAAGAAAGAGATCAACTCAATATTAGAAACTGCTTCATAAAGGAGAAAAAGTATATTTTGTAATGTTAATTGTTTTTTAACAAGTAATTCCTGCGTTGAAAGTGTATTCTGCATTATGAATTCCCTAAACTAGGCCACGGTATAAGAAAATGTTTTAACTATTATTAAGTATAATAAATACCAATGAAATAGGTTTCAATTCTTTATCATGAAATGTTGAGAATATTCAATTCAAATATATCTGAATTCCATACATTTTTACAAGAACTAAATATAAAATGGATTTTGTTGATTTTTTAACAAAAAACTGAAGTTTTTTAAATTTGGCGGTTTTCGGTGATTTCTGACAATTGATTTGTCGATATAGGTACGAAATAATCTGACAAGCCTGCTTTCGATAGATATATAGCTTATTTAAGAAAACTTAAGAAATCTGTGTGCTTTTGTTGAGCAAACACATTTTTTTAAACAATTTTTACCGATATTTCAAGTTTAGCAATGTTTTTGGTATTATTTCGTTTGGTAACCCTACCACTTGTAAATTTATTTAAGTAATAGATTTTGTAAGGAGTAAAACTTGGGTTGGGGTTTAGAAATCCGTTAGTAATTGTTCCAGTTCACATCTCACATAATTTTACGAATTGAAGTGCAATTAAAATTCGTTTTCACTCTTTTTACAAAAAAGAATCACAAATAAACGTCAAAATGACCAAAAAAATGACTTAGCCATTTCTAATTGGAATGTTAATCTACCCAACCCTAATCGATATCCAAGGGACAACTGCCACTAAATAATTTTTACCAAGGGCAATAGCTTGAAATTCTCCGGTCAATATGTCATTGAATTTTTGCTGAAATACGCGAACGAAACCAAGAAAATGCTAGATAACAACAGTGCACTATGGTCACAAATCCATTTTTTGGCAGAAATTAAAAATAAAATAAAATTGGAAAGTGGTAAATATGTATATATATCATCTTTATGGCAACACTACAAGCAATCAAGAAAATATACTGGAGAAAATTAGCTGGCAACACCACAAGCCTGAGTGGTACTTAAACTTTGCGGTTCAAAGAAAGTGGGATTAATTTTGATATAAAGCAGTTTTACAAATTAATTAAAATCAAGACTTAAAAAGAAAATAATAAAGTGACTATATTATGAAAATTAACGGCAAGAGTTAGTAGTTGAAAAATTATGTTTAACATTTTGTGATTATTGTGGTCTGGTCAGTATTCATATGTATTGTAATTTTGTGATTTGTGGAGAACATAATCTATAAATGTCGTGGACCAAAAGTTATATGTAGGACTCAACTTGACTCAAAGTGTAAATGTGAAAGTGTTCGTCTGAGTGTGTAGTTTATGGTAGAATTAATATATCTTCATAATTTTTCGGCAAACTCCTACAATTGCCACTTTATTTTAGCACAGCTTTTGATTAGCCATATACATATATATGATTATATCTCTGAATCAGTTTTGTGTACGAGACCCATCAAGATTTTATTTAAAAGGTATTGAAAGTACCTTTCAAATGGTATACAACATCATTCAACTTTTGTGTACATATGTAGACATTCTATTTTATATTTTGAAATAATTATTTAAATTGCAGTGACAAGTATAATATTCGTATGCCATATTTTGCTTTGTTAATAATGTTCAGAAAAACACATTTCGTCAAAGTAAACAAATCTTCATTCTTTTAAACTTTCATAAAATTTTGTTTGTGGTCACCCTGTACCAATACAGGGTGATAATTTTGGTGTTTATATATTGAGTTTATATGGGAGGTGGTAGTGGTAGTGGCCGTGGTCCGATCGGCCCAATCTTATTTTTATTTTTTACGTATGCTATGTCTAGCAAATCTGCAAAATTACAAGATTGTATCTTTATTTTTCGACTTTATGCCATAAAAAATGGATTTGGGACCAGTGTGCAGTGGTTTGTTGTTTTACAGGCACAGCTTTCTGGTAGTTCAACATGACGGCCAGTTTCCCATTGGAATGTTTCAGGTATGATCGGCAGTGAGACATAGTATCCTACAGGACATGACACAGCAAAATGCTGAGAATGCTTGGTCGAAGATATACTCAGTTTTAAAAGGATTAGGTAATAATCAGGAGATATTCAATGTATAAATGACGTTTTGATTTTATTTTAAGGAAAATACTTCGGAAATTAAATTATTACTTTCAAATCGATTAATATCGATCAAATATAATTTATTTGAAAGAAAATTAGATCTTAAGTGCGAATGAGTAATATACTGTCTGAAATAAATATAACTCATACGCATCAAATATCGTTATGGAATATTTGCCCAAATAATAACTAATAAATACATTGGAGTAGCAATCAAGAGAAGCAAATTTGTAGCGTAATAATGTGTATTTGAGAAGATGACAAAGAAATTAAAGTAAAACAAACCCCATGTTCGTAATTTGAGAACATAAGGATGTTGCAAAGCGAGATGTGCAAATATTTCACATCACAGCGCATGGTTTTCTTTAGAGCAAAAATTCTATTTAGAGTAAAATTAAAACTACATCTATATTACAATACTTATAATTAGTTAACTGAATCGAATTGCATTGTTGGTACTTACGGTGGCAAGTGTTTGTGCTTGGGCGTCCGTAAGTTCTGGTATCGCTGACATTTTGCAGGTTCGACTAGTCAAGCTAACAGCTGGTGGCGAATGGTAGAATTTAGGTTAATGCAGCCGCGGAAAGTGCAAAAAATCAATATCTACAAGAAAAACACTAATCACAAATTTGTTTGTTTATTTGTTTAGATCGAAAGATAACGGCCAGATAAATCGATTTGACCAAAAAAACATCAACAACAATAAGCCAGATAACGTGATTGTTTTGTTTTTTTTTTTATAAAACTAATCTTGCTCAAGTCATAAATAAATACGACAACATGCAGGCAATGGCAGTGTGTTATGGTGGTGGTGGTGGCACTTTTATAACTTTCTTTTTGTTTCTGGCAGAAGCAGAAGAGGTACTTGAACTATTTGCTGTTTATTGTACCCTTATTATGTTTAATGATGTATTATGGTAATACAGCCATACACACACACACGCACGGGTAGACACACATATACGACGATTATGTATGAATTAATTTGCTGTGTCGCCGAAATTTGTAGTTTACCTTCGTTTGTTTTTGTTTCTATATTTTTTGTTTGGTTCGGTTTATTTTATTCAGTTCACACACTCTCAATTTATTTAGTCCGAATGATGTTACAAGTCGGGGGGTAAGCGATGTTTTAGCTTTCGCGTCTCTTCTGCAACTGGTTGCTAAACAGCGGCTCTTCGTAGTATTAAAACTCTTGACGGTGTAGTATCGCATCGCACGACACAAGTATAGACTTCAAACGGAGTGTCGACGGCGACGGCCCGCCATGTGACAAGATAAAATGGCTGGGGTTGTGTTGTGTTAATGTTCGTTCGCTCGGTTGTTCGGCGCTGTGTATGATTCACTCGCTCTCAGCGTATTTCTCATGGTTGTGCTGGTTGGTGGTAACCAGTGCTGCCGTCATTTCAGAAAGTATCATAATAAGCGAATTTTGTGGCATATTTTTCAGGAAAAAGTGAAACAAAAAGTTTTTTTTCCAGAAAACAACAAATTAAGTATAGTTAACAAAATCGATTTATTCTGGCCCCCAAGATTCTTGCTTAGTTATAGAGTAATCGGAAGTTAAAGTGTAAACAAAACCATTTTATCGTTCCAATGAAGAAAAATGTCGATAGTTATCGATAAATGCCCTAGAAATCGATAACTTCCATAGCTATTAATTGTGGAAATTCTATAAAAATATATGTATTTTTATAAGAAAATATATAAGAGAAAAATGATGGGTGATATCGATACATATATCTCGCTTAGTTATCGAACGTTAAAGTTTAGAAAAATAGAAAAAAACTGAACCTTATATACTCTCCACCATAGATTGCATTCTGCAGATGCTGTCGATTTTACGTAGAAATTCAGTAACATTATAGGAAAATGGTACTTTTATAATATAACCAAAACAAATAAAAATATTGAAAAATTGTTTTGTTTTTTATTATTCGTTTTTTGTAACTCTTTTGTTGTAACTCTTACTCAGGTTCGAGATCATTTGTTTTTGTTTTCTTAAACATAAAACAAAGTATTTTTAAAAAGAAGTGTGTGACATTTATTTGGTTCGGCTGCTAACAGGGCAGACGATCATTTCAAGGGACGCTACTCCCCCTTAATAGTGAAAAAAATTATTTCGTAAATAAATATAAAATTTTAATTATTTAATATGTTTATACTATATATTTCAAATCATTACTTCAAACCAAATAAAAAAGTAAATAAAGGCAGCAAAGTTAAATACCCTAAATATTGCATTTTCCGTTACAGTCGTTTGATTGGTTGTACTTCTAACCAATTTTAATTCCAAAAGTACACATTTTAAAAATCCATTGTCACTCGCATACAAATTGCCCGATAACCTAACTTTATGATTCTAGCCATTTGCTCGCTTTCAATTTTATTACTTTCCCATTTTAGCCGTAAAAAAAACCCTCCACCTAAGGATATACACATATAAACATTCACTTTGTCATTCCGTTTGTAACACCTTGAAATAATCATCGGCGACTCTATAAAGTATATATTCTGGGTCGTTGTAAAATTCTAAGACGATCTAGCCATGCCCGTCTGTTGAAAGCACGCTAGTCGCCGAATGAAGTGAGCTAGAAGGTTAAAATTTTCTCTGAATGTGTCTTATTGTTGCAGGTCGGCTGGGATTAAAAGTGGGCGAAATCGGACCGGAGGAAAATTTTACCCCTAACAAAGACTGAAAATACCCCCTAAATTTTAGACTATTTAAGCATTTTTTTTTTGAAAATTTCAGATTTATATGCACTTGAAATATGTTGCGTACATTCCACTTGTAGCTTGAAAACATCAAAAAGCCAAATAAAAGATTTAGCGGGCGAAATGGGCCAAAAAGGAATGGAAATGGTACTAATGATACGACAACAGCTAGAATCATGAATTTCGTTATGTACATCCCTCTAATTGCGCAGACATGTAAAATAGAAGGAATTTTTGAAATTCGTACTTGGAAAATTGAAAAAGGGGGATAAAAATGGTATCAATCAATCTGTGTAGACGCGAAACATAAAGAACTTTTTCAAAATTTGTATTTTTAAGGGGAAAATGACGCGAAAGGTGATGAAAATAGTACCAATCTGACTAAGAAGTCTCGAAAAGTAAATATATCTTTCGATATTCGGGATGAAATTTGTATAAACCAAACCACTGAAGTTGAAATCATGAAATTCGGTGTATATATTCATCTGACGGTATAAACAGAAATTGGAACAATTGGGGATACAAATGGTACCAACCAAACGGCTACAGCTAAAATACATTGTACATTGTTCTGACTGCGTAGCCGCGAAAAATAAAGAGATCTTTCGATATTCATACCTTCAGGATCTAATTGGAATTAAGTTTGGCACCAATCAAGCGGCTGTAGATAGAATCATGAAATTCGACTGACTGCGTAGACGCGTAAAATAAGAGGACTTTTTCAAATTCGTACTTAGAGTCAAAATGAAAAAAAATAAATAAAACTGGTATTAAACAAACAGCTGTAGCTAAAATAGAGAAATTATGTGTGTACATTCTATATATATTGGATCTTCAATATTAGTACTTTTCATATCAAAATGGTACGGACTTTTGGGCTGTATCTGGAATCCAGAAATTGCATATGGGGAAATCGGCCCTGAGGGAAATTGTTCGGCCCGGCCGAACTTAACGCCATTTTAATTATTTTAAATAATTTTTCCTTTCTAGTTTTTTTTTTGAAGTGCATGTAATAATTATTAAAGTTATTGAATTCTTTCGTTATCGATTACTAAGACATTCATCGATTACTAAGACTGTTATCGATAACTAAAAAAATAAAATTTTCAGTTTTGAGCCTATTGGAACGAAAAAAAAATCGATTTTTAAAAACTTTAACGTCCAATAACTCGAGATATCGATAACATGTAGACAAATTATTTTCTTATTTTGAGGTCCTCTATCCAAAAAGTAGCACATTTAGGGGCATGTCACAGATTCCGTTTTGGAATCTATTAATAGCAAAATAATAATAAGTGCAAAATATATTTATTTTATCTTTACTGATTAAAAAGTAGTATTTGTTTTGAAGCAATCACTGCGGGTTATTTGATATAGAATTCCACTGTGGAAATTGAAAGTGGTTTCATAGCGGAATAAAAATTAGTTTTAAATGTTCTGTAGGAGCAAACTTCCCGGATTCCATTCCAATTTCGAACGTCCCTTAGTATGACTTCCAAGTATCAATGAAGAAAAAGGGAAAATTGTCACTTTAGTGGTAACACTGGTGGTGGTTTTTATAATGCTGTAATACTTGACGCAACAGCTGTTAACATAGCAAGAGAGAGCGAGTGAGAGAAAGTAAGTCTCACAATAGCTTGGTGGGGTGTATCGTTTTGGTTCACACAAATGCAAGATACAAAAGTATCTGAATCTGATTTTGTTTGGATGTATGCATGTATAAATCAGCTGTTCGTTGTATTCGGCAGCACGCTTTAATATTGCCAGATTGATAATTAAATATAGCAGACTAGTAATGCAATGGTACAATAAAGAAGGTACAATGAAACGATTGGATAATTTAAATTTATTGTGCATTTTGCTGTCAAATACATAGTTGAATGTTTGTTTAACATACAAGAAACGAACTGATTTTGACACTCTATTTGAGCTCCAATAACAAAAACTTAAAAAAACATAATTTTTTTACTCGATGAAAAAAATAATTGATCACATTGTCGCCAACATCTATTCAAAAGTGTGAGTGTAAAAAACTTATATTAAAATTTTTCAATGTAGTCTGGATAACTATTCAGTATAATTAGAATTTATGGCTATCGAGGCTAAGTCCAAAATGTCAACATAAAATTATTTTAATTGCGTTAATGTGAAAAAATATTTTTTAAATAAAAAAGTAATTGTTATCTCGGCTAAAAGAAAGTCAGACCTAATGTGAAGATTTTTGATTTGAATTTAGTTTAAAGTCCTTTTAAAGATAGACCATTTTTATTAAATTTCGACAATTTTTACATAAATGTCAATAGTTTTAAAAAATAATAAACCACTATATAATAATATATAATATATAATATATATAATATTGTATAGTTCAACACCATTTTAAATTGAAATTGAGAAAATACAAATTAGAATTACAAATGTAAATTGAAATTTAAAAATAATAATTAAAATTGAGAAAATACAAATTGAAATTTAGAAATAAAAATTTTAATTAAATTTGAAATAGAGATTATCTAAATTGAAAGTGAGAAATGAAATTTGGAATTGAGAAATAATGCTTGACATTGAGAAAAGAGAAGTTAATATTGAGAAAAGTCCAACTCATATTGAGAAAAGCCAAGTTGAGAAATGAAAATATGTCGTGTTTAAGTTATGTTGAATACACTCGAAGTCCAATTTTAATCTATTGTGGTATCATTGACATTATATTTTAAATTATATCAGCTGAAAAACTACCAATTAATTCTATTGATTTAATGAGATGGATTTTCCGAATTGTGGACGTGTGAAAATACAATTAGAAATTAATATTTTATTCGCTAAGTCAAGAGAGTTTGGCCAAACTCTCTCTGATACTACAACCATATTGTATTTTTAGTTAATTTAATTTTTTTAGTTAATTTTAATTTTGGGTCTACAAAAATACTGCAATTTATAATGCATTTCATCTTTTGTATTAAAAATATTTAGAAAATGTCAAATTTATTTGCAGTTATGTACGAATATTTTAAGTCAATGTTGCCAATTTGTTTAACTTTATCTACGCGATTATCATTTTCTTTGACAACTTCCAAGATTAGTTTTAAGCGAACCGAAATAACGCTACTATTGTTTGTTGTTGGTACGTCGCAAAAAAGAACTACACCGGCTGTGGTGTGTTGAATGCCTACGTCATTTTGTTGTTTTGACTGCTGTTGTTGGCGACACGGGAATACACACACTGTTGTTAAAAACACAATGTTTGGCCAAAGAAAGTCTTTGTTTTCAATAGTTAAGGAACAATTTTATTGATTCGATTTCTTCACTTACTATGTACTTACTTATTAAATATATTTAATATTCTAAACAACTGAAAACTATTTTCTGTTTAACAAAAAATATGCCGGGAACACTTGTTTCTTTTTCTGCCGTCGTTGACTTTTGGGTGGTTGTTTGTTGTTTTATGCCCCCGTTACAAAACGAGTGAGTTGACAACAAAGCTAACTCAGAAAATGTGAGCGCAAGAGCAAAAAGCGCAACGTACTTGCAAGTACGGCAGATAATTCATCGAGGTGGGCAAACCTCGGCCCGTGCCTGCGTGAACATTATGGCTGTTTTTCTTCTTTGAGACTGGATAAGTAAGCTGCGATAGCAAAAACCTAATTAAAATATCCAAATTTCTCAAATAACCCTGCAAACATTTTTGAAAATTTAGGAAGATTGTTGGACGTGAAGATTATTCTGTGCCTCTTCTAGACGATTGTTTGGCAAATTTTTGTCTTTTAATCGCGTACATTATTAACTTGCGAATCTTCTCGGCGGCTGTATGACGTTTTCAGCATTTATCTGTATTTTTTATGATTTTTTGAAAAAGACGGGGAGAAATTAACACAGAGATTAAACACTCGTGAAACGTTCACACACGCGTTTGTCAAATTATCGTAGATACACGTGCGGGTAAGTAAATGGAATAAACAATCGTCGAATAAGCATGCACTCTAAGGGATAACGGTAAAAAAAAATATTCTATTGAAATTGGAAAAACTGCAAATTTGTCATTTCGTTTTTGAAGTGAAAGTTCCATAAGCAATTTAAGCGAATATACAAAAGTTAATAAATTGCATATTTAATACTAATGTTGGTACCGAATGTGTAGAAAGTAATTTGCTTTCAAGCGAATTTTAAATGACGAAGTGGCAATGCTATATTCTTGGAGAGGATCTAAAGAAAAAACAAGTATTCAAAAATTGATCTTCGTTTCAGTTATTAGAGGTATGTATTTAATGTTATAAACAACACTTTATAAATGTAACGTTTCCTTAAATTCTGTTGTAGATATTGTTCATCAAAAATTTTCAAATTTCGACGACTCTAGTATAAACTCCGTGTTGCAACAACATATTGTCCATGCCAAAGATCGCTTAGAAAAACGACTGAAAGTATCATAGTTTTTTAATATAAAATAACATTTAAAAAATGTTAATATAAAATATTTATGTTTCACACAATTTATAATTAATGAATTACATTTAATTTCTTGTTCAAGATGCTGAAATATTTTTAATAAATTGAATATTGAACACTGCAAATAATACATAAATATTGAATGTTTTAACACGAGAAGAAAACAATATCATCTCTCGAGGCAAAATATACAATGTTGTTTCAGTTTTCGTCGACGGTATATTTTTATAGGAATCGCAAACATGTTTAAGTGGGGCACCGATTATAACTCGTCTGTAAATCGTCCGACCATCGTCTACGCAATTCATTTGTTACCCTTCTGCTCAATTCGTCCGATCATCTTCTAGACAACTCATCTGCTTAATTCGTCTGTGATTCTTATAAGTGGTTCGATTAATACCCTTCCACGCGAATCGCGAAGTGCATGAACATTACAGGAAAATGTTAATTTTTTTAATATAGCCAAACTAACACAAAAAAATATTGAAAAAAATATTTTTATAAAGATGAATAACATGTTTATTACCAATACGTTTATTCTATATATATCGAAATAATACTTCAAGTCAGTTCAAAAAGTAAATATAAGACAGCAATCTTCAAAAAGGCTTAAATACCATAAATATTTATAGACACTTGGTGCTAGAATTGGCTATGTTTTCTATTCTAAATCCAAAAGGACAAATTTTGAAGATCCATTATCTCAAGTACATAGTGCAAGGTAACCTAACTTCATGATTCAACCAATATTTGCCGTAAAAGTAAATGACAACGCATTTGGAAAAAATCTTTTTATTTTGCGAGCGTATGCAGTCAGAGGAATGTATACACCGTATTCCATGATTCTAGCTGCGCCCGTTTGGTTTGGTTGGTATTTTTATCCCCTTTTTCCTATTTTACTCTCTTAAGAGTACGACATTCTAAAATCTCTTTTTTGTCTACGTAGCCGTAACCGTTTAGTTGGTACCATTATTATCCCCTTTTTTCCTCATTCTAGCTGTAGCCGTTTAGTTGGTACCATTAAACTCTACCATCCCTCTAAAGTCCAAAAAGTCAACACCAAATATATTTTTTGAAAATTTGTTTTGATACATATATTTATATTGTAGTTGGCGACAAAGTGATTTTTTTTTATTTTGAGCAAAAATTAAATTTTTATTAACGTTTTAATTACACTACTCAACAAAATGAAAAAAATTTCATGTACTCCGGATGCGATAATTTTTTCTGTGTAGATAACCTTGACATGAGCTCGAAATACGCAATAAAATTTTTTTTTCGTTTGGTTTTTTTTTTATTTTTTTTTTTAAATTTTAAAATTTTTTTTTGTTAATTTGTTTCGTCTGGCATAACTCGGGAACCACTAGCCCGATTTAATTGAATTGAATTTTAAAAAATTTAAAATTACAATTCCCTTAATCTGTTCATGTATTGTTTTCCTATACAAGCAACAGTTTCCAAGTTAAAAATGAATATATAAAGGAAAAAACTTATTTTTTGCCTAAAGATTTAAATTTTTTTTTAAAAATCCATAAAAAATCCAAAATGAAAAAAAATGTCAAATCTTATTACTTTTACGTAAAGTCACATAACCTATGAGCAAAATGAGACAAAGATCATGAAAATCGATGCACGCGTTTCGCTTTTATTCGCAATTGAGTAAAGGTATGAATTTCAAAAATTTGCTCGACATATGCACAACTTTGTCTATGGTAAGGTTTTTTCTTTTTTTTTGATTCTCAGAATTAACAAAACGGATAAACAAAGGGTTATTTAATTTTTATGATTGCGTAAGCAAAGTAATAAACGCTAATAAATGTGCGTGAACAATTAAAAGGAAAAAAGGAAAGGGGACTTTTTTAATTATTTGGGTTTTCCGTTGGCTACCTGTATGATTTTTTTTACAGAAATGCAACCCACATTTAAGGGTGGTCATTATTCGGAAAATTTAAGACTCACACATGGTGAAACAGGTATGTAGCCACCGTAAAAAAATATATACCCATTTATAAGTACCTGTCAGTAAAATACTAAACAATACACAGTATAAATAGGTCTTCATTGATCGATTTTACTCATTCAACAAGTGTCGACGAACGCGATAGTTAAAATGAGGAAACGTTCGCGAGGATTTGAATGCAATACCAATCCAAGTAATTTTTGTTACATGTGCGCCATGCTCGTCACTCACATCGCCCAGGTTGTCCGGAAAGAAGTCCAAGTGCGAGTGTAGAAAATGTATCTTAAGCGACATATTTGCTCTAATTTTTTTATAATTTTGGAGTAGTTGTTCGACGATCTCTCTGTAATTTGAGCTTTTGTTGTTTCCAAGAAATCCGGAAACAATTTGCCGAAATGAGTTCCAAGCTGCAGCTTCATTTGGTGATAAAATGTGCTCAAAATGTTGGTCTTGCAACAACTTTTTAATTTGCGGACCGTCGAAAACGCCTTCCTTAATCTTTGCCGATGAAAGGTGAGGAAAAATGGTTTTCAAATAGGCGAACGCTTCGCCATCTTTGTTGATAGCTTTCACGAAGTTTTTTATGAGTCCGAGCTTTATGTGAAGAGGTGGGAGAAAAACATTTTCCTTTTTTATGAGTGGTGTATATTTCACGTTGTCGCTGCCGGGGATGAAGTTAACTCTTTCTGTCCAACTCCTCCTGGTGTAATGATGTTGACGATCGCGGCTGTCCCAAAGGCAGAGAAAACAACAGTACTTTGTGAATCCACCTTGTAATCCACAAAGGATACCGATAACCTTAAGGTCGGCACAAACTTTCCAATCGTGCCTCTCATAGTTAAGGCACTTTAGTAGATTGTCCATGACTTCGTATGTTTCCTTGGTGTCAACGGCATGAGCAATTGGAATCGAAGGTTTCTTGTTGCCGTTGTGCAGTAAAATTGCTTTAAGGCTCTGCTTGTTGCTGTCGATGAAAAGACGCCACTCTCCTGGATCGTAAGAGTACCCGAGTTCACCAAATAATCCGGGAATGTCCTTACAAAAACAGATGTTGTCTTTTTTTGTGTAGTACCTTGCGTATGGTTCATGACGCTTCCTGTAGATTGTTGTCACCACACCAGGAGCCAAGAAACCGAACTGTTGCATGCGCGATGCATGCAACTCTGCATCTTCCTTGGAGAGTTTCAATTCTCTAACCCAATCGTTCAGTTCTGCTTGGGAACATAAGCGTTGACCTCCATGCAATGTATATGTTGACTCGCATTCTGATGTGGTTTCTACTGTCTCCGGATCTGATGTTGGATGTATCGCCTCATTATTAGATGCCCATCTTGAAACGGACGGTTGCGGGTCCACTGGTTCTTCGGAAAATGGCACTGGAAAATTCACTGTTGAAACAGCAGCGTAAGTCCATCGTATATGTTTTCCCACGCCTGTTTTTTTGCTAAGACAGAAGTAGCAATCTGTTACATGGCAAAGCGGAGCTCTCCAAAGCATTGGCATGATGATTCTCGGCTGTCGTCTGAAAGAATTTCAATAATAAGTTATATATGTTCTTGAATTTCGTAATCTACACTTACCTTGAGTCAGCTAGCTGTACGTAGGACCTTGGACATAGAGCACTTGGTGTCCACCGCTCATCTATGTTTGAGACCTTTAAATTGAAGCTCTCTTCAAATGAATCTCTCAATTTAGGTGAAAAACAACGCTTGTTTTTTTCAGAAACGTATTCTCCGCACATGTAACAAAAATTACTTGGATTGGTATTGCATTCAAATCCTCGCGAACGTTTCCTCATTTTAACTATCGCGTTCGTCGACACTTGTTGAATGAGTAAAATCGATCAATGAAGACCTATTTATACTGTGTATTGTTTAGTATTTTACTGACAGGTACTTATAAATGGGTGTATATTTTTTTACGGTGGCTACATACCTGTTTCACCATGTGTGAGTCTTAAATTTTCCGAATAATGACCACCCTTAAATGTGGGTTGCATTTCTGTAAAAAAATCGTACAGGTAGCCAACGGAAAACCCAAATAATTAAAAAAGTCCCCTTTCCTTTTTTCCTTTTAATTGTTCACGCACATTTATTAGCGTTTATTACTTTGCTTACGCAATCATAAAAATTAAATAACCCTTTGTTTATTCCGTTTTGTTAATTCTGAGAATAAAAAAAGAAAAAACCTTACCGTAGACGAAGTTGTGCATATGTCGAGCAAATTTTTGAAATTCATACCTTTACTCAATTGCGAATAAAAGCGAAACGCGTGCATCGATTTTCATGATCTTTGTCTCATTTTGCTCATAGGTTATGTAAAAGTAATAAGATTTGACATTTTTTTTCATTTTGGATTTTTTATGGATTTTTAAAAAAAAAAAAATTTAAATCTTTAGGCAAAAAATAAGTTTTTTCCTTTATATATTCATTTTTAACTTGGAAACTGTTGCTTGTATAGGAAAACAATATATGAACAGATTAAGGGAATTGTAATTTTAAATTTTTTAAAATTTAATTCAATTAAATCGGCTAGTTTAAAAAAAAAAATAAAAAAAACCAAACGAAAAAAAAAATTTTATTGCGTTTTTCGAGCTCATGTCAAGGTTATCTACACAGAAAAAATTATCGCATCCCGAGTACATTTTGACTGTTGACTAGTGTTATTAACGTAAAAATAGCCATATTATTTATAAAATGATAACAACATTTTAAGAATAAAGCCACTTGCCTTTATAACATAAACGTATGAAATCAAATATCTGTGGTTTTTACAAATAACTACTTACGTCGAAAAATCAAAATGTTCAGGAGAGCCAAAATACGTTTCTCTTTCTAGTACAATTCATACTACAGTTAGACTTCTATAGGTATGCAGGAAAAATGTATTAAAAGAAACAAGTTCCAAATATGTTTAACCGTACATAGATAGAGCATGCATAGTTAACAGTTTAACAATAAAATCGAGAAATTTTGAGATACGCGATTACACTATGCAACAATAAAGAAATTGTGTCCAAGCCGAACAAATATGGATATTTTTTTAAATTGTTTACTAAAATTAAATTTTTTGTCGTAGGTACGTTTAATATTTGTATTCTAATTTTGGATATATTGGCCCGATTGCACCCGCTTATATGTTTAATTAAAGGTAATTATTATGTCTACCAATGTTGCGGGTTACACTTTCACACAGAAACAGTGGAAAGCCTCCAAAAATTTGTGAGTATATTTTTTTTTTGAAAAATATCTCTTTTTGCTGAAACGAAAAAATCATAAAAAATAAAAAAGGCGGTAAAAATATTTTTTTTTATTTTTATATAGCCAATATTCTAACGCAAAAACATTGTTATGAAAAAATCTATGGATAAATGTTAGAAGTTATAATACTCTTTGAAGCCACAAAAGAATTAAAAAAGAATGCTTTTTTAGTATTTGATTAAATAGCGGGAAAAGTCCCATTGCAAATTAGGTAATTTGCAATTCCTTCGTGAGTACTTTTAATTTAACATATAACCGTGTTTTATCGGACTTATATTTCCAAAATGAGAGTACAACTATTTAAGGTACCTTCGCCGAAAATTTGAATTTTTGTAACAAATATAAAAAAATTATAATCATTTTCGTGTTTAGAAAGCCCAATTACATCAGAAAATGTTATATATATATATATATATATATATATATATATATAATTTCACCCCCTACGAATAAAAATCACTTTGTGGTGCACGTTTTTGTTATAGGGGAATGCGCACACACAATATCAAGTAAGTACAAGCAGACATATTGAAAAATGTGCTTAAATACTCTAAAATATTAGGCATATAATGGGTATTTTTAGTCCTTGTGAGGGAAAATTTGTTCCCTTTGGGTCGATTATGCCCAGTTTCAATCGCAACCGATCTAAGACTATAAGACGCATAATATATAATGTATAATTTGGACGTCCTAGCTAATTTCGTTTAGATGCTAGCGTACTTTAGATGCTGAGGGGTGCCCTCAGCAGCCATTTGAATGAAATTATTTTCCATTATTAACCGGAAGGATTGTACTTTCAAATAAAAAAAGAAATTTGAGAAAATATTCAGTAGTTTTTTTATAGCATTTTCAAAAAAAAAAAAAAGTTATTTGTCGGACCCTATATATACTTTACAGGGTCTCAGGTCGATATTTCAAGGTGTTACAAACGGAATGACAAAGTTAGTACACCCCCATCTTGGAGGTGGAGGGTATAAAAATGTATAAACAACATCACCAAATTTGTATACCCTACACCACAGGGTACACTCAGAAAAATGGCATTCTTAAATCTGAGTAAAATCCATACTCCAATTTAGTTTAATAATTTTACTCCAGTTTATTTAAAATTTCCTTACGAGAAGGAAAATTAACTAGATATGAGTACAGTTTCCTTATCTCAAAGACAGAAGAAATAGTACATATAATCAAAATAGGGTAGTAAATTTACTTAAAAATATGTCTTAGGATCTGACAATTAAGTATATTCACACTTTTGCGGAAGAAAATTGACTAGCTTTTATGAAAGAAAATAACGAAGAAAATGTTTGTATGGAAAGTTTTTACTTAAAAATATGTTTATTACTTCAAATAAAGTAAATATATGTACTTAAATTTATGCCATGTTCCTCATACATTCAAGTATAAATGAACTTATAAAAAATACTTCAGTGTGTTTAGAAAAATACATGAATAGTAGTCTATGAAGCAATTCTCGTTCGTTAGCAAAGACTTTCTTCATAAGTACTTTAAATATTACTCTAAACAATCACTGCGAAGGCGCCTACCTAACCTCCGCAGCAGTCATGGTATAAGTAAGATGAAACGTTTGAGAACTATTCCATGTTGTAATTTTTCATATGAGTGTTGCATACTTTGAAGCGAAATAATTTATTTCATTTATCAAGTAAAGTCGTAGTCAGGCTGAGTACAAATTTAATTGGTTTAAGGAAAATTTTCCTCCGTTTGAGTATAAATTTACTTGGTATGACTACAAATTTACTTGGATTGTGGAAAAAAATCGGAATATTTTCCTCAGTTTGAGTATAAATTTACTTGATTTGAGTAAATTTTCTTAAAATTTTTCCTCGGATTAACTAAAGATTTACTTTATTTGAAGAAAAAATGTCCTCAGTTTGAGTAAATTTTACTTGCTTTGAGGAAAAGTTGAACTGGAATTAAGTTCAAAGCATGTCCTATTTTCAAGGAAAAGTTTGTACTTGATGTGAGAAATTATTGCCTTAGCGCTATACGAAGTTCAATTTTCCTCAGATTTAGTACATATTTACTTAATCTGTGGCATACTTTTTTCTGAGTGTCTAATATCTTTGTGCATTTGTTTGTAACACCCAAAAGGAAGCTAGAAAGACCCATCGTTTATTGTACCGATCTACATTGAATCACTTTTTGAATTGATTTAGCCATGTCCGTCTGTCTGTCCATCTAGTGTTGTAATCACGATATATGTCGCAATTATTGTACGAAACTTGGCAAAAACGTCGAGGACGGACGCTATTTAATTTGAAGCAAATCGGTTCAGATTTAGATATAGCCCCCATACAAATGTTGCTCCCGATCTGCTCTAGAAGCCACATAATTTAAGAGATGATGATCAAATTTTGCACAACACCTTATATCTAAGATATCATATAGTCGGCCCCGACCGACTATATCTATTTTAATATTTTGCTGGAGCATCTTCCACTTCCATCAGTAAACCACAGCATTGTGGTGGAGTTGCATTTTTAGTTTTAATGTTTGGTCATTTGTTATTGTCAAACAATTAAACGATTCAATAATCGAAAAGTTTTTAAAGTGGATGTAGAGTAGAGGCCATTTTCAATCTTTTTTCGACACAATAAAAAAGGAAGCAATCCGGAACAATGTACAATATCTCGATTTTTTTAAATTTTTGTTTCTATTCAGCGAAAATGTATCGGTTATAACTTTAGTCATACCAGGGGGTATGACTTAATGTAGCGCTTAACTAATGTTTTCGATCAGTGTCGAGGGTTGATCAGCGAGGGGAAAATTCTCATCAGTGTCAACTTCTATGTTGTTTATTCTTAGTAATTAAATTAATACTTTTACGTGCTAAGATGGTACGAAAAGAAATACAAATTGTAACAATCTGGCGACAACAGCTATATAGATCAAACTCGGCGTGTAGAACCTTCTCATTCGTGCTGTGTAGTGATATTTCTAATGTGTACTTTTAGGGGTGAAATGGGCAAAGAAAAAGAAATGGGACAAAATTTGTATCCAAGTAATAGTCGTTGACGGAATTATGAAATTCGTACTTGGTAAGATAAAGAAAATTTTAGACTTTTTTTCTAGGAGTTCAAAATTTACCAAGTATACTTCTAATAGTTGTACATACAGGGTGGCTGATGAATACTGCTACCATGCTACTTAATGCTGTTGTTAAAGGACTTAAGTGAATCCCTTTCAACACTGTGTGGTTTCAACAGGATGATGCGACTTTGTCACATAGCCAGGTCCTGCTATGAGAGAGAATTGCTGCGAAAGTTCCCCAAGAAGGTGATTTCTAGAAACTCGACATTTCGTTGGCCCCCAAAGTCTCGTGACCTCACTGCACCTATCTTTTTCTTGTGGGGTTATTTCATCTGGAAGTTTACAAACCAAATCAAAAAAATGGATGATTTAAAGCAATGCATTCGAACAACAATTGAGATAATTCTTACTGCAACTCTGCAGGATGTAATGAATAATGAATTTTGCACATACGTCACCGGGCTATTGTCATGTCATTTAAATTCTTTTATTTTTAAACCCGTTAAAAAGGTTTAATAAAAATGTATCGGTTGTCAAATGAACAAAGAAAAAGTAATTTACATGAATTAAACAAAAAGTTATTTTAGTTTCTTAATGTAGTGTCATTCATCAGCCACACTGTATGTTGGGTTTAAAAAAATGTGAAATCGTCCAAACCTAATATTTAGAGTTCATTTATTCTGTTAAAGATTTGTGTTTTATATTACATTGTCTGAATATGTTTTAGGTATTAGTTTGATATTTATGGTCGAGGACTATCACGCTATTTACTTCTTTCCAACATTTGACTAATCGACAATAATTTATTTATGAATGTAGGCGTATTTGACATGCCTTATTCTGATGTTAGTTCCTCACTATATGGGAGTGGCCTTTGGTGGGCGTAAACAAATTCCAAGTTTTATTTTTTCAACTAGTATAATGAATTTTCTTATTAAAACAAAATTTAAAATCTAATTCGATAATTATATGAGGCTGCAATCGACCCCCTAGCAAAACAACGATTAGATTATAGTTTTAAAGGTTTCGATTAGAAAGTATATCAGATGATGGTCTAATTTTAAATATTGATTTTAAACGCTATTCGAATACAATAATCGCATGTATTGTTGTTTTTTTGTTGTGCATACGATTGTCGTTTTAAAAAATATGCAGAGTTTAAGATTATTATTGTAATCAGTGAATGATTTAACTTTTTCACTCAGTCATTTCAGCGTATTTTATATGAAAATTTGTTAGTAAAGAACCACGCGATATTTTTCGTCAGAGTAGAAGAAAGAAGTTCAAGAAATAAAAACTGCATTCGAATCACGAAACGATACACAAATCTTAATAAAATTTAATTTCAAAGTTCATGCTATTCTACTTGATAAATTTAATACTTTTTCCAATTTTAAATACTTTAATTGATTTTGAATCTAAATTTTAGAAAAAACTTTTCTCCATTTCCTACACGTTTTGAATTAGCAGTTGGCACTACGGCCACAAAGTGCACATTTCGACATACATATGTACATAATTTTTATAAAATTGAAATAAAAAAATTACTTGAGAATAAGAAGACTTTTGATCTTGTACTTATATAAAGTTGGTCCCATGCGACACCTTGCGAGTGAAAATTAAATATTAAAAGAAACAAGGAAATAGGCGTTAAGTTCGGCCGGGCCGAATTTTATATACCCTCCACAGTATTATCGGTACAGTACAGTATTATCGGTAGAGTAGAGGCTGTCGACATTACACAGAAGTGCATTACCATATTAGGAAAATTGCGATTCTTCATTATTATAATATAAATAGTCCTCTACTATATATAAATATTAATATAATTATTAGTCAGAAATCTTCAAAAATGTGCCCTAAATATTATTAGGTAGAAACAATTTCCCTCAAGTCCGATTTTCCCCATTTAAATTTTTGATTTCAGCTACAGCCTCAATTCATACCCCTTATTTGCTGCGTCTACGTAGACAGGCGAGTGCAAATACTGGATATCTCGATCCTAGCTACAACCGTTTGATTGTAGTCAAATTTAATTCCATTTAGATCCTGAAACTACGAATATCGGAAGATATCTTTATTATTATCGTCACCGCCGTCAGAGAATTGTACACACCGAATTTTATTATTATACCTGCAGCCGTTTGGTTGGAGCCATTTTTATTCCATTTTCCGACTGAAAGTACAAATTTCGAAAAAATCCTCTTTATTTCGCATCTTCACTGTCAGATGAAAGTACACACCGAATTTCATGATTTCAACTTCAGCGGTTTGGTAGGTACCATTTGTTATCCCTCTTTTGAAATTGTATCCCTTAAAAGTACGAATTTTTGAAAAATCCCTCCTTTTTACGTATCTACGCAATTAACGGATGTACATTCCAAATTTTCTAGCTGTTATCGTATCATTGGTACCATTTTTATCCCTTTTTGTCCCATTTCACCCGCTAACCCCGCTTTGGTCATTACACCTTACTAGAGTAAGGTACGGAACAAATCTCAAGTATATAAGAATCGGAAATTAAAAAAAAATATTAAATAATCTAAATATTAGGGGTATTTTCAGTCCTTGTTAATGAAAAAATGTTCTCTCTGGGCCGATTTCGCCAACTTTCAATCCCAACCGATCTGCAACCATAAGACAAATTTACTGAAAAATTCCGTTTCGGAAGCTAGCGTGCTTTCAACAGACAGACGGACATGGCTAAATCGTCTTAAAATTTTACAAGGATATAGAATATATATATAATATAGAATATTTATGGGATCTCCGTTGAATATTTCAAGGTATTACAAACGGAATGACAAAGTGAATATACCCCCATCCTGGAGGTGGAGGGTATAAAAAAAATCTTACACAAATAAATCGTTTATGTAAATAAATACTTTTTAATTATTTAAATCCAGAAGAGCAAAAACGGAGGCGAAAGCAATAAAGAGAGAAAAAGTTGAAGGAAGTTTCCGGCTCTTGGCGACCGTCTTCAGGTGGCTTCTAAGCAACTTTTAAATAAAATGCGCGGACTCTTTAAGTAAATGATTCTACTAAACGAATGAGATTATCGGTGAAAATAATCGCATCAAGCATCTCATTGAGTTGCATATGGGCATCTCCCAGTGGCCCGGACGCGACATTCACACGCCGTAAACAAGAAAGAAACTGGAAAAATCGATCAGCCTTTTTAGTGTTCTAAAGCTCTTAAAGAGTACTACGTTTTAAAAATATATCATCAGGATTTAGTACAAAATTATAAACAATTTTACATTGAAACCGACGCTACAAAAAACAGAAGTACTTTTGAAGCTCTTATAGAAATATTCAAAGTTTAGCGATTTTTTGAGAACATTGTTTTTCCATATATGCATGTAAATGAAAGTCAGAGAATATATTTTCTTCGTATATTTATGAAATATGAGAATTATCTCTTAGATTTTTTTAATTAGGTACCGCAGAAATACGGACGCGACAAAACCCACGCGTAGTAAAAAAGTAGTAATTTTCGTTATAACACTTTAATAAAAATAAAAGAGAACACGTTAACTTCAAGTTTCATAATAAAAAAGTTGTCGAAATAAGGAAAAAATAAATTTAAAAGTTGATTTCATTTTTTTGGGAGATGCCCATATGTAAGTATGTGTATACATAGGTATATAGATACCCAGCATACTTTTTTGCCGTGTCGCTCTTAGATGTCCTCATTTTTTCGTTTGTTTCATTTCGGTCCGTTAATCAAGTAATAAATGCCAGTTGTAAAAACTTTCGATGTATACAAAATCTGTCAATCTCCAGACATAGTGGTTCTTACGAAAATGCCAATAACAGTTTTGGTTTATTAATTTTTCATCGCTGAACATTTGCCCTAAAAAGTGTCTGTCATAGCATGTTTTCGAGATATGTAAATGGACGACATTTATTTAAGAGGGTCATATCTGCTCTTTTTATACGTTAGAATTTGACCGGAGCCGAATATTGTTGTGTTCCGTCGAATTTCAAGTACTAAAAATTGTGAGGACAACCGAATACTATTCGGTATGTCGACATGTATTCACAAGTGAATTTTTCTGGACATCAGCGCCACCTAGTATGGAATAGCTGTTTAGTGTTATTAAGTTCGTATGCTCTAGACCATGACGGATACTGCATTATCAGTACATACATTGGCAACTGCATTATCAACAGTTATCCCGGTAAGTATACTCTGTTTGTCGTTATAAACACAATGGTAAAACTCATGAGCAACGGAATTTACCAAATGTTTGATATGGTGTCTTTTGTAGTTGAATAAACGAGTATGAACGAGAATACTTTAAATTATTTCGATATTATTTTTTGAAAAGAAAAGAAAAACACCTTTTCAAACTATTAATTCGTAATCACGAGTATGAAATTACTGTACTGCTGGGGGCAAATCACGGCATTCGAAAGCGAGAAGTTACGATCGAAATCAATTTTTATTTTCTGTGAAAGAAGAAGAAGAAGAGATAAGGTTTATTGGAACTAATCTCGTTAGAGTTTGAATTTTTGTTGTCGAAATTTATGTCCTTTTTACAAGAAAAGAGAGTGCATTTCGATCGTAACTTTATCGCTTTCGAATGTCGTGATTTGCCCCAAAAAGTACAGTAATTTCATACTCATGATTCCGAATTAATATTTTGAAAAGGTGTTTTTCTTTTCAAAAAATAATATCGAAATAATTTAAATTATTCTTTGAATTGAAATTGGAATTTAACAGTACAAATTGCTATTGATTAGGGAAGATGAACGACACTCCAGCGTTAACGGAGGCGGGGATTGGAATATCTGAAAAAGTGTCCCATGAGAGGAATCCGAAAAGTCTGGGTGAGAACACTGCTAGTGATGATTCAATTACAAGAAATAAGTGAAATTGGTGACCATTGAGGCTAAGTCCAAAAATGTTAAAATAAAATATTTTTTTGCATTTTTTTTAATATAAGCAATAATTGGCTACTATGTGAAAAATATTTTTTATTTCGTTTTTATTTATCGCAGCTTGTTATCCCGATATAAAGAAGAAAAAGCCCTAATAAGTACTACAAACCTTCTGAATATTATATTTTCGTAGATGCAGTAGTTTGGGAACGCCTGCGCGAAAAAACTATCGGAAAAATATTTTTTTGAATAGCTGGCTTTTTGATAGAATTTTAAAACATGATGTTTTCATTTTCTAATAGAAGTTATGTCGAACCTGTGTCGAACTTGCATATGGCGAAATCAATTTAAGCATAAAAATAATTTGAAAACAATGTGGAACATAAGTGTCACAACCCAGCTAACCAAATCAGAGATACAAGCCGACCGATTTTAAGCCGATAAGCCGCCGGATGTTTCTGAACGAGCCGCACCGCCGCCGATTTCATTGGCTCAAGTAGACTTCAACCACGCCGCCGTGATTTGACGGAGTTCTAACTCAGTGAAATCTTTCTACCAAAATGGACAACCCACTTAAAATTACTATATAGAAAGTTGAATGATTGTATTTTGACTTGAAAATCGCATTTATATAAGTCAATTCCAATACGCGTGGCCATGTGTTCCTATAAATAACAATAAGGCTGTTTTTCTTTAAGACTCTGATAAGAAAACCCCAAATAAAAAGTTAAAATTTAACTAAAAAAAAATTTCCTTTTTAAAATTATCACCAACAGCAATACCAATGTGTGTATAAAAACAAAATTTGACAAAAATATTTTATATTAAAAATGTTGGACTTAGCTTGGATAATTATCCAGTATAGTTCAAATTGATGGTTATCGACCATAAGTCCGAAAAAGTCAACAGAAAATATTTTTTGAAAATTTGTTTTGATACAAATATTTATATTGTAGTTTTATTTTGCGTAAGAAATTAAATTTTTATTAACGTTTTTGTTATCGCAGCTTATTATCATGGCGTAAAGAAAAACAGCCTTAATAAACAATAGCTACTCTATTGCGCTTCTTTAGTGTGTCAAAGTAGGTAGAGTATTATCATTCATTGGAAAGATTATGATATTCAAGATGTCTGGTCAAATATGCCTCACATGAAAAGCTGTAATTGCCAAAATATTTATAAAATTCATCCATATTATAAATTTTGGGAATGGATTCCCACTCCCAAAAAATAATTGTATGGGATAATAATATAAAATTATGGGAACATTGGCTAATATTAACAAATATTGAACTACTTGCCAAAAAATAAAAAAGGTGTTAAAAACCAATACAAATTATTCCTTCCATTTTCCCAAAATTGTCAAATAAAGAGGGGTGATCGAATGACAGAACGAGCCGGCAAATCAGGCGAAAGCCGCCGCCGACGACCCATTTTGAACAGCGCCGCCGCCGCCGATAATTATGGGTCGGCTTGTAACTCTGAACCAAATGACCGGGCTTTGGCTGAACTCTTCAGACATATTCGTACCGAATTCGTACAAAAGTCAGAACGATTCGTCCAAGGGAATTTTATTTATTTTGTTCCGAATATGTCTAAATGAATTCTGAACGATTTCTGACCGCAGGCAGGCGTTTAAACGGTACATACATTTATTCAAAGAATTTTGTTATTGTTTTTTCTTCTTTGGGATGATAGCTATTAACGAAATAATTTTCTATTTTATTATTTTTCTTTTTCACAATTTTTGGGCGACTATATATAAAAAATAATATTGTTTTCGAGTTGAGAATGCCAAAATACATCAGAAAATTTCCGTGTCAGATAAATTAAAAAAATCAAGTCAAATTTATACTTTTGGATAAGAGCATTTTCAAATTGTCCCGATTTTTAAATTACATTTCATAATTTGACACTGGGGTGGAAAATCAGGAATTTTGTTATGAGGTTATTTTAAAAAATTCTTAACTTTCTTCTGGTAGGAGGGAGATACAAATTTATTTTTGGTGAATTTTAAGCAAATTGATTCTAGTTTAAAATAAAATTATCAAATCTTAAAAAATATATATTTTTTCTAAATCTCTGTAATTTTTTAATAATCAAAAAAGTACCTCTTCAATTTTTTTAAATAAAACTTTATTTGCACATAATAGTGTAATTAAGTAGCTATATAAAAAATAAAAATATTAATATAATTTCAAATTTCATCAAAATTAAAGATGGTAAAAATCAGCACTGGGCGAAATCCTGTGATATTACGCATTAATCAATTACTAAACCTGCATGATCGAAGCAGAAATTATGGTTGAAGTTGAGTGAGTGGCTTTGGAGACCGTCGTTTTGAAAGTGTTTTTTACTATTGGAATCATTAAAATACATATATTTTCAACGTCTAAAATAAATATCAATGGGTTGTATGCTTCGATTTACGCGAAGTAATAAAAGATCGTGCAAATTATTTTACTAAATAAAGTATCGCACAATGTCATCAAAATCAATATTTTTTAATAATTGTACAAATATGGACAAGAGTATCAAAAGAGTTTTGAAAAGTAATATTTTTTGTGGGATCTGTGATAGATTCAGACATTCATGAAGTACTGAATATATGATAGAAACCCCTTCTTAACATAGTTCATGTGACTCATTTTAATGAAGAGCAAGTATATCGTTGTTCAATAGTCAGCGTTTTAAGTAATATTTTAAAATAATTACAGAATTTCGCAGCTTGTAGAAATATATATATATATATATATATCTTGGTCTGCAAATAAAGTGTGTATGTTTTTTGTGCCCTCAGAAGCCCTTAAACAATTATATAAATTCCATGGTATTGAAGCTACACGAGGCTTACAATAATGTGGTATACCTGTTAAAAAGTGTCATTTAAAGGGAGCATTCCGGTAACAAAATGCCTATTTTAAATTTAACAATCAGTATTTTTGTTAAGACAGCATGATCCAAATGTTATCCATTAGGGTTTGTTGATTTTAGACAATTTTTGATTTTCAAAAACGTGTAGTTAAAAAAACTGTGGAATACTTTGTCATTCTAAGATATAATTTTATTTTTGTGATAAAATTTAGTTAAACTCTGTAAATCGTCAAAAGAAAAAAGTTATTTATACACTCCACGAGAGTATTATGTCTTTGTGCATTTGTTTGTAACACCCAACAGGGAACGAGTTAGACCCATCGTTTATTATACAAATGGGCTTAGAATAACTTTCTGAGTAGATTTATTAAATTACAGGTCGCAATTATAGTCCGATCTTAACAAAAATTGGCACAAGTAAATTTTGTCTTATGGTTGTAGATCGCTTGGGATTGAAAGTGGACGAAATCGGCCCAGAGGCAAAAATTTTTCCCTCACAAGGACTGAAAATACCCCTAATATTTAGAGTATTTCAGCATGTTTTTTGAACATATTAGCTTGTATTTACTTGATATTTGCAATGCGCATTCCCTTTATAGCATAAAAGGGCACCATAGAGTGATTTTTATTTATAGGGGGCGAAATGGGACAAAAAGGGATAAAAATGGTACCCATCAAATGACAACAGATAGAAACACGAAATTTGGCGTGCACATTCCTATAATAGAGTAGATACATAATATAAAAGTATTTTTTCTAAATTCGTACTTTTAAGGGGTTAAATGGGGATAGATGGATAAAAATAGTACCAACCTAACGGCTGCACCTAGAGTAATGAAATTCGATATATACATTCCTCTGATTGCGTAGACACGTAAAATAAAAGAACTTTCCAAAATTCGTACTTTTTGGGGTTCAAATGGAAAAAGGGGATAATAATAGTACCTACCAAATGACAGCAGCTAGAATCATGAAATTCGGAGTATACATTACTCTCGAAAAATAAAACGTTTTTTCCAAATTCGTACTTTCAAGGGATACAATGGCTACAGGGGATAAAAATAGTACCAACTAAACGAATACAGCTAGAATGATGAAATGCAGTGTGTACGTCCCTCTAATTGTGTAGATACGTAAAATAAAGAGATTTTAGATAGTCGTACTCTTGAGGAGGCAAAATTGGAAAAAGGGGATAAAAATGGTACCAACAAAATGGCCACTGATAGAATCATGGAATTCGGTGTATACATTCCTCTGACTGCATAGCCACGTAAAATATTTTTTTCCAAATTCGTACTTTATTTTGTTGCTTTTACGACAAAAAATGGAAGAATCATGAAGTTGTCTTATACTGCGTACGTGAGAGATAAGGTTTTTTCAAAATGTATACTTTTGAAATTAAAATAGGATGGAAATACAACCAACCAAACGACTGTAGCTGAAAATACACTCTCTATCTCCCGATATTTAGGGTATTTATGATTGCTCCCTTATATTTACTTTATGAATTGAAGTATTATATCCATATATATTATACAAATATTGGTAGCCTTGGCTTATTAATTAAATTTCTTATTTTCATACAGTTAAATTTGTTGCGGACATTCCTCTTGTAGCTTGGAAGCACCACAAAGAAAATAAAAGTTTTAGCAGGCGAAATGGGACAAAAAGGGATAAAATATGGTACCAATGATACGACAACAGCTAGAATCATGAAATTCGGTGTGTACATCCCTCTAATCTCATCCTTCTAATTGCATAGACACGTAAAATAGAGGGATTTTTCGAAATTCGTACTTTTAAGGGATATATTTAAAAAGAGGGATAAAAATGGGACCTACCAAACCGCTGAAGTTGAAATCATGAAATTCGGTGTATACATTCTGACTATGAACACTCGAAAAAGGGTTTTTTTTCGAAATTTTTACATTTGGGCGGAGAATGGGGCGAATGGGAATATCTTTAAAATTTATACTTTTCTTATCACTTTGTCTGTATCTGAAAATGATTCTTTCTAATGGCGACGGACAATCGCCTAATATTTAGGCATGTTCACTTTCACAATTTCAGCATTTTATTTATATATAGTTGTAGATTTTAAACAGTGCGCATAAGTATACATTGTAATTTGAAATAGTAAACAAATATAGTAATGTGCATAAAAATATTACAATTTTCGTAATATGGTACTGTGCTTCTATGAAAAGTCGACATCCTTTAATCTGCTGGTAATACTGTGGAATGCACTCCGTGGTGGAGGGTATATAAGATTCGGCCGGGCCGAACTTAACGCCTTCTTACTTGTTTTTTTTTTCAAAAAAGACGTGTTTTAAATTTTTTTAACGATTGCTACAGAACCGCTGTTTCTAAGTGAAGGAGTCATTTGTAACATTGGTAGCCCTCGACTACCTTTAACGGTATGTAATTGTAATGAAAAAAAAATAAAATTAAAATTTTTTAAAATTAAAAATTTCAGAAACGTTTAGTTATGATAAGTTTTGTTATGCTTTGTCATTCTCCGATGTAATTTTGTTTTTGTGATAAAATTTAGCTTAGCTGGATAAATCATGAAAAGAAAATCGATTTAAAAACACGTTTTCTACTAAACTACTGTTTCTAAGTGAAAATTTTTTTAATTATCTTAAATTTAAGGTATTACTCGGTTCGATCGGGATTATAGTTCGACGATAATTTTAGCATATTTTTGTTGTGTTTTTATTTGTGTTTATATTTTCGTAAGATTCCCTGAAGATGTTCTTATACTAAAAACGAAATATTGGAAAAATAAATAAATAATTCAATAAAACTTAGACCTTGAGCACGAGTATTTATTCAGTTCCAGATATATTAAAGGAATGTCGATTGCATAATTACAAATTGATAAAAATAAATATAAAATCCCAAAATCTGTGAAGTAATACCTTAAATAATACGAGTAATACCTGGGAATGAATTAGCATTTCATATCATGTAAAATCACCACCCCCTTTTATATATGAAGGAAATACTGTTATGAAGCCAATACTTTAGATCAGAAAGAGTTATATTCAAAAAGGCTCATAAATCGAGTGGATATGATACGAATACGGTCGCACAATATGACAATATCAAAAAATCCCTCGACATTACTGGAATTGACCCTAAGTTAGTAGAAAATATGACTATTCCAAGTGGTTATCCAGTAAATATTGAAATAAATATTAAAAGAAAAAGCGTATTTATATTGGAATAAATATTCATTTTATAGGCCCACTCATGCTTATGTGATATAAATTTATGGTTCAGATTTTATAAACTACTCAATAATTCTAAATGGAATGCATCCCGAAGAAGTAAGCCATAAAATATTCCACAAAAAAAGCCAGTATCACTCACGAAGGTCAAGAATTAATTGCAGTAATTATTTAATCGAAATAATGTTTATTCAATCCAAAGCAAACATGAATGTATATACATTAGGTTGAGTAGTTTTTTAGGGATGTTTTTGACGGAAAATGAATTTACTACATGGCTCCAAATATTCCAGAAAGTGAAGTTTCTTATAAAGTTGCATTGTTGTATGTTTTTGCATTTAAAAAGATATAATCTGCAATCCACCATAATAACGGCAGATTAGAGGTTGTCGATTTCACGCATAAGTCCAATGATGCCGCCAGCCCAAAATCTACACCAAAGAGTGATTCAGTGTGGATTCTCTGAACCCCATACGCGGCAATTTTGCTTCTTGACATTGCCACCGAGATGAAAATGAGCTTCATCTAAGAACACGAAAAATTCTTACAGTTTGAGTTAAAGACTCAGTACTTTGGAAGTAAGTTCTTATTATTTCCCAATTTTGTGCGAACGTATAGCGTTCCATTTTGTAAATGTCAAACATAAACCAAAGTCAAGTAGTCGGTAGTTCAAATTAGAAAAATTAAGATAATTTTAGCTTATAGCGATATTTGTTAAATAAACTGTGAAGTTTTATTATTATAGTAATTAATTTAAGGATCACATCGATTAATCGAATATTTAGTATCAAATATTTGTTCGAATAATTCGATCAATCCGTACCAAATAATCGAATATTCGAAATGTTTTTGGAGCGAAATATCAAGTATAAATAATTGCACAAATGATTTGGTTTATATCACCAAAGTTTGGAAGGTATCCGCAAATTTTAATTACAACTTTGTGAAAATTAAATTTTTGCTTTGCTAGCTCAGTATACAAAAGTCTATTTGTGATTGAATACGTTTCAGAATATCCTGTCACTGAGAGAGAAAATATTGTCGCTGAAATTAGCCTTTTGTCCGAACTGGAGTAAACAATAAAAAAATAATACAAAATCCGACAAAGAACGAAAATAGAATCGAATGGAGGATTTTTATACACTCACTCTACAGAGTAGGAGGGTATATATCATTTGGGAGAGAAAGAAAGTGTAACGCATTGAAGGAGTGACTTAAGACCCTAAATATGTTTGAGCCATGTTCGTCCGTCAGGCTGGATGGCTGGCTGATGTACACGATAACTCTCGAAAGGAGTTAAGTAATCAATTCAAACTCTGTATATGGTAATATTTTTCCCAAACTTAGTTTAAGTTCGAAGATGGGCGATATTGTCTCTCTCTCTCTAGTACCTCCCACACAAATTACCTCTATCTCTATTTATAGCTGTTATAACTTATATACGGATGGTCGGAATACTCTGAAATTTGACAAAACTTTTATGGACGTTTCATATAAAGATTGGTTAAATTTTAAGGGCTGATGTTGATTTTGTATAAAACACAAATTATTTAGGAAATTATTGTCAATTCTTTTTATTATGATAATATTGGTATGGTTCAATTATGTATGGAACAAAATATCGGCCAAATGGCCGCCGCGACCTCGGCGGCTCACCTCCTTCCGATGGTCCAAATTTTCGATGACGCTGAGGCATAATTGAGGTTCTATGCCGTTAATGTGCCGAAATATCTCGTCCTTTAGCTCTTGAATTGTTGCTGGCTTATCGATGTACGCATTTTCTTTAAAATAACCCCAAAGAAAGAAGTCCAACCGTTTCAAATCACATGATCTTGGCGGCCAATTGACAACGCCACCACGTGAGATAACACGGCGCAAAAGAGCCATTGTTTCGTTAGCTGTGTGGCAAGTGGCACCGTGAAACCACATATCGTCCAAATCCATATCTTCCAATTCGGGCCATACAAAGTTCGTTATCATCTCACGATAGCGAAGACCCTTCACAGTAATTGCCTGACCGGACTCATTTTGGAAAAAATACGACCCGATGATGCCGCCAGCCCATAAACCGCACCAAACAGTCACTCTTTGCGGTTGCATTGGTTTTTC
Organism: Polietes domitor; assembly: GCA_947397865.1. NCBI lineage: Eukaryota > Metazoa > Arthropoda > Insecta > Diptera > Muscidae > Polietes > Polietes domitor. The sequence goes on along the minus strand of OX377621.1, from coordinate 102,800,887 downwards.
GACAATGAATGAAAATGCGGCAATTCTGCTTATTGACGAATCCATTGGGGTGAAAATGTGCCTCATCACTGAAGATGAATTTCTTCGAAGTGCACAATATGCATTTTGATTTGAACGCCCATTTTCATAATAAGTCTGAATAACTTTAACGCGTTGCTCGATTGTGTATCTTTCCCTGGTTCAAATTGAGTTAGTTTGAAAATGTCAAATGAAATGCAGAAAAAAACTTGACGTTTAGGTGTGGTTCACATTCAACATCGGCTCTTACAATTAAACCACCCTTTACTTGAAATATGGGCGATATTGCCACACCCCTTCTAGAACCTCCCACACAAAGTGACGTAAGCCTTGGCTAAAATAAAACCGATATAACTTCCATACTTGTAGTCAAAATCAGTTGCAGTTTGGTATTTGAAAATGTTTTTATAATTACATTAAACCTAAACAAGTAAGAAGGCGTTAAGTTCGGCCGGGCCGAATCTTATATACCCTCCACCACGGAGTGCATTCCACAGTATTACCAGCAGATTAAAGGAAGTCGACTTTACATAGAAGCACAGTACCATATTACGAAAATTGTTTACTATTTCAAACTATAATGTATACTTATGCGCACTGTTTAAAATCGACTACTACATATATATAAAATGCTGAAATTCTGAAAGTGGACATGCCTAAATATTAGGCGATTGTCAGTCGCCATTAGAAAGAAGCATTTCCAGATACAGACAAAGTGATAAGAAAAGTATAAATTTTAAAGATATCCCCATTCGCCCCGTTCTCCGCCTAAATGTACAAATTTCGAAAAAACCGTTTTTCGAGTCTTCATAGTCAGAATGTACACATGATTTATGATTTCAACTTCAGCGGTTTGGTAGGTTCCATTTTTATCCCTCTTTTTAATTATATCCCTTAAAATTACGAATTTCGAAAAATCCCTCTGTTTTACGTGTCTATGCAATTAGAGGGATGTACACACCGAATTTCATGATTCTAGCTGTTGTCGTATCATTGGTACCATATTTTATCCCTTTTTGTCCCATTTCGTCCGCTAAAACTTTTATTTTCTTTGTGGTGCTTCCAAGCTACGAGAGGAATGCCCGCAACAAATTTCAAATGTATGAAAATATGAAATTTAATTAATAAACCAAGGCTATTAATATTTTTATACTATGTATATATAGAATGGAAATAATACTTCAATTCATAAAGTAAATATAAGGCAGCAATCATAAATACCCTAAATATTGGGGGATAGAGAGTGTACTTTCAGCTACAGTCGTTTGGTTGGTTGTATTTCCATCCTATTTTAATCTCAAAAGTATACATTTTGAAAATACCGTATCTCTCACGTACGCAGTATAAGACAACTTCATGATTCTACCATTTTTTGTTGTAAAAGCAACAAAATAAAGTACGAATTTGGAAAAAAATATTTTACGTGTCTATTCAGCCAGAGGAATGTTTACGCCGAATTCCATGATTCTATCAGCGACCATTTGGTTGGTACCATTTTTATCCCCTTTTTCCAATTTTGCCCCCTCAAGAGTACGACTATCTAAAATCTCTTTATTTTACGTGTCTATGCAATTAGAGGGATGTACACACTGTATTTCATCATTCTAGCTGTATTCGTTTAGTTGGTACTATTTTTATCCCTGTAGCCATTGTATCTTGAAAGTACGAATTTGGAAACAAGTTTTATTTTTCGTGACTACGCAGTCAGAGGAATGTATAGTCCGAATGTCATGATTCTAGCTGTTGTCATTTGGTAGGTACTATTTTTATCCCCTTTTTCCAGTTTAACCCCAAAAAGTACGTATTTTGGAAAGTTCTTTTATTTTACGTGTCTACGCAATCAGAGGAATGTATATATCGAATTTCATTATTCTATTGGTTGGTACTATTTTTATCCCTCTATCCCCATTTAACCCGTTAAAAGTACGAATTTAGAAAAAATAATTTTATATTATGTATCTACTCGTTGATAGGTACCATTTTTATCCCTTTTTGTCCCTTTTCGTCCACTACAAATAAAAATCACTCTATGGTGCCCTTTTATGCTATAAAAGGAATGCGCATTGGAAATATCAAGTAAATACAAGCTAATATGTTCAAAAAACATGCTTCTTGTGAGGGAAAAAATTTTCCCTCTGGGCCGATTTCGCCCACTTTCAATCCCAACCGATCTGCAACCATAAGACACATTTAGGAAAAAATTGAACCTCCTAGCTCATTTCGTTCGGCCGCTATCGTGCTTTCAACAGACAGACAGACAGACGGACATGGCTATATCGTCTTAGAATTTTACCACGACCCAGAATATATATACTTTATGGGGTCTCCGATGAATATTTTAAGTTGTTACAAACGGAATGACAAAGTGAATATACCCCCATCCTGGAGGTGGAGGGTATAAAAATACTTATGCTTTAGCCACGCCCCTTCTAGTACCTCCCACACAATTGTCTCAACCCTAGGTAAAACTAAATCCTTTATAACTCCTATACTGGTGACTGAAATCCATTATTACTTCATATTTGATAATGTTTTTACAATTATTAGGGAATGAGAAAGATGGAAGCAATAGACACACATAATCCGGCATTAATTAAAATTTATTTAAGTCATACCTAAGCATGTAATGCTCTTCTTTCTATTGCTCAGACTTCAACATTAAGGAACGAGTTTTTTCGAAATCGAACTTTATTAAAACAAAGGAAAAGAATCGCCTTAAATCCAAAAGCTTTTTTTAAATAAAACGATGAGACATAAGTATGTGTTATATATCCTATCAAAATCTAAATAATTTACAGGAAATTTTATTCGATTAATCGAATGCGAGAGCTGCCGACTTTATTCGGTTAATTAGAAATTTAGTATTTTCGAATAAACGATTTTGCACGTCTATACAGCCATAGGAATGGACATACCGAATTTCGTATTCTAGCTGAAGTAATTTGCTTTTTATTTTGCATGTCTACGCAGTCAGAGAAATGTATACACCGTATTTCATTATTCAAAGAATAAAGACATCTCTTGATATCCGTACTTTTAACATAACCGGATAACATTGATACCGATCAAAACGTTACAATATATTTATTTTAATTATTTTACTACGAAAATTGGTATAGTTCAACCTAAGAATAGAAAGAAAATACTATGTTATACCCTCTACTCACAATCCAATTGCAACGTTTTTTACCATGTCAGTGACAATGTAATACCACACTGTGTAAAGAAGCCTATTTTGAAAATTCAGATTATTTTCATCAGATTTCAACGTTGAACGTCCAACCTGTGGACCCATTTTGGTGGTTATTTTTAACACATTGCACTACTTCATATCCATATCTTATTTACTTAGCAGACATTTATTTATTTAATTTCGATGTTTATGAAAACACATCACAACGAAGAACACGTTTTCGCGAATATTCGTTTTTCTTTTTTTTTGTTGCGATTTTTATAAAATATGGTTACTTTTACTTTTGATTCAAAAGAAATCTGCGGTCTCGAGGTGTGAATGACGTGTAAATAAATTCTTTAAAGAGAACTCGGACTGGTAAGTTAAAGCATTATTTATTTAGTGAATGAATGGCATGGCGCATATAAATTTCGGTAGATTGTTTAAAACATTTTTTTATGCCGAATCATCGGAGAAACAAGAGCCATAACACTTCTGGATCTGATGTAATTATTGATGATGTGCGAATTTTCTTCTTTTTGCGGATATCGCAAATTATGAGAGGTGGTGTTTAACACATTCACATTCAAAGGTATTTTCACAATTTTGCTCAGTTCTTTGTTGGCGTCAATTACACTAGACAACAAAATAAGCAACAAAATTTTGCTGCAGGTCCGTTGTACTAGTTTTAATGGAAAAACGAAAATGAGATAAATACATTTGTAATTATTCTTTTTTAATATTTGTTTCTAATTTGTTTGACTTTTCTAAATCGATTGTTATATTTAAGTGCAAATTGGACGTGTAGTACCTGAGACTTTAATTAATGTGTCTTTCATCACAGCCGATAGATAAACACTCTTGTTGGCCTGTTAATAAAAAATCTCACATAAGTTTATTGCTCTTCACTATGACGAAAACTAAATCTATATACGTGGGATTCTCTGCAAAACGGATCAAAAAAGTGTTCCTTTTTGATTTTTTTCTGATAATAAAGCTTATTCAGAAAGGCTGGTGTTGAAAGGGTCTGGCTGCGTTGCGTCGTTTCTGCGCAGTGCGGGGAGTTTGGAGTAATCAATAGAGGTTCTAAATTCCATAACTTCTGAAACAATTAAGATATTTAAAAGCGCGAAGATGCGTTTGAAGTGTATTTTGTTATGGATTTTTAAAAATGAATTAAATTCAAAAACATATTTTCTTGGCAATCGATTTTAATATTTTTTTCTTTAGAGGAAGCCCAATTGTTTACTATCAATTGCAGAAAACAAATTCCACACGAGTCGAACGTTATAGATGAAAACGTAAGATAATATTTTCCAACGAAATATAATTTTTCATATACAATATTATTTATTTTATATTCGAAATGATTGAAAGCTTAAATTAGTGTTCTCAGATGTCTTTTTTGGTGACTGTGTGAGTTTAGAAGTGGTGAAATGATTTTTTCAGTAGTTTAGACAAGGTGTAAAAACAATGAAAAATCTAAGAAAACGTAGGTATTGGAAAAAATATAAATTTTTATTTTTTCTGCAATCGCACGGCACGAAAAATTAAATTTTTCATCTACTAGCTTTTCTTAGTCTTTTTATCGTTTTTATACACAAATGAAAAAAATTATCATTCTGAAGATTTTCACTGATTGATTTTGCGAAAAAATAGAAGCCACCATTTCACCACTTCTAAACACACACATCCACTGAGGACACGACTTTAAGGTTTAAACAAAATGAATTAATCATTTCGAAAGTCAAAATAAAATAAATAAATTGTAATTAAGTCAAAGACATACATTCGTTGCGAAAGTTCTGACGAGATGGGGTAGCGCCTATCGAAACTGCGCAGTCAACTTTTAGCTGCAACAATAAAGGTCTCACTTTGCCTTTTTGCTAATTTTGGGTTCTGCTGAAGACTTCAGCACAACCTTTGGTCTTAAACCAAAATAAATGACAACAAATAGTAAAAACTTAAAAAAATAACGCGGCAGTACCATCCAATACTTTAAAAGTAATTTAAATGTATGTATGTGTTTGGCAAAAAGATGTTAAATAGGAAAGGACATTTGTACGGGGGTATATTGAAACATGGAACGATGTGACACGACTTGACTTTCACCAAGATCGATTAAACTTTTGTATATATATAAAAATTATACATAAATCTGAACCGATCTTACCCATTTTCGCCATAGGTGTTTTTAGTTGGATTATAAGATGTTGTGGTAATCTTAAAGAAAATCGGGTACAATATGTCGTTTCTAGAGCGGAAAATGTCAAATCGGGAGCGACATTTGTATGGAGGCTACATCTAAATCTGAACCGATCTAACCCGCTTTCACGACAGGTGTTTCTAGTTAGATTATAAGGTGTTAGGCCAAATTTTAAGAAAATCGTGCTTTATATGCGGAAAAAGTCAAATCTGGAGCGACATTTGTATGGGTACTATATCTAAATCTGAACAGATCTGACTGATTTTCACCATAGCCGTTTCCACTTCAATTATAGGGTACTGTGCCTAATTTGAAGCAAATCGAGAGAAATATGTGGTTTATAGAGCAGAAAAAGTCAAATCGGGGGCGACATTTATATGTGGGCTATATTTAAATCTGAACCGATCTGACCGATTTTCACCATAGCCGTTTCCACTTCAATTATAGGGTACCGTGCCTAATTTGAAGCAAATCGAGAGAAATATGTGGTTTATAGAGCAGAAAAAGTCAAATCGGGAGCGACATTTGTATGGGGACAATATCTAAATCTGAACAGATCTGACCGATTTTCACCAAAGCAGTTTCCACTTCAATTATAGGGTACTGTGCCTAATTTGAAGCAAATCGAGTGAAATAATTGGTTTCCAGAGCGGAAAAGTCAAATCGGAAGCGACATTTGTATGGGAGCTATATCTAAATCTGAACCGATCTGACCGATTTTCACCATAGCCGTTTCCACTTCAATTATAGGGTACTGTGCCAAATTTGAAGCAAATCGAGAGAAATATGTGGTTTATAGAGCAGAAAAAGTCAAATCGGGAGCGACATTTGTATGGGGGCTATATCTAAATCTGAACCGATTTGCTTCAAATTAAATAGCGTTCGTCCCTGATCCACAAAACTTACTTGCGCCAATTTTTGTTACTACTATAATTGCGACCTGTAATTCTTGAGATACAGCTCAAGAACCTACATCTTACGTCGGATCTTGATCAAATTTTGCAGATCATGATATATTTAACTACTGTGAATGAGAACTATAAAGGCCCATGTTTTGGTACAGGCTCCCTACAAATGTCCGTCCGATTTATCCTATTACCACAGTATAATCTGTATAATCCAATAAAACACCTGGGTTTAGTAACCAAAGCTAGGGAGTACGCAGGGAGTGGTGTAGGGTATAATATAGTCGACCCCGGCCGGACGGATTTGGCTCAAACAACTTAAAAAGTCGTGAAACGGATTTGTTTCAAACATACTTAGGGTCTTAAGTCACTCCTTCAAAGCGTTACACTTTTTTCAGTCCCAAATGATATTAATAATAGCATGCCGTTGGTTTAGTGGTGCTAACCTTTCGTTGTTCATGGTTTCGAGTTGTCTAATGGCCCGTCAACACTGTGTTCACTCATGATACGTGCTTTCGATTTTGGTTGAGAAGGACTATGGTATGTTTTTATTATTTTCAGGCTAGGTTTGTCTTGATGTCCCTACGGGTTTGCACATTCGTTCCCATATAAGTCCCTATGTCGAGGGATCCATTTATAAGTGACTACAGAAAACTGAGCCTGGACACCTCCTCAATGGTTCAGTAGAGTAGATGTTATGGTATTAAACACAAAAGGTCAGCTTGGCCCTTTCTATTTCGATGCGACCTGAAGAGCCTGGAAGACGCAGCAGCAGCTGTCAGGAAATTGGAATGAACATGTTTTTTGACCAGCTTTTTCTTTGAAGATACCAGAACCAACTTCACAATCTATTTTGGATGAGATTGAGCTATACATTTCGTGTATACCTCAGAAATGAAAACACCAATGCACCAATGAAGAGAGTGTCACAAAATTGGTAACCTATTTTGGATATTTCCGGGCGAAAACTTTTAACTACATTTTAGGATGTGAAACATGCAGTGAGATTGAGAGTTGAGATCCTGCTTGACTTTTTAGCCTTTCCTTGCGTATACTATTTGTGGTAATTATAACTGAGTTCCACTGTATTCGAAACAATCGTGCTCTTGAGTTTGGTTGGTTCTTGTCAAATAAACACTTCATAATTTCGAAAAATAATATTTTTCTAGCATATTAATATGAATATATGTATGTACAATGTATCTATTGTACAATGCACATATTCGTATAAATGGATTTCACCTTTTACGTCATATGGTGAACCGCACAGAGTTGCTGCCAAAATACGAAATTAACAAATACTCGCCGGTGTTATAAATGTTTTGATAAAGTTCCCATTTACTAAACATATGGTAGTGTTTTAATTGATTGAATTGGAAGCATTTCATTTTTTATTAACTGCCAAATAATTTGATTAAATCGATCGCACCTGTCCTGATGGGAAAAGATTCGATTACAAATAAACAAAATTCTCAAGTTGATGGCGACTGTATTTGCAACTACATTACATTATTTTGTGTGGAGCGAATATATATACTAACCATTTTATTCATACCCCCACCATAGGATGGAGTGTTTATTCATTTTGTCATTCCGTCTGCAACACCTTGCAATATTCATCGGTGACCTCATAAAATATATACATATATATGTTGGGTTATGGGTAAAGTGCTAAGACGATTTAGCTAAGTCAATCTGTCACACTAGACTAAGCGAAATGAGGTAGCGTGTTCAAATTGGTCACATATGTGTTAAATAGATGTAGATCAGTTGGGATTGAAAATTTGGGAAAACGGGAAATTTTAAAAATTAAACAAAACACAGCAACACTATCTCATTTCAATTCAATTCGGTAAAAAAGTGAAATCGGGAAGGATATTTGCATCCTGCACATGTATGTGTTTGTCAAAAAATTTTAAATCGGAAAGGACATTTGTATGGAGGTTTATTGAAACCTGGAACGATGTGACCCGCTTTCACCATGTATGTTTATTGGTGAAATATAATATGTAAAGTTTGGCCAAAATCGGTTAAACATTCGGGTGCAACATTTGTATGATAGCTATATCTAAATCTGAACCGATCTTACCCACATTTACCATAGGTTTTTTAGTTGGATTATTAGATGTTGTGCCAATTTTAAAGAAAAACGGGTACAATATGTGGATTTTAGAGCGGCAAAAAATCAAATCGTGAGCGACATTTGTATGGGGGCTAGTCTAAATCTGAACCGATCATACTCACTTTCAGCATAGGTATTTCTAGTTCGATTATAAAATGTTGTGTCAATTTTAGAGAAAATTAGGTACAATACGTGGTTTCTAAAGCGGAAAAAGTGAAGTAAGGATCGACATTTGTATGGGGGCTATATCTAAATCTGAACCGATCTTACCCAATTTCTGCATAGGTGTTTCTAGATCGATTATAAAATGTTGTACCAAATTTAAAGAAAATCGGGTACAATATGTGGTTTCTAAAGCGGAAAAAGTGAAATAGGGAGTGACATTTGTATGGGGGCTATATCTAAATCTGAACCGATTTTACCCACTATCAGCATAGGTGTTTATAGTTGGATTATAAGATGTTTTGCCAAATTTAAAGAAAATCGGGTTCAGTATGTGGTTCTAGAGCGGAAAATGTCAAATCGGGAGCGACATTTGTATGGGGGCTATATCTAAATCTGAATCCATCTTGCCCACTATCAGCATAGGTGTTTATAGTTGGATAAGATGTTTTGCCAAATTTAAAGAATAGCTGGCCCAATATATGGTTTCTAGAGCGGAAAATGTCAAATCAGGACCGATATTTGTATGGGGGCTATATCTAAATCTGATCTACCCACTTTCAGCATTGGTGTTTATTGTTGGATTATAAGATGTTTTGCTAAATTTAAAGAATATCGGGCTCAATATATGGTTTCTAGAGCGGAAAATGTCAAATCGGGACCGACATTTGTATGGAGGCTATATCTAAATCTGAACCGATCTTACCCACTTTGAGCATAGGTTTTTATTGTTGGATTATAAGATGTTTTGCCAAATTTAAAGAATATCTGGCTCAATATATGGTTTCTAGAACGGTAAATGTCAAATCGGGAGCGACATTTGTATGGGGGCTATATCTAAATCTGAACCGATATCCTCCAAATTCAATACTGATGGTCTGGATGGTTTCATTATAATCGGACAACAATTGCGACCTGTAGACTAGGGTATTATAAGTTAGTTTCGCGCCAAATGTTTGTTACACCAAGAAATATTCGAGCTAGACCCACCTTTAAGTATACCGATCGGCTTAGAATCCCCAGCTGTCTGTCCATCTATTGTTGTAATCACGATACAGGTCGGAATTATTTCCGATCTTAACAAAAATTGGCACAAATAAGTTAAGCTATTTAATTTGAGGCTAATCGGTTCAGATTTAGATATAGCCCCCATACAAATGTCGCTCCCGATTTGACATTTTCCGCTCTAGAAACCCCATACTGTACTCGATTTTCTGTAAATTTGGCACAACATCTTATAATCCACCTAGAAACACATATGCAGAAATTAGGTAAGATCGGTTCAGATTTAGATATAGCCCCCATTCAAATGTCGCTCCCGATTTGACATTTTCCGCTCTAGAAACCCCATACTTTACTGGATTGTCTGCAAATTTGGCACAACATCTTATAATCCAACTAGAAGCTCTTATGCAAAAATTTGGTAAGATAGGTTCAGATTTAGATGTCGCTCCCGATTTGTCGTTTTCCGCTGTAGAAACCACAACATCTTATAATCCAACTAGAAACACATATGCAGAAATTAGGTAAGATCGGTTCAGATTTAGATATAGCCCCCATTCAAATGTCGCTCCCGATTTGACATTTTCCGCTCTAGAAACCCCATACTTTACTGGATTGTCTGCAAATTTGGCACAACATCTTATAATCGAACTAGAAGCTCTTATGCAAAAATTTGGTAAGATCGGTTCAGATTTAGATATAGCTCCCATACAAATGTCGCTCTCGATTTGACATTTTCCGCTCTAGAAACGACATATTGTACCCGATTTCTTTAAATTTGACACAACATCTTATAATCCAACTAGAAACACCTATACAGAAATTCGGTAATATCGGTTCAGATTTAGATATAGCCCCCATACAAATGTCGTTCCCGATTTGACATTTTCCGCTCTAGAAACGACATATTGTACCCGATTTTCTTTACATGTGGCACAACATCTTATAATCGAACTAAAAGCACCTGTGCAGAAATTGGGTAAGATCGGTTCAGATTTAGATATAGCCCAAATACAAATGTTGCTCCCAAATGTTTAACCGATTTTGGCCAAACTACACATATTATATTTCCCCTATTTCGTTCCAGATTTCAATATACCCCCATACATATGTTCTTTCCGATTTAACACTTTTTGTCAAACACATACATTTACAGGATACAAAAATCCTTCCCGTTTTCGCTTTTTCACCGATATAAATTGTATACGGATAGAAAGTGGAGTGTATCATAGAGTCGGCCCCGCCCGACTTTAGCCTTTTCTTACTTGTTTTTGTTTACAAAATAAATAAAGAAATAAAAAGAAAAAGTAATAAAAAATATGTTTTTCTTGCGATTTGACAATTTTCTGTAAAACTGGAAGAAATTTGCTTGTAAAAAGAAAAATATGTATTTTATTTTTCACTTTGTCATTCCGCTTGTAATATATTTAAAATGTTTATCGGAAACTCCATAAAGTATATATATTCCGTGGTAAAATTCTAAGACGATCTAGCCATGCCCGTCTGTCTGTTGAAAGTACGCTAGCTGCCGAACGAAATGAACTAAGATGTTCAAAATTTCCGTGTGTCTTATGGTTGCAGATCGGTTGTGATTGAAAGTGGGCGAAATCGGCCCAAAGGGAAAAAATTCCCCTAACAAGGACAAATATCAAAATTTGTTTAGTATGTTAGTGCACTTCTACACTGAAAGAATTATCTTCATACTATTTATGACTTTGTCTTAACCTCAGTGAAATTTTTTCATTAAAAAGTCGTCAAAGAAACACTTCATAAAGCACAAATCAATGAAAAGTTTCATAGATTTTATGAAACATTTCTTAGAAACTATTCGATGAACTTTTGTCAAATTCATTATTTTTCATAATATGATTTATGAACATTTTCATAGATTCTTCATTAATTTTATGAAAAAGTTTCATAAATATTAATACTGGTGATTCCAATATAAACAAAAAAGCAGAAAAGGTCTGACTTGCTGACTAATCCAATCAACAGTTAACATCATTGCAAGAGTCTTTCCAATGTGTATGTATTTGACAAAAATCAGTGTAAATACTTATGTCAGAGTTAACAGAGGACAAATGAGAATTGCTAGCATTCAACCGAATAAATTCGACACACTAAAAACGTAGTTGTATGTTATGAAATATTTCATAAAAACTATGAAATTCTTTATTATATTTATGAAGACATTTCATAACACAAATGTTTTATTGGTTATAACATATTTAATAATATTTAAGAATTGTTTCTTTACTACTATGAAATCGTTCTTAGATCTTCCGAAACTAAGTTTCACTAATTTAACAATTTTGTTTTATGAAATATTAAATGTTTATGAAAAAATTGTATGAAACATTTCATTTTAGTTGTGAATTTTTCATACATATTAAGAAAAAAATCATTAAATTTATGAAAAACCTTAATAAATATAATATTATGAAGAAATCTGCCGGTTATATTGTGGAATGCACTCCGTGATGGAGGGTATATAAGATTCGGCCCGGCCGAACTTAACGCCTTTTTACTTGTTTTTATTCATTTCTGTTACTGTATTGTCACCATTCCATATTCTGTTAATTGTCCCTGTTCTCGTCTCAATTCCCGTGTGTTATTTGTTCTATGCCAATATATTTATCTCGCTTCTTGTTATTGTTGTACGTTTTTAACCTTAAATATAGTTGTTTATTTTTTGTCCAATACAGATAATACAGTTTCTTTTTCCTTGTATATTTTTACGTTAACTTTATTGTCGAGTTTATTAAGGGTACCATACAGCACATTACCTTATATTTCAAAGAAAACCTGTTTGTTTTATTTTTATTCTATTTCATACTGTTTATTAATATTAAAATATGAAATTTAATTGTTATATTTTATTCATTTATGTTGAGTCATTGTTGACACATGAAAAACATTTTGATATTGTTTTAGTATGTTGATCGCAAACTGGTTTCTTGCAAACGTTGCAGGCTTTTCTCGTCTTTCTTCTCCTTTTATCTGGCAAAGAAGCGCACAAATAACAGCATCCTGTTATTGGCTTCCTGCCATCAACAGTAGAAGCGGCCGTAGAAGTAGATGGTTGCTCGGTATAGGTTACCGTCTCCACTGGTCTTCCCAGAAAGCTCTCAATTGCTGTTTTGGTGGAAAAGTGGCGCGTTACTTGGCGATTTGTTGCTCTTTCTTCTATTATTGGCGCACACAAATCTTCAGCAAGTGTACGCAAAAAGCGTTTTCTGCGTGTTGTTTTATATGGAACAGTTGTGTTATTCTCATAAAATATAGTGTATGCCGCGAAAGCACTAACATCAAGCATATTGTAGAAAAACGACAAAGGCCACCTTTTTGTGTGTCTCTGTGTGGTATACTCCCGAAGCGTCTGGTCCATAACATCCACGCCACCTTTCGTTTTGTTATAAAAATTGATTATTTCTGGTTTGCCATTTTCTTCTACAGTTGCATCATCATGCATAGTCGACAACAATATTACGGAATTTGTTTTCCTCTGCTTGTATCTAACCATAGTCACCTTCTCGTGGAAACCAAATTTGCTTGTCCCAATGGTCCAGCTCTTATCGTCTTTCATTTCTGTTGGTATATAGGCTTTGTTTCGCCGTAGTGTTCCGACAATGCTAAGTTTGACGGATATCAGCTGCTTTGCCAGTGGCAGCGTCGTAAAAAAATTGTCCATTGTGATATTACGTCCGATACCGTGGTAGGGCCCAACCAAATCTCTGACTACTCTTTCGCCTACACCAATTTCACGCCCACTGTCTTGTTTGCCAGTATATATTTGGCCATGAAGAGGATATGAATTTTTAGCATCGCATATCCACCACACCTTTATACCGTATTTCGCTGGTTTCGATGGAATATACTGGGTAAATTTCGTTCTGCCGCGGTACGGATACAACTGTTCATCGATTGTTAAATTTTCTGTAGGCACATAATATTTTGCGAGATTGGCGTTCAACATTATCCAAATATCTCGTATTGGAGCAGTTTTGTCTGTGCGCTGCCTCTCGTTTCTTGTTCTCGCGTCATCGAAACGTATAAAACGAATAAGATCCCAGAAGCGGTTTATTCCCATTGTTGCGCGGAATAGAGGATGAGACATTTGTGTCCATAAGTCCCTTGCATTTTCATCATTGGAATGATTTGCGCCTGCCATTATCAGCATTCCAATGACTGCGTATATTTCTGCCACGGTCGTATCCCTCCACTTCAATTGACGCTTTGTTGGGTTTGCTGCATTATAGGCATCATAAGTTGAATTGGCTTTTTTGTTGGTATGACGCACAATTATATCGACCATTTCTATTGTAAAATAACACTTAAAACATTGCATACCAGTCATACTTTCCGTCATTCGTAATGGACCACTGCGAGTTCTAATGATGTTGTGACTCCTTATTTGTTGAGAAACAGGTGGTGTTGGTTGCCATTGAGTACCATCACGTGCAATCATTATTTCTGTTGTGCTTGATGTTGGTACATTTCCTTCAACCATATCAGTTTCATTGTCACTTTCATCTTCAAATACATCTTGCTCAATTTGCATTGGTGTGTCAATAGCGTCTGGAATTTCGTTGTTTTCGTTGTCATTGTCCCAGTCTTCACTCTCTGAGTCTTGCACTTCTCCAGTAAATACCTCTTGTTCTTCCTCAATTGGCACTAAAGCGTCGACTTCCTCAGTCATATCATCAAGTAAAGACTCAATATATATGCTTCTGGCTTCTTCACTCAAACGCAGATATTGTCTTTCACTTAAAACTTCTATGTTTCGGTTCATTTTCATTAACTTCACGGTTCAATTGTTGAAATTACAATGACAAAATGCGTAGCTGAACAAGCAGGTGCTCAAAAAAATTAAAAAACAAGTTTCTATTTACATACTTCTGTGTACCGTTAGCTTACAAACATGCAATTTGTACAGTAGAGATGTAAAAACTAAGCGTTTCTAATAATCTTTGCAAATATAAAACTGCACTAGGTACCCGGGTACCCTGGTTATGGACTCCCGTTAATCCAGCTGGTTATGGACCGTAGGGTTAATATTAATTTATGTATAATCTATATATATAAAAGAGTTGCGTGATTGAGTGATTGAGTGACTGAGTTACTCACTCACTCCCCAGACCAAACGGCTAGAGCTAGAATCATGAAATTTGGTGTGTACATTTCTCTTACAGAATCATGAAATTCGGAACGGGCATTACCTTTACAGCACGAATGTGACTAAGACAATAGTTTTCAAAATTCGTACTTTATGTGGGTGACATTAGGTACAAAGGGATAAAAATGGTACCAATCAAACAGGCGGAGCTGGAATCATGAAATTCGGCACGTATATCCTTGAAAATGCTTTCAAACGCAAAATGAAGGAATTTTTCGAAATTCGTACTTTTAAAGGTATACGAGAAAGGCGGGATATAAAAGGTACCAACAACATGGATGACGCTGCAATAATTAAATTAGGTGTACATATTCGTCTTACAGTGTAAATGAGTGATAACAACGAATTTTCCGAAATTTGTAATTCCAAGGGATTAAATGGGTTAAAAATTGTACCACCCACCTGACCAAACGACTGGGCCTAGAATCTTGAAATTTGGAACACATATTACATATTATAACGCGAATGAGATTGCAAAATTTGTACTTTTAGGGATGAAATTGGTAAAAACGGTTTGTACATGCATAGAAAAACAAAATTAATGGATTTATCGAAATTCGTACCTTTTTATATCCGAATGGTACCAACAACATGGCTGAAACTAGAATCATGAAATTCGGTGTTTATATTAACAGTGTAGAAGCGAAACAGTAAGTGATTTTCAATATTTATGGGCAAATCTACGGTATAGTACGATTCCATGTCACTCAGGCTTCTAACCACTTTAAGAGCAATATATAATATTTCTGAAAGTGTCATAATTTTCAAAACGACGAGTTTAACCTCGCCAACATCCTAAAGTTTTAAAATTATGCTGTCTACCCTAATTTACCCTAATTTTGCTTGTAACTTTCGAAAGTTGTTCAACTCTTTTGGCTATAACTTTTTCAGCATAAAAGAAAATCATTCTAATCTTTTTGTGGATGATAGTAATGATGTTGCAAAATCTTCTATATGTTGAAAAAAGCATGTGCCATCACTGAGGAATAAATGGTAGCTCTTCAAAATCTGTCACTCTGTTTTTGCATAAAACGAAAATTAATACAATTTTCTTTTTTGCGCTTTCAGCGTGAACGTAATTGCAAATTTTTTAATATTGGATTATAAACGACAAAGATACTAACAAAAGGCGACCAAACAATTTAATGTGCCTTCAGCAACAAAGAAATTATGACAGTACAAACATCATCAGGTCGATGCGTGCAGATCATGAAATTTCATATTTTTTGAAGAGCACATTCGCAGTTTGAAAAATAACTAGTGGCAACCCAGTGTGATCGGTAAATATGAGTACTACTAATAATGTGTGTAAGTGCTAAATAGATCGAATTATTATTTTGGTACCGAGAGCCATTTTAGGTTAAATTTTGTTGATTTTCATAGGGTTTTCAAGCTTAACTTGCAATAGAACCAAAAGGGACAATCCGATTATAACTTCTTCAGCACTTGAAAAAAATGATGCACGCGAGCACATTATTTATATTTAATGTATTTTTAACAAGTTGACGCTAAAATAAAACGTGTGCCTCTAATTTGAAATTTTTAATTTTTCAAAATTGAAATCGGACTATTTTGTAGATTTTCCCTTATACTTTTAAGTAGAACTTGGAACAAAAAGCGATTAAAATGGTACCCACCTTGGTATCGATTTAGGTATATATGTACATAATTACTGCAATATAAAACAAGTAAGAAAAGGCTAAAGTCGGGCGGGGCCGACTCTATGATACACTCTACAATATGTCGTTTCTAGAGCGGAAAATGTCAAATCGGGAACGACATTTGTATGGGGGCTATATCTAAATCTGAACCGATCTTACCGAATTTCTGTATAGGTGTTTCTATTTGGATTATAAGATGTTGTGTCAAATTTAAAGAAAATCGGGTACAATATGTCGTTTCTAGAGCGGAAAATGTCAAATCGGGAGCGAGATTTGTATGGGGGATATATCTAAATCTGAACCGATCTTACCAAATTTTTGCATAAGAGCTTCTAGTTGGATTATAAGATGTTGTGCCAAATTTAAAGAAAATCGGTTACAATATGTGGTTTCTAGAGCGGAAAATGTCAAATCGGGGGCTATATCTAAATCTGAACCGATCTTACCTAATTTCTGCATATGTGTTTCTAGTTGGATTATAAGATGTTGTGCCAAATTTAAAGAAAATCGGGTACAATATATGGTTTCTACAGCGGAAAACGACAAATCGGGAGCGACATTTGTATGGGGGCTATATCTAAATCTGAACCGATCTTACCTAATTTCTGCATGTGTGTTTCTAGTTGGATTATAAGATGTTGTGCCAAATTTACAGAAAATCGAGTACAGTATGGGGTTTCTAGAGCGGAAAATGTCAAATCGGGAGCGACATTTGTATGGGGGCTATATCTAAATCTGAACCGATTCGCCTCAAATTAAATAGCGTTCGTCCTTGATCCACAAAACTTATTTGTGCCAATTTTTGTTAAGATCGGACTATAATTGCGACCTGTATCGTGATTACAACAATAGATGGACAGACAGACGGACAGACGGACATTGCTAAATCGACAGAGAGAGAGAGAGAGAGAGAGATTCTAAGTCGATCGGTATACTTAACAATGGGTCTATCTCGCTTCCTTTTGGGCGTTACAAACAAATGCACAAAGACATAATACTCTCGTGGAGTGTATAAAGATTGTATTAAATGTGTACTATAAAGGGGGAAGCGAATCAAAAGTGGTTCAAATGGTACCAACCAAATTGAGGGAATCGGGATAAAGAAACCAAAGTTTTCAGCTAGAATATGAAAAGGCTATTAGAAATGTTTGTATATTTCTCCGAGTACGTACACGCGCAACATAAATTATTTTTTCGAAATTTGTATGTTTAAGGGCGCAAGCGGCACAGGGAGAGTTATGCGTGAACATTATAGTCATTATCCCCAGATAAATAAAAAATAAATAAAAAATGGTTGTTCTATTTATATGCTCCGATTACAATTCATCGGCATAGCAGTTATATGTAAGGGTTTTAATTTTAACTTGCATACTTGCGTACCAAAAGCATAAATATTTTGTAGGTTTAGAGTGATTATAAAAACATTTTAAAATCTCGAATTGCAAATAATTCGATCATATGTCTGGAAGTTATATCAGTTTTATTTTGACCAAAGCTTGTGTCAATTTTCGTGGAAAGGGTGTGTCAATATCGCCCATATTCTGTTATCTGAAAATATTGCTAAATATAATATTTATGTATGTACGGATCGTTTATTTTGGAATATCGACTATACGTGTGGGGGTAACATAAGATGTTTATCAATTTAAACTAAGTCGCGGAAAAATACTATGTACAGAGTTTGAATAAATTCTTTAAGTCCCTTCCAGAGTTTTCTTGTATACCAGCGAGCCAGACGGACGTGAAAGGGACGTGAGACATATTTATGGTTTTAAATCTCTCCTTCAATCCGTTACACTTTTTTCTATCCCAAATGATATACACGCTCCTACTCTGTAGTGAGGGTATAATTATCACAGCTTTATATGATTTTTGTAAAAAATTGTTTGCATTTTGTGCCTATAAATTAAACTATTGACTACGTATAAATGGATGGCACAGTGTAAATGGATATCTTTTTATACACTCCACGAGAGTATTATGTCTTTGTGCATTTGTTTGCAACACCCAAAAGGAAACGAGTTAGACCCATCGTTTATTATACAGATCGGCTTAGAATCACTTTCTGAGTCGATTTAGCAATGAAGCAAATCGGTTCAGATTTAGATATAGCCCCCATACAAATGTTTCTCCCGATTTGACTTTTGACCGCTCTAGAAACCACATATTGCACTCGATTTGCTTCAAATTTGGCACAGGACCATATAATTGAACTGGAAATAGCTATGGTGAAAATCGGTCAGATAGCTTCAGATTTAGATATAGCCTCCATACAAATGTCGCTCCCGATTTGACTTTTTCAGCTCTAGAAACCACATATTTCACTCGATTTGCTTCAAATTTGGCAAGGGACCATATAATTGAACTGGAAGTAGCTGTGGTGAAAATCGGTCAGATGGGTTCAGATTTAGACAATATAATTGAACTGGAAACAGCTGTGGTGAAAATTGGTCAGATCGGTTCAGTTTTACATATAACCCCATACAAATGTTGCTCCCGATTTGACTTTTTGAGCTCTAGAAACCCCATATTACACTCGATTTGCTTCAAATTTGACACAGGACCCTATAATTAAACTGGGAATTACTGTGGTGAAAATCGGTCAGATCGGTTCAGATTTAGATATAGCCCCCATACAAATGTTGCTTCCGATTTGACTTTTTCCGCTTTAGAAATCCTTCCCGATTTCACTTTTTTACAGAATTGAATTGTAAGGATAGAAAGTGGAGTGTATCATATAGTCGGCTCTGTCCGACTTTAGCCTTTCCTTACTTGTTTTAAATTTGTACAAGGTGTATAAATCGAAACGAAAAGTTAGTGTGAATATACCGCTGAATACGTAGTTGCGCAAAGTAAAACAATTTTTCAAAAGTTGTGAGCGTTTACAAACGATTTACCCTGAAAGTGATATCCTTAGACTAAGGCAATTTCAAAATATAAGAAAACAGTTTGAATACCGAGACAAAATACTGTCAATACCAACCCATTTGAAATTTTTCCGCGTACGAAGTAGCGGGTATTTGCTAGTAACTTTATAAAATTATATTTTCCTATTAAATCTTTTTTCCATTATTGGTTTTCTTATTTTTTCTTTTTCGTTTTTCAATATAATAATATATTTTTACCACTATTTTTTGGTTTTATATTTTTTATGTTTTTCATTTTATTATTATTTTTATTTTTTATATATTTGATTTAATAGTTTTTAAGTAATTATTGTATTTAGATTTAAGATTTTTTTAATTACTAACTAGTTCTATAGAAAATTACTGTTTTTCCAATCCACCATAGTGTCTGCAATATGGCGGCTTTATTCGCCATATAGAAAAGTATATATTTGGAAAATGTCATTAAAATGCACATGAAATTACTCCCGTTTAAAGTATATCAAATGGACACGATGCTTGCCACAGTGACCACCCAACAGTATACTATAGCGTGCACTTAAACCGATGTGTTGTTACACATCCATGAATACATACATCACATCTTACATCATTGTAGCGTTATCAGCTGTAATGTGTAATCTATTTGAAAACAAATCGACGAGGTGGTGAGGTGGTCGTATTGTAAACTAGATGGTCTATTGCAAATATTTTGCTTGCCAAAATACATTCAACCGTAATTGCCACTCATTGATGAAAAATGCTGACCAAACCAAGATCACGTGGTACTGTAAACATTTCAATTGGGAAACTAATCATTCATACGCCCACCGGTCACCGGATCGGACGGACGGACTCGCCCGTCGATACTTTTCATATTTGCGGTCAGACACTCGCGTAAAACAGCTGCGGTGCTGTGTGGCACAACAGGCCAGTGGCAGCACCCATCCGCATGTAAATCTCTGTGGTTGTTGTTCCTGTTGTTCACTTAACCGACCACCTTTTGTGTGCATGTTTGTGTGAGTTTTTTGTGAATGAGTCTATGAGTTGAAAATAACAATTTTGTAAATAAAAAGAACCAATCAAAACAATAATAAACAATCTCGGCTAAAAATACAAATTGTTTATGTTTTGCCAAAGATGTTGATGCTGCTTTTGTTGTTGCTGTTCTTATTGTTATTCTCAAAGTATTTTTATTTTGATTTAATTGAGTTTTCTTTGGTTGATTCTCTAACATATTCAGTAGATAAAAGCGAACATAGGACATGCCTACAGACTGTGGTCAGTGAATAACAATCGATGAGAGAAAACTTCATTTGAATTTATTTTATAGAATGTAATTAAAAATGGCATGGTGACATCAATCAACTATTTTTATCAGGACTTCTCGTAAATGATTAGAAGGATTTGCGAATGCACTTCAGAAAATCCTATTCGTAATTGTCATATGCTGACAACTTTTTGGATGGGACATGGGATGCGATTATTTTATGGGATCTTAAACTATCCTGTTGAGTGCTACACTGCGGTCTCAATTCAAAGACCAGCGGCTGTATATACACTCGCACCGAAATCTGAATGAATATTTAGCGATTATTTAAGCAATACATCGTAAAAATACTTAACGGACAGAAGAAAACCGATTCCGCGAATTTCATTCGTAATCCGGAAAAACAGTGACGTCAGTTTAATGCAGTCATCGCTTTGTGCTTTTCCATTTATTTTCTTTTCTTGCCTTTTTTTTCTGCAATTTTATAAACAATTTCTAGTTTTAGTGTTTGTTTGTGTTGCACGGTTACCCCAATTGGGTACGTAATTGTTTAAATTCCGTATGTGCCTGCCTCCCCACCATATCCATTCATTCATGCACTAATCTCGTGGTGTTGGTGGTGGTGTGTGGTACGGAATTACCTATTTCCTGTTGCAGTTCATTTAAAGACTCATAGATTAACAAGATATTTATTAAAAACGTACACTTTGCAGCAAAAGTGCGGCCATGTTTATATGATGTTTGTTCAAATTAATGCAATAAATTTAACAAACACTTGTATGTTCGAGTGTATGATCTTTTAAACAAATATTAAAATTTATGGGAAATACTGGAAGAATTTCTGTTTTCTTTTTTTTTTTTGTTTGCAGACTACCATAACTTTGGCTAGAATTGCAACAAAAATATTGCACAAATTGCAATTCTTGACCTGCGCTGTTAACCAAAATAAGAAATCTATGGTGAGTGTCAGAGTTTCTCAGAAAGTCTTAAATATTCAACTTTTCTCGAAGGTTATAACAATTGACTCACTTTTTATAAATGAAGTACAGGTGAAAAATAATGAATTTTGTCATTTTTTGTGGGAGGCTATACAAATATAATTGTTTGACGAATTTAGAGCAAATTGCTTCTAGTTGAATAGACATTATTATCAAATCTTAAAAAAATATTTGTACCTACGCTATGTCAAGAATGACTTTACACATACAAAATAAATCCAAAATGTTTATCACATATTTTTTTGATTTATTGTGATTATATACCTTATTTAGTTAGGGTTATTAAAAATTAAAGCAAATTCCATGCAAACGTAAACGTACAACAAAAACAAATATTTCTCCAGTTTGGTAATGTCAAGAAACTCTTTTCACGAATGTGTTTATATTAAATATAATAAGTCTTTACGCTAATTATACCCTACACCACTTCCTGGACTAGGGTATTATAAGTTAGTTTTCCGCCAAATGTTTGTAACACCAATAAATAATCGAGCTAGACCCACTTTTAAGTGTACGGATCGGCTTAGAATCACCAGCTGAATCGATTTACCGATGTCTGTCTGTCCGTCCGTCCGTCTGCTGTCCATCTAAGCTTGTTCGCACTATATAGGTCGCAATTGGTGGAAATCGGTTCAGATTTAGATATAGCCCCCATACAAGTGTCGTTCCCGATTTGACCTTTTCCGCTCTAAAAACCGCGTAATGATCCCGATTTATATTTATTTAAATTTTATAATTGAACTAGAAACACATATGGTGAAAGTGGGTCAGATCGGTTCATATTTAGATATAGTCCTCATACAAATGTCGCTCCCGATTTCACTTTTTCCGCTTTAGAAACCGCATATTATTCCCAATTTTCCTTAAAATTGGCACAACATTTTATAATTGAACTAGAAATACCTATGCTGAAAGTGGGTAAGATCGGTTCAGATTTAGATATAGTCCTCATACAAATATCGCTCCCGATTTGACTTTTTCCGCCCGATAAAGCACATATAGTACCCGATTTTCTTCAAATTTTGCATAACACCTTATAATCCAATTAAAAACACCTATGGTGAAAGTGGGTAAAATCGGTTCAGATTTAGATATAGCCCCCATACAAATGTCGCTCCCGATTTCACTTTTGCCGCTCTAGAAACCACATATTGTACCCGATTTTCTTTAAAATTGGCACAACATCTTATAATCCAACTAAAAACACCTATGGTGAAAGTGGGTAAGATCGGTTCAGATTTAGATATAGCCCAATACAAATGTTGCTCCCGATTTGACTTTTTCCGCTCTAGAATCCACATATTGTACCCGATTTTCTTTAAAATTGACACAACATCTTATAATCCAACTTAAAACACCTATGGTGAAAGTGCGTAAGATCGGTTCAGATTTAGATATAGCCCCCATACAAATGTCGCTCCCGATTTGACTTTCGACGCTCTAGAAACCACATATTGTACCCGATTTTATCCAACTTAAAACACCTATAGTGAAAGTGGGTAAGATCGGTTCAGATTTAGATATAGCCCCAATACAAATGTTGCTCCCGAATGTTTAACCGATTTTGGCCACATTTTACATATTATATTTCACAGGCCTCAAGTGTTCTTTTAGGCCCCTTCAAATGTTCATCCGATTCATCCTATTACCGCTGTATAATCTGTATTTATCATTGGATCTTGATCAGTTTTCCCATATCATGTTAATTACTTTATTATTTACCATATTCATTAAATTTAACTAAAGATGAATTTATAGTAACTGTATAATTTATATGAAATACATAAAATTGCTCCCATGAAATACCTGGGTTTAATAATCAAAGCGAGGTATATACGCAGGGAGTGGTGTAGGGTATTATATAGTCGGCCCCGCCCGACTTTAGCCTTTCCTTACTTGTTTTTAAATATAATAGAAAATGTCTGAATTAGTGTCGTTATTTAATAATTATTCAACAATTTCTGTTAATACTAAGATCGATGAGTTCTGCGAGTTGGAGACACATCTTTTAAATAGATATTTGTGAGAGACATTTTAAATTAAATTTCATTCATTTATTACTTCAAAAAACAAGCTGCACATACAAATAAAATGTGAAAGTTTGATAACGATAACTTAAATTCATACTGAAGACCTTTGATTTTTATTTCACATCTGAAAATATGTTGCTTTAAACATAAACAATGCTGGTCTGATTTCCCTTTCACTGGAATAACCTATGCCCAGATCAATATTATATGATATGACACTAAAGAATCTGGGGAAATTAAAGAAAATTATAAAAAATCCTCATTGTGATAGAGATCGTAATGGGAAATTCATTGATGTGCATGAAAATGACCGGAAATCCCGGGGAAGAAAGTCCATTAAAAATGTATTAAAAAATTGAATATTATCATTTTTTTAGGTGTTTCTAAATGTATTAGAATACATTCAAATGTCAGTTATTTCGATTAAGTTTTTCTTCTTTCGAAGGAAATGTTTGTTTTCGGTAATGTAAAGGAGGAGAACCACACTCAACTATACACACTTCGACCATTTACGCGTTTCATATCTTGTGTGGGGATAATTATGGGTGACCTTCTGCTAAGAGTGCTTGTGTTACCCTACTGTATGTATATTTAAATTTTTGCAAATTTACATATGTATGTGTTATATATTTTTTCGGATGGAAAACCTCACCACTAAGCGTTTTGAAGAGAGTTATGATTAGACAGCGAATTTTTATGCAAAATCGTATTTTGAACGGATGGTCATAATGCCGACTTCACTCAAATGATTATTATCATAAAATAATTGAATACAATACATTTTATGCCAACATATTTCGCATAGCAAACATTTATGAAAAATTGGATTCGCTTAAAAATCGCTGTCTAGTTATGATCATATAGATCCTTTCTGTTTATTACAAATAGCGTTATTTCATAACTTTGCGAATTATATCAATCCACAAAACATGTTTAGGTGTTACAAACGTAGCAGTATCCAATTTGCTGTTTAATATTATTTGGGCGATAACGTTTGTGGCGGACGGAAAGACCCCATATGGTGCAATAATATGAATGATTTGTTTAGAGAAACATAATTCATTGATAATGTTTGTCGTACTGACGTCTACTAGTCTAAATTCGTTTTCATGTTGCCCTACATTGTGTCTAGGGGATGACTACATTGGCATTATTTTGTTTGTAAACCCCTAGAAATATAAAACAGATGGTTGGTTTCAAAAATTTATTATACCCTCCATTAGAGTATTATGTCTTTGTGCATTTCTTTGTAACGCCCAAAGAGAATCGAGTTGGACCCATTGATTATTATATAGATCAGCTTAGAATCACTTTCTGAGTCGATTTAGCAATGCCCGTCTGTACATCTATTGTTATAATCAATGTATAGGTCGCAATTATTGTCTGATCTATAACAAAAAGGATATAGATATCGGATTAGATATAGCCCCCATACAAATGTCGCTCCCGAATTGACGTTTTACGCTCTAGAAACCACATATTGTACCCGATTTTGTTTAAATTTGACACAGCATCTATCTTATAATCCAACTAGAAACATCAAAGTGAAAGTGGGTAAGATCGGTTCATATTTATATGTAGTCCACATACAAATTTCTCTCCCGATTTGACTTTTTTGCTCTAACCTCCACATATTTTATCGAATTTTCTTCAAATTTGGCACAACACCTTATAATCTAACTAGAAACACCTGTGGTGAAAGTGGGTAAGATCGGTTCAGATTTAGATATAGCCCCCATACAAATATTGCTCCCAACTGTTTATATTTTACCTTGAAACAAATATTATGAGAGTGGGTTACAATGGTCCATGATTAGGACCCATACAAAAATTCTTCCCGATTTGAATTGCATTAATGTAGAAAGTGGAGTGTATTATATAGTCAACCCCGTCCGACTTTAGCCTTTCCTTACTTGTTTTATTGTTGGATTTATATCTAAACATGCGAGCGGTTAAATCTGGTAAATATATTGCGCATTTCGAGCGCCCCGGTAGTCGAGTTGGTAGCGTGCTCGGCTATCTGAGTAGGGGTTGTGGGTTCGATTCCCGTCAGAGGCTCTGGTCTGCCGCTGCAATATCTAGCTACAATGGTCTTTGTCACCCCGGCTCAATCCCTGGACCCAAAATTAGAATATAAATTTACTTTGTATTGTAATTTATAATAAATAAATAAAAATAAAAATTGCGCATATGTCAACCTTAAAACGTTGAATTTGTCAATGTGTGTGATGGTAGATTTTTTTACGGAATTAAAGTAATTCAAAGCTAGGAAATCGGTCAATTATCATAAATACAGGCGATTGATTGAGTACACCTTTATGAAAAAATGGTAATTTCATCAAACTGCAATTTTCTCGCGTTAATTCCATTTTGTGCTGACACACAACTTTAACTTTACTGCAATGACAACACAACACTGGCCAAAAATGTCAAACTTTCCATTGGAGATATCAGCTGGTACCTAAGAACACATAGGCAAGGCTCACAATATGGTTAAACCCCCTCTGTTTTGAAATGTTTTCATGGAGACGTAAACCACTTATACACTGGAACTCTTAATCGCCAACAGATAACTTATTTTGGTGTTACGGAGATAGTTTATACATCAGACTGGTGCAAGGTCTTAAACAGGATCGAGGTATTCGTTTTCTTTTTGGAATCTAGTCGAATTTCTCCGTCCCTCTCTGGCCAGAATTAGGTAGGGTATTTTTAGGTTGCCAGCAAAAGTGGTCTATAAACTTAACACCACTTGCTTTTGCCGAAAGTGCAAGGTTTTGTTTATTTTCTTTACTATTTAAATTGTATATTTAGAGAAGAGGAATAGCGCAATTAATGAAACAATTTTATGATATAAATCTTATTTATTGCTAGCAATTTTTAAAACTGTTTATGCAAAATGTTGTTGCCACTAACGAATACTTTTTATTTATATTTAGTTTAATTCGATATTATTTAGTTCAATGGAACAAAGTTAATATAAATAACAAGCGTTTCTTCACCCCCAAATCTAAATGGGTACGAGCAAGGTAACATATGCATTGCTAGTCAGCGTGCAATCTAATACGGTCTGCTGATTCTGAGTCGGAATACGCAACACTAGTCAATACTTTTAATAACATTTTTCTTATATTACTGAAGAATAAATAGAAACATATATTTGGGATCAATGGGCCTATGTTTTGTTAATGTATTTCGAAAATCTAAACTATTATAAATCAAGTAAGGAATATTTTATACCCCCACTTTCTACCCCAATACAATTCAATTCAATGAAAATCGGGATGGATTTTTTTATGGGTACTTTATTTTGAACCAATGTGACAATGTATGTTTCCAGCTGAAATATTTATAACATGATCTGCCAAATTAGATCATAATTTGTAAAAGTATGTGTCTGCGAAGAAAGTTTAATCGGAAAGGTCATTTGTATGAGGGGTATATTAAAACCTTAAACTATGTGGCCCACTTTCACCATAGGTGTCTCTTGTTGAAGTATAAAGTCAAATCGGAAGCGACATTTGTATCTAAATCTGAACCAATCTGACCCATTTTCATGCCAAATTTGATACAAATCGAGTAAAATATGAATTTTCAAGAGCGAGAAATTGGGAGCAACATTGGTATGGGGCTTTATCTAAATCTGAACCTATTTATTTCAAATTAAATAGCGTTTACCCTTGGCCCGCAAAACCTACATGTACGAATTTTTGTTGGAATCGGACAATAATTGCGATCTGTACTTTACCAAAATAGATGGACAGACGGACATCGCAAAATCGGCTCAGAAAGTGATTCTAAGCCGATATGGACAATAAACGATGGGTCTATCACGTTTCCTTTTGGCTGTTACAAACAAATGCACAAAGACATAATACCTTAGTGGAGGGTATAAATAGATGATTTTATATTTTTCTTTACTTTTTATTCGCTTCAACATTGGGGAACGATATCCGGCGATATTCACCGTCCGTCTGATGCTTATTAAACAAAATTAAAATTTGTTTTGTAAGCTAAATCGCGAATTCGTTAAATCGGGAAGTCACAGTATGCTGGCACACTCAGAAAAAATTGAACCCCATAATGAGTTAAAAATAACTAAAATTTAGGAAAATGTAACTTCGTATATCGCTAAAGCAATATTTCCTCATATCAAGTTCAACCTTTTCCTTGAAATTAGTATGTACATGCTTTGAACTTGATTCTAGTTCAATTTTCCTCAAACCAAGTAAAGATTTACTCAAACTGAGGAAAATTGCAGTAAGTTTTTCCTCAAACCAAGTACATTTTTACCAAATCTAAGTAAAATTTTGCTGTGATTTTCCTAAAACTAAGTAAATTTTTACTCAAACCAAGTAATTTTTTTACTAAATCTAAGTAAAATGTTGCCGAAAAATAACTGAAACTAAGTTAGTTTTTACTCAAATCAGATAAATATTTATTTAAACTGCTGCTGATTTATTTCTCAAAACAAGTGAAGAAAATTTTACTTGATACAAGGAAAAAAGTGAACTTAAAATAAGTTCAATTTAACTAAAATAATTCAAACAACTGATTTTACCATTTGATTTTTTGACAACATGAAATATTTCTCTGCTATAAAGAGTTGAGATATTACTCCATGATTGCCATAGGCGTAGGAATGGCGTGGCTGGGGTGGTCTAAGGACTATTTTAGCCCCTCAGGAATTTCAGTTAGATTTATACAAATTTTTAAATCCCAATAGTAGGGGTGTTCATATAAAGATTTATTGTACAACTTGGGATCTAATTCTACGTATGTGAAGACTTTTCAGAGAAAAATATTGCTTCATTACTTATTAGCGTTAACTGAAAAGAATACGGTTAATTTTGATTTCATGTAAGGATTGAAGAGCAAAACAGATAATTTTCAAAAAAATATTATGAAGAATATGAATGACCAGACTACAGTGCTTTTTTGTTTCTTATGTCTCAATTTTGATACCAGGGAGTATGGAGAAGAAAACGAAATTTCGGGGTAAGGATTTGATAGATGGAAAAGACAAATTTCTGTTTTAATCAATCGTAATTTAAAAATCTTGCGGACTATTCTTATTGAAGGTGGGCGAGACCAGGTGTCTTTGTAATTACTATAAGATTTTCAATCAATTCTGAAGTAGAGGAACGATTCTTAGGTTTCGCAGATTGTTCTTTAAGTAGAGATGCCGATTATTTAAATAAATTATTTAAATAAATTAATGTAATGTCGGGCTACAAGGAAAATAAAAGAAAACATGTGCCATTTTTATTCACTGTCCGACACACAAATTAAATTTGATAATTGTCGACTCAAGGAATCGGTGACAGCAAAAACTAATGTCTTCAAGACCTTGCAATCAACTTCAATGTGTTGAGAGAAAATGTTGATAAAAAATTCAACCAAATAAAAGAAGTTTTTCGGTGTTGCGTCGAATGAAAACTTGGCTAAGATCCACTATGAACTAAGATCGATAAATATAGAAAACGAATTAGTAAAATAGTTTGTAACTGCTGATGATAACATTACGCTAGTCATCAGTTGACCTTGGTTTTTTGCATTTCTTTGACATAATTGTTTTGCACAATTTTTGCATTTGTTTTTCTTATTTTCCCCATCCTCTCGAATATTTTATATTTGGATGATAAAACTTCTTAATTCAAAGTTTCAAATCGGATCAAATATGAAAGCAAGTAAGGAAAGGTAAAGTCGGGCGACTCCGACTATATGATACACTCCACTTTCTATACGAATACAATTCAATTCGGTAAAAAAGTGAAAACGGGAAGGATTTATGTATGTCTCCTAATCATAGGCTAATATGACCTGGCCCAATTTGTCATATCGAGAAGAATATTTGTATCGGGGTTATATCCAAACATGGAATGAAGTGACCCACTTACACAATAGTATAACGTGTTCAAGTATAACGTGTTATGCTCATTTTGAAGAAATTCGGTGAAAATACCTGGTTTCTGGGAGGAAAAAGTCAAGCCGGGAGCTATATATAAATCTGAACCGATCTGACCTATTTTCACCTCATGTATTTCTAGTTTAAATAAAAGATGTTTTGCCAAATTTGAAGACAATCTGCTAAACTATGTGGTTTCTTCATCGCAGATACTCAAATTAGGAGCGACATTTGTAAGGGAGCAATATATAAATCTGAACCAATATAAAACATTTTCACCACATGTGTTCCTAGTTGAAATATAAGATGTTTTGCCAATTTTGAATACAATCTGTGAAAATATGTGGTAGCTACAGAAAAAAGACTCAAATCTGGAGTGAAATTCGTATCGGGGCTATATCGATATATAACCGAATTTCTTCAAATTAAATAGCTTTCGTTCTTATGCCGAAAAACTATGTTGTGCAAAGTTTCATTTGGTTCTGGCTACAAATGCGACCTGTACTTTGATTACAAGAATAGATGGACGGACGGACAGACAGGCAGACACACAGACAGACGGACGGACATTGCTAAATCGATTAAAAAACTGATTCTAAGTCGATCGGTATAATTAACAATGGGTCTATCTCACTTTCTCTTGGGTGTTACAAAAAAATGCACAAATATATAATACTCTCGTGGTGTGCAAAAATCCGAGGTCTAGTGTCTAGCTCCGTTAGAGTTAACCAGAAGTTACTGATTTACAAATGATTTATTTACAAATGTTATGGTGACATTTTTTACTTAGCTGAACCTGATTTTAAAATGAATTGATATTTTCCTTTTCATGTCATTTTCACCCTTACAAAAGAAGTTTTGAGTTTACTTCATAAAATATAACAAATATTAAAAAAAAGCTGTGGGAGGCTATAGCCCTCCCCAGCAGAAATCTATTGCTACGCCCCTGATGATTGCTGCGAATGCAAGATGTGCGCCTTCGCAGTGGTTATTTAGAATAATACTTGAAGTATTTAAGAAATAAGTCTCGGCAAACGAACGAGAATTGCTTCTTAGATTAATATTCTAGAAATGTCTAAACAATTTTGAAGTGATTTTTTATAAGTTCATTAATACCACTACTCAACAAATTGAAAAAAATTTCATGTACTCCGGATGCGATAATTTTTTCTGTGTAGATAACCTTGACATGAGCTCGAAAAACGCAATAAAAATTTTTTTTTCGTTTGGTTTTTTTTTATTATTTTTTTTTTAATTTTAAAAATTTTTTTTTTGGTTAATTTGTTTCGTCCGGCATAACTCGGGAACCACTAGCCCGATTTAATTGAATTAAATTTTAAAAAATTTAAAATTACAATTCCCTTAATATATCATATATTGTTTTCCTATACAAGCAACAGTTTCCAAGTTAAAAATGAATATATAAAGGAAAAAACTTATTTTTTGCCTAAAGATTTAATTTTTTTTTTTTTAAATCCATAAAAAATCCAAAATGAAAAAAAATGTCAAATCTTATTACTTTTACGTAAAGTCACATAACCTATGAGCAAAATGAGACAAAGATCATGAAAATCGATGCACGCGTTTCGCTTTTATTCGCAATTGAGTAAAGGTATGAATTTCAAAAATTTGCTCGACATATGCACAACTTTGTCTATGGTAAGGTTTTTTCTTTTTTTTTTATTCTCAGAATTAACAAAACGGAATAAACAAAGGGTTATTTAATTTTTATGATTGCGTAAGCAAAGTAATAAACGCTAATAAATGTGCGTGAACAATTAAAAGGAAAAAAAGGTACTCTTACGATCCAGGAGAGTGGCGTCTTTTCATCGACAGCAACAAGCAGAGCCTTAAAGCAATTTTACTGCACAACGGCAACGAGAAACCTTCGATTCCAATTGCTCATGCCGTTGACACCAAGGAAACATACGAAGTCATGGACAATCTACTAAAGTGCCTTAACTATGAGAGGCACGATTGGAAAGTTTGTGCCGACCTCAAGGTTATCGGTATCCTTTGTGGATTACAAGGTTTGTGGTTGTTGTTTTCTCTGCCTTTGGGACAGCCGCGATCGTCAACATCATTACACCAGGAGGAGTTGGACAGAAAGAGTTAACTTCATCCCCGGCAGCGACAACGTGAAATATACACCACTCATAAAAAAGGAAAATGTTTTTCTCCCACCTCTTCACATAAAGCTCGGACTCATAAAAAACTTCGTGAAAGCTATCAACAAAGATGGCGAAGCGTTCGCCTATTTAAAAACCATTTTTCCTCACCTTTCATCGGCAAAGATTAAGGAAGGCGTTTTCGACGGTCCGCAAATTAAAAAGTTGTTGCAATACCAACAGTTTGAGCACATTTTATCACCAAATGAAGCTGCAGCTTGGAACTCATTTCGGCAAATTGTTTCCGGATTTCTTGGAAACAACAAAAGCTCAAATTACAGAGAGATCGTCGAACAACTACTCCAAAATTATAAAAAAATTAGAGCAAATATGTCGCTTAAGATACATTTTCTACACTCGCACTTGGACTTCTTTCCGGACAACCTGGGCGATGTGAGTGACGAGCATGGAGCACATGTAACAAAAATTACTTGGATTGGTATTGCATTCAAATCCTCGCGAACGTTTGCTCATTTTAACTATCGCGTTCGTCGACACTTGTTGAATGAGTAAAATCGATCAATGAAGACCTATTTATACTGTGTATTGTTTAGTATTTTACTGACAGGTACTTATAAATGGGTGTATATTTTTTTACGGTGGCTACATACCTGTTTCACCATGTGTGAGTCTTAAATTTTCCGAATAATGACCACCCTTAAATGTGGGTTGCATTTCTGTAAAAAAATAATACAGGTAGCCAACGGAAAACCCAAATAATTAAAAAAGTCCCCTTTCCTTTTTTCCTTTTAATTGTTCACGCACATTTATTAGCGTTTATTACTTTGCTTACGCAATCATAAAAATTAAATAACCCTTTGTTTATTCCGTTTTGTTAATTCTGAGAATCAAAAAAAAAAAAAAGAAAAAACCTTACCATAGACAAAGTTGTGCATATGTCGAGCAAATTTTTGAAATTCATACCTTTACTCAATTGCGAATAAAAGCGAAACGCGTGCATCGATTTTCATGATCTTTGTCTCATTTTGCTCATAGGTTATGTGACTTTACGTAAAAGTAATAAGATTTGACATTTTTTTTCATTTTGGATTTTTTATGGATTTAAAAAAAAAAAAATTAAATCTTTAGGCAAAAAATAAGTTTTTTCCTTTATATATTCATTTTTAACTTGGAAACTGTTGCTTGTATAGGAAAACAATATATGAACAGATTAAGGGAATTGTAATTTTAAAATTTTTAAAATTTAATTCAATTAAATCGGGCTAGTGGTTCCCGAGTTATGCCGGACGAAACAAATTAACCAAAAAAAATTTTTAAAATTTAAAAAAAAAATAATAAAAAAAACCAAACGAAAAAAAAATTTTATTGCGTTTTTCGAGCTCATGTCAAGGTTATCTACACAGAAAAAATTATCGCATCCCGAGTACATTTTGACTGTTGACTAGTGTACTTAAATGTATGACGAACTCATCATTAATTTCAGTAAAGGGATAAACTAAATTTTAAGAAAAAACCTATATTTAGTTAAAATTTCCTAAATGGAATTTTTGCCATACATACAATTTCTTAATTAAATTATTATTATTATTATAATTTCTTAATTAAATTAATCTTGGAAATTTTCCTCCACGCGGGTATGAATTAACTTAATTAATTATTTTTTTCCAGATCCAAAGAAATGATTTCAAGTAAATTTACTACCTTTTTTCTCGTAAATGAACTTTGAAATAATAAAACTTTACTCATACTAAACTGGAATAAAATTGTTGAACTAACTTGGAATACGGATTCTGAGTGCACCAAACGGCAAATAATATGTTGTTGTGTCGGCTGACTGACTCTACACCCAGATACAACATAACCTAATCATTAGTCTCCAAGTCTAAGCAACTTATTACCATTCAATATTTCTTTTGGATGTTACGAATTAAGTTATAATACTCTGTACCACAGTATAGGATTTGGTATAACTCATAAATGATGTATTGGGACATGTGATTAGGCGCACATACACATACAGTTACAACTTTTTGGATATTCTACATATGGGCAAAAATAATAAAAGTTATCAAAATCATGTAAAATGGAAGTATCTAAAACGAGGGAGGGGATTATGAGAATATTTAAACTAACCAAGCAAAAGAGCGACAGGACTTTTACTTATTTACAAAAAAGTTTTGGTGGCGTAACGTAATACATGTTATCGTGCTTATTTTGCTTGTATTTTTCTTTGAGTTGAAAGATTACTGGTCTTATGAAAACCGTGTTGGTCTCACGAACAATGGACGCATTTTGTAACAGAGAATTTTGCAAATTTAGCTAGTAATTTAATTTTAATTTTCACAATTAAAAATTTGTGGGAACAATTTATCACATTTTTGATTTCACCCACATACATAAGTATATTTAAATGTGTTTCGTTTATTTTATTCAGGTCTGTAATCATTATGATTTGAGCTGGGATATTACCCAGATAGCATATGCATTCATATGTATTTTGGACAATGTTTTATTTACTACGTGTGTAAAATATTGAATATGTATGTACAGTAGAGTGGGTCACGAGAGGAGGTTCCGGAGCTTATCAACTCATAAAGTTCTTTCAAGATTCTCAAAATCTATTGTTGCGCTTAGGGGAATTATTATACCCTCCACCTCCAGGATGGGGGTATACTAACTTTGTCATTCCATTTGTAACATCTTGAAATATCGACCTGAGACCCTATAAAGTATATATATATTCTTGATCATCATAAAATTCTAAGACAATCTAGCCATGTCCGTACGTCCGTCCGTCTGTTGAAAGTACGCAAGCATCTAAACGAAAGGTAGCACCTTTTTCCATAAATGTCCTAAACTTCCATAAATGCGTCTTATAGTCTTAGATGGTTGGGATTGTAACGAAAATCGGCGCAATTGGTCCAAAGGGAAATTTTTTTCCCTCACAAGGACTGAAAATGCCCATAATAATTTAAAGTATTTAAGCATGTATTTTCAATATGTTTGTTTGTACTTACTTTATATTGGGTATGCGCATTCCCCCCCCCCATAACAAAAACGTGAACCATAAAGTGATTGTTATTCGTATGGGGTGAAATGGGGCGAAAATTGATAAAAATTGTACCTATCAAACGACAACGGCTAGAAACACGAAATTCAGTGTGTACATTCCTCCTATTTCGTAGATACATAATATAAAAGTATTTTTTCCAAATTCGTAATTTTAAGGGGTAATCTGGCATTAGAGGGATGAAAATGGTACCAACCAAACGGCTGCACCTAGACTAATGAGATACGGTGTATACATTCCTTCGATTACGTAGACATGTAAAATATAGGGATTTTTCGAAATTCGTACTTTATGGGGTTAAAATGGAAAAAGAGGATAAAAATTGTACCAAGCAAATGACCGCAGCTAGAGTCATGAAATTCGGAGTATACATTCATCTGACTGTGTAGATACTAAAAATAAAAGGTAGATGCAATAAATTCGTACTTTCAGGGGATACAATGGGAACAGAGGGGTAAAAAAGGGTACCAACTAAGCGGCTACAGCTAGAATGATGAAATTCGGTGTGTACATACCTCTAATTGCATAGTTACGTAAAATAAAGAGATTTTAGAAAATCGAACTTTTAAGGGGGTAAAATGGGAAAAAGGGGATAAAAATAGTGCCAACCAAATGGCCGCAGCTAGAATCATGGAATTCGATGTATACATTCCTCTAAAGGCACTCAAAATATAAAGATTGTTCCAAGTTCGTACTTTTTTTGTTTTTATAAAAAAAAGGTGAATCATCAAGATAACCTTGCACTGTGGTCGTCAGAGAAAATGGATTTTAAAAATGTATACTTTTGGAATTAAAATAGGAGGGAGATACTAAAAACTGTAGCGTCTACCAACCTTTATGGTATTTAAGCTTTATTTTGAAGATTCCTGTCGTATATTTACTTTTTGAATTGACTTGAAGTATTATTTCGTTATATATAGTATAAACGTATTGGTAGTGGTTTGAAATAATAAAAATGTTATATTTATTTATAAAATTATTTTTCCAATATTTTTATTTGTTTTGGTTTGGATATATTAAAACAAATTACTTTTGCTGTAATGTTAATTCAACTATACGAAAATCGACAGGCCCCGTGGAATGTAATCCATGGTGGAGGCTATATAAAGTTCGGCCCGGCCGAACTTAACGCCGTTTTTACTCTTCTTTTTGAAAACATCTTGTTGCCGTTCTTAGGGACATGAAAATGGATGACTTTATATTCAGACGTTTTTTATAATTAAGAATTTTGTAAACATTTCTATTTTTTCTTAAATTTAAAGTAAAGGGTGATTTTTTAAGAGCTTGATAACTTTTTTTAAAAAAAAACGCATAAAATTTGCAAAATCTCATCGGTTCTTTATTTGAAACGTTAGATTGGTCCATGACATTTACTTTTTGAAGATAATTTCATTTAAATGTTGACCGCGGCTGCGTCTTAGGTGGTCCATTCGGAAAGTCCAATTTTGGGCAACTTTTTCGAGCATTTCGGCCGGAATAGCCCGAATTTCTTCGGAAAGGTTGTCTTCCAAAGCTGGAATAGTTGCTGGCTTATTTCTGTAGACTTTAGACTTGACGTAGCCCCACAAAAAATAGTCTAAAGGCGTCAAATCGCATGATCTTGGTGGCCAACTTACCGGTCCATTTCTTGAGATGAATTGTTCTCCGAAGTTTTCCCTCAAAATGGCCATAGAATCGCGAGCTGTGTGGCATGTAGCGCCATCTTGTTGAAACCACATGTCAACCAAGTTCAGGTCTTCCATTTTGGGCAAAAAAAAGTTGGATATCATCTCACGGTAGCGCTCACCATTCACAGTTACGTTACGATTCGCATCATCTTTGAAGAAGTACGGTCCAATGATGCCACCAGCCCATAAACCGCACCAAACTGTGACTTTTTCTGAATGCATTGGTAGCTCTTGCAATGCTTCTGGCTGATATTCACTCCAAAATCGACAATTCTGCCTATTTACGTACCCATTGAGCCAAAAATGAGCTTCGTCGCTGAACACAATTTCTTTCTTTCTGAACTTTCTTAACAGAGCACGCATTTTGATAATAAAATTCAATGATTTGCAAGCGTTGCTCGTTAGTAAGTCTATTCATGATGAAATGTCAAAGCATACTGAGCATCTTTCTCTTTGACACCATGTCTGAAATCCCACGTGATCTGTCAAATACTAATGCATGAAAATCCTAACCTCAAAAAAATCACTCTTTAGTTTGCAAATCATTTTAAGATCGTTAAACATTCTGAAAGAGTTCAAATGTGAATTGTTGATATTAGGCCTATATTTTTAATTTATTATTTAAATATTAAAAATTCAGACTTTGAAGAGTTTTTCTAATGGTTGGTGACTCATTTTAATATACATCTGCACTTATGATGTAAAATAATTAATATACATGTACATTAGGGTTAGTCATTTTTTTTAGATTCAAAATCTGTGGAAATAGCATATAGGGCAGGCAAAAACAAGCAGAATTGCGTTCTTACTTTTTCGAAATTGTGAAAAAACGTTCCGCACAAAATGCAATTACTTTAGCTCAAAACCAACTTTTTTATTTGAATTTTTTTGTGATTTTTAAAATTTGATAATATTTTAAACGACATGGCGATGTGAACACAAACTATGAAAAAATAATTTAAAACTAAAAACGATATAAATTATGTATTATGACATTTCTTCTGTATTGTCAAACTTTTATTAGAGCAACTCGTTTAAAATTTTTAAAACTGGGAAATGAAACCGAGTTGCAAATTTTAAAATCGATGTAGCTTAAAAACTAAATGACAGATTTTTGATCAAATTGCATATTTGAAATCGATGCACTAAAACCAACTAAAAACAATTATTTCCAAGAACAACTATTGCAGAAAAAAATTTCTCAAATTTAAAAATTAAAAAAAAGTAAACTAAAAAAGTTTGTTTTTAGCTAAAGTAATTGCATTTTGTCCGGAAGGTTTTTTTACAATTTCGAAAAAGTAAAAACGCAATTCCTATTATTGTTGCCTGCCCTACATGCCATTTCCACAGATTTTTGATATTCGAAAAAAAAATGAAAAAATGACTAACCCTAATGTACATATATCAATAAAGTTGCAATAAGATGTTTCTGTCATCTTGTAAATATTTTATGTCACTTTATTATTATAGGTTTACATTAGGGCGAACAAAAAAAAACACAAATTAATGCCACATAATGGTATTGATCAAATTTGAAACCATTTCAAGTTTCCCCCACAGTAAAATATGGCTGGATCGTGAGTGGTGGGTGTTACATTTGCACGCATGGTTTTGCTAATATTAGGCCAGTTGTCGTTGTGAAAGCTATACTTTTATGTAACTTTCTGCAAACTCAGTACTTTTAAACGATATTTAAGTAGTTACTTAGCCGTTTTTTGGGAAAACAATATTCGTGCCGAAAGTGAAGAGACGGATGTTACAAAAAATGGAAGTGGTTTGGACGTTAAAGGCCATTTAAATCAATTTTAGCGACTTTTACACAGTAACCAGAAAAAAACGAAATACATAAAAGAAAGAGGATTCTGTCCATCTAAAGCTTGTTCATAAATTAGAGGTCGCAATTCTTGTCCGATTGGCATGAAATTTGGCAGAGGCAATATTATTGGGGCAAGGACGACAGCGAGGAATGGAAATCGGTTCGGATTTACAGTATTACTGCACTAAACTCAACATTTAGATGGGATCTTGATCAAATTTTGCAGATAGTGTTATATTTAAACTAAAAACACCTGCTATAAAAGTCAACTATATGGGTCCATGTTTTGGTGTAGCCCCATACAAACGACCCCCCAGTTGACACAGATCAAATTTGACATTAATCAAATTTCGCGGATCATGTTTCATTTTAACTAGTAATACCAACCGTAAAAAGGGAACTAATGGGTCCATGTTTAGTATATCACTGAGACCCCAATATTTACTACCTCCACCACATTTTAAGAAGAAGTTGATCAAATTTTGCGGATCGTGTCATATTTCAAATAGGAATACGTACTATGAATGCCAAATATATGGGCCCATGTTTTGGTACAACCTCCATACAATTGGGCCTCCAATTTACACTATTACCGGTCTAGAAACCACATACTTTTAATAGATTTTCTTCAAATTTGGCACAACACCTTAGAATTAAACTGGAAAAATCTGTGGTGAAAATAGGTCAAATCGGTTCAGATTTACATATAGCCATCATACAAATATCGCCTCCGATTTTACTTTTTCCGCTTTAGAAATCACATAAGTTAACCGATTTTGTTTAAATTTGGCTAAACACCTTATATTTAAAGTAGAATTGTCTGTGGTGAAAATGGCTCAATTCGATTCAGATTTAGTTACAGCCACACTTCGCACTCGAAGCCATATATTTTAACATTTTTCCTTATCCCTGGTGAAAATGGGTCATATCGGTTTATATTTATATATATATGTCTCTCCCAAATTTGTATCTCCTGGATCCTTTTATTGAGAAACAGACAAAAAGACTAGATCATCCTGGTCGATTTTTCATAGTACACATAGTGCCCTCCAGGTATTAAAATATTAAATTTTACCTTCGCGAACCAGAAAGCATGACCATCATTTGTAGACTAATTTGTTTAATATTAAATATTCAAGCTCGAACTTGAGTAATAAACTAAATAATTAAATTTAACACATGAATTATGCAAGAGAATATACGAGTTCGAATAAAATTGATTACAGACAGAAACAGCAATATTTTGCTTTCCCTGTGGCTTTCTCAAATAATTTATTATGGAAATGCAACATTTTCTTGCTGCCGTTTTTGTGCTGCCCGAATTCTCTTTCCAACCTAATGTTTATGTTCTACATAAACTTAGAACGAAATCACTTCACCGCAATAAATTAAGTAATAAACATAGAATGCTATATGTATTGTACCTAAGTACATTACACATACATCTGCAAGAATATGTACATGCCATACTTACAGGTACACAATACACGACACATACACTCGTACATAATTGAAATGTCACCAAATGTCATTTGCTCTTAAAAGCTTTTGGGCCGTAAATATTGGAAAACATTGTTTACGATTGGCCCTGGTGGTCGGTCAGCTGGTCAGTAGCCGAGAAAAGAAAAACACATGTCGTTTTCACGTACATTTTCCATTCGTCGCAATTGGAAAATTTGCATGGTCGACTAATGGTGCATGTTTACCCATCACTAAGAGGCTTAACATCTTTACATGTGTCCGTACTTTGGGTCATCAAGTACTCAGTGCCGAATGCATTTGAAATTTATTTATGTAAAATACATATGTACAATCCGGTTAGAAGATTGAAGAAATTGGAAACGATAAGTGCACAATTGAATGAAACCTACCATCGACATACATACATACATTTGTATTTCAATATGCGAAAATTCCAATTGAAATTGAGAATTTCCATTTGAAATTGAGAAAATTGCATTTAAAATAACATTTTGAAATTTTCAATTTTTTCAACCTTTATTTAATTTAAAATCTAATTTCAAATTGAAAGAATTTCAATTGAATTGGATCATACCATTTCACATTGACAAAATTCTAATTGGAAGGGGGAATCTCTTTTAGTTTGACAAAATACTAATTGAAATTTAGAATTTCCATTTCGAATTGAAAGAAATGCATTGAAATTTACAGTTTCCAGTTTAAACGATGAGAAAATCCAGTTGAAATTTGCATTTAACACTTGGAACTGATAAGATTCCATTTAGAATTGAAAATTTTCATTTCAAATTAGTGAAATCTTCCAATTGAAACTGATTCAACTTAGACTGATCCTTAGTAGGGCCCAAAACCACAAAGTACGTGAACATTTGTGGTTTTGCGGCCTATATATATCTGTAAACTATTAATATTGCCAAGGCCCAAAAAATAAAAATAGCAATCTTCGTATCGAACTATACCTAAAAATAATTTCCAACATATGCCTTTGCATATTTGTTTGTAGAAAAAGGAAACGAGGTAGGCCCATCACTTTTCTTATAACGATCATATTCATATTGATTTTTATTGTGATCAGTAATATATACGTAGCAATTTTCAGCCTTCTATCACTAAAACACCTTTTCCACGTCCCCATCGCCCACCAAACGAAAATCCAACATTCGCATCAATTTTGAGCCTTCCAGCTCTAAAAACACGTTTGCCACGACCACAAAACGAAAAACCAAAATAAGCCATCAAATTCATCATTCTCATGATCAGTAATATATACGATTCCATTTTCAGCCTTCTAGCTAAAACAACACTATTGGCACGGCCACAAAAAGAAAATCCAAATTTCGGCATCAAATTGTTCTTTCTATTGGTCAGTAATATTAGGCAGCGTCGCGGTCCAAACAAAAACAAGTTGCAGTCACCCCACGAAAATAAAGTTAGGATTGTTTAATGATGATTTGCAAAATATTTCGTTCCTAGATCAAGCCATCCGTGATCTGAACGCTCCTGAAAAACCCCTAAGAATCAGTTTTTCGGGTTATTTTTATACCCTCCACCTCCAGGAGGGTATAAAACCTCCTGAGATCCTATAAAGTATATATATTCTTGATCGTCATAAAATTCTAAGACGATCTAGCCATGTCCGTCCGTCCGTCTGTTGAAAGCACGCTAGCATCTAAACGAAAGGAGCTAGAACGTTCAAATGTTCCACAAATGCGTCTTATAGTCTTATATCGATTGGGATTGAAACGGGGCGAAATCGGCCGAAAGAGAAATTTCCCTATTTTCCCCTAACAAGGACTAAAAATACCCATAAAAATCCGTAATATTTTAGCGACATACCAGAGCCTCTGGTGGGAATCGAACCCAAGACCGCCACGCTGATAGCCGTGTACGCTACAAACTCGACTACCGGGGCGCTCGTATATGTCTGTTTATATTTCCTTGATATTTGGTATGCGCATTCCCCATATAGCAAAAACGTGCACCATAAAGTGATTCTTATTTGTAGGGGATGAAATGGGGCAAAAAAGGGATAAAAATGGTACATATTAAACGACAACAGCTAGGAACACGAAATTCGGTGTGTACATTCCTCTAATTGAGAATACATAATATAAAAGTATTTTTTCCAAACTCGTACTTTTATGGGGTAAAATGGGAATAGAGGGATAAAAATGGTACCAACCAAACGGCTGTACCTAGATTCGGTGTAAACATTCCTCTGATTGCATAGACAAGTAAAATACACGGATTTTTCAAAAATGCGTACTGTTTGGGGTTAAAGTGAAAAAAGGGGATAAAAATAGTACCGATCAAATGGCCGCAGCCAGAATCATAAAATTCGGAGTATACATTCCTCTGACTGTGTAGACATGGAAAATAAACCGATTTTTCGAAATTCGTACTTTTTGGGGTCAAAATAGAAAAAGGGGATAAAAATAGTACCAAACAAATGACCACAGCTAGAGTCATGAAATTCGGAGTATACATTCCTTTGACTACGTAGACATGAAAAATAAAAGTTTTTTCTAAATTCGTACTTTCAAACGATACAATGGGTACGGAGGTATAAAAATGGTACCAACCAAACGGCTACACCTGGAATAATGCAATTCGGTGTATACATTCCTCAGATTGTGTAGACACTTTTTCGAAATTCGTACTTTTTGGGGTCAAAATAGAAAAAGGGGATAAAAATAGTACCAATCAAATGACCGCAGCTAGAGTCATGAAATTCGGAGTATACATTCCTCTGACTGCGTAGACACGAAAAATGGACGAATTTTTCGAAATTCGTACGTTTTGGGGTTAAAATGGAAAAAGGGGATACAAATAGTACCAACCAAATGACCGCAGCTAGAGTCATGTAATTCGGAGTATACATTCCTCTGACTGCGTAGACACGGAAAATAAATGGATTTTTCGAAATTCGTACTTTCAAGGGATACAATGGTGCAGAGAAACGTAAAGGGGGTAAAAATGGTACCAACCAAATGGGCGCAGCTGGAATCGTGGATTGCATAGACACGCAAAATAAAAAGTTTTTTTTTTTCAAATTAGTACTTTTTCTTTTACGGCAAAAATTGGTTGAATCATGACGTTAGGTTAGTTTGCAATATGTACGTCTGATAATGGATTATCAAAATTTGTACTTTTGGAATTAAAATAGAATGGACATGCAACCAACTGTAACACCCACTATCTACCAATATTTATGGTATTTAAGCTAATATAAGAAT
Source organism: Polietes domitor (assembly GCA_947397865.1). Classification (NCBI taxonomy): domain Eukaryota; kingdom Metazoa; phylum Arthropoda; class Insecta; order Diptera; family Muscidae; genus Polietes; species Polietes domitor. The sequence continues at coordinate 102,757,978 of OX377621.1, read as the reverse complement.
ATTTATTTTTTGTTTTGAAATAAATAATGGTTTGAAATAATTAAAATATTATATTTATTTATAAAATTATTTTTTCAATATTTGCATTTGTTTTGGTTTGGCTATTAAAAAAAGTATATTTTCCTGTAATATTACAGCACTTCTACGAAAATCGACAGCCTCTTTGGAATGCAATCCATGGTGGAGGGTATATAAAGTGTGGCATGGCCGTTTTTACTTGTTTTAATTCAAAATTTTACGCAATTACCATAAAGTTTTCATAATTATTATATTATTTTGTATTCAAGCGAACTGACCTTTCCTCAAATACGGAATCTTTGCTTGTTGACAAAGCCGTTTAACCAAGTATAATATCAAAATATTATTATAATAAATTAATAATTATTTTTAACAAATTCGAAGTGTTGTTGTTGGTGTAAGGCCCCATTCCAAAATTGTTACAGCATTGTCGCCTGAAACGATAAACCATCAAAGTTCAAACATAGTTTATAGGGTTTCGGATGGAGATTTCAAGATTTTCGAAAATAAATGACAAACTTAGGATAGGCAAGTCTACGTTCAGAATAGGGCTGTCGATCTGGACTGAGTTTTCCGAATACCGAGATTAGGATTTCCCGGTCGACATAAAAAACATATGGGTTTTAGAAAATCAACACTAGTACAGTGTAGAGTAGGGTGTAGACAGACGTGTGGCTACTGAAAAACACGAATACGTCCAGTGCGTATTAAAAAATATTCCAAGAACAATGTGACCACAAATTTGATTCAATTATTCATTTGATATTCTTTTAATTAATTACTTACCTTCCACTTGAAACAAAAAGCCAAATGCAAATTTGCTGCACCTGAGTTCACACATTCTATGAATGACGGCAAAACGCTTGCAATTGAAAGAACCTGCGACAATAACAATTGTAATAATGTAAACAGAGCCGGGGCCAGAGTTTTACATGACCAAGGCATTCGATTAATTCGATAATATGTGTTTCCTTCATCAATTTTATGAACGCAAATGCATACGAGCTGTTTCGAAGGAAATTGCGTCCGTCCGTCCATCCGTCCGTCCGACTTAAAAGATTGAGTTTGCCGTTGTCGCATTGGTGGACTTGGTTGGAAATACCCGCATGACAGGTGTATAAAATACTTTAAGTACTTAAATGCTCAAAGAGTCCATAGAAATGCATAGAAGTGCGACATGTCGTCGTTTGCATGTAATGCAAAACCTGAATAAATTTGCAATTGAGTTGGCACAACATGAACGCATTTTCGAAATCAGTGCCGGATGGATGTTACAATGTTTTAATTCCATTAGGAGATTCGATGGCATATGGTGTCGCAGTTGGGCGATTTTATTTCAGTTTGTAAAATCTAGTAATGCGATCTAAAGAATCTATTTTTTTCCACTTTTTTTTCAAAAATGTAACAGAATATTTCTTTTTTGGAAAATATACCTGTATATGGGACCACGTAAAGTGAAGACAAATTTAAAATCATCAAACATACGTTTTTTTTATATTTTTGGACGAAGTTTCACAAATATAATGATAACAAGTAAAAAAGTCGTTAAGTTCGGCCGGGCCGAACTTTATATACCCTCCACCATGGATTGCATTCCACAGAGGTTGTCGGTTTTCGTATAAGTGCAGTAATATTACAGGAAAATATAATTTTTATAATATAGCCAAACCAAAACAAATACAAATATTGAAAAATTAATTTTATAAATAAATATAATATTTAAATTATTTCAAACCACGCTTATAAGGCAATGCTACCAATACATCAATTCAAAAAATTAATATTCTTATATTTATATTTTCAAAGCCATAAATATTGGTAGATAGTGGGTGCTACAATTGGTTGTATTTCCATTCTATTTTAATTCCAAAAGTAAAAATTTTGAAAATCCATTATCAGACCTAACCTAACTTCATGATTCAACCAATTTTTGACGTAAAAGAAAAAGTACGAATTTGGAAAAAAAATTATTTCGCGTGTCTATGTAGTCAGAGGAATGTATACACCGAATTCCATGATTTCAGCTGCGCCCATTTGGTTGGTACCATTTTTACCCCCTTGACGTTTCTACACAATTAGAATTTCATCATTCTAGCTGTAGTCCTTTAGTTGGTACTATTTTTATCCCTCTGTACCATTGTATCCCTTGAAAGTACTAATTTCGAAAAATCTGTTTATTTTCCGTGCCTACACACTCAGAGGAATGTATACTCCGAATTTCATGACTCTAGCTGCGGTCATTAGATTTGTACTATTTTTATCCCCTTTTTCAATTTTAACCCCAAAAAGTACGAATTTTGAAAAATCCGCGTATTTTATTTATTTATGCAATCAGAGGAATGTATGCACTGAATTTCATTATTCTAGGTACGGCCGTTTGGTTGGTACCATTTTTATCCCTCTATTCCTATTTTACCCCTTAAAAGTACGAATTTGGAAAAAATACTTTTATATTATGTATCTACTCAATTAGAGGAATGTACACACCGAATTTCGTGTTTCTAGCTGTTGTCGTTTAATATGTACCATTTTTATCCCTTTTTTGTCCCATTTCACCCCCTACAAATAAGAATCACTTTATGGTGCACGTTTTTGCTATAAGGGGAATGCGCATACCAAATATCAAGCAAATATAAACAGACATATTCAAAAAACATGCTTAAATACGCTAAAATATTAGGGATTATTATGGGTATTTTTAGTGCTTGTGAGGGAAAATTTTTTCCCTTCGGGCCGATTTCGCCCCATTTCAATCCCAACCGATCTACGACTATAAGACGCATTTAAGGAAAATTTGAACGTTCTAGCTTCTTTCGTTTAGATGCTAGCGTGCTTTCAACAGACGGACGGACATGGCTAGATCGTCTTAGAATTTTATGACGATCAAGAATATATATAGTTATAGGGTCTCAGGTCGATATTTCAAGGTGTTACAAACGGAATGACAAAGTTAGTATACCCCCATCCTGGAGGTGGAGGGTATAACAATGATCATTTCTTATTCTAGTTATGGCCCGATATTGTAACGTCGTTACTATTTAATTATTCTATATTTTTATACTCTCCACCTTGGGTTGAGGTGTATTCATTTTGTCATTCCGTTTGCAACATCTTGAAATATTCATCGGAGACTCCATGAAGTATATATATTCTGGGTCGTGGTAGAATTCTGAGACTAGCAAGATTCACGCCTTTTTGTCAGTCCGTCCGTATGTTGAAAGCACGCTGGCTTCCTAATGTAACGATGTAGAAGGTTCAAATTTTCCCTAAATATGTTTAATGGTTGCAGATTCGTTGGGAATGAAAGTGGGCGAAATCGGCTCAGAGGGAACATTTTTTCCCTAACAAGAACTGAAAAAACCCCCTAATATTTAGATTATTTGATCAATTTTTTTTTTGAAATTTTCTGCACAAAATTCACAAAAATGTAAATACAAGATTTGGCGGGTGAAATGGGACAAAAAGGGATAACAATTGTGCCAATGATACGAAAAAAGCTAGGAAGTGAAATTCGGTGTGTTAATCCCTATAATTGCGTAGACGCGTAAAATGGAAGTTCGTACCAAACAAGCGGCTGTAGCTAGAATAGGGATCTAAAAACCGAAACCTGAATTATATCTGAAAACCATGATATTGTACCTATGGTCTGGGATAATTCTAGAAAAATATGAGTGTGTTGAGTTAATGAGTTAATATAAATAAAGGGTGTCCCAAGAAGAGCGCAATTTTTTAATTTTAAATAAAACACAGATATTTGTGACACGTTGAGGATGCATTTGCTTCTCGTGAATCACTCGAGGATTTTCCGCACCCCAAATGCGACAATTCTGCCTATTGACGAAGATGAAAATGGGCCTCGTCACTGAAGATGATTTTATCGGCAAAATCAGCATTTTCATGTTGTCTCTCCAATACCCAATTAACGAACTCCCTTCGCTGTCCATGGTCAGTTGGCTTCAGTTCCTGAGTCAGTTGAACTTTGTATGCATGAAGATGCAAATCTTTCGTCAAAATTCGCTGCAAAGTGGATTTGGAGACACCAATTTGCTGAGCTCGGTGTCGTATTGAGGTGGATGGAGTTTGAGCGACATCATCACGTACAGCTGCGACATTTTCGGTCGATCGACCTGGTCGATGGCGTGTTCTTGTCTTTACATCACTAACAGACCCAGTTTCAAATTTATCCATTAATCTCTTTACAGTTGACTCTTTTGGAGCATTATTGTGACCCCAAATTGATCGTAATTTGCGAACTGTAGCCGCAAAACTTTCACCATTTTGGTAAAACAATTTCACAATGAGAATGCGTTGTTCATTCGTGTAGCGCTCCATTTTTACTTACCTTCTAACGAGTGATTTTTTTGAGGTTAGGATTTTCATGCATTAGTATTTGACAGATCACGTGGGATTTCAGACATGGTGTCAAAGAGAAAGATGCTCAGTATGCTTTGACATTTCATCATGAATAGACTTACTAACGAGCAACGCTTGCAAATCATTGAATTTTATTACCAAAATCAGTGTTCGGTTCGAAATGTGTTCCGCGCTTTACGTCCGATTTATGGTCTACATAATCGACCAAGTGAGCAAACAATTAATGCGATTGTGACCAAGTTTCGCACTCAGTTTACTTTATTGGACATTAAACCAACCACACGAATGCGTACAGTGCGTACAGAAGAGAATATTGCGTCTGTTTCTGAGAGTGTTGCTGAAGACCGTGAAATGTCGATTCGTCGCCGTTCGCAGCAATTGGGTTTGTGTTATTCGACCACATGGAAGATTTTACGCAAAGATCTTGGTGTAAAACCGTATAAAATACAGCTCGTGCAAGAACTGAAGCCAAACGATCTGCCACAACGTCGAATTTTCAGTGAATGGGCCCTAGAAAAGTTGGCAGAAAATCCGCTTTTTTATCGACAAATTTTGTTCAGCGATGAGGCTCATTTCTGGTTGAATGGCTACGTAAATAAACAAAATTGCCGCATTTGGAGTGAAGAGCAACCAGAAGCCGTTCAAGAACTGCCCATGCATCCCGAAAAATGCACTGTTTGGTGTGGTTTGTACGCTGGTGGAATCATTGGACCGTATTTTTTCAAAGATGCTGTTGGACGCAACGTTACGGTGAATGGCGATCGCTATCGTTCGATGCTAACAAACTTTTTGTTGCCAAAAATGGAAGAACTGAACTTGGTTGACATGTGGTTTCAACAAGATGGCGCTACATGCCACACAGCTCGCGATTCTATGGCCATTTTGAGGGAAAACTTCGGAGAACAATTCATCTCAAGAAATGGACCGGTAAGTTGGCCACCAAGATCATGCGATTTGACGCCTTTAGACTATTTTTTGTGGGGATACGTCAAGTCTAAAGTCTACAGAAATAAGCCAGCAACTATTCCAGCTTTGGAAGACAACATTTCCGAAGAAATTCGGGCTATTCCGGCCGAAATGCTCGAAAAAGTTGCCCAAAATTGGACTTTCCGAATGGACCACCTAAGACGCAGCCGCGGTCAACATTTAAATGAAATTATCTTCAAAAAGTAAATGTCATGGACCAATCTAACGTTTCAAATAAAGAACCGATGAGATTTTGCAAATTTTATGCGTTTTTTTTTAAAAAAAAAGTTATCAAGCTATTAAAAAATCACCCTTTACTAACAAACAATAACAATTGTTCAAATGTCAAACAATGACACTTCGAATGTTGCCAGATTTAAAAATTGCGTTCTTCTTGGGACACCCTTTAGAAAACTAAAAAAAATTGGAAAAACATTAATATTAAATTACAAATGAAAAATAAGAAGATATTATTTTTTTTTTATTTTTTATTGCTGTTTATTCAATAAACACTAAAAAGTTTAAAAATAAAAAGTCAAATTTTTGTCTATATTAAAACCCGGTTTAATAACCGAAACCCTATTTTTTTAAATTCAGTGTTTTCACTCCTCTGACTACGTAGACACTAAGAGTCCTTCACTAAATTCGTACTTTTAGGGTCAAAATGATGAAAAGAAGTAAACAAACGGTTGTAGCTAGAGTCATGAAATAAGGTGTGTACATTCCACTGTGGACGCGAAACATAATGGGTCTTCAAAATTAGTACTTTTCCTATCAAAATGGTGCAGAAATTTGGTCTATAGCTGGAATCAGGAAATTGAAATTAGGGAAATCTATCCTGAGAGTAACTGTTTCTCTTTAATGGTGACTGATAACACCGTGCGATAGTACCTGATCAAGACTATATACACATGAAACTGGAGGTCGTATTTTATATTTACAAGTTACAAGCCGACCCATAATTATCGGCGGCGGCGGTGCTAACCAAAATGGGTCGGCGGCGGCGGCTTTCGGCTGATTTATCGGCTCGTTCTTTCATTTGATCACCCCCATTACGAAATTTATTTGCCAATTCTGGAAATGGAACAATTTGTATTGACTTTTAAAACACTTTCTTTTATTTTTTGATCAGTGTATTAATATTCGTTAATATTAACCGATATTAGCCAACGTTCCCATAATTTCGTATTATTATCCCATACAATTATTTTTATACACTCCATGAGAGTATTATATCTTTGTGCATTTGTTTGTAACACCCAAAAGGAAGCGAGATATAACCATTGTTAATTATACCGATCGACTTAGAATCGATTAACCGTCTGTCTGTCTATCAAATGAAACTTTGCACAACGAAGTTTCTCGGGATAAAGAATGCTATTTAAGAATTTGAAGAAAATCGGTTCAAATTTAGATATAGCCCCCATACGAATTTCACTCCCGATTAGATACCACATATTTTAACACATTTTCTTCAAAATTGGCAAAACAACCTATATTTCAACTAGAAACACCTATGATAGATCGGTTCAGATTTATATATAGCTCCCACCCAAATTTCACTCCCGATTTGATATTTTCCAATCTATAAACAACATATTTTTCCATAACTTCTTCAAATCTTGCAAAATATCTCATATTTCAACTAGAAACACACATGGTGGAAATGCGTCAGATCGGTTCAGATTTACATATAGCTCCCATACAAATTTCGGCTCCAGAAACCACGTATTTTCACCAACTTTCTTTAAATTGAGCATAACACGTTTTACTTGAACTGGAAGCACCAATTGTGAAAGTGGATCATTTCATTCCATGTTTGGATATAGCCTCGATACAAATATTCTTCTCGATTTGACAAATTGGGTTAGATCATATCAGTCTCTGATTAGGATACTTAAAAAATCATTCCCGTTTTCACTTTTTTTACCGAATTGAATTGTATTCGGATAGAAAGTGGAGTGTATCATATAGTCGGCCCCGCCCGACTTTAGCCTTTCATTACTTGCTAAGAGTGGGTAGAGGTCCAAAGAATGGTAAAGCTCTACCTACTTTGACACAATCCACTTTCATCAATACAAATTGGGTTAAACATTTAGATGAAAACGTTATGTACTATATGTATTCTATAAGAACATAGACGCGCGCGACTCACTCTTTCGGGACCGAAATATGTATGCGTGTTAAACAATATTTATGTATGCTTGTTTTCATAAATATATACAGGTTGGTGATTGTCTATTTTGATAGTAGAAAAAATATCGGGGGCGCGGTTGAAGTCGATGTGAGCCGATGAAATCGGCGGCGGCTCGGCTCTTGCCGAAACATGCGGCGGCGGCTAGTCGGCTTGTATCTCTGCTTAGTTTTTAATTTGCGAGTCAATGTAGTCAGAGGAAAGTATACACCGAATTCCATGATTCTAACCAAATGGCCATTGTATCCCTTAAAAGTACGAATTTGAAAAAACCATTTATTTTTCGTGTCTACGGAATGAGAGGAATGTATACTCCGAATTTCATGATTTAACTGCGGTCATTTGGTTGGTATAATTTTTATCCTCCTTTTCCATTTCAACCCCAAAAAGTACGAATTTCGAAAATCCCATTATTTTACGTGTCTATGCAATCAGAGGAATGTATACACGGAATTTCATTATTCTAGATGCAACCGTTTGGCTGGTACCATTTTTATCCATCTACTCCCAGTTTATCCCTTAAAAGTACGAATTTGGGAAAAATACTTTTCTATTATGTATCTGCTCAATTAGAGGAATGTACACACCAAATACCGTGTTTCTAGGTCTTGTCGTTTGATAGGTACCATTTTTGTCCCATTTCACCCCCTATGAATAAGAATCACTTTATGGTGCAAGATTTTTGTTATAGGGAGAATCAAGAATATATACAGTTTATAGGGTCTCAGGTCGATTTTCCAAGGTGTTACAAACGGAACGACAAAATTAGTATACCCCCATCCTGGTGATGGGGGGTATAAAAACTGTGGGGGAAATTTGAAATGGTAGTTAATGCTAAACTAATGGAGTTAGAAACATCGAATGTGAAGTATTTTTAACAGATATTCTTCTCTTTCATTTGGTAGTCACGTTGCCTTTATATGTCTCGGAAAAGTACGTAAATAAATTATTAACACAACTATATCCTTTGGAAATTAAAAGTCGTGTAAAAAGGAGAAAAGAACACCAAATGCAAAACTGAGTACACAGCTTTTGTATGAATACACAGTATATGGTCTTGTTCAGATCCACTAAAAGAAATGTAAAAGTGGGGAATGCACTCATAGGTGGGTGGAGGATTCGGCCCGGCCGAGCTTAATGTCTTTTCACTTGTCTATATTCGTCAAGTGATGTCGGTAATATCTACCTTAGATGAAAATGTATTAACTACTCTTTTGGTTATCAAGAGTGAACAAAGTCATGCTGTAGATGATCATTACAGAATTGAAGAAAGTTGGTAAAACCACAAGTAAAATTTACAACACAAAAAGATTCAGCTTCATATAACAACCGACTTTCGTCAATCTTCCCATATTTAGTTTCAAGTATAACTGGATCACATCGGTCGAGGATTTGTACACACCGAGAACTCTGCAACACTTTAATCCCGTTTTAATCCCTTTTTTGTACCGCTTTCCCTTTAAAAGTTCAAATGTAAAAAAGGTCATTTATGTAGTGTGCCTATGTTGTCAGGGGAAGAACACTCCGAACTTCACTATTCCAGCAAAATACTTTGGTTGATACTATTTTTATCTTAAAAGTACAGAAAATTTAAAAGTGCATTTATTATTACATACTATTAAAAGTGCATATTGCAAAAATCTCATTTATTATGCACGTCAGAGGGATATACACACCGAATTTCACGATACTAACTGCAACTATTAAAGTAAAAGTATTTTTTTAAATATCCTTAATGTAATATGCCTACATAGCTACTATCACTTAGTCAGGATGAAGGTCCCATTCCTATCCATTCTTTTCCCATTTTACCCCCTAAATATACGAAACTCAAACAATTGTTTAGTAGGAGTGTCCGTTGGAGAACTACCCACCAACTTTCATGGCCATAGCTTCGGGTGTTTGATCATATTAAATTTACTTATTAAATTTCATAAAGCCCACAATCATTGCCACAAATAAATGTTAATGTTGCACAATGTTATTTTTCAATCTCAAGGTGAAAAAAATTCAAATAGTATTTTTGAGTTTTTTTTGTGAACATGTGTTTTCCAAAATAATTATAAATAATTTTGCTAAAAAAAAAGCTAATCCAAAAATTCGTTTGTGCATCAGTTCCAAAATTGGAACATTGCAAAGGTAGCCAAATATTTATAACGAATGACGACCAATGCCACAGTGCACAGCAGTAGGTTATGGAAGCAGAATAAAATGCGAATGACTTCATTGCTGATTTAAGGTCAACGTTTGCTAAGCAAACAAAACAATGCAAACGCTAGTCGACTGTTTGCTGTGCTGTTAGTCAAAGACATTAACAAAATACAAAATATTTATAATAATTGTGGAAAATGTGTGCGAGAAGCACTTTTACTTGCAGAATATACGAATATCTCTATTCTTAGTATTTTTCTGTTCTTTGTGTTTCTATTTTCGCAAACCATCAGAATAATAATAACACATATTAATATGTGTTCGAGTTTGAATAAATAAACTACACACGAGTACACGTATCTAAATTTGTATAATTGCTGTTTATTTTTGGAAATATTTTTTAGTCTTTTGATATGTTTTTTTTCGGGCGGTTTTCATTGAACTGATTAAGAGTTCAAAGAGCTAAATATTGATTCTCTTGAACTATAAATAAGTTGAATCAAACTATGATTGTTTTTTTTTAAGAATATTTCTCTAGAACGATGCAAAACGATCCTACCTTCGTGACATGTGGTTCAAAGTGGATTGATTGTGCCAAATCACAACTACATGATAAATGCTATCCTTGTATTATTGAACATCAATTACAATTATTTTTTAATTTTTAAAAATTTACGTCATTTAAGTCATTGAATTTTTTGTACCACCCACAAAGCCATGTGCATTTGTTTGTGTTCGTACACAAAAGGAAGAGAGTTAGACCCATTGTTTATTATACCAATCAAAGTTCGAGTTCCTATTATTGTCCGACCCTTACAACAATTAGCATAAACGATTTTTGGATGCTATTTAATTTTACCCAAATCGGTTTAGATTAATATATAGCCCCCATACAATTGCCACTTCCGTTTTGACTTTTCCGCTTCATATATATTGCTTATGTTATCTATCAATTTCTATGTGTTTTCAATTGAGCGCATTTTATTTCACTTGGAAACTTCTATTGTGAAAGTGGATTACATCAGTTGAGATTTAGACATACAAATGTCGCTTCCCATTCGACTTTTAATGCTCTCGAAAAAATATTTTATACTTTACCTAGAAACATCCATACATTATATAAATAACATCTGTCCAGACCCAGCAAAAAAAACAAGTAAAAACGGCGTTATTTTCATAGAAGTGCAGTAATATTACAGGAAAATATAATTTTTTTTACATAGCCAAACCAAAACAAATACAAATATTGAAAAACTAATTCTATAAATAAATATAATATTTTTATTATTTCAAACTGAAACTCTAATAAGGCAAGGCTACCAATATGTTTACATGATATATATCGAAATAATACTTCAATGCAATTCAAAAAATAAATATTCTTATATTTATATTTTCAAAAATGCTTAAATACCATAAATATTGGTAGATAGTGGGTGCTACAGTTGGTTGTATTTCTATTCTTTTTTAATTCCAAAAGTACAAATGATTCAACCAATTTTTTCCGTAACAGTAAAAAGTACGAATTTGGAAAAATCTTTTTATTTTGCGTGTCTACGCACCCAGAGGAATGTATACACCGAATTCCATGATTCTAGTTGCGGCCATTTGGATGGTACTATTTTATCCCATTTTTCCTATTTACACCCTTAAGAGTACGACTTTCTAAAATCTCTTTATTTTACGTGTCTACGGAATTAGGGGAATATACAAACCGAATTGTAGCCGTTTAGTTGTTACTATTTGTACTACTCTGTATCCCTTTAAAGTACGAATTTGAAAATAACCTTTTATTTTTCGTGTCTATGTAGTGAGAGGAATGTGTACTCCGAATTTCATGATTCTAGCTGCGGTCATTTGGTGGGTACTATTTTTATCCCCTTTTTCCATTTTACCCCAAAATGTACGAATTTCGAAAAATCCGCTTATTTTACGTATCTACGCAATCAGATAAATGAATACGCCGAATTTCATTATTCTAGATGCAGCCGTTTGGTTGGTACCATTTGTATCCCTCTATTTTCACTTTACCCCTTAAAAGTACGAATTTGAAAAAAATACTTTTATATTATGTATCTACGCAATTAGATGAATGTACACACCGAATTTCGTGCTTCTAGCTGCTGTCGTTTGATAGGTACCATTTTTATCCCTTTTTGCCCCATTTCACCCCATAGCAAAACGAAACACTTTAAGGTGCATGTTTTTGTTATAAGGAGAAAGCGCATTCCCAATATCAAATAAAGGGTGATTTTTTAAGAGCTTGATAACTTTTTTTTTAAAAAACGCATAAAATTTGCAAAATCTCATCGGTTCTTTATTTGAAACGTTAGATTGGTCCATGACATTTACTTTTTGAAGATAATTTCATTTAAATGTTGACCGCGGCTGCGTCTTAGGTGGTCCATCCGCTTAGTCCAATTTTGGCATTTCCACGTTTTTGAGTTTTGGTGCGAACGGCGACGAATCGAAAATTGGTGGTCATCATTAACACTGGCCGATACAGCTGCGATATTTTCTTCAGTTCGCACTCTACGTAAGCGTGTTTGTGGTTTAATGTCCAACAATGTAAATTTGGTGCGAAATTTAGTCACAATAGCCCGAATAGCCGCTTCAGTGGGTCGATTAAACTGACCATAAAATGGAAGCGCGCAATGAACTTTCTTAACAGAGCACGCATTTTGATAATAAAATTCAATAATTTGCAAGCGTTGTTCGTTTGTAAGACGATTCATGATGAAATGTCAAAGCATACTGAGCATCTTTCTCTTTGACACCATGTCTGAAATCCCACGTGATCTGTCAAATACTAATGCATGAAAATCCTAACCTCAAAAAAATCACTCTTTATAAGCAGATATAGTGAAAAAACAATACTTTAAATATTAGGGGTTATTGGGGGTACTTTCAGTCCTTGTGGGCCGATTTCGCCCACATTCAAACCCAACCGATCTGCAACCATAAGACACATTTAGGGAAAATTTGAACCTCCTAGCTCATTTCGTTCGGAAGCTGGCGTTCTTTCAACAGACAGACAGACGGACATGGCTATATCGTCTTAGAATTTTATCACGACCCGGAATATATATATTTAATGGGGTCTCCGACTAATATTTTAAGGTGTTACAAACGGAATGACAAAGTGAATATACCCCCATCCTTAGGTGCAGGGTATACAAATATGAATTTAAGACAAACATCGCAAACGTAGAGTGATTTAAATAATATAATTTCGGATTTGCGCCAAAAAACCGTTTTTTTTTTTAGAAAAACTGGTTTCGGTTTCACCGAAAAATTTTTTTTATAAACCGGTTTTCGGTAATAGTTTTTTACAAAACCGGTTATAACCGGTTTTTTAAATCAAAGTACGAAAATATTTAAATTAAAATTGTTTATAACGTAAGTTCATTTTTAGTAAAGGTACATTAAATAAGGAACTTCAGTATCATTTTTATACACTCCACGAGAGTATTATGTCTTTGTGTATTTGTTTGTAACACCCAAAAGGAAGCGAGATTGACCCATTGTTAATTATACCGATCGACTTAGAATCACTTTTTTAATAGATTTAGCCATGTCCGTCTGTCTGTCCATCTATTCTTGTACTCACTATACAGGTCGCACTTGTAGCCAGAACCAAATGAAACTTTACACAACGAAGTTTTTCGGGACAAGGACGATTCAAATAAAGATTTCATGCATTTTTCTGAATTTTATTTGTTTTTTTTTTTTTTGAAAAACTTTAAAAAAATCACCCTGAATAATTTCGGGTTTGCGCGTAGGGTGTCCAAAAAACCGATTTTTTTAGAAAAACAGGTTTCGGTTTAACCGAAAATTTATTTTTTTTTAAAACCGGGTTTCGGTAATAGTTTTTTACAAAACCGGTTATAACCGTTTTTTTTAAATCAAAGTACGAAAATATTTAAATTAAAATTTTTTATAACGAAAGTAAATACAGTACATTTTTAGTAAAGGTACATTAAATAAGGAACTTCAGTAGCATTTTTATACACTCCACGAGAGTATTATGTCTTTGTGCATTTGTTTGTAACACCCAAAAGGAAGCGAGATAGACCCATTGTTAATTATACCGATCGACTTAGAATCACTTTTTGAATAGATTTAGCCATGTCCGTCTGTCTGTCCATCTATTGTTGTACTCACTATACAGGTCGCACTTGTAGCCAGAACCAAATGAAACTTTACACAACGAAGTTTTTCGGGACAAGGACGAACGCTATTTAATTTGAAGAAAATCGGTACAGATTTAGATATGGCCCCCATACGAGTTTCATTCCCGATTTTCCTCTTTTCACTCTAGATACCATATATTACAACAGATTTCCTTCAAAATTGGCAAAACATCTTATATTTTAACTAGAAACACATGTGGTGAAAATGTGTTAGATCGGTTCAGATTTATTTGACTTTCTCCGCTATAGAAACCACATATTGTATCAGATTGTCTTCAGATTTTGCAAAACATCTTATATTTAAACTAGGAACACCTGTGGCAAAAATAGGTCAGATCGGTTCAGATTTATATATAGCTCCCATTCAAATCTCCTATACAAGTTTCGCTCCCGGATTGACTTTTTACGCAATTTTACCGAATTTCTTCAAAGCGAGCATAACACGTTATACTTGAACTGGAAGGACCTATTGTGAAAGTGGGTCACTTCATTCCATGTTTGGATATAGCTCCGGTACAAATACTCTTCTCGATTTGACAAATTGGGTCAAGTCATATCAGCCTATGATTAGGAAACATACAAAAATCCTTTCCGTTTTTAAAGAAATGAATTGTATTCAGATAGAAAGTGGACGCCCGTTTCTAGTTAGAGCTATACGAAGTTCAATTTTCCTAAATTTTAGTTAATTATAGGGTTAACTTTTTTCTGAGTGTAGTTATCATAGTATCAAAATTTGTGTTTTATCACTTTTGGTCAGTGACTTTTAGTGCATTGTTGAGATCCACGTGTACCTGTACCAAATATTGTTATTGGGCATGATTTGAAGTTTTACTATGAACTTGACTAGTTTTACCCCCTCCATTTTTGTCCAACGAAATTGATATGATACTATATAACAGCTTCTTTTCTTTATGACATCTCCCACTGTGCACTGCCCCAGACTTATAATCTGTTAGCGTTTCCATGCATAATGTAAATGCCAATAAAAACTTATCACACAATGTGGTGACATAAAATAGAATGAATACACATCACATCGAACAAATTATTCTATTTACAATATTTATTTATTTATGCATCATCTGCTATCCGCTGAAATTATAAGGCGCACAGCCGAAAATCATCTGCTGCACAAAATGTTACGCCTTTTTACGCCTTCTTCTATGCGTGTCCTGCCACCGGGAGGGGGACACACAGAACGTGGCATATCTCGTGTAATCATATTTATGCCAAAAGAGATGAACAAAACAAGAAACTGAGCTACTTCTAAACAGGCTGACTCACTGACACAGTTCGACAATAACAAATGCTGTCATCACTAAAGCATCCTTCCAACTCACATGCCCACTTTGATAGATGCAATCCTTAAGATAAAGGACGAAGGAAAGTGTAGCACAGACAAAGACGACGTACAGACGGTGTAACAGAAGGTGGATGGATGGATGGATCGATACTTATGCAGGCTGCGATGATGATGATGGCGATGACGATGATTTGCAATGTGCACTCTTTGCAACCCTTAGTTTCAAATCTTAGACACTCTAAATGTGGCACGTTCTTCCTTTAAGGCTTCAGCTTCTGCTACAGCTTCTTGAAGGATTATTGAGTAGCAAAAAAGGAAATTGGAAATTATAATTTGAACATCCATCCACATATGAATGTTTCCGTCATATGCATGCATACATACATGTGTGTTTGTATGTAATCTGAGATTTTGTTTAATTCCATTGCAATCAAAAGATGATATCACAGATAAACCACAGATGCACATGTCTTCCAGCCCCTGCCGGATGGCGGAATCATAATGGAGAAAAAAAGGTGGAAAATCATGAAGTATTTTTTCTCCTTCTTATTTTTCTTCTCATTCCTGCATAATGGCCCCTTATTTCCATGAAATTGCAGATTATTAACCCTCCAGCCTGATGCATCAACTAATTATGGAATTATTAATTTCACTTAAAACCGCATCACCACCAACACCCCATCACCACCAACCAACACGCCAACATTTGACAGCAGTGGCTGGCAGCGATGAAATCCATATGGAAACCTTAGACTTGCCGCTGGCAAATCATTTATTTTAATACAGGAAGCATTGAAGTTCAATGAAAAATTGAAAAACTTCATTTAATTAAAACGAACAGCGAGCGAATACTCGGAAAAGAAGGGTGCTAGTGCCGCAATCAACAACAGCGGCAACAAGCCACACACAGTGGTTGCAAAGCCACGAAATATAGTGAGCAATCACACTGGAATACACTAGGTTAAGTTTTTGTTGCGATATCATCAAAATTGACAATCGAAAAAAATTTAGCTATAAAAAATTAGATATAACAAGTTAGGAAAGCCTAGAGTTGGGCGGGGCCGACTATATGATACCCTCCATTTTCCACCCCATTACAATTGAATTCGGGGAAAAAAGTGAACTATCATGAACCGATGTGACCTACTTTCACAACATGACATATAACGTGTTCTGCTAAATTAGATCAAAATCTGTAATACCGTGAGAGAAAATAGTTAAATCGGGAAGGGCATTTGTATGAGGGCTGTGTTAAAACCTGAAAAGATGTGGCTCACATTCTAGTTGAAATATAATGTATATTGACAACTTTGTAATGACATCGGGAACGACATTTTTATGAGGCCTATACCAATCGAGTCACATACTGTTTCCAGTTGAAATACAAGTTGCTATGGCAAATTTCAAGAAAATCGATAAAAACTATGTGGTTTCTAGAGCCCAAAAAATGAAATGGATATTTGTATGGAAGATATATCTGCATCTGAACCGATCTGACACACTTTCACCACAGATTTTTCCAGTTCAAATGTAAGGTTTGTGCCAAATTTGAAGAAAATCGTTTAAAAATGTAATTTTCCAGTACGGAAAAATTCAAATCTGGAGCGAAATTTGTATGTGAGCAATATTTAAATTTGAAACGATGTGACTCACTTTTACCACAGTTTTTTTTAGTTCAAATATAAGGTTTTCTGCCAAATTTGAAGAATATCGCTTAAAATATATGGTTTCTAGGGCGCAAAAAGTTAAATATAGGCCGACATTTGTATGGGAGCTATATCTAAATCTGAACCGATCTGACCCTCTTTCACCACATATGTTTCTAGTCCAAACATAAGGTCTTGTGCCAATTTTGAAGCAAGTCATGTGAAATAGGTGTTTTTTAGAGCGGAAAAAGTCAAATCGGGAGCGACATTTGTATGTCAGCTATATCTAAATCTGAATCGATCTAACATATTTTCACCACAGGTGTTTCTAGTTGAAATATAAGATGTTTTGCCAAATTTGAAGAAAATCTGTTAAAATATGTGGTTTATAGAGTGGAAAAAGTGAAATCGGAGGCGACATTTGTATGTCGGCTATATCTAAATCTGTACCGATTTGCTTCAAATATGGTTCGTCCTTGGACCGCAAAACTTAAGTGTGTTATTTTTTGTTTGGGTTGGATAATAATTACGACCTGTAATTTGATTACAAGAATAGATGGACGGACAGACAAACGGACATTGCTAAATCGATTCAAAAAGTGAGCCTATGTCGATCGGTATAATTAATCTATCTTCCTTTCTTTTGAGTGTTATAAACAAATGCACAAAGACATAATACCCTCGAGGAGTGTATAAAAAGCATTACGTTCGACCGGGCCGAATCTTATATATCCTCCACGATGGAGTGCAACACACAGTATTACCGGCAGCCATGTTAGAAACAAGTAAAAATGTGTAAAGTTCGGCCGGGCCGTTCTTTATATACCCTCCAGCATGGATAACATTCCACAGAGGATATCGATTTTCGTAGAAGTGCAGTAATAGGAAAATTCTAATTTTTTAATATAGCCAAACCAAAACAAATAAAAACATTGAAAAACTAATTTTGTAAATAAATATAAATTTTAATTATTTGAAACCAAGCTTATAATATATGATAGCCTATCATCATGTAAAACAATAAAATACGAATTTGGAAAAATCTTTTTATTTTGCTAGTCTATGTAGTCAGATGAACGTATACACCGAATTCCATGATTCTAGCTGCGGCCATTTGGTTGGTACCATTTTTATCCCCCTTTCCACTGTACCCCCTTTAAAGGTACGACTTTCGAAAATCTCTTTATTTTACGCATTTAGAGGGATGCACACACCGAATTTCATCATTCTAGCTGTAGCCGTTTAGTTGGTACCATTTTTATTCGTCTGTTCCATTGCATCCCTTGAAAGTACGAAGTTTGAAAAACCTTACACCGAATTTCATGATTCCAGTTGCGGCCATTTGGATGGTACAATTTTTATCCCGGTTATTCTTTTTACCTCCCCTAAAAGTACGCATTTCGAAAAATTCCTTTATTTTATGTGTATACGCAATCAGAGCATTGGTACCAATTTTATCCCATCCGACCCTAAAGGTACGAATATGAAAAAATCCCTTTATTTTACGAGTATATGGAAAAGTTTTTCCTTTTGAATCCATTTCGCCCATTTTGAATTCCTACCGATCTACAAGTATTGGATGTATTTCGTTTAGATGTCAGGAATCAATACATTTCGAATGATGCCTAAATGATGAATATCGGACGAAATGAAACGTCACTGACTCTATTTTTGTGAAATAATTTAATAGTGAATGAGGAGAGGATAGATGGATTTTTAGAGCCAAACTCTTTTTACAAAAATGAACGCTACGGCGTCAATTTCATTCCGATGCTCATCGGTATCATTCGAAAGGTATTGACAGCAGCTATTTATTACTAACACTAAATACAAAAAAGTTTTCAGATGTCGCTATAAAAAAAAAAATAATATAGGGTGTTTTTTATTGGGGTATAGAACTTTAAGTTGGCATCACTTTTTTAACTGGCGGCCATTTTGTCAGCTGTCAAGTGATTGATATTTAGTTTGGTTTGCCATTTCATCATGAACAGGTTGACAAAAGAACAACACTTGCAAATCGTGCAAATTTATTTCGAAAGTAATGGTTCAGTTCGCGAAGTTCACCGCAAGCTCCGTCCATTTTATGGTCGACATAATCGTCCATCAGAGCAATTAATTCGGTTAACCGCATAATTTTGCGGAATGGACCTGTCAATTGGCCACCAAGATCGTGTGATTTGACACCATTGGATTATTTTCTTTGGGGATATGTGAAGTCGCTCGTCTACGCCAACAAACCAGAAACGTTAGGGGACTTGGAAGCCAACATTCGTGGCGTTATTGCCAACATACGGCCCCATATGCTGGCTATATTCGAGCCAGCCGCGGCGGCCACATGCCCGAAATCATATTTAAACATTAATGGCATAAAATTATCCTTCCAATAAAGCCAAATTGATGGACATTAAAACGATTTTCTTGTGTTTTATTTCAATTAGAAGTTCTATACCTCAATAAAAAACACCCTTTATAAAGGTCCAATAATGCAACCAATATCTTACTCTAACACAATAATCAACATTTATATTTAAAGTCTTTTCAAGGGTCTATTAATGCAGAAAAATTGGACAAAATGCAACATAAACAAGTAAAAAGGCGTTAAGTTCGTCACGGCCGAATCTTATGTACCCTCCAACTCGGAGTGCAATCCACAGTATTACCGACAGATTACAGGCTGACGACATTAAATAGAAGTGAGGTGCCATATTAGGAAATTTTTGAAATTTTTTTATAAACGTTACGATATTTTTATCATTTCAAAGTATAAGGCATATTTATGTGCACCTTTTTTCCTCTTTTTTGTGAGTCTACGCAGTCAGACGAGAGTAAACACTTAATTTTATGATTCTAGCGGCTTGGTCAATCTTAACCCATTTTGAGTCTATAGGTACGAATGTCAAAAGATATCTTTATTTTTCGTGCCTATTTGGTTGGTACCTCTTCTATACCCATTAACCCCATTTTACACCTAAAATTAAAATTTTTAAAAATTCCTTTATGTTTCGCGTCCATACAGTCAGATGAATGTATACATTCAATTTTATGATTTTAACTTCTGCAGTTTGGTTAGTACGATTTTTATTCCTATCCCTCTATCCAACACCGAATTTCATGATTTTAGCTTTTGTCGTATCTTTGGTACCATTTTTATCCCTTTTTGTCCCAAAATTACGAATTTCAAAAAATCCCTCTATTTCACGTGTATACGCAATTATGTTGTTGTCGTATTATTTTTGTCCCGTTTCGCACGCTTAAACTTGTATTTACTTTTTGGTGCTCTCAAGCCACTAGAGAAATGTACGCAAAAATTCAAATGCATATTGAGCAGAAATTAAAAGAGATATGCTTAAATAGTATAAATATTAGGGGGTATCTTTAGTCCTTGTTATGGATTTTTTTTTCTTTCTGGGCCGATTGCGCCCACTTTCAATTCCAACCGATCTGCAACCATAAGACACATTTAGGGAAAATCCTTTAGGAAATCCTAGCTCATTTCGTTCGGCGGTTAGCGTGCTTTCAACAGACAGACAGACATGGCTAGATCGTCTTCGAATTTTACCACGACCCGGAATATATACATATACTTTATGAAATCTCCGATGAATATTTCAAGATGTTACTAACGGAATGACAAAATTAATATGGGGGTATATCCTTAAGTGGAGGGTATACAAATGACACGGGGAAAACATGAGTTTTTGGGTGTTTTCAGGAGCGTTTAGCTCACAGGCGGCATGACGAAATATTTTGCAATTCATCATTAAACAGTTCAAACTTTATTTTCGTATGGTGACTGGAAAATGTTTTTCCATTTTAATGGACCGCGACCCAGCCTAGTGTATATATTTTATAGGCTTTCAGGTCGATATTTGAAGACGTTAGAAACGAAATGAAAAATTTGAATTACCATACCATATGACTGTCTTGTTGTCGCAATTTCAAGGCCGAAGTACATTTAATTATGAGACTTTTGGCTCAAAAGCCCGTTAAGCGCTTGATTTATTTTCCACTCCGGCTGGTCATGTTTTCCAATCAACAAATTAGCTGTAGAACATTACTACTGCTTTGCAACCACAGTGCAACGCTCAACGCACTTACTACAAATTTCAAATATCACTGAAAAGTGCAAGTTGTTGTAAATCGAGTGGTGTTCGCAGTTTGTACTCGTACGTACGTACGTGGGTATGTATGTATGCTCTGGTGTATGAGTATGGGTGCATGTAATTGAAAACCATCAAGTCACAATTTCATTATTTCAAATCGGCGTGGCCTGATGGAATGCCCACCCGCCGATTTGTTGAAAGGAAATTAATGCTCAGCAATCAGGATAGGGGTGATGCATGGGCCACGGGTTCATGGGAAAACTAAAGTCGAGATGAATGAATGAAAATGCCAAAGGTCGTCATGATTTGTGCTCGATTTGAAAACAGAAACCCCAACAAAGTACAATGTAATGAAGAAAATTATGAAAAATTATACTTTGATTTTCACTTTTACAGCGGTTTTTATTAAAAGTCATTGGTGCGGTGCGAATGTTGTTGCATCAATGTGGGCTAATAATGATGATGTGATTCGATTACACAGGGGTTAACCGCGCTTTGCTATTCCAAAATGAAATAGCTGTTGAATTTGCTTGGCATTCGCCAATAAGTTAGTTTGATGAAACATTAAATACTAGATATTCATAGATGGAGGACTGCACTCTTACAAAGGATATTTTTCTGAAACCTGCGAAGCCGCTACCAAACGTAAAGAATGGATCTCCGACAGCACAAGGCTCCTAATAATGGAGTGGAAAAGAAAAAGTCAAGACAAGCGGTGACAATGGGACAATAATTTAGCAGACGAGACACAAAGCGGTCAAAATTTAGATTTTTTTAATAATTTTACAAATCATCTATTGGATTTTAGTAAAACACAGTGTGGACAATAGGGCTTGAATTTTCCCGTACTTTTTATTTCCCGGGACACGAGAATTATTTTTTCAATTTCCCGGGATAGCACGGGAAATCGTCAACATATTGTTTATCATGAGTTAAACTTATTTTTTCCAATGAAACATGCACATTTTGTTAAAGTAAAAAATATGTAATTTGTAATTTTAAATTTATTGAGGCTTTTTTGAAATCATGAATGTTATATATAACAATATATAAGGAATTTTCTTAAAACTATAATATATTAATTTAATTACAGTTAAAAAATTTCAGCATCTTGCTTTATCTTAAATCGTTAAAACATATATAAATATATCAAGAGGTTTAGTATCCGTGTTTGCTCCCGACACTAACGTAACATGAGAGAATATCTCAACAAAAGAGTGTGCTTAAGACTAAAAAAACTAATGATAAATCTAAATATGTATTTCACATCGAACCTGCTACAGAATTTATATAATAAAGTGCAACGTGAGATCAATTCAAATGTCTTTTCAAGTTTCAAAATTAATTAAATGTATGTACATATGCAAGCGTATATTTGAAATAAGAGCAGACAATGCATTTATGGCCTCATCAGATATTTCTTGTTATTGGAAAATGTGGACGCGACGGAGAACGATCGATCACATTCATCAGATGTTGGCTTAATAGTCAGTATAGCATTAAATAAAATGTTTAGGTTGTCTGTTTGTCCTGTCGCTTCGAAAACTTTAAACTCTTTTTTAGACAGCCATCTTTACTTTTTAATACAATTGTTACTTGTGTATTTCATAGCATTGTTTAAAATATTTTCAAACGAATAACTACATTTATCTACTTTTTCCGGATTTTACACTTTTTCATATGGAGTTCGACAGGCAAAATCCGAAAAAGTGGATTTTGGGTGCATATCGGAACACAGCTTAAAAATAGTTTGTTATCCAACTGCAATATTAGACATACCTCATTAAAAGCGATTTTATTGTGAAAATTATAGAAAGAAATATGTAAAAGTTTCAACTGAATTCCCGCGGGATTCCCGTGCGAATTTCCCGGTATACGGGAAATGAAAATATGCGAATTCCCGGGAATTTTCCCGCGGGAAATCCCGGGATGCAAACCCAAGTGGACAAGTAAACTTCAAAAAAGTTTCGAAAAGTACTTATTTTTGTGGGAACTGTGATAGCTTTTATTTATGTATCTCAAAAACAATAATTATACACTCCACGAGAGTATAATGTTTTTGTGCATTTGTTTGTAACACCCAAAAGGAAGCCAAATAGACCCATTAACAAGTAAGGAAAGGCTAAAGTCGGACGGAGCCGACTATATGATACACTCCACATGCTATCCTATTATAATTCAATTCTGTAAAAAAGTGAAATCGGGAAGGATTTTTGTATCCGGTAAATGTATGTGTTTGACAAAACATTTTAAATCGGAAAGGACATCTGCATGGGGGCATAGTGAAACATGGAACGATGTGACCCTTATTCACTATGTGTGTTTATAGATGAATTATAATATGTAAAGTTTGGCCAAAATCGGTTAAACATTTGGGAGCAACATTTGTATATATATAAAAAATGTATATCCAAATCTGAACCGATCTTACTCACGTTCATCATGGGTGGTTTTAGTTGAATTATAAGATGGTGTGCCAAATTTAAAGAAAATCGGGTACAATATGTGGTTTCTAGAGCGGAAAAAGTCAAATCGGGGGCGTCATTTGTATGGGGGCTATATCTAAATCTGAACCGATCTGACCTATTTTCACCATAGGTGTTCCTAGTTTAAATATGAGTCGTTTTGCCAAATCTGAAGACAATCTGATAAAAAATATGTGGTTTCTAGAGCGGAAAAAGTCAAATCGGGAGCGAAATTTGTATGGGAGATATATATAAATCTGAACCGATCTAACACATTTTTACCACAGGTGTTTCTAGTTACAATATAAGATGTTTTGCCAATTTTGAAGAAAATCTGTTAAAATATGTGGTATCTGGAGTGAAAAGAGTCAAATCGGGAGTGAAATTCGTATGGGGGCTATATCTAAATCTCAACCGATTTTCTTCAAATTAAAAAGCGTTCGTCCTTATCCCGAAAAACTTCGTTGTGCAAAGTTTCATTTGATTCTGTCTACAATTGCAACCTGTATCGTGATTACAAGAATAGATGGACAGACAGACAGACGGACATTGCTAAATCGATTCAAAAAGTAATTCTAAGTCGATCGGTATAATTAACAATGGGTCTATCTCCCTTCCTTTTGGATGTTACAAACAAATGCACAAAGACATAATACTCTCGTGGAGTGTATAATGAATATATCCCATCCTGAGGTGACGGTAGATTAAGATTAAAATAGATTAAGAATCAAATTATTGCGTATAAGATAGTTCTTGGACTATTCATTTATTTACCTAAAATTTTTGAAAACTGCTCTTCAGAAAAATAACAAAAAATCAGATAAGTCATTTTTCTTGTCAACACAGATATGTTGGACTGTTCTTGTTTGTGTCTCCGCTACAACAACATTATTTACATGAAACATACATTTTCCGTCAGTCGCCTTTCGCTCCACCAACAATTGATTAAACGTGATCGACAATTGGCTTTATGTACAAACATGACCTTCACTAATTTATGGACGACACCTTGACATTGAATTCATCGATGTGCAATGAAGTTAGCCCAACCACACACAGCCAAACACACATCCATCACAAGCCATAATTATGTTTTCTCCAAGGCATCATTAGCGAGAATTCTTTGAAATTTCGAGGGAAAAAAGCGAGAAAACATTTCAAATATCCCACAAATGAATGCAGTCAAATGGAGAATGACTGGAATTTTGTATGTTTCCTGCCAGCCATTACCTCATAATTTGGACGCCTTTGTGTGGAGAAGAACATGGTTTTATTGGGAATTTCAAAGGTTACGATGGCTGTGGCGCGTTGGGTGCCATCGATGTGAGGAATTTAAATCCTTAAAGGTTACAATTTTCGGAGTCCATAGAGGAAAGCACGTGTCAGAACATAAATTATTCGGATATGGAATGTTTCTATTTTCCTTCTGGTGTGCTGTGGTGTGGGCACATGAATGGGCATAATGTGTGTAAGTGCGTTGGTGTAATTCCGAAATCCTCTGAATTGTATAATGTACATACATACACATATGTACGACCACGCCACACGTAGCAACATTCCATACATCAATTATGGATTATGTATCTATGAATGTGGTCTTTGGGTATTTTTCCTAATTAACAACCGAATGACATCAATAAAATCGTCCCCCTTTTTCGTTCCGAATTTCTGGGAATTACGGCTCATGTTCAACAAGTGCAACCAGGGAAGAGTGTGTGTGTGTGCGTGCATTGTCGCCAGTTTATTTCCTTCAACGAACGCTGGTACTTTCTAAAATTGTCTTTTCGGATCTGTCGATAAACCCGGAATAAAACGCGGGTTTCATTATTTGTATATTTAACCCCACATTCAGAAGAAATTGAACCTTATATTGAGTTAAAATGAAATAATATTTCGGAAAATTGAACTTCGTATAGCGCTAAAGCAATATTGTTTCATATCAAATAATTTTTACCAAATTTAAGTAAAAATTTCCTAAACCAAGTATTTTTTTACTCAAGACAAACCAAATTTTACTAAATCAAAGTAAAATATTGCTGAAACTTTAATTAAACTGAGAAAAATTTTTGTGATTTTTCCTTCAAAACAAGTAAATTTTTACTTAAACTGAGAAAACTTTTACTTGATACAAGGAAAAAAGTGCGTAACTAATACAAACAAGAAAAAAGGTGTTAAGTTCGGCCTCTGTTCATCATTTTGATAAGAAAAGTACAATTTCCAGAGATCCGCTATGCTTCGCGTCAATATTGGAATGAATACATCTAATTTCATGATTCTAGGTACAACCGTTTGCTTGGTACCACTTTTATCGTTTTTTTTAAATGTTGACCCTAAAAGTACGACATTGGGGAAATACTCATATTGTGCGTGTCTACAAAGACAGACGAGTGTTAACACTGAACTTCATGATTCTACAGCCGTTTGCGTGGTACCAATTTTATCCCGTTATGATCCTAAAGGTACGAATATCGAAAGATTTTCGTGTCTACGCAGTCATACCAAAGTACACGCCGAATTTCACTATTTTAACTGCAACCCTTTGATTGCTACCATTTTTATACCTTTATCGCCCAATTTGCCTAAAAGTACAAATTTCGAAAAAAAAAATCTTTTATGTTTCCCGTCTACGCAGTCAGATAAAAGCATACACAGAATTTCATTATTTTATCTTCAGCGGTTTGGTTAGTTTTATCCCCCTTTTCCAATTGTATCCCTTCAAAGTAAAAAATTTCGAAAAATCGCTCTATTTTACGTGTCTACCTAATTATAGGGACGTACACTCCGAATTTCATGTTTTTATCCCTTTTGTCCCATTTCACCCCCTAAATCTTTTTTGTACTTTTTGGTGATTACGCGTTACTACACGAAGGTACGAAACAAATTTCAAGTGTATAAAAATCGAAAATTTTCAAAAAAATTGCTTAAATAGTCTAAATATAAGGGATATTTTCAGCCGTCAGGGTCGATTTTGCCGATCTGCAACCGTAAGACACATTTGCGGAAAATTTCAACCACCTAGCTCATTTCGTTCGAAAGCTAGCGTGCTTTCAACGGACAGAAAGACGGACATGGCCCCTTTATGGGGTCTCCGTTGAATATTTCAAGGTGTTAAAAACGGAATGATAAAGTGAATATACCCACATCCTGGCGGTGGAGGGTATACAAATGACTACATGAAATATTTCTCAAAAGTTTCAAGATACCCCTGCCATATAAAGTTGAGCTATCATTCCATGATTGGTGCGAAGGCAAGACAGGCGCATTCTCAGTGGTTGTTTAGAATAATACTTGAAGTATTTAAAAATTATTCTCTCGAAACGAACGAGAATTGTTTCTTGATTAATATTCAAGAATTTTCTAAATACTTTGAAGTGATTTTTTATAAGTTCAACAATACTTGAAGAACTCGGCATAAATTGCAGTACATGGTCGAAATCATGATCGTGGTAGTAAGTAGCAAGTAATAAATGTCACCATGTCATTTGTAAATAAATTAGCATTCTATTAAATATAGATGCAAAATGGTCTTGGGCCAGGACAATATCACAGTTCAAATCAAGTAAATTTACTACTCTATTTCTAGTAAATGAACTATTTACGATGACTTTGAAATAAGGAAACTTTACTCACACTTAGTTCATTTTCCTACTTTTAAGGAAATTTTTACTAAACTGGAGTACAATTGTTGAACTAAATTTACTCAGATTTAAGAATGCTATTTTCTGAGTGCATAGAGCCTACCGATTTTACATTTTACCACTATATTAACCACAGAAGTAATTGATTGATAATTGATAAAAACAAATGTGGAAAGACTAAAGTCAGACGGGACCGACTATACTCTTTCTCTATAGATGTTCCTACGTTTTCATACAAGTAATTAATGCTTGGAAGCATGATTCCTAAAAAATGCCCCAATTGTGTGTTTTGCAAGGAAAATTATTTTTCTGTGTGTAGTGTGGGGAAGAGTACACATGTTTCTCTCGATGCTCCCCCCTTCCCTGACCACCCACTCTAAAGATTACTTGCATTAATTTGAAATGTGTCCATTGCCTTTCAGTTCGGGGTTTTATAGCGAAATATAAATGCATGTTTATCCTAAATCGACGGGCCAAGCAAAATGTTCCTCGAATTCCCCCAAATGTGGTCGGACTGACTGATGATATCCCTTCACAATTTTCTGCCAATCATTGCAAGCTTTTGTACAATTTAGCCGACAATTGTACCCACTTACGCACAATGGATGGATAATGGTCGTCGTCGTCGACTACGAGCATTAGAGTCGGTCGTCCTGCAGAGAGTGGTTGCTTAATTTGGTTGATGTGCGCCATTTGTGTGTGTGCTTTTGTGTGTGTGCGTACAATAAAGGATCGGTCCCCTTCTGTGATGAAAAGGTCTGGATTGCAGACAAATACGTAGATTAAATGGTTGACCCTCCTTTGAGCCATTGTGCGTGTAAACACAAATATCCGACAGTGTATATATGGATGTGCATACATACGTCTGTATGTTTCTTGATAATATTCGCAATTTGCTTTAGTGGTTTTATAATATTCTCCAACGACTCACACCCATGACATTTATCCATTTACCATGTTCAGCATCACGTCGACTATTTGTTTGTTTTCCTATTTTTTTTTCTTGTTTCCTACCGTCTGTACACTTTGGGCAAGAATGTGGGTAGACTACATTCGTCTTATCGCATATGACATTTTCAAATTGACAAAATTTAATTTTGGGTTCACTGCAAGCGAAATCTAGCAGAAATGACATAAGATCGACGTTCAGATGTCAAATGTGCATGGGATATGACATTTGTAAATCAATCTTATGTCATTTCTTTTAAAAGTTAATGCGAGAAAATTGAGTAATTCGCGTTTTGGAACTAACAAATAGGACATTTTGCACAAAACTATCCTATCTTCCAAGGGGGCAATTTGTCCAGAATAAAGTTACTCTGCAAAATCGGGAAATACTTCAACCTTTCTAAGCATGTATACCATTCTTTAAATGCTTTTGAAGGAAAGAAGTTATGTTGGTCCAAAGTCATAAGTTTTTCAAAAAAAAAAGAAAAACAAAACAAACAACTATATTTGGCAAGAACACAGTTTTGGCGCCACAATAAAGCCAGAAAACCACAATTTCCAATAAAAAATTAAGTTCTATTAAAATGTATGAGACACAGTGGGACAAATAGGAAAAAATATTTTTTTTTTTAATTTTCATGATTTGAGAAAGGTGCAAGTCTTAATACGTAAACAATTAAAAAAAAATAAAAGGGCATGTTGAGTAGACCAATTTTGCAGAATAAAGTTATAGTCCAGCTGGTCTGAGTTTATTTTTAGGGAGCATTATACTAAGTGAGAAAAGTGTGTAAGTTAATCTCTGAGAGAATTCTTATCGTCAGAACTATGTTGTGGAATCTTATGGGGATTATTTTTTTATTTATGGGCTAATTTGACCCTTTTTCGAGAAAATCAAATGATATACGATAAATGTTGGCAGTAAAGTCAAAAATTGTGAAAACCGCTTTTAGAAAAACCTGAATATGAAAAGAATATGCATTCCTAATTACTGATATATTTGAAAATGTTTTGAGTATCTTGAGAATCTTGAAATTTGGTAAAAAAATTCCTCTTATAGCTTCAACGCGCCCAAGAAAATATTTTTCAAAATTCGTACTTTTTGGGGGTGAAATCGGGTAAAAAGGGATAAAAATAGTACCAATAAAATGGATGGAGCTGAATCCATAAAATTCGGTGTGTACATCCCTCAAAATGTTTAGAATCGCAAAATGAAGGTATTTTTCGAAATTTGTACTTTTAAAGGGAAAAGGGGATAAAAAAGTTACCAACAACACGGTTGACTCTACAATAATGAAATTCGGTGTGTATATTCGTTTTACAGCGCAGATCTCTAATAAGAATGCATTTAGAATCTTGAAATTTGGAACGGGCATTACTTTTATAGCAAGAATGCGAACAAGATAATATTTTTCAAAATTCGTACTTTTTGTGGGTGATATCGGGTAAAAAGGAATAAAAATAGTACCAATCAAACGGATGGAGCTGGAATAATAAAATTTGGTGTGTACATACCTCAAAATGATCGATTTTTTTGATAGGTAAACGGGGAAAATGGGAAAAAAAGGTACCAACAATACGGATGACGCTACAATAATGAAATTCGGTATGTATATTCGTTTTACAGCGCAAATCACTGATAAGAAGACATTTTTCGAAATTTGAAATTTTAAGCGATTAAATGGGATAAAAATTGTACCACAGCCCAGACCAAACAACTGGGACTAGAATCATGAAATTCGGATCGGGCTCGAATGCGACTAAGAAAATATTTTCTTACTTTTTGTGAGTGAAATTGGGTAGAAAGGGATACAAAATGGTCAACAACATGGATGACGCTACTATAATAAAATTCGGTAAAATTCTTACAGTGTAGATGAGTAACAACAAGGTGTATTCCTCTGACAGTGTAGACGCGAAACATTAACTGATTTTCAATATTTATACTTTTAAGTTAAACTTGGAAAAAAGCGATAAAAATGGATACTGCAATACAATTGGATTGTAACAAATGTGTACTTTAAAGGGGGAAGAGGATCAAAAGTGGTGCAAATGGTACCAACCAAATTTGGGGATTTGGGATAAAGATAGTACCAACCAAAGTTTTCAGTTAGAATTCGGTGTGTATATTTCTCCGAGTACATAAATTATTTTTTCGAAATTTGTATGTTTAAGGGCACAAGCGGCACAGAAAGAGTTATGTGTGAACATTATAGTCATTATCCCCGGCAAAATAAAAGATAGATACAAAATGTTAGTTCCATTTATAAATTCAGATTTCAAGTCACGCACCTGTATAGAAGTTATGGTTTTAATTTTCACTTGGATAGGGACTACAAAGGACGCGGAAAAGCATACATATTTTGTAGGTTTAAAGTGATTATAAAAACATTTTAAAATCTCGACAACTAATTTCAACCATACGTATAGAATATCAGTTTTATTTTGACCAAAGCTTATGTCAATTTGCGTGGAAAGTATAGAAGTTATATTAGGTTTAATTTTACGTACGGTTCGTTTGTTTTGGAACAGGTCGTTTGTTTGGGTACCATAAGATGTATATCAATTTCCCCATTTCCGAATTTAAACTAAGTTTGGGAAAATAGTATGTGCAGAGTTTGAATAAATTCTTTAAGTCACTTCCAGAGTTATCGTGTATACCAGCGAGTACTTATGGTTTTAAATCTCTCCTTCAATGCGTTACACTTTTTTCTATCCCTAATGATAATAATATAATGTTCACAGCTTAAGAAAGAAACGTGCAAATATTTTTTTAATTTATATGATTTTTTTTGTAGAAAATTTGTTTCCATTTTGTGCCTATAAATTAAACTATTGACTACGTATAAATGGATTTTTTAATTTGTACAATGTGTTTAAATCGTAGCGAAAAGTTAGTATAAATATACCTCTGAATACGTAGCGATTCTTCAAAAGTTGTGAGCGTTTACAAACGATTTACGCTGAAAGTGATATCCGTACACTAAAGTAATTTCAAAATATAACAAGTAAGAAGGCGTTAAGTTCGGCCGGACCGAATCTTATATACCCTCCACCATGGAGTGCATTCCATAGTATTACCAGCAGATTAAAGGAAGTCGACTTTACATAGAAGCACAGTACCATATTGCGAAAGTTGTTTACTATTTGAAACTATAATGCACACTATTTGAAATCGACTACTATATATAAATAAAATGCTGAAATTGTGAAAGTGAACATGCCTAAATATTAGGCGATTGTCAGTCGTCATTAGGGAGAAGCATTTTCAGATACAGACAAAGTGATAAGAAAAGTATAAATTTTAAAGATATCCCCATTCGCCCCATACGTATTTCGAAAAATCCCTCTATTTTACGTGTCTATGCAATTAAATGGATGTACACACCGAATTTTATGATTCTAGCTGTTGTCGTATCATTGGTACCATATTTTATCCCTTTTTGTCCCATTTATTTTCTTTGTGGTGCTTCCATGAAATAAAAATATGAAAATAAGAAATTTAATTAATAAGCCAAGGCTACCAATATTTGTATTATATATATATGTAATGGATATAACACTTCAATTCATAAAGTAAATTTTCAGCTATAGTCGTTTGGTTGGTTGTATTTCCATCCTATTTTAATTTCAAAAGTATAATTTTTTAAACTTCCTGATTCTACCATTTTTTGTCGTAAAAACAACAAAATAAAGTACGAATTTGGAAGAAAAAATATTTTACGTGGCTATGCTATGTATACACCGAATTCCGTGATTCTATCAGCGGCCATTTTGTTGGTACCATTTTTATCCCCTTTTTCCAATTTGCCCCCTCAAGAGTACGACTATCTAAAATCACTTTATTTTACGTATCTACACAATTAGAGGGATGTACACACTGAATTTCATCATTCCAGCTGTATTCGTTTAGTTGGTACTATTTTTATCCCCTGTAACCATTGTATCCCTTGAAAGTACGAATTTTGGAAAAAAACGTTTTATTTTTCGGTCTACGCAGTCAGAGGAATGTATATTCCGAATTTCATCATTTCAGCTGCTGTCATTTGGTAGGTACTATTTTTATCCCCTTTTTCCATTTGAACCCCAAAAAGTACGAATTTTAGAAAGTTCTTTTATTTTACGCGTCTACGCAATCAGAGGAATGTATATATCGAATTTCATTATTCTGGGTGCAGCCGTTAAGTTGGTACTATTTTTATCCCTCTATCCCCATTTAATCCCTTAAAAGTACGAATTTAGAAAAAATACTTTTATATTATGTATTTACTCTATTAGAGGAATGTACACGCCAAATTTCGTGTTTCGTCTATGGTGCCCTTTTATGCTATAAAGGGAATGCGAATTGCAAATATCAAGTAAATACAAGCTATTATGTTCAAAAAACATGCTGAAATACTCTAAATATTAGGGGTATTTTCAGTCCTTGTGAGGGAAAAATTTTTCCCTCTGGCCCGATTTCGCCCACTTTCAATCCCAACCGATCTGCAACCATAAGACACATTTAGGAAAAATTTGAACCTCCTAGCTCATTTCGTTCGGCCGCTATCGTGCTTTCAACAGACAGACGGACAGACGGACATGGCTATATCGTCTTAGAATTTTACCACGACCCAGAATATATATACTTTATGGGGTCTCCGATGAATATTTTAAGGTGTTACAAACGGAATGACAAAGTGAATATACCCCCATCCTGGAGGTGGAGGGTATAAAAAAACAGTTTGAATACCGATACAAAATACTGTCAATACCATACCATTTTTCCGCGTACGAAGTAGCGGGTATTTGCTAGTGCTTTATAAAATATTGGATAATGTATAAGTGTGGTTTAATAATATTTGGGCCTTTTTGCAACTTTAAAGGCTAAATGTTTCACAGAAATTTTTAGTAGACCAATTTTTTGGTCCGCTTTTATATTTCATGAAGTAACACAAAACCGTTTCAATTGCAGCGTACATCCGACTCGTCGTTGCCGACAATTTCTAACTGTTCATATTTGTTTTGCTCTTATTATATTTTTCCTACTTTGGTATGTACGAACATTATCAAGGCATGCTGTGTATTGTCCTCTGACTTTGATATAATAATTTGAGGGATTATAGCGCTATTAAATCCTCTTAAATAAATGTCCATACAACAGTTGTGGTAACTATGTATGTACATCAGACAGACAGACATACATAGAAATGTGCGTGTAAACATATGAATGTTTTTCTTGGGTACTGCGAATGGCTGAATGAGGTTGAATAGAGAACTCATTTGGAAATTACTTTTAATGTCTGACCTTAAAAGGACTAAACCGTAATAAGGACACCCCACAGATTGAGGATTGTTTGCTTCTATCCCACATCCCGAGTCTCGAGTATGTAATGTAATCTTGTCGTTTGGTTTATTCAGTGCCGCTGATTGGTATGAGCTCATGCTTTTAAGTGGAAGTAAATTATGTATTAAAGAAATTGAAAATTAAATTGAATATAAAGGCGAGTCAAATAAATGTAACATTTTTT
This sequence comes from Polietes domitor, assembly GCA_947397865.1. Taxonomy (NCBI): domain Eukaryota; kingdom Metazoa; phylum Arthropoda; class Insecta; order Diptera; family Muscidae; genus Polietes; species Polietes domitor. The sequence continues at coordinate 102,724,472 of OX377621.1, read as the reverse complement.
ATGGGAGATTTGTAAAGACTTTTCATGGATTGGTTCTTGAATATTGTTGCGGAAAATACAAATTTACAATTAAAGAAATGTTCACAAAGAAAAAAATATTAGAATGGAGTGCAGAGTTTGAGTAAATTCCTTTCGAAAGTTGAATACCAAATACATACTGTTTGGCTTGGAATGACTCTATCGTTAGAATTAGGAAAATTGGGTCAGAATAACACAGCAACTTTACTGAATGATTGATAATACTGTTGATTCATTATATATAATAGCATCTCGACACGGGTTTATTGTATAATTGCATTCCAGATTCGCAATTAAAGAAATGTATTTTTATTAGAATGGAGTAAGTTTAGTATGTTGACTGATTACACATCATTTTTTGGAGCTGAACAAGACCATATACACGTGAAAATAGTCGTCACACATGGGAAAACTGTGTACTCAGTACTTTTCTCCAAAGGGTAATTTCCAAACGATATAGATGTTTTAATAATTTATTTTTATAATTATAATAATTTATTTTTATAGGAAGGCAAGAATATCTGTTAAAAATAATTCTTATTTCATGCTTCTATCTGTTTAAGTTCAGCATTATAGTCGATAGTGGTCACATTCTATATTTTTCATAGTTTCAGAAAAAACTATCGACACCATCGATATATTGTATTTTTGTAAATTTATTTATAAAATGTATGTAAAACAGGTAGTTTTTACGAAGTTAAATTTAATTTCAAGTGTTATTTAAAATAAAGTAATTAAAAGAAACAACACAATTGGAATAAGCCAATGGCTTAGTTCCAACGAAATCTTTGTATTGAGTATTCTTTCAGATTCCGTAGAAGATTCCAATTATCACTGGATATGTTGTTTTTTGAATTGTGCATTATAAATTGACATTCACTTCATTTGTCCTCACCTTTTGGGCACCTTATTGAGGGCAAGTGTAAGTATTTGTGGCTGAACTAGCGTACCCGGCAACTTTTTGCTATTGCTAAATTATTCATGAAATAATAAATATTCATGAATCGAATTAATGTCCTATATCTTCTTCATTAATTTATAAATTTAAGTTACATTTTGTGATTTTTATACCCTCCACCTCCAGGATGGTGTAATATTCACTTTGTCATTCCGTTTGTAACACCTTAAAATATTCATCAGAGACCCCATAAAGTATATATATATTCTGGGTCATGGTAAAATTCTAAGACGATATAGCCATGTCCGTCTGTCTGTCTGTTGAAAGCACGATAGCGGCCGAACGAAATGAGCTAGGAGGTTCAAATTTTTCCAAAATGTGTCTTATGGTTACAGATCGGTTGGGATTGAAAGTGGGCGAAATCGGCCCAGAGGGAAAAAAATTCCCTCACAAGGACTGAAAATACCCCATAGAGTGATTTTTATTTGTAGGGGGCAAAATGGGACAAAAAGGGATTGCGTAGACACGAAAAATAAAACGTTTTTTCCAAATTCGAACTTTCAAGGGATACAATGGCTACAGGGGATAAAAATAGTACCAACTAAACGAATACAGCTAGAATGATGAAATTCAGTGTGTACATCCATCTAATTTTGTAGATACGTAAAATAAAGAGATTTTAGATAGTCGTACTCTTGAGGGGGCAAAATTGGAAAAGGGGATAGAAATGATACCAACAAAATGGCCGCTGATAGAATCATGGAATTCGGTGTATACATTCCTCTGACTGTATAGCCACGTAAAATATTTTTTTTTTCAAATTCGTACTTTATTTTGTTGCTTTTACGACAAAAAATGGTAGAATCATGAAGTTGTCTTATACTGCGTACGTGAGAGATAAGGTTTTTTCAAAATTTATACTTTTGAAATTAAAATAGGATGGAAATACAACCAACCAAACGACTGTAGCTGAAACTACACTCTCTATCCCCCAATATTTAGGGTATTTATGATTGCTCCCTTATATTTACTTGAATTGAAGTATATTATATCCACTATATATATATAGTATACAAATATTGGTAGCCTTGGCTTCTTAATTATACTTCTTATTTTCATACAGTTAAAATTTGTTGCGGACATTCCTCTTGTAGCTTGGAAGCACCACAAAGAAAATAAAAGTTTTAGTACGAATTTGGAAAAAACGTTTTATGTTTTTATGTATACTCCGAATTTCATGATTCTATCTGCTGTCATTTGGTAGGTACTATTTTTATCCCCTTTTTCCATTTGAACCCCAAAAAGTATGAATTTTGGAAAGTTTTTTTATATATCGAATTTCATTATTCTAGGTGCAGCCGTTAGGTTGGTACTATTTCTATCCCTCTATCCCCATTTAACCCCTTAAAAGTACGAATTTAGAAAAAAATACCTTTGTATTATGTATCTACTCTATTAGAGGAATGTGCACGCCAAATTTCGTATTTCTATCTGTTGTCGTTTGATAGGTACCATTTTTATCCCTTTTTGTCCCATTTCGCCCCCTACAAATAAAAATCACTCTATGGTGCCCTTTTATGCTATAAAGGGAATGCGCATTGCAAATATCAACTAAATACAAGCTAATATGTTCAAAAAACATACTGAAATACTCTAAATATTAGGGGTATTTTCAGTCCTTGTTAGGGATTTCGATTTGGGCCGATTTCGTCCACTTTCAATCCCAACCGATCTACAACCATAAGACGCATTTAGGAAAAATTTGAACCTCCTAGCTCATTTCGTTCGGCCGCTATCGTGCTTTCAACAGACAGACAGACAAACGGACAGACGGACATGGCTATATCGTCTTAGAATTTTACCACGACCCAGAATATATATACTTTATGGGGTCTCCGATGAATATTTCAAGGTGTTACAAACGGAATGACAAAGTGAATATACATACCCCCATCCTGGAGGTGGAGGGTATAAAAATGGGACCTACCCAACCGCTGAAGTTGAAGTCTGACTATGAGAACTCGAAAAAGGGTTTTTCGAAATTTGTACATTTGGGAGGAGAATGGGGATATCTTTAAAATTTATACTTTTCTTATCACTTTGTCTGTATCTGGAAATGCTTCTTTCTAAAGGCGACTGACAATCGCCTAATATGTAAGCATGTTCACTTTCACAATTACAGCATTTTATTTATATATAGTAGTCGATTTTAAACAGTGCGCATAAGTATACATTATAGTTTGAAATAGTAAACAAATATAGTAATGTGCATAAAAATAACACAATTTTCGTAATATGGTACTGTGCTTCTATGTAAAGTCGACATCATTTAATCTGCTGGTAATACTATGGAATGCACTCCGTGGTGGAGGGTATATAAGATTCGGCCCGGCCGAACTTAACGCCTTCTTACTTATTAATATATAGAAAGGGCATTGCTCGATTTTTTGAAAGCACAGTAGCTGTCTAACAAAATGAGCTAGGAGGTTCAAATTTTCCCTTAATGTGGCGTGTGGTTGCAGATCGGTTGGGATTGAAAGTGGGCGAAATCGGGCCGGAGAGAAAAAATATTCTCTAACAAGGACCGAAAATACCCCCTAATATTTTGACTATTTATACATTGTTTAAATTTCTGCTTTATATGCACTTGGACTTTGTTGCGTATAGTCCCCTTGCAGCGTAAAAGCACCAAAAAGTAAATAAAGCTTTTAAATGAGACAAAAAGGGATACAAATTGTACCAATGATACGACTATAGCTAGAAACATGACATTTGGAATATACATCCGTTGCGTAGATACGTAAAATATAAGCATTTGTCAAAAATCGTACTTTTAATGCATACAATTGGAATAGAGGGATAAAAATGGTACCAACCAAATCGCTGAAGTTGAAATCATGAAATTCGGTGCATACTGTGAAGACTGCGAAACAAAAACGATTTTTTCGAAATTTGTACTTTTAAGCGGAAAATGAGGCGAATGGTACCAACCAAACGGTTGCAGCCATAATAATGAAATTCGATTTGCACATTTCTTTGACTGCATAGACGCGAAAAATAAAGAGATATTTCTGATATATGATCTAAATAGGATCAAATATGCCTCCTATAAGCCGTTGTAGCAAAAATCATGATATTCACTCGTCTTAAGCGGAAAATAAGAGGTACATATTTTTCTAAATTCTTTCTTTTAGGGTCAACATGGAAAAATGAGTGAAAGAAGTGCCAAGCATACGGCTATAGCTAAAATCATGAAGTGTATATGAAATGTATGTAGGTGTGTATATTTCACTCTGAAACATATTGGATCTTCTATATTAGAACGTTTCCTATCAAAATGGTACAGAAATTTAGGCTGTAGCTGGGATCAAGATGTTGCAAAAGGGAAAAATCGTGCTTGAAGGAAATTGTTTCTAAATAACGACTGACAAAGTCACAAACAATTAGTTACGCCCATCTTTATGGTCATTGTTATTTTGAAATTTGTACTCATTCATCAGTTTGTGACGTGGCTTAGTGCGATCTAGAAACACTAAAATATAAAACTAATTCAAAATAATGTTTATAAAAGGTGGTTAAATTTTAAGAACCCATGTTGATTTTGAATAAAACACAAATTATTTAGGGAATTATTGTCATTTCTTTTTATTATGATAATATTGGTATGGTTCAATTATGTATGGAACAAAATATCGACCAAATGGCCACCTCGGCGGCACACCTCCATCCGATGGTCCAAATTTTCGATGACGCTGAGCTTCTATGCCGTTAATTGCCACATCCTTTAGCTCTTGAATTATTGCTGACTCATCTACGTACACTTTTTCTTTCAAATAACCCTAAAGAAAGAAGTCCAAAGGTGTCAACTCAAATGATCTTGGCGGTCAATTGATTCACACTGCCAAAAAATAATTGTATGGGATAATAATATGAAATTATGAGAACATAGGCCAATAATGGCTACTATTAACGAATATTGAATTACTTGCCAAAAAATAAAAGAAAAGTTAAACCAATACAATTTGTTCCTTCTCTTTTCCCAAAATTGTTATAGAAATTGTCAAATAAAAGGGGTGGTCGAATGACAGAACGAGCCGGCAAATCAGGCGAAAGCCGCCGCCGATAATTTTTGGTCGGCTTGTAACTCTGTTAGGCAAAAAGTGCCTTAAATATTATTAGGTAGAGACAATTTCCTTCAAGTCCGATTTCCCTAAAAGTATGAACTTAGAAAATTTCGTACCTCTTCCGCTTAGGCGTAGACAGACGAGTGCAACCAATTCTACAACATGATTCTAACTACAGCCGTTTGAATGTTGCCAAATTTAATCCCATTTAGATACTGAAGCAGAGTTACAAGCCGACCCAGAATTATCGGCGGCAGCGGCGCTATGCAAAATGGGTTGGCGGCGGCGGCGGCGGCTTTCGGCTGATTTGTCGACTCGTTCTCTCATTACGAAATTTAGTTGCCAATTTTGAGAAAAGGGAAGTAACAATTTGTATTGGTTTTTAATACTTTTCTTTCATTTTTGGCAAGTATAGGGTGTTTTTTATTGAGGTATAGAACTTCGAATTGGAATAAAACACAAGAAAATCGTATTAATGTCCATCAATTTGGCTTTATTGGAAGGATAATTTTATGCCATTAATGTTTAAATATGATTTCGGGCATGTGGCCGCCGCGGCTGGCTCGAATATAGCCAATTCTACAGGTCCCATTTTCAACCACTTTCTCCAATTGCTGTGCAGCTCCAATTGCTGTGCACGGTGGCGAATCGATTCATTCGGGTCCTCTTCAACACTTTGCTCTACAGCGGCAATTGTTTCTTCGGTGCGCACTGTTCGACGTCTCTGCGGATGCGTATTATCACATAGAGTAAACATAGTGCGAAAACGATCCATGGTTAACCGAATTAATTGCTCTGATGGACGATTATGTCGACCATAAAATGGACGGAGCTTGCGGCGAACTTCGCGAACTGAACCATTACTTTCGAAATAAATTTGCACGATTTGCAAGCGTTGTTCTTTTGTCAACCTGTTCATGATGAAATGGCAAACCAAACTAAATATTAATCACTTGACAGCTGACAAAATGGCCGCCAGTTAAAAAAGTGATGCCAACTTAAAGTTCTATACCCCAATAAAAAACACCCTTTAGTTCAATATTAGCCAATGTTCCCATAATTTAATATTATTATCCCATGCCATTATTTCTTTGGGAATGGGAATCCATTCCAATTTCCATGTATTATAATCGGAGGACTATGCAACTTCATTTCCCAAATTCCTGTCCCCTGATTATCGTTGCGAGATTTGTGGCTTTGTGTCCCATACAAAAGTGGCCAAAGAGAAACATCTTCAGATTAAATATAACTACGAAAGGAAGCATAAGTGCACCATAAACGATAAAACCTTCCAAACATACACTTTGCTTAGAGTATACGCATACTGGAATTTACTTATATAAATGCGACTTTAAAATCAAAATATAATCATTCAATTTACTATCGACGTCATAATATAGTGGGATACTAAATTCAAAGAAAGATTCATATATTTCACAGTAGTTAGTTGCCTTATTCGACAGTAATATTTCCTTTTGTAATTTTAAGTGGGTTGTCTATTTTGGTAGTAAGATTGGTGGATTTAGAAATCCGTCAGATCTAAAAAATTATCGGCGGCGGCGGCTTGTCGGCTCAAAATCGGTCGGCTTGTATCTCTGTACTGAAGGTACGAATATCGAAATATCTCTTTATTTGTCGCGTCACCGCAGTCAGAGAATATACACGCCTAATTTCATTATTATAGCTAGTATAAATATTAGGGGTTATTTTCAGTCCTTGTAAGGGAAATTTTTTCCCTCTGATCCGATTGTTCCCACTTTCAATATATATATATATATATATATATATATATATATATATATAAAAATATATATATATATAATATATATATATATATATATATATATATATATATATATATAAAGATAAATTTATCGTCTGTTTATTATTAGAAATTACTAAACAGTTTTTTTATTATTCAGATCTTATAGTCTTTCAGACCTTATAGTCTTTCAGCGGTTTCAGCTGAAGGTCGATTTACAAATGTCAAATTTGTATGGGATTTAACATTTGCAAATCGACCAGCTCAATTTCGCATGCAGTCTGAAAAGGCTATTACTGAGTCCCGTTCCTTTCCAATGTAAAGTCACGAAAAATCTAATTACGCCTATTCCACTTTTTTACGGCCAGCTTGTGGCGTGGATTAGTACGATCTAAGAACACGCGTCGCATTTTATCGCAGATCGCTGTGGCAATAAACAAATCATTGAGCTTTTTTTATAATTTAAAAACGAACATCAATACTCTTTTCAATAATCTTCTGTTGGTTCGAGTTGAAAGTGGAATTTCAAGTTAACATCCATCCCCTCTCGTTGAGATGCAGCAGCTGATAAAATTAAAGAAAGACAAGCAGTTAAAGCACACTCTTGTCACTCCACAACAATGAGCGTTTGAAATCTTCATATTACCGGAAAAATTAGCTCGTGATATAGACGGCGTTGCGTCTCTGAAGCACTCACTCTCCAAAGAATGTCTAAACAAATCTTATCCGTGCAGCAGCATGTGCTATCATCATCGTCGTTATCATTATCCTCTTATTTACGGAGCGGGGAGCGTAAGTGTAGACGAAACCCGAAATATTTTGCACATGCCGGATATGTGCGTTCCTTGCCCTTGGCATATACCACCACTTCCACTGGCTGAGCCACAGCCACCACCACGGCACGACTACTGCATGTAGTAGTTCCACTTACTTCCAACATGCCAGAGCAGGCAGAGTGCGTCTTGGGTAAAAATCTTAAATGACATCTTTTCATATCAGATTCCAGCAGTTGTATTTGCGTCGTCGTTTCTCTTCAATTGTATGGATGGTTATTGCATATGTGTCAGTGTTTGTGTGTGTGTGTTTGTATGCGTCCGGAGGATATTTTTATCCTATTTCCGGGTGTTGTTTTGTTTGTTTTATTGTGTTTTGTTGTCGTTATGGCCGGCTTGCTCTCTATTCCTCGGCTGATTCCGATTTCTTCTTACGCGCTGCTGGTGCTTCTCGAGAGTTTGCCTTGTAGTGCCGCATGTGGCACGCGCAGTTGCTTCCTCAACATTGCACCTTGTCTAATATTTGGGGGCACGAAAATGTATGCATTCGTAGTCTTGTGTCCTGACATCCCATTAATAAGTGCTTGACACAAACTGTTTTGGGTCAACACGGGAAGGATGTTTTTGGGTGCTTGAATGGAAGCAGCAGCAGCAGCGGCAGCATTACGAGTAATTATCATAAACGCTCGTACATGTGGATGTTCAAATAACGAGTAAATGGCTGAATGCCGTGCTGCGTATTGTTCCAGTTGCTCGCTTGGCCACAAGCCATATCAGGAAGACCGGGTGGTTGCACTCTTGACATTTATTCATTCATTCATGAATACGAAGAGTATGAGATCATTGGATTACGACATCCGCATACCACACACACATACACACATTCACACATATGTATGCGAGTACTTTGGCAAAATGCAGGAGGATATAAAACAACTTCAAGAGCTGGTGCAACAATAGAAAGCTTAAATTGTTGACGTGTGTCTTTGTGGCATCGCTAGGATGTGCTGAAGCTGCGATAACGAGGGTTATAATCAAGTGTAACCGTATGGAATTAGGGTAGGTGAAGAAATGTGGAAACATTAAAGTCGGGTGAGGCCGACTATGTAATACTCTAACCACTTGCTCAGCCGCACAGTGGAGAATACAAAAATGTATTTACCAGTCGCAAATAACTTGATCGCCTTTGATACAATTTTACATAGTCTCCGCAAAGTCGTTGTTTATTTATTTCGAAATAAAATAATTATAATTGTTAACATAATATAACCAAAAACAAATAAGTAAGCTTCAGTCGGATAAACCGACTTATATATATCCTCACTCTCAGATATATGTTATAAAGGGTGATTTTTTAAAAGCTATAGGAAAATTAAAAAAAAAACGCATAAAATTCAGAAAAATGCATGAAATCTTTATTTGAATCGATAGTACGGTCCATATAATTTAATGTTTGAAGATTATTTCATGCAAATGTTGACCTTTACTGCGCCTCAAAGGGTCCATCCGCTTAGTCCAATTTTGGCATACTCTTTCCAACATTTCGGCCGGTATCTCACGAATAAATGCTTCAATGTTGTCTTCCAGTGCGTCAATTGAAGCGGGCTTGTCTGTATAGAAATGAGATTTAACATAGCCCCACAAAAAAAAAATCTAAAGGCGTTAAATCGCACGATCTAGGCGGCCAATTGACCGGTCCCGAACGTGAAATAAAATGTTCACCGAAATCGCCTCTCAATAAGTCCATTGTTGCGCGTGCTGTTTGGCATGTGGCACCGTCTTGTTGAAACCACATGTCATACAAGTCAAGCTCTTGCATTTTGGACAAAAAAAAGTTGGATATCATCTCACTGTAGCGCTCACCATTCACAGTTACGTTACGATTCGCATCATCTTTGAAGAAGTACGGTCCAATGATGCCACCAGCCCATAAACCGCACCAAAATGCGTCTTTTTCTGGATGCATTGGTAACTCTTGCAATGCTTCTGGCTGATATTCACTCCGAAATCGACAATTCTGCCTATTTACGTACCCATTGAGCCAAAAATGAGCTTCATCGCTGAACACAATTTTTCGGTAAAAAACGCGCGATGAACTTTCTTAACAGAGCACGCATTTTGATAATAAAATGCAATAATTTGCAAGCGTTGTTCGTTTGTAAGACGATGTTTGACAGTGAAACAAAACACGAAACGTGCGTCAGCTGTTTAAACCAGTGTTGCCAAAAAGATAATAGATAAAAAATCACTCTTTATAAGGAAGTTCTAAGGAATAAAATTTTATGTAGGACCGGATAATTTGGGTGGAAGGTGCTAGGAGGTTCGTGGCACATGATCCCAGCTCCCACATTTATAAAACAATTATAAAAACATGATCAAATATCAAGTCATAGTGGATTACATGCACCAGTATAGAAGTTTTATTATTATTCGATTTAATATTACCTAGGATAGAGACAATTGTGTGGGAGGTACAAGAAGAGGCAGGGCTAAATCGTAAATATTTTGTATCTTTAAAGTGAGTATAAAAACATTTTCAAATATCAAATTGCAAATGATTTTGCCTACCCATATGGATGTTATGGCGGTGTTATTGTAACCAAAGTTTATGTCACTTTGTGTGGGAGGTACCAGAAGGGGTGTGACAATAACGTCCATATTCCATGTGAATGTAACCACTATAAAACCATGCCTAAATATAAAATTTCATAGTATTCCGATCATCCGCATAGAAGTTATAACAGCTTTAATTTTACGTAGTTTTGCGTGATTTGTGTGGGAGGTACTGGAAGGGGCGTGGCAAAACTCGGCATAATTAGTTGACTTAAAGTGATCATGAAAACATTAGCAAGTACTAATATATAGCTGATTCCGATTATTTATTCGGATATGGACTATTTGTGTGGGAGGTTCCAGAAGGGGAGTGGCAAATTCGCCCATCTTCGAACTTAAACTAAGATTGGGAAAAATAGTACGATGTGCAAAGTTTGTACACCAGCCAGACACGTTAAAAAGTCGTACAACGGATTTGGTCCAAACATACAATGCATTACACTTTTTTCTGTCCCAAATGATATACCCTTCTACTCTGTAGAGTGAGGGTATAATAAACAAGTTCGGAAAAACTAAAGACGGAAGTGCCGACTATATGATACCCTTCACTTTCTACGCCATTGCAATTCAATCGTCACCCATGATTTTGGTAAGTGTCCTATATCATGGACACACTATATATAAATCTGAACCGATCTGACCAATTTTCACCAAACATGTTTCTAGTTGCAATTATGATGTTGAATTATGTGGTTTCGGCAGTAGAAAACGTCAAATCGGGAGCGATATATATAAATCTGATCCGATCTAACCCACTTTCACCACAGATGATTTTAGGCAATGATTTATTGTAATATAAGGTGGTGTGCCTCATTTGAAGAAAATTGGTTAATATGTGCGGCTTCTAGAGCGGGAAAAGTAAAATCGGGAGAGACATTCAAATTAGAGATGGGCGCGACCCACGTGAATTGCGTGAATCACGCGTGATCGTGAGCAAAATTTATTTTACTCACGTGAGAGTGTGTGAACGTGAGGATCGAAAAAATGTTGTTGTGAGTCTAATTTTTGCGTGAATCACGTGATTTTTTCGAGATTCGCACATATTTATTAATTCTTTTATTTTCATTTTATTTCGTTTGAATTTTTCCATTCAAAATAAAAGTCATATATACATATTTGCGCTTCAATGCAGGTATAATTTCTATTTTTTATTATTTAAGCAAGCATTCCCTGTACCAACACTAGGCTCTGCATTTATATGGGAAACACCCTTAAAAAACAAATAACTTTGATTTCTACTTGGATTTCATGCCAGTATCCGATTTTTAACTTATTTTGCGTTAAACTATACGATATTTCACACTGTAATTTTGTATACTACTTTAAAAATATGAATTAAAGACATACAACGGAAACGTAGTGATTTAAATAATAAAATATATTAAATAAATATATTTAATAAACAATAAATTTGCGCGTCGTTACTCATTTTGATTTAGAATGTATATATTATTTTCTTTGTGGAAATTATTTGCGTGATTTACGTGATTCATGCGTGATCGAGCAAAATTTATTTTACTCACGTGAGCGTGCGTGAGCGTGTGTGAACGTGTGTAACGAAAAAATTTTCGTGCTTGAACTTGCGTGATTCAATTTTTTTCCTTCGTGAGCTTGCGTGAACGTGAGCCAATAATCTCTCACGCGCACATCTCTAATTCACATGGAAGCTATATATATATATGTATCTGAACCGATTTGACACATTTCCACCAGAGATGTTTATAGTTAAAATATAAGGTGTTGTGTCAAATTTAAAGAAAATCTGTCAAAACATATGGTTTCGAGTGCGCAAAACGTTTACAATAGTGCAAATCCACTTATGCCCTAGAATGCCTGCTAATATTATTTTATTTTCCGATTTGTGGTCGAAATGAAGGCATAGTGGTAATTAAAAAAAATATACATATTACGCCTGTTCAATTGGGCTTACTAGATAAATTTTTGTATTGAATTTACTCGCTTAACAAGAAAGTAGCTTTCTACTCTCTTAGCTGTGTTGCCAGATTTTTCCTGTTAATCCATTTACGAAAAACCAATGTGTAGCAACGTTGCCAACATAACAAGTTTCTTAATTGTAAGCTAGTAAGCCCAATCGAACAGGCCTATTGTATGTTGTAGGGCATCTCCAGATCGCTTTTGTAACACGTTCTCGCTTAATCAGTTTTAATTTGAATAACAATTTAAATACCAAGACCCCTCGCCCTCTTTTATCACAACAGCACAAGTTTTACTGCTGCAGAAATTATAAGCGTTTTAACCTCCACGTTCTGTCACCGAAGACAAAAACAGACTCTGGTAAAAAGCAGGATAAAAACCAATGTCATCCTCATTATTGTCATTATGGTTGCTGGCATACTCAGCCAATAGAGGTCGGTAACAATAGAAAGAGGGGGACCGACAAGATATTGTGGCTGCAACAATAACATGCCGCAAAATACATAATATGCTCTACAATCCATACCTATACTGGCAACATAACATGTTGTAAGTGGTGTTTACCTTTTGTAAATTGCATAATGAACTGTTCATGCTCCTGCTTAACAAACACACACCGTCATACATACACACACAGACGTTGTCTGTGTATTCCAGATGTCCTTACCACTTGTTCCGGTGTCGCATTGCACACCGACGAGAAGAGTAAGGATGTGCTGTTTACAAAAAATCTGAGGACAATTGGAGGGATCTAATGCCACGGCAATGATAAATTACTATAAAACGCAGAAGGAAAAATATTTGTTATTTCCAAAAGGTGTATTCTTAGCGTAGCATCTATTAGAACTGTAGTAAAATATAACAAGTAACAAGTGAAAACGGAAAAAATAATTTTATAAATAAATATAAATTTAAATAGATATAAATAAATGCAAATTTAATTATTTTAAAACACGCATATAAGTATAAGGCAGCAATCTTCAAAAAAGCTTAAATACCCGAAATATTGTGGGATAGTGGGTGCATTTTCAGCTATAGCCGTTTGGTTGGTTGTATTTCCATCCTATTTTAATTCCAAAAGTAAAAAAATTTGAAAATCCATTATCTCTCACATACACAGTGTAAGATACCTTACTTCATGATTATACCCATAAAGTACGAATTTGGAAAATAGGAGGAATATATACTCCGAATTTCATGTTGAAAGCACGCTAGCTGCCGAGCTAAGAGGTTAAAATTTTACAGAAATGTGTCTTATGGTTGCAGATTGGTGTGGATTGGGGTAGTGGAAAGATTTTCCACTGAAAATGGACTGAAAATACCCCCTAATATTTAGATTATTTAAGCAAATATTTTGAATTTTTTTTTTGCTTATTATGCACTTGAAATTTGTGGGTGTGAAACATGAAAACACCAAAAAGTTCAAAAAAGATTTAGCGGGTGAAATGGGGCAAAAAGGGATAAAAATGGTACCAATGATATGACAACAGCTAGAAACATGAAATTCGGTGTGTACATCCCTATAATTACGTAGACACGTAAACTAAAGGGATGCAATTGGAAAGGAGGGATAAAAATGGTACCAACCAAACCGCTGAAGTTGAAATCATGGTGTATCTGACTGTGTAGACGCGAAATATAAAATAATTTTTCGAAAATTTTACTTTTAGGCAGAAAATAGGGTAAAATGGGATATAAAATGTATCAACCAAACGACTGCAGTTATAGAAGGGATATTCGGCTGTAGTTAGAATCATGAAATTGAGTGTTTGCACTCGTCTGTGTTCGTAGACACGCAAAATATGAGTGTGTCCCCAAATTCGAAAATGAAAAAAGAATACAACTGGTACATGGCTCCTTTCGCTTAGATGCTAGTGTGCTTGCACCAGACGGACGGACGAACGGACGCGGCTAGATCGTCTTAGAATTTTATGAGGGTCAAGAATATATCGAGGGCTTATATTCAAAAGTGGCTATGAACCATTTTCTCGAAAATTAGTTTTTGATGCCAAACTATTCTCAGATTTGGGTGTCATCTGTCATATAAATTTCGAAAAGAAATTTTTTTCTTAAGCCATTTTTTGCAAATTTTTTCTCATTTTTCACGTTATTTTGTGACTGCATAAGTGGCTATGAACATAAAAAAGAAATAAAATAGTTCAACAAAGGAGCAGCATATAACAGAAGTTTATAATTCACTACAACGATTTTGATTAAAACATTTTTTCTAGATTTCAAATTCCATCATTTCGCCGTTAATAGCATTTTGATTCCCAAGATAGCCGGCTAAAATAGGATAAATAGAGGCCGTAAAGTCAAATATTGTGAAAAGTATCTTTAGAAAAATCAGTGTAACTTTTTATACCCTACACCACTTCGTGGTCTAGGGTATTATAAGTTAGTTTCGCGCCAAATGTTTGTAACACCAAGAAATAATCGAGCTAGACCCACCTTTAAGTATACCGATCGGCTTAGAATCACCAGCTGAGTCGATTTAACGATGTCTGTCTGTCCGTCTGTCCGTCTGCTGTCCATCTAAGCTTGTTCGCACTCTACAGGTCGCAATTGTTGTCCGATTGTCATGAAACTTGGCAGAAGTTATTTTTTCTGGCCAAGGACCATCGGTATTGAATTTGGAGGAAATCGGTTCAGATTCAGATATAGCCCCCATACAAATGTCGCTCCCGATTTGACATTTTCCGCTCTAGAAACGTCATATTTTACCCGATTTTCTTTAAATTTTGCAGAACATCTTATAATCGAACTAGAAACACGTATGCAAAAATTGGGTAAGATCGGTTCAGATTTAGATATAGCCCCCATACAAATGTCGCTCCCGATTTGACATTTTCCGCTCTAGAAACGTCATATTTTACCCGATTTTCTTTAAATTTTGCAGAACATCTTATAATCGAACTAGAAACACGTATGCAAAAATTGGGTAAAATCGGTTCAGATTTAGATATAGCCCCCATACAAATGTCGCTCCCGATTTGTCATTTTCCGCTCTAGAAAAGACATATTGTACCCGATTTTCTTTAAATTTTGCAGAACATCTTATAATCCAACTAGAAACACGTATACAAAAATTGGGAAAGATCAGTTCAGATTTAGATATAGCCCTCATACAAATGTTGCTCCCGAATGTTTAACCGATTTTGGCCAAACTTTACATATTATATTTCACCAAGAAACAGACATTGTGAAAGCGGGTCAAATCTTCCAGGTTTCAATATACCCCCATACAAATGTCCTTTCCGATTTAACATTTTTTGTCAAACACATACATTTACAGGATGCAAAAATCCTTCCCGATTTCAATTTTTTACCGAATTGAATTGCAATGAGAATTGTTTGGGTGATGCCCATATGTCCATACTTTGGTATGACTTTTGTTAACTACTGTATAATTTGTATTGTCTGTCAGACAATTGGATCAATTACCATATTATTTACCATATTCGTTAAATTTGACTAAAAATTAATTTATATGAATATAATTTATATAATTTGTATGAACTACATAAAATTGCTCCCATGAAATACCTGGGTTTAGTAATCAAAGCGAGGTACATACGCAGGGAGTGGTGTAGGGTATTATATAGTCGGCCCCGCCCGACTTTAGCCTTTCCTTACTTGTTTATTATATTGAGAATACCTGGAAAATTATTTGTGTCAGAAAAGCTTCAGAAACCTGGATGAAGAACGTTAAAATATAAGCAATTGCAACCCCGAATTTTGGATTTTTCAACAATTGCAGAGATTTTCGCTACTGACATACACACAAAAATTCAGTCGGATCCGTTGGCTAGATCGCGAGAAAATCATAAAACAAAAAAATGAAAATTTTCCAAAAAATATCCAATTTGAATTTTTTGTTTACCGCGACCTACCGCAATATACACTTTTTGTAAAAAATGTGGAAAAACGTGGAAAAAGGGATAAAAATGGTATCTTTAAATCCGCTGTGTGTTCATCACAGAAAGTGAGTTTTCTACACAACATTGCCAAGATTTCATGAACAACGTTATCGATTTTACAATAAATCATATTTGTATATATATGTGCTTATTTCAAAATTCATAGTGCTCAATTTTAAACATGCAAAAGTGGCTATGAAGCATTAAACCGCGAATAATAGGGAATTTCGAAAACTTTTTAATCATAGATTAATCTGTAGAATAATGATTAATAATTACTCTTAAAATTAAGGAGGAGGAGTTTTTTCGCTCTCCTGCAAAGTTATGTTTTTGTTCATAGCCACTTATGAATATAAGCCCTCGATATATACTTTATAGGGTCTCAGATCGATATTTCAAGGTGTTACAAACGGAATGACAAAGTTAGTATACCCCCATCCTGTGGTGCAGGGTTTAAAAAATAGAGAGTTTATGTTGTTTAATTATACCCTACACCACTTCGTGGACTAGGGTATTATAAGTTAGTTTCGCGCCAAATGTTTGTAACACCAAGATATAATCGAGCTAGAGCCACCTTTAAGTATACGGATCGGTTTAGAATCACCAGCTGAATCGATTTAACGATGTCTGTCTGTCCGTCCGTCCGTCCGTCTGCTGTCCATCTAAGCTTGTTCGCACTCTACAGGTCGCAATTGTGGTCCGATTGTCATGAAATTTGGCAGAAGTTACTTTTTTGGCCAAGACGATTGGTATTGAATTTGGAGAAAATCGGTTCAGATTTATATATAGCCTCCAAACAAATATCCCTATAATTTGCACTATTACTGCTCCAGAATACACATTTTACATGGGATCATGACAAAATTTTCAGTATTGTGTTATATTTGAACTAGAAACAGCTGAAGGGAAAGTGGACCACATGGGTACATGTTTTGATATAGGCCCCATACAAATGTACCTTCGATTTACAATATTACTGCTCTAAAATGCACATTTTACATCGGATTTTCATCAAATTTCCCACGCAGTGTTATATTTAGACTGGAAACACCTATTTCGAAAGCCAGCTATATAGGCCAATGTTTTGGTATATCTTCCATACAAATGGGCCCCTAGTTAACACTATTATCGCTCTAGAAACCGCATATTACATTGGAACTTGATAAAATTTGCAGATCATGTTATATTTCAATAAATAATACTTACTTTGAAAGTGATCTATAGGGGTCCACTTTTTAATGTAGCGCCCTCACAAATGGGCCTATTTTTATTATTAACCCTCTAGAAACCACATTTTACATCGGAAGTTTATCAAAATTTAATATATATTTATCAAATAATAATATAATATTATATTTCATTGAAGAATACATTCTATGAAAGTCAAATATATGGGTCCACATTTTGGTATAACCCCATACAAATTAGGCCACCATTCTACTTTATTACTGCTCTAGATCCCACATCGTGCATTGGATCTCGATACAATTTTGCGGGTCATGTTATATTTCAATAAAGAATATCTACTTTGTGATCTATAAGGGCCAAATGTAGTGCCCTTACAAATGGCCTCATTTTTATTATTAGGGCTGTTTTTCTTTAAGTCGGGATAACAAGCTGCGATAACAAAAACGTTAATAAAAATTTAATTTTTTGCTCGAAATAAAAAATTCTTTTTTAAAATTGTCGCCAAAAATATTATTGCTTTTGGCAACAATTTTAAAAAAGAATTTTTTATTTTGAGCAAAAAATTAAATTTTTATTTAGATTTTTGTTATCGCAGTTTAGTTATCCAGTCTTAAAGAAAAACAGCCTTATTATCCGTCTAGGACCTACATCTTACATCGGAAGTTTTTCAAAGTTTTTTTTTCGGCCCTGCCCGACTTTAGCCTTTCCTTACTTGTTTTAACTGAATATTTCTCCCATCTCATATATCTCAACAATGTTTGAGGGATATATTAATATGTACAAAGTTGGAATGAATTCCTTAACTCCTGCCGTGTACACCAGCCAGCCAGACATATAATAATTAATAATTTGTATAATAATTTGGAATATTCAAGTATTCAAATTAAAAGCTACTGAAATTATTTGCTTCACGCCTTCCACCATTTTTGCAAGCGCCAATTAAAATATTTATTTGTAACAATAACAACATTTATGCATTAGTTGCAAAAATGGCACGTCACTTGTATTTTTCTTTATTACATCTAAGCATGTGGTATTACATCTACCTGTAACATACCGGTAGTGGAAGCAGAGACGTGCGCAGAATTTGCTCTTCGGAGGGAGTCATGCTAGATTTGGGAAATTATAAACATTAGCATTTTATATTTTAGCGGTAATTTTTGCTGAATGTTGTCTTCAAGTCTCGGTGGTTCAAATGGTGGCTTAGTTTTCACTGGTTCGTGTTTTATAGTCTCCAAAATATGGTCATCTCCAAAATGTTTAAGAACAAGTAATAACGGCGTTTAGCTCGGTCGGACCGAACTTTATATACCCTACACCATGGATTGCATTCCACAGTAATATAACAGGAAAAAATAAAAAATAAATATTCTTTTAGATATATTTTCAAAAAAGCGTAAGTACCATAAATATTGGCAGATAGTGGGTGCTATAGTTGGTTGTATTTCCATTCCATTTTAAACACAAATTTTGAAAATCCATTATCCCACGAACATAGTGCAAAATAACCTAACTTCTTGATTCAACCATTTTTTGCCGTAAAAGTAAAAAAGTACAAATATGGAAAAATCTTTTTGTTTTTCGTATCAGAGGAATGTATACACCGAATTCCATGATTCTAGCTGCGGCCATTTGGTTGGTACCATTTTTATCCCTATTTTACCCTCTTAAGAGTAGGACTTTCTCAAATGTCTTTATTTTACGTGTCTACGCAATTTGAGGAATGTACACACCGAATTTCATCATTCTAGTTGCAGTCGTTTATTGGTACTATTTGTATCCCTCTATAACAATTGTATCCCTTGAAAGTACGAATTTGGAAACAAATCTTTTGTTTTTCGTGTCTACGAAGTCAGGGGAATGTATACTCCGAATTTCATGACTCTAGGTGTGGTCGTTTGGTTGGTACTATTTTCATCCCCTTCTTCCATTTTATCCACAAAAAGTACGAATTTTAAAAAATCCGTTTATTTTACGTGTCTACGCAATCAGAGGAATATATACACCGATTTTCATTATTTTAGGTGCATCCGTTTGGTTGGTACCATTTGTATCCCTCTATTCCCATTTTACCCCTCAAAAGTACAAAATTTGAAAATATACTTTTATATTATGTATCTACTCATTTAGAGGAATGTACACTAGGGCGTACCTCAAAAAAAAAGTTCGCCGTACACCTTCGAATATGAAGTATTATTGAAAGGTAGTTTCAAAAAAAAAATTTTTATTTTTTTATGCCGAACGTAGGGGTCGCGCTTTTAAATTTTTCTATATAACTTGTATTTATAAACGGATTTTAAAGTGTGATACATCGATGTTTTTGTCTCGACGAGGCCGATTTTTTTGTCTTTGAAGTCATTGAGCTCAAGCACCCCCTTCTGGTACTTACCCATCATTTCTCAGTTGCTACTACCCTAATGTACCACTCTAATAATCGAAAATTAAAGCTCGCATAAAATCATGAATCATGTTTGAGCTCAATGACTTCAAAGACAAAAAAATCGGACAAAAACATCGATGTATCACACTTTAAAATCCGTTTATAAATGCAGAAGTTATATAGAAAAATGTAAAAGCGCGACCCCTACGTTCGGCATAAAAAAATAAAAAAAATTTTTTTGAAACTACCTTTCAATAATACTTCATATTCGAAGGTGTACGGCGAACTTTTTTTTTTTACTTGTAACCTGGTACGCTCTAATGTACACACCGAATTTCGTGTTTCTAGCTGTTATCCTTTGATATGTACCATTTTTACCACTTTTGCCCTATTTCACCCCCTACGAATAAAAATCCTTTATGGTGCACGTTTTTGTTTTTGGGGGAATGAGCATACCCAATATCAAGTAATTACAAGCCGATATATTGAAAAAATATGCTTAAATACTCTAAAATATTAGGGGTTATTATGGGTATTTTTAGTCCTTGTGAGGGAAAAAATTTTCCCTTTGTGCTGATTTCGCCGAGTTTTAATCCCAATCCGACTATAAGACGCATTTATGGGAAATTTTGACGTCGTAGCGCCTTTCGTTTAGATGCTAGCGTGCTTTCAACAGACGGACGGATCATCATAAGACGATCTCGAATATATATACTTTATAGGCATTAGGTCGATATTTCAAGGTGTTACAAACGGATTGACAAAGTTAGTATATCCCCATCCTAGAGGTGGAGGGTATAAAAACGTGACTGTCTATTGTTGTAGGGTATTAAATATGAAAATGGATATTCAATATCAATATCCTCAAATCGTGTTTTTATTTTTTTCTTCAAATTTTTATTCACATCATATTTTGTCTGTGCACTGTGTAAATTAGAATTCAATGTATTGAAAAATTATTAAAATACATTTTGAGAATTTACATAATTTTATTAAATATTTGATAAAATATTGACAACATTTTAAAATTGACGAGGTGTTTGAACCACCACCCCCACCAGCCATTACACGACCCTGTGTGGGAGTGGTTGTTGCTGTGTTACTTCGGGCATACATACATACATACATCAGTCTTCACAACAAGGCTGACATCAAGCCATCAATCGTCTTGGCAACTTAGAAATCATTGAGCTGCACGTAATGTCAGGTTGCATGCAAACTACTCGTATCACTATCACTTCCCACCCCGTTGCATGGGGCGTATGTGGCATGTCGGGCTGTGTGTGTGTTTGTGTTTTTTTGGCGTTTTCTTTTCTTTCCAGTTTTAGTTTTTTTTGCATGTTAATCGCTGGGTGTGTTTGCCGTAAAATGCACTTTTCTTGTCTGACTCGAAAGTAGGAAGAAAATGGAAGTGTTTTGTAGCGATGGGAGGGAAAATTGAACAGATCGTTCATGTCAAATTGTGGAATTAGTGTCGAATGTTTTCAATAACCGATTATGTTTTCACACCCGTTATTATTTCAATCTGTCTCAATTTGCTCAGCCCACATCTGTCAGCATTGTTAATGTGGATGAATAAGAATTTTTTTAAGGTATGCTTTCCAATTTACATGGCTACAGAATGTACAATATACACACTTTATAAATAATAAATGATCTAGTTGAGGAGTTATCAAAACATTTGCTGAATTTGCAATACTTCCTCAAATCTTAAAGATAGATTGTCGGTATATTAGATCCATCTTTTACTATTACAAAGAGTGGTTAAGTGTCCACCTTTGTTTATAGTTTTAAACAAATTGTTATGCTATTCTTTTTAATAATTTAAAAGATCATCCCTATATATAGGGAGAGTCTATCAAAATAACAATATACTTTATTATTATCCTACACAACTTCGTGGACTAGGGTTTTAAAAGTTAGTTTTCCGCCAAATGTTTGTAACACCAAGAAATAATCGAGCTAGACCCACCTTTAAGTATACGGATCGCCTTAGAATCAGCAGCTGAATGGATTTAATGATGTCTGTCTGCCTGTCCGTCCGTCCATCTATGCTTATTCGCATTCCACAGGTCGCAATTGCTGTCCGATTGTCATGAAATTTTGCAAAAGTGATTTTTTTGGCCAAGCAGGTCGGTATTGAATTTTGAGGAAATCGGTTCAGATTTAGACATTGCCTCCACACAAATATCCCTATAATTTACACTCTTTCTGCTTTAGAATACACATTTTACATGGGATCATGACAACATTTTCAGGATCGTGTTATATTTGAACCAGAAACAGCTCATGGGAATGTGGATCACATGGGTCTATGTTTTGATATAGCCCCCATACAAATGTACCTACGATTTACAATATCGGATCTAGATAAAATTTTCCACACATTGTTACATTTAGACCAGAAACACCTATTTAATCCAGCTATATTGGTCCATGTTTTGACCCCCGTTTACACTATTATCGCTCTAGAACCCATATTTTACATTGGATCTTGATAACATTTCGCAGATCATGTTATATTTCAATAATGAATAC
Source organism: Polietes domitor (assembly GCA_947397865.1). Taxonomy (NCBI): domain Eukaryota; kingdom Metazoa; phylum Arthropoda; class Insecta; order Diptera; family Muscidae; genus Polietes; species Polietes domitor. Next base: position 102,702,323 of record OX377621.1, on the reverse strand, counting down.
CTGATGCATGATATATCTGTGGTCACAACCCTTAACAGCCTAACTCGAGTTAGGACACAATTGAGTTATTAGCACCATCGTATTCAGCGTATCTAAATTTATTTGCTCTAAATTTTTCATGTTTGTATTTCTTCTAGGAAGGCAATTAATCATAAAAAACCTAATAGCTTAAGTTATTTTTCTAAATTACTGTTTTGGCATAACTGCCTAAGTCAATTTAGGATTACAACAAATATAAACATTATTTTTTCATCATTGCCTAAATCAACTTAAGTCGTTAATCCAAAAAAACAAAGAAACAATTTTATTTTCCTAACTTGAGTTAAGCTCTATTTCCGTTTTTTGATAAACATAAATTAAGTTAAGGTCTTTCTCCAAACAAAAAAAAAAGAATAATAGCCTAACTCAACTTGAACTTTTTGACTTTCTTTCGTTCAACAATTCATAAGAGCCTAAGTGTCTTTTTCGATAATATCTTTTGACTGCGAGAATAAACAACTATTTTTTGTTAACAACTAAGTAAAGAAATTCGTTTCCTTGGAATCTGTAGCAAAGTTTTCCAAAAAACACCATCTCCTGATTTTCAGTGAAGATTCAAAACTTTAAACTCCTGTACTGAAAATATTGAAAAACAGACTTAGGCTGTTATGGGTTGTGACCACAGATATATGGGCCCACTTTTTACTTTAGCGCCCTTACAAATGGTAGGGTATTATATAGTCGGCCCCGTCCGATATTAGCCTTTCCTTACTTGTTTTATAAAGTGTATTATTAAATATAAATAAATATAAAATGTTGGCCCAAATCGGGAAAGGTTTGTGGTTTCTGGATCGAAAAAAGTCAAATCGGAAAGTACAATTGTATCAGGGCTATATTAACCCTAGAACGCTAACCTTAGTCGATTCGACTAACATCGCTTACATATTAACGCATAGTTATCTCAAAAGCAGCTTTAATAAATATATATTTTTGAATGAATTGTTTTATAAAAATGAAAATTGTTTGTTTTAATTAAGTCAAAAGTAACCAAATATCAATCTTTATAAGATGCTTTGGCGGTTTATATATAAATAACTACAAAATCGGTTATATATATATGTTAGTCGATTCGACTAATGATTAGTGTTAAAGTATAAAAAATAACGTTAGTGTTCTAGGGTTAAAACGTGGAAAGATGTGATTTGAAAGAATTTGAAGAATAGGACTTATAATGGCTTCTATAGGAGAAAACCTCAATCCTGAAGCGACATTTATATGGGAGCTGTATATGTAAATCCCATTCTCGCGATAGATATGCATTTCCAAATGTTAAAATGTGTGATTTCTAAAGCGTTAAAAGACAAATCAGGAGCGAAATTTGAATGAGATGTGTATATAAATCTGAACCGAGCTGTTCCAATTTTAGTTGAAATAAAAGGCGTTTTACCAAATTTGATGAAAATCGGTAAACGTATGTGGTTTCTAGAACGGGAAAAGTCAAATCGAGAGCAACATTTATATGGGGGCTATATCTACTTCTGAACCGTGTTGTTGCAACGTATCGGACAATAATTGCGACCTGTACTTTGATTAGAAGAATAGATGGACAGACAGACTCAGAAAGTGGTTCTAAGCTGATCAGTGTGATAAACAATGGGCCCATCTCGTTTCCTTTTGAGTGTTACAAACTAATGCACAAATACATAACACCCTTCTGTAAGGTATAAAAATGATGGTATAAATATTTATCAAAAGTTCCATGATACCTCTGCCATAAAGGGTTGAACTATTACTTGTTTAGAATAATATTTGAAATATTTAAGAAGTGAGTTTCCTCAAACGAACGCGAATTACATCTTAGCTTACTATTCAAGAATTTTATAAACATTTTGAAATGTTTTTTATAAGTTCATTAATACTTAAACGCATAAATTACAGCAAACACATAAAACACATAAAAAACACACATTTTTAGTAAAAATTCACTAAATATAATTATTTCATGCAAAAAAATTGCTAATTTTTTCTTGCTTGAAAATTAAACTATTAATCTTTCGTTGATTCGTCAACAATCAGGGAATATTTTGATCATCCTTATCCCCAAAAAAGTAATGAAAAATCCTCAAGTATTCCAAAATACGAAAAAGTTGTTTTATTTCAACAAATTCGAGCAAAACAAAAACGAAATATTAATAATTGGTTGATTCGTCAACAATATTTCAGGGAATATTGTCTGCATCATCACTCAAGATGATTTTCTTCGAAAATTGCACGATATGCATTTTGATTTGAACGCCCATTTTCATAATAAGCCTGAATAACTTTAACGCGATGCTCGATTGTGTATCTTTCCATGATTCAAATTGAGTTAGTCTGAAATTGAGAAAAGTCAAATGAAATGCAGAAAAAAATTTACGTTTAGGTGTGGTTCATATTCAACAGCGGCGCCTACTATTTAACCACCCTTTATTTCAACTAAACACATATATGGTGAAAATGGGTAAGATCGGTTCAGATTTATATACAGCTTAAATATAAATTTTGTGCCGATTTGGCTTTTTCCGATCTACAATCCACATTTTTTAACAGATTTTCTTAAAAATGAAAAATCCCTTCATAATGGATATTTTATCCGAACCGTGTTGGAATCTAGAAACATTGAATCCACATTGTGCATATCTACATGTATTCGAATACATTGTATCCGTTAACATTACAGCCATACATCAACTCCTTCCCTTTAATGATACAACAGTGTCCTTTGGGACACGTCAAGTTCACAAGTCTACGAGGATTATATGTAATCTTGTGGTTTTGAGTAATGTCAGAAGTGTATACAAAATTCCACAGCCATGGGATTGCATGACTAGGAGAACTGCAAAAAACAAGTACAAAATGTGTTGTTGTATGGCAAGTTTACAACTGCAAAATGTGGCCTGCAACATGCAAAGGTGTTGCCCGGATTTCCTGGTAGGTGTTCCATTTTAGCAAATGGAGTACATATTCATTAAAAACCAACAGTTTTGGACGAGGAAAAAGTGAAATTGTCTAATTTGGATACAGAAAAGGACATTGATCGCTGAACGGAGGTCAATGACGTTGAGTTGCTCTTAAACGGGTGTTGATTGAAACACTTTCATGCAGTGTGTGTGTGGATATGTATCCTCCTCAAACAAATGAGAACGAATTGTATTATTGGACATTATTAAGGACAGACATATCCTTACACTCGTACGCTTACTTGTGTGTACAAAACAACCGACTGTACCCCCCGACACAACAACACAGCTCACAATTATCCTTTGAAGCATCCATCCTTTTGTAACAAAGGTAGAGCGCAGAGGAAACAAATCTTTATATTCGATTCAATTCGACAGCACAATGTGTACGCGTGCGGTTTCGTTAAACATCTGCGCCGGTGTCTGATCTTCCTCGCAATCCCTCCAAGACACAAAACGCTGCCCTTTGAAAACTCAGGCGGCGGCACGCAAACCGATACTTACTCACATTATCATGGTGGTGGTGGTGTTTGTGGCATGTGTATCTCCTTCACACACACACACGCGCTCTATGCTCTATTGAAATGGTTGATGGTGATTGTAAAGGAGCAGCAACGACATGTGCAGTATAATTATCATTTAAATGAAAGGCCTAGCATGGCATTGGAAACATTGATGCTGTTGATTTGTTTTCTTTTTTGCCAAAAAAGGATATTCAGGATTCTGTAGAGAATCTTGATGAATGCTGATGAATTTTGTTGGGAGGTGGGGACAAATGACAGTAAATACCCATCGTATGAATGACAAGATTCGTAGAATTTCAGGTGACATATTTTTGATGGTGTCCCTAACTGTCGAAAGGAAGTGAGAGAAGGGTCAAACGGAGTGTGCCTCGATCGTATGCACCGGATCTTATTAACGACCTGAAGATTTACTATGGCCGACAGCTATTAAACTCTAATTTTATTGATCACATGCAGCTGCTTTCCCATTCAATGGAGGAAACGTATGTATGTATCAAAGAAGTTTCGATTCTTCTCGGAAAAAATAAAAATTGTTATTTATGAAATAAGTTGAATTTCGTTTTATTGAGTTTTCAGAGGCGAGAAACCCACATTAAATTTGTTTAAAAACATCGAAACAAAATACTATTTTTTCACTAATTTGACATGATAAACACTTTTTTAAGGATAGATTTGTATTCAGCAATTAAAAGCATAATAACTCAAATTGCATACTAATGAAAGCAATATCTTTCTTAAAATTTTCCTAATATTTAAGATTGCCTCAGTGAGCAATGTAATTTAAAAAACACTTCATAATGAAATATAAAGCATATTTCAATGGAAATTCATAGATTTTATGACAACTTCCTTAGAAACTAGGAAATTCAGTTTTTCGTTCCAAAATGTTTTGCATGCAACATGCTTAATGAAACCTTTCAGTAAACATTTATTTTTATGAATTTTCAGATTGTTCATATAAAACTAGTTTAAAAAAATATTGTAAAAGGCCTGATTTAAAAAAAGTTAATGGATTTTTTATTTTTGTACTAAAATTCCCGTTTTGGGAGAAAAAATCCCTGTTATTCAATTTAATTTAAAAAAAGTTAATAGAAATTTTTTAAGTACATCATTGAAAATAGTTTAAAAATAGAAAAACTCGGAAAAATAATAACTAGCATTCTAATGAAGACAATAATGCCTAGAATTTGAAAAATTCCATGAATAAACCTCAGAAATGAATGGCGGGGTGTAATTTTCCTACCGATAATCTTCATTTCGATATCATTCATTAATTGAACGCTGCTATGTTAATGTTTACACAAACTACGAATAGGTTCTTAGTTGTCACTATGAAAACTCTCTAAAAAGTATTATAAACGTAAGTAAATTTAGACAAAATTGCAACATCAAAAAAAAAAACAAGTAAGGAGAGGCTAAAGTCGGACGTGGCCGACTATATGATACCCTCCACTTTCTACCCGATTGCAATTCAATTCGGTAAAAATGTGAAATCGGGAAGGATTTTTGTATGGGTCCTAATCATGGACCATTGTGACCCACAAGTATTAAATCGGAAACGACATTTGTATATTAACACCTGGAAGGACGTGACCCGCGAAAAAAGTTCAAATGGGGAGCCACATTTGTATGGGGCTATATCTAAATCTGAACCGATCTTACTCGCTTTAACCAAAGGTGCTTTAGTGGGACTATAAGATGTTGTGTGAAATTAAAAAAATAAATCGGGAACAATATGTGATTTCTAGAGCGGAAAAAGTCAAATCGGCAGAGATATTTGTATGGGGGCTATATCTAAACCTGAACCGATTTTCTTCAAATTAAATAGCGTTCGTCCTTGATCCACAAAACTGTTTGTTACATTATTATTTTTATATCCTACACTAGGGTATTATGTAGTTTGTGCATTTGTTTGTAACACTCAAAAGGAAACGAGATAGACCCCTTGTTTATTATACAGAACAGCTTAGAATCAATTTCTGAGTCGATTTAGCAATGTCCGTCTTTCTGTCCATCTATTCTTGTAATCAAAGTACAGGTCGAAATTGTTGGCCGATCCTTACGAAAATTGACACAATTAAGTTTTGCGCCCAAGGACGGACGATATTTAATTTGAATCGATTTGACCTTTTGCGCTCTCGAAACCATACATTTTGACAGATTCTCTTCAAATTTGGCACAACACCTTATATTTGAACTAGAAGATACACTCAAAAAAAAGTATGCCACGGATTAAGTAAATATGTACTAAAACTAGCGCTAAGGCAATAATTTCTCACATCAAGTACAAACTTTTCCTTGAAAATCGGACATGCTTTGAACTTGATTCCAGTTCAACTTTTCCTCAAAGCAAGTAAAATTTACTCAAACTGAGGAAACATTTTCTTCAAATCAAGTTAATCTTTACTTAATCTGAGGAAATTTTTTAAGAAATTTTACCCAAACCAAGTAAATTTAAACTCAAACTGAGGAAAATATTCCGATTTTTTCTTCAATCCAAGCAAATTGTTACTCAAACTAAGTAAATTTGTAGTCATGCCAAGTAAATTTATACTCAATCTGAGGAAAATTTTCGGAAATTTTTCCTTAAACCAAGTAAAATTTGACTGACTTAAACCATGTAAATTTGTATTCAGCCTGACTACGGCTATACTGATAATTGAAATAAATTATTTCGCTTCAGAGTATGCAACACTCATATGAAAAATGACAACATGGTATAGTTCTCAAACGTTTCATCTTACTCATACCATAAAGAGTTGAGATATTTCGCAATGACTGCTGCGGAGGCTAGGTAGGCGTAATAATAATAATAATATTTGAAGTATTTATGAAGAAAGTCTCGGCTAACGAACGAGAATTTCTTTTTAGACCACTATTCATGTATTTTTCTAAATACCCTAAAGTATTTTTTATAAGTTCATCTATACTTGAATGTATGAGGAACATGGCATAAATTTAATTACATTTATTTACTTTATTTGAAGTGATAAATACAATTATAAGTAAAAAATTCCTAAATGCAATTTTTCAATACAAAAAAATTTTGCGTTATTTTCTTTCTTAAACGCTAGTAAATTTTCTTCCGCACAAGTTTGAATATACTTAATTGTCAGAAGTTTTTACTAGATCCAATAAAATATTTTTAAGTAAATTTACTAGCCTATTTTGAGTATATGTACTATTTTTTCTGGCTCTGAACTAAGGAAAGTGTACTCATATCTATTTAATTGTCCTTCTCGTAAGGAAACTTTACCTAAACTGGAGTAAAATTGTTAAACTAAATTGGAGTATGGATTTTACTCAGATTTAAGAATGCTATTTTTCTGAGTGTATCTGGTGAAAATGAGTCAAATCGCTACAGATTTATATACAGCTCCAATACAAATATTACACCCGTTCGAAGTTTTCTGCTATAGAAACTACATAAATGAACCGATTTTGATCAAATAACTTATATTTTAAAAACATCTACAATGAAAATGGGTCAAATCGGTTCAGACTTATATATTGGCTTCAGACAAATGTCGCCAATTTTACTTTGTTTGCTCTAGAAAACAAATATTTTAACAGATTTGATTATATTTAAAAAAATAATGACAACAATAGATCTGATGATTTCCTTTTCCAGATATAGGCTGGAATTTCCGCCGAAATGGCACGTCCGCTACAATTTACATGCCATATATTTCCTATATTCATACTTTAGAAGAAAGTTTCATACACTACTGTTTTGATTAGCAAAAATGAATGAAGTCATGTACAGAATTCAAGAAAAAAGGTAAAACCACAAAGCTAAGGTCACACCCGTGACGCTCTAGTTTGTTGTAAAGAGTGATTTTTTTGAGGTTAGGATTTTCATGCATTAGTATTTGACAGATCACGTGGGATTTCAGACATGGTGTCAAAGAGAAAGATGCTCAGTATGCTTTGACATTTCATCATGAATAGACTTACTAACGAGCAACGCTTGCAAATCATTGAATTTTATTATCAAAATGCGTGCTCTGTTAAGAAAGTTCAGAAAGAAAGAAATTGTGTTCAGCGACGAAGCTCATTTTTGGCTCAATGGGTACGTAAATAGGCAGAATTGTCGATTTTGGAGTGAATATCAGCCAGAAGCATTGCAAGAGCTACCAATGCATCCAGAAAAAGTCACAGTTTGGTGCGGTTTATGGGCTGGTGGCATCATTGGACCGTACTTCTTCAAAGATGATGCGAATCGTAACGTAACTGTGAATGGTGAGCGCTACCGTGAGATGATATCCAACTTTTTTTTGCCCAAAATGGAAGAACTGAACTTGGTTGACATGTGGTTTCAACAAGATGGCGCTACATGCCACACAGCTCGCGATTCTATGGCCATTTTGAGGGAAAACTTCGGAGAACAATTCATCTCAAGAAATGGACCGGTAAGTTGGCCACCAAGATCATGCGATTTGACGCCTTTAGACTATTTTTTGTGGGGCTACGTCAAGTCTAAAGTCTACAGAAATAAGCCAGCAACTATTCCAGCTTTGGAAGACAACATTTCCGAAGAAATTCGGGCTATTCCGGCCGAAATGCTCGAAAAAGTTGCCCAAAATTGGACTTTCCGAATGGACCACCTAAGACGCAGCCGCGGTCAACATTTAAATGAAATTATCTTCAAAAAGTAAATGTCATGGACCAATCTAACGTTTCAAATAAAGAACCGATGAGATTTTGCAAATTTTATGCGTTTTTTTTAAAAAAAAGTTATCAAGCTCTTAAAAAATCACCCTTTATATCTCCAATATTTAAAACGCTAGGACATTTTCAATTGGCAATATAGTACAAATCTCAGTCAATGAATATGGGAGATATTTAAACATATTTAAGCAAAAGTGTCACACCCTTTCCGTTCCTAGTTGAAATGCAATGGCGTAGAACGTTAAGGGAATCATATAGACTTTAGCCTTTCCTTACTTGACGATGTTAAAAGCGTTAGCTTTCTTTGGCTATCGCTGTTGAAATGTGTTCGGCTTAGCCAACAGTTGCAGTCTATTTGTTTTGGAGATTTTTTTGGCCGAATTAAACGGGCATTTTCATGACTTTGGCTAAAATTGCGTTAGCCTGTTAAACACTGACTAAAACTACAAATTTTATTACAAAGTAACTTTTAGAAAAACAAATTCATATATTAACACAGCGTAAAATCTACAAAAAATTAAATTTAGAAATTACGTAGAAAAGTATCTCCAAAAATAATGCTAAAAAAAAAAATGCAAAATTCCCAATGTGGGGAAAAAAGGATCCAACATTTTTATTAAAATAGTCGTCATTTCTTTATTTACCGCAGGGAAGTGATAATACTTTTCGATCGATCTGAATCATTCTAAAGTCTATAGTCTTTCCTTACGGCTGCCTCTTTGAAATACGCTAGTTGTAGAGAAATTCAAATACTAAGGCTGTTTTTCTTTAAGACTGGATAACTAATCTGCGATAACAAAAATCTAAATAAAATGTTAAAATTTCACTGAAAATAAAAAATCTTTTTTAAAATTGTCGCCAAAAGCAATATCAATGTGTGTGTGAAAACAAATTTTGAAAAAAATAATTCTGTGCTAAAAATTTTTGACTTAGCCTGGATAATAATCCAAAATATTTTTTTGAAAATTTGTTTTGACACATATATTTATATAGTAGTTGGCGACAATGTAAAAAAAGATTTTTTATTTTGAACAAAAAAATATTTTTTTATTAAAGTTCTTGTTATCGCAGCTTGTTATCCCGGCTTAAAGCTTGTTATCCCGGCTTAAACTTTTCTTCAAATTTGTTAATTATTTTCATAAATCTAAAATCTGCTTCCGTGGTGGCGAGCAAACAATGCAATTCTTAACTTAAGTGAATTACAGGCGGTACACTCCGCCTTAAAAAGGAATTTTGCTCAAGCAAAGCAAATATGTCCGTCCGTCCAACAATGATCGCTTTTAACATGGGAAACCTTGGTGAATTATGGGTGCTTCCGTGTCATGAAAGTGAGTGAAAACGAACACAACAAAAATTATAGACCCTGTCTGTGGAAAATAATTTATTCGAAAATTATATTTTTGAAGAAAAACAACTCCGATCCACCGCTTGTTCCCATCGTGTCCATGTGTTGCAGTTGTAGTTTTAATTAAAAATAAACAAGAACAATTTTCTCAATGTCTGCTGATACGCATAACATCATATATTTCGAAATCTAAAGGTAGTTCCCTCTTTCGGGAATCATCATTAACATCCCATCCCATCCCCTACACCGAAATTATATTTCTTTTGGAGACTCCATCGACCACATTCGCACTGGAGTAGCACCGGTGGTGCCTGGATCTTAAATGGTTTCTTCAAAATGCACTTTAGACGTGCTGTGCTGGCCGTTGTTGCCGCTCTTAGCGGCAGTATTACTGTTAATTCATGGTAATTATAACACATTACAATGATTTATGAACTCATCTGCTGGATAATGGTAGTTGTTCGCCAACACGCCAAGGAAACCACCCCTGCCCGAAACGAGGAAGGAACCCCGAGAAAGTGCATGACTTAATAACACGAAATGATTTATTTCTTCTTGGCGCTCTCGTTGTGTGTGGCATGAATACAAGAAAATGAACTATTACAGTGTTTTTTACACATTTTCCTTTGGATGTCATCACTTAAACGGTGGCTTCCATTCATTGCCAGCAGAGCGACCAAATTTAAAAAAATAAATATTCAAAGATGCATAAGTATGTATATTAGACCGGAACGATATTGGTTACTTTTTGACATACCGTAGAGGGTAATTAGTTAATTAAGATAAACAATTATTTTATTTTTCATAAATGTAACCCAAAAACCTTCACTCGACGTAGCCAGCTTTAGCCATACCTGGGAGGAGAAAATCTTTACCTCAGAAGAGATATTTTTTGGGTGATTTTTCATTCCACAGTATCTTTTTATACCCAGTATCTTTTTATACCTCCAGGATGAGGGTATACTGTCTTTGTCATTCCGTTTGGAACACCTTGAAATATCGACCTGAGACCCTATAAAGTATATATATTCTTGATTTTCGTAAAATTCTAAGACGATCTATCCATGTCCATCCCAATATCAAGTAAATATAATTATATTTACTTGATATTGGGTGTGCGCATTCCCCTATAATAAAAACCTGCACCATAAAGTGATTCTTATTCGTAGGGGGCGAAATGGGACAAAAAGGGATATAAATGGTACCTATCAAACGACAGCAGCTAGAAACACGAAATTTGGTATGTAAGTTACTCTAATTGTTTAGATAAATAATATAAAAGTAGTTTTTCCAAATACGTACTTTTAGGAGGAAAGTTGGGAGTAGATAAAAATGGTACCAACCAAACGGCTGCACCTAGAATCATAAAGTTCGGTGAATACATGATTGCATAAAATAAAGGGATTTTTTGAAATTCGTACGTTTATGGCGTAAAATGGAAAAAGGGGATACAAATTGTACCAGCCAATTGTCTCAGCTAAAGTCATGAAATTCGGAGTATACATTCCTTTGATTGCGTAGAGGCGGTTTTTGAAAAGGTTTCTCCCAATTCGTACTTTCAAGGGATACAATGCGAAAGAGGGATAAAAATGGTACCAAGTAAACGACTAAAGCTAGAATTATGAAATTTGGTGTATACATCCCTCTAATTGCGTAGACACGTAAAATACAGAGATTTTCAAATTCGTACTTTTAATGAAGTAAAAGAGGATAAAATGATAAAAATGAAAATTCGTATTTTTTACTTTTATGACAAAATGGGTATGATCATGATGTTATGTTATCTTGCACTGTGTACGTGAGAGATTATTGATTTTATAATATTTACTGAAAATGCACCCACTATCCCCCAATATTTAGGGTACTTAAGCTTTTTTGAAGATTGCTGCCTTATATTTAATTTTTGAATAGACTTCAAGTATTATTTCAACATACATATCGTGCCCTTAGCGCGAAATGATCGTAAGCGACATTTTCTGAAAATATTTTTTATTGTTGAATTTAAAATTTTATGGGCTGATACATAAATAAAAATTGTCAAAATGTCAATATTGTTAACGTTTATATAAAAAAATGGGGCTAAGATTTTATCGTAAGTCGCTGCTCACATTTTCAAAGAAAGCAATTTTATCGTAAGCGACAGTTTATGAATTTAGACAAAAACTGTCAGATAATGTAAGAGATATTTATAAATGTTTTAGATAGGTCTATCAATATATTGAATCAATAATAAGTGTATTTTTATACCCTCGACCATAGAATGAAGTTTTCGTCTGTTGGTTGAAAATACGATAGGTTACGAACGAACTAAGCTAAGAGGTTCGAAATTCCCAGATATTTGTTTTATAAATTTTTTATCGATCCAGAAGAAAAAAGTTTACCCACAAGAACTGAAAGTAGCTATAAATTATTGTCTTTTTGGAGAACACAAAGCCTTTTTGTATGATTTATGCCTTATATACAATAATTTAATATACTTCTTGGAATATTCGTATATTGAGCCAAATACTATATACATGGTTTTGGTATCATTTCTCTACTATTGTGGGTAAACGTTAACATTTATTTTATTCAAATAGTGGTAAATTTGACAAAGAAACATAATATTTAGCTTAAAATAGTGATGAAAATTTGTCATATTGCCCACAATTCTATAGAATTAAAGAGTAAACAAGTGAAAACGGTGTTAACTTCGGCCGGACAAAACTTTATATACCCTCCACCATGGATTGCATGCCACTGAGGCTTTCGATTTTCGTAGAAGTGAAGTAATCCAGCCAAAACAAATAAAAATATTGAAAAAATAATTTTATAAATTAATATAATAGTTTATTATTTCAAACCATAAGGCAAGGCTACCAACACGTTTACACTATATAGTACTTCAAGTAAATTTAAAAAATAAATATTTTTATATTTATATTTTCTAAAAAGCTTACATACCATAAATATTGATAGTGGATGATAAAGTTGGTTGTATTTCCATTATATTTTAATTCCAAATGTACAAATTATGAAAATCCATTATTCCACGTACATAGTGCAAAATAACCTAACTCCACGATTAAACCAATTTTTGACGTAAAAATAAAAAGTTCAAATTTTGAAAAATCTTTGTATTTTGTGTTTATATCAGTCAGATCAATGTATACACCGAATTCCATGATTCTAGCATAGGCCATTTGGTTGGTACCATTTTTATCCCCCTGTACGTATTTTACCCCCTTAAGAGTAAAAAATGTCTTTATTTTACGTGTCTACGCAATCAGAGAAATGTACACACCGAATTTTATTCCTCTAGATGCAGCGGTTTGGTTGGTACCATTTTTATCCCTCTATTTCCATTTTACCCCTTAAAAGTACGAATTTGGAAAAATAACTTTTATATTATATATCTACTCAATTAAATGAATGTACACACCGAATTTCGTGTTTATAGCTGTTGTCGTTTGATAGGTACCATTTTTCTCCCTTTTTGCCCCAATTCACCCCCTACGAATAGGAATCACTTTATGGTACACTTTTTGTTATAGGTGGAATGCGCATACTCAATATCAAATTTGGACGTCCTAGCTCCTTTCGTTTAGATGCTAGCATGCTTTTAACAGACGGACGTATGGACGGACATGGCCAGATCGTCTTAGAATTGTATGACGATCAAGAATATATATACTTTATAGGGTCTCAGGTCGATATTTCAAGGTGTTACAAACGGAGTGACCGTTCCACCCCATCATGGAGGTGGAGGGTATAAAAACTTCAGTTTTCGTTAAGAACGTTAACATAACATAACTGGCAATGATGCCAGTTGATTCTATACCCTCTACAATTGAATCATTTTGTAAACGAAGAATAATTTGGGCCCCTTTAAATATGGATATTTTGCAGATAGTAGGGTGGACGAAATGAATATTAATTTAATTATTCGTTCAAAGAAAAATTCAATATCAATATATTAATCATAGAAATTCAAATGTGCCCAAAATAGGTTTTTTATTAACGATTTGAATTACTTTTCTGTTACTTTTCCCTTTATAAAAGTAGTGTTATCTATTTTATTATGTTGTTTTAATAATTTTTATAATAAAAGGAGTGTTTTTACTAAAATTCGAGGTTTAATCGAAAAAAACTTATATCGTAAGCGCCATAGTTTTTTCAGTATTTGTAGCCGCAATTACAAAATTTGTATCGCAAGCGCCAAAAGTACCGTATGATGTAAACAAATGATAAATTTTTAATAATAATTCGTTGGGTACGGCGGAATTAAAACATTTTGCATTAAAACATATTTCATTTTATGCAAATATTTAAAAATAATCAATAAAAACCTTCTCCTGTAAAATGTGTGTTTTGGCGCTTGCGATCATTCCGCGCTAAGGGCTCGATATATAGTATAACATATTGGTAGCGTGGTTTAAAATAATTTTATATTTATTTATAAAATTATTTTTTCAATATTTTTATTTGTTTTGGTTTGGCTATATTAAAAAATTTAACACTTTTTTACTTATTTTTTTATTTTTTGGTCAGGTTTTTTTCTAATATGGTACTGCACCTCTACGCAATGTCGACAGCTTACAATTTGGTCCTTTTAGATTTCGGTTAACCATGTAAAATTACCAATTTGGAAAAATCTAGAGTTTTTGCCAGAACGATATTATATTTTTTCGTTTCCTTTACGAATTTGAATTTGAAATATGACGAGGATCTACAAATCCAAGACTCTAACCTCAGTCATTTGTTTAACGTCCTTTGGTTTCGATTACGAGCCGGTATATAATCAACATCGCCCCGGCCTAACATACTCGTAAGTATGTGTTTTAGTTTACATGTATGTTTACATGCAGCGACAACAACTACCGTCTATTGAAATAGTATTCCGAAAGTATCTCTTCTGAATGAACAGTCGTCGTGTATTTATGGATTTATTGTTGACTTCCTTTCCTTTAGTTTGGGGTTCAACAATTTTTTATGGCTTTCCTAAGTACGTATCTCGTGCTGAAGTGAGTGAATGCATGTTCGTTTGTTTGTTTGTTTTGTAGTTGATGGTAATTTTTATCGTCGTTTTTAAATATTGAAATGCATCGTCTTCAATTCGATGTTGAAAAATGCATTAATGTTGTCGTTGTTCGTTGGTGCTGTTTGTTGTTCATGTGCTCTAAAGTGTACGATTTGTTTTGAAAGTGATCTTTGAACCGTTTGGGGGAAACCTTTCAAGTGTGGCGTTAAAATGAAATTAATATGAATTGTTCTCCATCATTATTGCTGTTCGTTCTTAGTGTTATTATTGTTCATTCATTCAAAAGCGATCGACCGACAAAGTCTGACTTAGTTGCGCCGCTGTTCGGTGCAACCGTTCTCTATTAATAAAAAGGAGGTTATTTTTATTTTGAAGTGGGTTTTCAATATCATAATTTATGCCCTTTTTCTGTGATTATTTGAATTTGTAACACGTGCAATCACTTGCAGATGTTAGCGGCCGGTTTGATTCCCAAAAAAATGTAAGACCCCGTAGTCAGGTTTTAAAAATTGTTATTCATTCCTACACTGTTTTCGTAAAATTTGGGTTAAGGTAAATCGGTGCCAATAAAAAATCTAGCCAATGAGTTAGTTCCACACTAAAATGCAACACAAAACAAGTAAGGAAAGGTTAAAGGGCGGGACCGACTATATGATACACTCCACTTTCTATCCGAATACAATTCAATTCGGTAAAAAAGTGAAAACGGGAAGAATTTTTTTATGTTTCCTAATCATAGGCTAATATGGCCTGGACGAATTTTTCAAATCGAGAAGAATATTTGTATAGGGGCTATATCCAAACATGGAATGAAGTGACTCACTTTCACAATAAGTTCCTTCCGTTTAAGTAAACGTGTTATGCTCATTTTGAAGAAATTCGATGGAAATTCGTGGTTTCTGGGGCGGAATAAGATCAATCCGGGAGCGAAATTTGTATGGGAGCTATATGTAAATCTGATCCGATCTGGCCCCATGGGTGTTTCTAGTTGAAATATAAGATATTTTGCAAGATTTGAAGAAGACTTTTTAAAATATGTGGTTTATAGAGTGGAGAAGTGAAAATCGGGAGTGAAATTTGTGAGGGAGCTATATAAATCTGAACCGATCAGAGCCATTTTCACCATGGGTATTTCTAGTGGATATATAAGATACTAGCAGTACCCGCTGCTTCGCACGCGAAAAAGCTAGTTATTTGTTATTTCGTTATATTGTGATTTTATCCGTCTCTGTTTTTGGATATTTGGTGGATATAGATAAATCTAAAATAGTAATTTGGAAACCTCCTATTAGATAGCACTCACACACAGTCAAAGTAATGTGCTTGTCTATATGCACTATTTTAGCTGAACTCCGTCGTATGTATAATTTTTATTATTTTCTACCAAGTTGTGAACAAAAAATAACCACCATTTATATACTCGATCTCATGCTTCTAGATGCAGCCAGCTACTTTATAACTTTTTGCACCCCTTTCCCAAAAAGTACACATTTATTTCTTGTCGGGACGTATCGTTGTATTAAGTATGAATTTTGAAATATTCATTTATGTTCCGCGTTTACGTAATTAAAGGACTGTAAACAATTTGATCTCTTTTCGTCCCGCGCATCCCTTAAATGTATAAATTTCCAGTTTTACTGCGTGGTCAGAGGAATTTACATACTAAATCAATAAATACATTTCTGTTGCAAGTCTACGTTGTCAGAGGAATTTACACTCCAAATTTCTCGACTATAGCTGCAATACGTTAGTTGGTACCATTTTTATCCCCTTTTGTCCCACTCACCTCCTATAAGTACAAATTTCAAAAAAAAATCCATTTAGATTTCGCTTCTACGTTGTCAGGGAATTACACTCCAAATTTCGCAACTGTAGCTGCAATATTTTAGTTGGTACTATTTTTATTCCGCTCACCGTTTATAAGTACAAATTTCGAAAAACTCATTTACATTAGCGCTTCTAAATTATCAGAGGAACTTACACACCACTTTTCACGACTATAGCTCCAATAATTTAGTTGGTACTACTTTTATCCGTTGCCAGAGGAATTTACAATCCAAATTTTCCCGATTGTAGCTACAATACTTTAGTTGGTACAATGTTTATCCCTTTTTGTCCCACTCACCCCTAATAAGTAAACATTTCGAAAAATCCATTTAGATTTGTGCTACTACGTTGTCAGTGGAATTTACATACCAAATTTCACGACAATAGCTGCAATACTTAAATTGGTACAACTTGTATCCCTTTTTGCCACGCGCACCCCTTGAAAGTACAAATTTCGAAAAATCCAATTTTACTTCGCTTTTATATGGTCAGAGGAATTTACATACCAAATTTCACGATGCTAGGTGTAATAATTTAGTTGGTACCATTTTTATCCCTTAAAAGCACAAAATTTCGAAAAATCCATTTATATTGCAAGACTACGTTGTCAGAGAAATGTAAATACCGATTTTCAAGATTCTAGCTGCAATTCTTAAATTGGTACCATTTTTATCCCTTTTTGTGTCTTTCCTCCCTTAAAAGTACAAATTTCGAAAAATTCCTATTTGTAGCTCTTCTGCATGGTTAGTGCAAGGAACACACCGAATTTCATGTTTCTAGCTACTGCCGTTTAGTCAGGACGAAGGTTCGATGTTTATCCCTTTTTGTCCCATTCTTAGTCGACGTCTACGTCGTATTTGGGAACTACCCTGAAAAGTTTCATCACCCTGGCTTCAGCCGTTTGGTCTGGGGGTTGGTCAATGATAAGTCAGTCAGTCAGTCAGTAACGCAACTATTTTATATATATAGATTTTGCACAATTTCAAGAAGATCTGTAAAAATATGTGGTTTATAGACCGGAAAAAGTCAAATCGGGAGCGAAATTTGTATGGGAGCTATATATAAATCTGAACCAATCTAACACATTTTCACCACAGGTGTTTGTAGTTGAAATATAAGATGTTTTGCCAATTTTGAGGAAAATCTGTTAAAAATGTGGTATCTAGATTGAAAAGAGTCAACTCGGGAGTGAAATTCGTAGGTGGCTATATCTAAATCTGAACCGATTTTCTTCAAATTAAATAGCGTTCGTCCTTGTCCTGAAAAACTTCGTTGTGCAAAGTTTCATATGGTTCTGGCTACAATTGCGACCTGTATCGTGATTACAAGAATAGATGGACAGACAAATCGATTCAAAAGTCGATCGGTATAATTAACAATGGGTCTACTATCTCTTTTCCTTTTGGGTGTTACAAACAAATGCACAAAGACATTATACTCTCGTGGAGTGTATAAAAATGTACACGAGAAAACATGATTTTTAGGGATACTTTCAGGAGCGTTAGCTCACAGACGGCTTGATCTAGGAACAAAATATGACCTGCAATCATCATTAAACAATCCAATCTTCATTTCTGGCGGGTGGCCGCAGCAATTTATTTTCGTGACGCATCCTAGTGTACATAATACCAAATAGCTTACATAATTGAATATTTGGCACCGTTTTCATTGCATGTGGATCTACTTCATTTAAAATTTTGTGATCTACCTCCTGAATGAATATACATATCAAATTTCGAGTCTATTTTCATTTTATATTTGGGATGTCTCTTCATGACGACCAACTTCTTCTACACATGGCCTAAACTAATTTAGGGTCCTATTTCAATTATCCTTATTTCTAACTATTTTTCACTGGGGTCCTTTTTCATTAAAAAATTAAAATATACACATGCATTTGTGGATCCAATATAGTATCCTAATGAAAACCCTCTAAAATTTTAAAAATTTAATATAGCTTTATTCCTTCTGCTATGTCTAAACTAATTGAGCAAAACCTTTAGTTATCTCTGAATGGAAGTAATAAATTTTTAAAGAAAAATGTTGTTTTGCAATTTCCTTTTAATACTCTTTTGAAACCCCATGTGACAAACATTTAATGAAATTCTTTTGGCTTTCATTGTCTCCACCGACATACGTACACGTACTTAATGAAGTGACAATTAAAAGGACCAACAACTATGAAAAACATTATTACCTGAACGCCGTTGTCATGGCACGACTGGGTATGTGAACATCAAATTGATGAACTTTCTGTGGCATGTAAATTGTGCAGAGCAACCAGGACTAAGGACATGTTGGGTGTAGTGTCAGAGCGCATGAAAATCGTAATGACAATTATGAATTCATGCCACAGGAACCCCACAAAAGTTGAGAAAAGAAATTAAGAAGTACCATTTCACAATGGCAACATGGCTTCCACTTTCAATGGTTGTTAACTGGTAAGGAAACGTTTACCTTCCGAGTGGCACATACAACATAAAACATGCCACATACCACACCACTAGCAGATAAGTTGAGGAGCTGCTGGTAGTGGTGGAACACTTTACTGACAGAATTTCAGTGCTTACCACATCCATGAAACTACATTTATTTCTGAGCATGGAAAAGGTTCATTTTTTATCCAGGCCAAATGCGAAGGATAACTATAAAAACATGAACGTTTAATCTGAGCTAAATAATTCATGAGGTATTAGGAATTAGCATAAGATCCACCGGGCCACAGTGTTTCGCCACCACATAAAAATCACATTAAAATATTTTTTTTTTATATTTTTGCTATCAAATGCCCACGTGGAAAATGAGCACATCTATTAGCTTCTATACAAATATGGTGTTTTCCGTGGTATTATCCATTTCTATACCCTCCACCTAAGGATGGGGGTATATTCACTTTGTCATTCCGCTTGTTACACCTTCAAATATTCATCGGAGACTCCATAAAGTATATATATTCTGGGTCGTGGTAAAATTCTAAAACGATCTAGCTATGTCCGTCTGTTTAAATTTTCTCTGAACGTGTATTAAGGTTGCAAGTCGGTTGTGATTGAAAGTGGGCGAAATCGGCCCAGAGGGAAATTTTTCCCTAACCAGGACTGAAATACCCCCTAATATTTAGACTATTTAAGCAATATTTTTTAAATTTCTGATTTATATGCAGTTGAAATTTGTTGCTTACATTCCTCTTGTAGCTTGAAAGCACCATGAGACAAAAAGGGGATAAAAATGGTATCAATGATACGACAGCAGCTAGAATCATGAAATTCGGTGTGTACATTCTTCTAATTGTGTAGAGTAAATAGAGGAAATTTACAAAATTCGTACTTTTGGGGCAAAAATGGTACCAATGATACGACGGCAGCTAGAATCATGGAATTCGGTGTGTTCATCGCTCTAATTGCATAGACACGTAAAATAGAAGGATTTTTCGAAATTCGTACTTTTAAGGGATACAATTGAAAAGGAGGGACAAAAATAGTACCAAGCAAACCGTTGAATTTGAAATCATGAAATTCGGTGTATACATTCGTCTGACTGCACAGACGTGAAAAGTAATAAGATCTTTCGATATTCGTGCCTTCAGGAACAAAATGGGGTTAAATTTGGCACCAATCAAGCGGCTGTATCTAGAATCATGAAATTCGTCTGACTGCGTAGACACAGAAAATAAGAAGTTTTTTTCCAAACCCTTTTAGGGTCAAAATGATAGAGAGAATATAACTGGTATCAAGAAAACAGCCTTCTACTGTGAATACGAAACATTTTGGATCTTCGATATTACTATTTTTCCTATCAAAATGTTAGGGACATTTGGGCTGTAGTTGAAATGAAGAAATTGAAAATGTGGAAAATCTACCCTGAGGGAAATTACTAGGGATTAGGGATCTATAAATCGACTTTCGATTAATAGACTTTTGGGAGGAAAAAGTCGAAATAGACTTTACCATTACCAAAAGTCAACTTTTGTTTTCGACTTTGTGCATCTATGAATTTAAGTTATTGAATACCGATTTTCCCTTTTTTCGCTCTAGAAAACACATCCTTAATCCGATTGTCTTCAAATCTGGCACAACAACTAGAAACGTCT
The DNA here is from genome assembly GCA_947397865.1 of Polietes domitor. NCBI lineage: Eukaryota > Metazoa > Arthropoda > Insecta > Diptera > Muscidae > Polietes > Polietes domitor. The sequence goes on along the minus strand of OX377621.1, from coordinate 102,681,871 downwards.
ATGCAAAAAGTGGGTAAGATCGGTTCAGATTTATATATACAATATAAATGTCTCTCGATTTGGTCTATTCGTCTTTTCATCCATTTGCAATGTCGTTTTTATACCCTCCACCTTCAGGATGGGGGTATATTAACTTTGCCATTCCGTTTGTAACGCCTTGAAATATCGACGTGAGACCCTATAAAGTATATATTCTTGATCATCATAAAATTCTAAGACGATCTAGCCATGTCCGTCTGTCTGTCGAAAGCACGCTAGCATCTAAACGAAAGGAGCTAGGAGGTCCAAAATTTGCATAAATACGTCTTATAGTCGTAGATCGGTTGGGATTGAAACTGGGCGAAATCGGCCCAAAGGGAAAAATTTTTCCCTCCCAAGGACAGAAAAAACCCATAATAACACCTAATATTTTAGAGTATTTAAGCATATTTTTTTCTATATGTATGCTTGTACTTTCTTGATATTGGGTATGCGCATTCCGCCTATAACAAAAACGTGCTCCATCGAGTGATTTTTTTCGTAGAGGGTGAAATGGCTCAAAAAGGGATAAAAATGGTACCTATCAAACGACAACAGCTAGAAATACGAAATACATTCCTCTAATTGAGTAGATACATAATATGAAATTATTTTTTCCAAAATCATACTATTAAGGGATAAAATGGGAATAGAGGGATACAAATGGTACCAACCAAACGGCTGCACCTAGAATAATGAAATTTGGTGTATACATTCCTCTGATTACGTAGACACGTAAAGTAGAAGAATTTTTCGAAATTCGTACTTTTTGGGGTTCAAAAGGAAAAGGGATAAAAATAGTACCAACCAAATGACCGGAGCTAGAGTTATGAAATTCGGAGTATACATTCCTCTGACTGCGTAGACACGAAAAATAAAAGTTTTTTTTTCCAAATTTTCAAGGGATATAATGGGTACAGAGGAATAAAAATAGTACCAACTAAACGAATACAGCTAGAATGATGAAATTCGGTGTGTACATCCCACTAATTGCGTAGACACGTGTAATAAAGAGATTTTAGATAGTCGTACTCTTGAGGGGTAAATTTGGAAAAAGGGGATAAAAATGGTACCAACCAAATGGCCGCAGCTAGAATCATGGAATTTGGTGTATACATTCCTCTGATACATTCCATAAATAATGCAAATTCGTACTTTTACGACAAAAATTGGCTGAATCATGAAGATAAGTTATTTTTCGTTATGTACGTGAGATAATGGATTTTCAAAATGTGTACTTTTGGAATTACATACCACTATTTATGGTATTTAAGCTTTTTTTTGAAAATATAAATGTAAGAATATTTATTTTTTGAATTGCTTGAAGTATTGTTTCGATATATATAGTGTAAACGTAGCCTTGTCTTATAAGCGTGGCTTGAAATAATAAAAATATTATATTTATTTATATAATTATTTTTTTCAATATTTGTATTTGTTTTTGTTTTGCTATATTTTCCTGTAATATTACGGCACTTCTACCAAAATCGACAGCATCTGTGGAATGCAATCCATGGTGGAGGGTAAATAAACTTCGGCCCGGCCAAACTTAACGACTTTTTTACTTGTTATTTATTTGCAACAGACGAAAAGTCGAATTTTCCAAGGTCGAAAAATCGATTTTTCAACATTCGATAAGTCGACCTTTCATATGATTGCAAAAGTCGGAAAATCGACTTTTTGCTCCAACTATACATCCCTAATAACGACTGACAATGCTGCTGATATTTGAAGATTCACTTTTTGATTACTCTTGAAGTTTTATATTTATATAGAAGAGGACCATTAATATTATAATAATGAGAATAAATAGTGATTATATTTATACATAATCAGTGCGCATAAGTAAATAATGGTAAACAAATATCGTGATGTGCTTAGAAATAGCACAATTTTCCTAATGTGGCAATACACTTCTATGTAAAGTTGACAGCCACTAATCTGCCGGTAACACTGTGGAATGCACTCCTTTGTGGAGGGTATATAAGATTCGGCCCGCCCGAACTTAACTCCTTTTTACTTGTTTCCCTTTAAAATACAATTTTCGAAAAATCCCTTTATGTTTCCTTTCCTGCACAGACAGAGGAATGTAACCTAATTTCATGATTCAGCCGATTTGTTGGTATCCATTTTTTTCTATCGACTGTAGTGTCACCCAAAAAGTTAATGACATCAAGTTCATATTAAAAGTTTTATCACTGCTGGATGCGAAATACTGTGCCACCGATGTTCTCTTGTAAGAAGTTTCATTTTATGTGGAAAACTACACAACATCAAATGTTACGTATTCCAATGTATGTATGCCTCCTCCTCCTTTGAATTGTGTGAGGGCTTCTTTGACTGGCAAAGTGAAATTAACCATCAAATCAACCCTTAGTCGGCCCTTCGAGCAATTCCAGAGCACTTGTCTCCATCTCCAGCCAGCTATCTCCTACTACATCCCCGCTGTGTGGTAAGTACGACGAGTATGCAGGAAGGTACATTTAGTACACTTAGCGAGCTGGAGCAGGGCAGGGCGGGTAGGAGCATCTCTACACTTTGTGGAAAGTTTTTTAATGTGCCAGTAGCATGCTACATTAGTGTTGCAGAACTTTGAAATTGTTTGATTTTACTTTTTGCATATTTGAATACGAGAAGAATATTTAGAGGAAATTAACATGAACTACTCACAATATGAAGACTTCCTCGTTCTTTGTGTCTTTTGCACAACTTTGCTCGGCTCGGCAGTTGCTCGGAACACAAACATTGATAGAGTGAAGATGGGTTTCTTTACAACACAGCCTGACATGGCTCCTCGTTGTGTCAATTTTCCTTCCACACACACACACACAGACACACTGTCACATAATATGTGTCTGTGTTTACAAATGAAAATGATACAGAGTTGCCAGAATGATTCAATATTGATGCGACAAAGTGCAAAAGAAGTTATTGTATGAACTGTGATCGCTTATAATCACCATATCAGAACCTGACCTGTTTGACCTGTTTAGTCCATTTAAGTACCATTTTTCCTTTATTGTCCCTCTTAATGTCATTTTATATGTTTCATGGTCCAACACACAGCCTTCATAACTTCTAAACGGATGACCGGAATGCTTTGAAATTTGATCCTTGGCAATATTTTCATTAATGCTGTACACACCTGGTAAAATTAAATCCTTTATAGTTATAATAAAGGGTGATTTTTTAAGAGCTTGATAACTTTTTTTTAAAAAAAAAACGCATAAAATTTGCAAAATCTCATCGGTTCTTTATTTGAAACGTTAGATTGGTCCATGACATTTACTTTATGAAGATAATTTCATTTAAATGTTGACCGCGGCTGCGTCTTAGGTGGTCCATCCGCTTAGTCCAATTTTGGCATTTCCACGTTTTTGAGTAACAGAGACCCAATTGGTGCGAACGGCGACGAATCGAAAATTGGTGGTCATCATTAACACTGGCCGATACAGCTGCGATATTTTCTTCAGTTCACACTCTACGTAAGCGTGTTGGTGGTTTAATGTCCAACAATGTAAATTTGGTGCGAAATTTAGTCACAATAGCCCGAATAGCGGCTTCAGTGGGTCGATTAAACTGACCATAAAATGGAAGCGTGCAATGAACTTTCTTAACAGAGCACGCATTTTGATAATAAAATTCAATAATTTGCAAGCGTTGTTCGTTTGTAAGACGATTCATGATGAAATGTCAAAGCATACTGAGCATCTTTCTCTTTGACACCATGTCTGAAATCCCACGTGATCTGTCAAATATTAATGCATGAAAATCCTAACCTCAAAAAAATCACTCTTTATATATATATAACGGATTTTAAACACCAGTAATCCGTTATGATTATAATTTTTTATCATGTTTAGCATTGTATTAAATAAAAAAATCTTAAATATTATGAAATTTGTCATAACCAATACAATATTTGTGTTATGAAATGTCTTCATAAATATAATGAAGGATTTTGTTGTTTTTATGAAACGTTTCACAACTTACAAATATAATTTTAGTGTAACGACTATTGAATACAAGCAATTCTCACTTCTTCTGATATAAGTATGTACTCTGATTTAAGTCAAAGACATATTCATTGCAAATGTTCTCACAATGATGGAGTGTATCGACTGATTAGTTAACCAGTTTCCCGCAACGAAAACAAGTCAGAACATTTTTGCTTATTTTTATATTGGAAACTTCAGATTAAATTACACTGTCCAACAGCATTTTTGGACCCCCACTGAAAATTTCCGACAATTTCTTTTGTAGAACATTTTAATCCTTTAATCTTTTTGAAAGGACTTTTTTTGATTTTCTCAAAAAGGTAAAAATTACCCATAACAAGTAAAAACGGCGATAACTTGGGCGGGGCGGAACTTTATATACCCTCCACCATGGATTGCATTCACAGAGGCTGTCGATTTTCGTAGAAGTGCAGTAGTATTACAGGAAAATATATTTTTGTAGCCAAACCAAATACAAATATTGAAAAAAAAAATAATTTTATAAATAAATATAATATTTTTATTATTTCAAACCACGAAATAAAACTTCAAGTCTATTCAAAAAATAAATATTCTTATATCGATACTTTCAAAATGCTTAAAAACCATAAATATTGGTAGATAGTGAGTGCTCATTATCTCACGTACATAGTGCAAAATAGCCTAACTTCATGATTCATCCATTGTTTGCCGTAGAAGTAAAAAGTACGAATTTGGAAAAATCTTCTTATTTTGCGTGTCTATGCAGTCAGAGGAATGTATACACCGAATTCCATGATTCTAGCTGCGGTCATTTGGTTCGTTCCATTTTTATCCCCCTTTTCCTATTTTGCCCCCTTAAGAGTACGACTTTCTAAAATCTCGTTGTTTTATGTGTCTACGCAATTAGAGGGGTGTACAATGTACACTGTACATACCGAATTTCATCATTCTAGCCGTAGTCGTTTAGTTGGTACTATTTTTATCCCTCTGTACCTATCCGTTGAAAGTGCGAATTTGAAAAAAAAATCTTTTATTTGTCGTGTCTACCCAATCTATAGCTGCGGTCATTTGGTTGGTACTATTTGTATCCCCTTTTTCCATTTTAACCCCAAAAATTACGAATTTCAAAAAACGTGTCTACGCAATCAGAGTATACACCGAATTTCATTATTCTAGGTGCAGCCGTTTGGTACCATTTTTATCCCTTTATTCCAATTTTACCCCTAAAAGTACGAATTTCGAAAAAATATTTTATATTATGTATATAGTCAATTTGTCGTTTAATATGTACCATTTTTATCCCTTTTTGCCCCATTTCACCCCCTAAATATATAAATAAATAAAAATCACTTTATGATGGGGGAATGCGCATACCCAATATCAAGTAAGTACAAGCAGACATATTGAAAAAAATATTTTTAAATACTCTAAAATATTAGGGGTTATTATGGGTATTTTTTGTCCTTGTGAGGGAAAATTTTTTCCCTTCGGTCCGATTTTGCCCACTTTCAATCCCAACCGATCCACGACTATACGACGCATGTATGGAAAATTTGGACGTCCTAGCTTAATTCGTTTAGATGCTAGTGTGCTTGCAACAGACTGACGGACATGGCTAAATCGTCTTAGAATTTTATAACGATTCAGAATATATATACTTTATGGTCTCCGTTGAATATTTCAAGGTGTTACAAACCATCCTGGAGGTTACATTCGTATGGAATATGGGCGATATTGTCACACCCCATCTGGTACCTCCCACACAAAGTGGCATAAACTTTGGTTACAATAAAACTGACATATGGATGTTATGTCGGTTTTATTGTATGATAGTCAAAATTATTTACAAATTGATATTTAAAAATGTTCACTTTAGAGTTAAAAAAGAAAAACGGGTATAATATGTGGATTTTAGAGCGGAAAAAGTCAAATCAGGAGCGACATTTGTATGGGGGCTATATCTAAATCTGAACCGATCATACCCACTTTCAGCATAGGTGTTTCTAGTTCGATTATAAAATGTTGTGCCAATTTTAGAGCGGAAAAAGTCAAATCAGGAGCGACATTTGTATGGGGGCTATATCTAAATCTGAACCGATCATACCCACTTTCAGCATAGGTGTTTCTAGTTCGATTATAAAATGTTGTGCCAATTCTAAAGAAAAACGGGTATAATATGAGGATTTTAGAGCGGAAAAAGTCAAATCAGGAGCGACATTTGTATGGGGGCTATATCTAAATCTGAACCGATCATACCCACTTTCAGCATAGGTGTTTCTAGTTCGATTATAAAATGTTGTGCCAATTTTAGAGCGGAAAAAGTCAAATCAGGAGCGACATTTGTATGGGGGCTATATCTAAATCTGAACCGATCATACCCACTTTCAGCATAGGTGTTTCTAGTTCGATTATAAAATGTTGTGCCAATTCTAAAGAAAAACGGGTATAATATGAGGATTTTAGAGCGGAAAAAGTCAAATCAGGAGCGACATTTGTATGGGGGCTATATCTAAATCTGAACCGATCATACCCACTTTCAGCATAGGTGTTTCTAGTTCGATTATAAAATGTTGTGCCAATTTTAAAGAAAAACGGGTATAATATGTGGATTTTAGAGCGGAAAAAGTCAAATCAGGAGCGACATTTGTATGGGGGCTATATCTAAATCTGAAGCGATCTTACCCATTTTTTGTATACGTGTTGGATTATAAGATGTTCTGCAAAATTTAAAGAAAATCGGGTACAATATGTCGTTTCTAGAGCGGAAAATGTCAAATCGGGAGCGAAATTTCTATAGGGGCTATGTCTAAATCTGAACCGATCTTACCCAATTTTTGCATACGTGTTTCTAGTTAGATTATTAGATGTTCTGCCAAATTTAAAGAAAATCGGGTACAATATGTCGCTTCTAGAGCGGAAAATGTCAAATCGGGAGCGACATTTGTATGGGGGCTATATCTGAATCTGAACCGATCTTACCCAATTTCAGCATACGTAATTCTAGTTAGATTATAAGATGTTCTGCCAAATGTAAAGAAAATCGGGTACAATATGTCGCTTCTAGAGCGGAAAATGTCAAATCGGGAGCGACATTTGTATGGGGGCTATATCTAAATCTGAACCGATCTTACCCAATTTTTGCATACGTGTTTCTAGTGGGAGTATAAGATGTTCTGCCAAATTTAAAGAAAAATCGGGTACAAGATGTGGTTTCTAGAGCGGAAAATGTCAAATCGGGAGCGACATTTGTATGGGGGCTATATCTAAATCTGAACCGATTTCCTCCAAATTCAATACCGATGGTCCTTGGGCAGAAAAAATAAATTCTGCCAAGTTTCATGACAATCGGACAACAATTGCGACCTGTAGAGTGCGAACAAGCTTAGATGGACAGCAGACGGACTGACGAACAGACGGACAGACAGACATCGTTAAATCGACTCAGCTGGTGATTCTAAGCCGATCGGTATACTTAAAGGTGGGTCTAGCTCGATTATATCTTGGTGTTACAAACATTTGGCACGAAACTAACTTATAATACCCTAGACCACGAAGTGGTGTAGGGTATAAAAATATTAACGCTATAGCCACGTCCCTGCTTGTACCTCCCACACAATTGTCTCTATCGTAGGTAATATTAATAGGGTAATATTAATATAGGTAATAGTAACATTATTATAGCTTCTATATTTGTGCATGGGATCCACTATGACTTGATATTTGATCATGTTTTTACAACTGTTTTATAAATGTGGAAGCTGGGATCATGTGATACGAACCTCCTAGTACCTTCCATACAAATTATCCTGCCCTACGTAAAATTTAATTCCTTATAACTTCCGTATATGTGTTCTCTGAGAGTGAGGGTATATATAAGTCGGTTTAACCGACTGAAGCTTACTTACTCCTTAGAAATTTAAAAGGCTGTAACAAGTCTGAAAATGCAGCGTACGCAGTTATTTTCCTTGGGTTTTGAAATGTTGAATAAGTTAGAGAGCTAGAGAATCTGACAACTCTGTTTTAGCATTATTTACGAGGGTGGATTGAACAGTTTAAGATCTAGTATACAACTGCATGCAATGTCTTAAAATGCAGATATTTCATTCAATTTACTAAAAATTTTTCTCCTCAACCTACAGGAACGCCTGAGCCAGTAACGTCCTTGTATTAACAACATGTTCTAAAGAGATTTTTATAAAGAGCAAAAGAGCATTTTTGTGGGAGTTTCAATTCCTAATTAATGTCCTGTTTCACGATGTCGAACGTTTACCATCGATCGCTTGCCATACGACAATCAGTTGACTTTACTTTCACTAACAACGATCTATCTCATTTCACAAGTCCAGCGAACGAATAACCTTAGCGAATCCAAATTCCTGACATCATGGAACATTTTTAATTCTGAATAATTTAACAAATTGAAATACAATGTTTTTGGAGCACAGACGATGTCGGAGCATTTCAATCTCCCCCTCGTGGACATTGCGCCTAAGCATACATAGCCGTATGCATACATGCCCTCAGTTCGTATCGTACGACTACTTAAAGCAAGAAGCAAAGTTTTTAGTGCACTTCACAAAACATAACACTTAAAAGTATTGACTTGGAATCTTCCTACTGAACAAACTCGACTACACCGAGTAGGATGCTCTCCCTAAAACAATTAGACGTCAACTCAAAGTCAAATAGACACAGCTTTAAGTATTTACCAGCTCATAGAAAAATGCCTTGAGGAGCGGGCGGAAAACTTTGTGGGGTCTACTGCTGCTACATATTCGTGGGTTAGAGGGTGTTTAAATGCAAATGACTTCACTGAGTGCTCGTCGAAGAGCAAAAGTGTGCTTTTGACTTTGAAAGGGACATCAGGCATTTGCGTTGGATGTCAGGCGAATGCATTTAATGAACACATTAGACAACATTTGAGAAAATTTAAAAATCATCTTCAGGAGGAGATGAAACTAGAAAAATATTTGTTGTGTGAAAACATTGACCAATGAATGTAGGAGTGCTCCGTAAAAGAGAACAACTAAGATATCGTTTACTAATCATAATTACCTTAAAGTGAACCAGGAGGTTTGTTGCCATAAGGAGGGGGAGGAGTCCTTTTGGGTTGTGTTGTTTACCTTTAATATTTTCTTTTTTGATATTCAGGGCAGTAGCAAGGCAAAAATTATTTTTTTTTGCATTAATGTATGCTGTCCATAAAAACAAAATCAACATTTTTTTTGTATTTTAATTTTATATTTATACTATACTTTAATATTTATACTATAACTTTGGAGGCATAAGTCCGATCACTCCCGTTGTAGGATAATTAACTAGCAGATATTTAAATAATGATACGTTAAATTAAATATAACGTTACCAGCAAAAACTAATTTAAACATAATTAAACAAGTAAGGAAGGCTTAAATCGGTCGGGACAGACTATATGATACCCTACACTTTCTACTCCGCTACAATTCAATTCGGTGAAAATCGAAAATAAATCGGAACCGATCTCCAATTTTACCATAGACGTGTCTAGTGTAAATATAAGATGTCCTGCCGAATTTGAAGAAAATCGGTTATGGTATGTGGTTTCTACAGCGGTTAACCTCAAATCGGGAGCGAAGTTTGTGTGGGAGCTATATATAAATCTGAACCGATTTGACACATTTTTACCAGTTAAATTATTTTTTTTTGCCGGTTAAATTATGTGGTTTCTAGAGCAAACAAATCAAATCGGGAGCAACATTTGTATGGGGGTTATATCTAAATCTGAACCGATTTGCTTCAAATTAAATAGTGTCAGTCCTCGAAGTGCAAACATCGTTTGTGTCAAGTTTCGTTAGAATCGGATGATAATTGCGACATGTATCCTGATTACAAGAATACGGACATGGCCGAATCGATTCAAAAAGTGACTCTATGTCGATCGGTATAATAAACGATGGGTCTAATCTCGTTTCCTTTTGGGTGTTACAAACAAATACACGGCTGTCAGTTGGTAATAAACTTTCACAGTGGACTGCCCTATATTTTTTATTTTTTAAACCCTCCGCCTCCAGGATTTTCATTCCGTTTGTAACACCTTGAAATATCGACCTAAGACCCTATAAAGTATATATATTCTTGATCGATCTAGCCATGTCCGTTCGTCCGTCTGTTGAAAGCACGCTAGCATCTAAGCGAAAGGAGCAAGGAGGTCCAAATTTTGCATAAATACGCCTTATAGTCGTAGATCGGTTGGGATTAAAATTGGGCGAAATCGGCCAAAAGGGAAAAGATTTTCCCTCACAAGGACTAAAAAAACCTATAATAACCCTTAATATTTTAGAGTACTTACTTGATATTGGGTGTGCGCATTCTCCGGATAACAAAAACGTGCACCATAAAACGATTTTTTATTCGTAGAGTCACCCCAGGGCAAAAAGGGATAAAAATGGTACATATCAAACGACAACAGCTAGAAACACGAAATTCGCTGTGTACATTCCTCTAATTGAGTAGAACATAATATGAAATTATTTATTTCCATATTCGTACTTTTTGGGGTTCAAATGGAAAAAGGGGATAAAAATAGTACCAACAAAATGACCGCAGCTGGAATCATTGAATTCGGTGTATACATTCCTCTGACTGCATACACACGCAAAATAAAAAAGATTTTTCCAAATTTGTACTTTTACGACAAAAATTGGTTGAATCATGAAGTTAAGTTATTTTGCACTATGTACGTGACATAATGGATTTTCATAAATTGTGCTTTTGGAATTAAAATAAAATGGAAATACAACCAACAGTATCACCTACTATCTACCAATATTTGTTTTATTGCCTTGAATATATATATATATATATATATATATATATATGTTAAATCGGAAAGGACATTTGTATGGCGGTATATTGAAACCTGGAACGATGTGACCGATGTGACTTATTTGTGAAATATAATATGTAAAGTTTGGCCAAAATCGGTTAAACTTTCGGGAGCAACATTTGTATTGGGGCTATATCTAAATCTGAACCGATATTACCCACGTTCACAATAGGTTTTATAGTTGGATTTTTAGATGTTTGCCAATTTTAAAGAAAATCGGGTACAATATGTGGATTTGAGAGCGGAAAAATTCAAATCGGGAGTGACATTTGTATTGGGGCTATATTTAAATCTGAACCGATCTTACCCTTTCTGCACAGATTCTTTCTTTCTTTAAAAAAATCGGGTACAATATGTGGATTTTAGAGCGGAAAAGTGAAATATTGACCGACAGTTGTATGGGGCTATATCTAAATCTGAAACGATCTTACCCACTTTCAACATAGGTGTTCTAGTTCGATTATAAAACGTTGTGTCAATTTTAAAGAAAATAGGGTACAATATGTGGTTTCTAAGGCAGAAAAAGTGAAATCGGGAGCGACATTTGTATGGGGGCTATATCTAAATCTGGACCGATCTTACCCAGTTTTTGCATACGTGTTTCTAGTTGGATTATAAGATGTTGTGCCAATTTTAAAGAAAATCGGGTACAATATGTGGTTTCTAAAGCGGAAAAAGTGAAATAGGGAGCGACATTTGTATGGGGGCTATATCTAAATCTGAACCGATCTTAACCAATTTTTGCACAGGTATTTCTAGTTGGATTATAAGATGTTGTGCCAAATTTAAAGAAAATCGGGTACAATATGTCGTTTCTAGAGCGGAAAATGTCAAATCGGGAGCGACATTTGTATGGGGGCTATATCTACATCTGATATATATAATCTAGTTGGATTATAAGATATTGTGCCAAATTTAAAGAAAATCGGGTACTATATGTGCTTTATAGGGCGGAAAAAGTCAAATCGGGAGCGACATTTGTATGGGGGCTATATCTAAATCTGAACCGATTTCTCCAAATTCAATACCGATGGTCATTGGCCAGAAAAAATAACTTCTGCCAAGTTTCATGACAATCGGACAACAATTGCGACCTGTAGAGTGCGAACAAGCTTAGATGGACAGCAGACGGACTGACGAACAGACGGACAGACAGACATCGTTAAATCGACTCAGCTGGTGATTCTAAGCCGATCGGTATACTTAAAGGTGGGTCTAGCTCGATTATTTCTTGGTGTTACAAACATTTGGGGCGAAACTAACTTATAATACCCTAGCCCACGAAGTGGTGTAGGGTATAAAAATGTCATTATATTGCGCGTCTACGCAGTCAGAGGAATGTATACACCGAATTTCATGATCATCCGTTTGGCTGGTACCATTTTAATACCTCTTTTCCTATTTTATCTCTTAAACGTACAAATTTCGAAAAATCCCTTCATTATACGTTTCTACCGAACTAAGGTATGTACTCGCAGAGTTTCGTGTATTTGGATTGTTGCGATTTATGTACCTTTTATCCCATTTCACTCGTTAAAAGTTTAATTTTCGCAAGAGAAGTTTTTGTGTCGCGCCACGTTAAAAGAATAATTAGGCGGACATTTTTAAAAAGATCGCTTGGATACTCTAAATAATAGGTGGTATTTCCATCTGAACCGATTTCATCCATTTTCAATCCCAATCGATCTGCTATCATTTCGTTCTCAAGCTTCAACGGACGAACAGAAAGATAAGCGGACATGGCTGGATCGTCTTAGAATTTTACCATGACACAGAATATAAATACTTTATAGGGTCTCCGATGAATATTAAAACGTTCCATCCTAAGGTGGAGGGTATACAAATTAAATTTCATTTATAGATATTTAATCATTTTTTTAATTTTCTGATCCGTGATCGATCGAAATGAAGGAATATTTTTGGTATTCTTTCCCCGTTTTAGGAATTGTGGGATTTTTATACGAGTGACTAATTGAGGTACACACACATTTCTATTTTTGCAATCGGTACATATAATTGTTACTTGGGCAATCATTTGAAATTTGACATTGCCGAGGTGACCAACGTTGAAGTGTCACCAGGGTTTGCATCCCGGGATTTCCCGCGGGAAAAATCTCGATAATTTGCATATTTTCAGCTTCCCGTATCCCGGGAAATTATTACGGGATTCCCGCGGGAATTCAGCAGAAAGTTGTACTTATTTCTCGCATATGTATACACTCAACGAGAGTATTATGTCTTTGTGCATTTGTTTGTAACACCCAAAAGGAAGCAAGACCCATTGTTAATTATACCGATCGACTTAGAATCACTTTTTGAGTCGATTTATTCTTGTAATCAGAGTACAGTATGCAATTGTATCCAGAACCTAAAGAAACTTTGCACAACGAAGTTTTTCGAGATAGGGACGAACGCTATTTAATTTGATGAAAATCGGTTCGGATTTAGATATAGCCTCCATACGAATTTCACTCCCGATTTGACTCTTTTCACTCCAGATACCACATATTTTAACAGATCTTCTTCAAATCTTGCAAAATATATATATATATAACTAGAAACATCCATAGTTGAAACGGGTCAGATCGGTTAGCTCTCATACAAATTTCGCTCACGGCTTAACTTTTTCCGGCCCAGAAACCACGTATTTTCACCGAATTTCTTCAAATTGAGCATAACACATTATACTTGAAGTGGAAGAACCATTGGGTCACTTTATTCAATGTTTCGATAAAGCCACGATATAAATATTCTTCTTGATTTGACAAATTGGGTCAGGCCATATTAACCTGTGATTAGGAAACATACAAAAATTCCCGCTTTCACTTTTTTACCGAATTGAATTGTATTCAGATAGAAAGTGGAGTGTATCATATAGTCGGTCCAGCCCGTCTTTAGCCTTTCCTTACTTGTTTTTCATCACGTGTTCACAATAAAATTGTAAAAGATGCCAACATAATTTAACAAATATCATTTTTAATTAGATACATCTCAGTTAGGCGATACAAATCTTCTACCTTGTATATGGTAACTGAGCTGAATATAACAGAATAGAAGGTTACAAATAATGTTATGATAATTGTTGATTGATGATAATTATGAATAAAGTCTTGATATAATAATATCTGTGGAGAAATCGTATAGGGGTTATATACAATTTTACTAATAAATTAAAAGAAATATCCATACAATCTAAAATAACGACTATGTATTAAAAATTACAATATTGCTGCCTCAAAATATAAATTTAGGTTTCCGATCTCTATCTTTCTCCATCGCGCTCACTTTCTGAAATTAAATTATTAATAGACTAACTGATGAGCCTATAAATGCGTTGCCTGTTTTAAAAAGGTTTTATATTTCAAAACAACATCTTATTTTCCTTGGAAAAAGTAAGTAGTATAGGAGAAAAGGATTTAGAAGGTATGGTGAAAGAATGAATGATGAGTGAAGGGAAAGGTGTGGTTATCTCATATTTTAGTCTGTATTCCCATTGATTCTTTTGAACCAGGAGGATTTCTCTTCAAATCGGTTGACAGTTATTTTTATGAATCCTTTAACAATTTACTTTATTAAAATTCGAATGTTCTATTGGTGAAAAAAAGAAGAAAAATAAGTTTTTATGCAGTAAACAATATGTTGACGATTTCCCGTCATGTACGGGGAAAATGCAAACCCTAAGTGTCACCCAGTATCCCCACACACACTATGGATATAAAGTTTGTCAAATCATATGGGAAATACCTCTACTCTAAGCATGTGCAATTTCATTCCCGTTCAAAAGTTACAGAATTAATTAAAAGCCAACCAGCCACAGTGTGCCGTTCAGGGTGAAATGGCAAACCAAACTGAGTACAATTGTCGATAGTGTTGCCAGATCTAATTAATTTTTTACTTTAATTTTTATCAGAACACGCAACTTTTAACAATACCCAATAGGACGAAAATATGATTTCCCAAAAATCAGAGCACTGCACGCAATTTTTTAAATATGTGCGATTGGGAAAATTGGAAAAAAAATAATTAGAAATAATTTCATATTTGATTACACTTCAATACTATAGCTATGTTCTCCCGAACATAACACAAAATCCATCAACATATTCCAGAACAGCGAACTAGTTCTTCTCATAATCTAAACATACCATTGTCGAATAATTATGCTGACTAACAAAGTGGGAGTGGTCTAAGAAAACTCAAGCCTAAATTTAGTAAATCAGAACAACAACAACATCCATTTGAAAGTGATGGCTGGCCGGCCATCTATCTCCATACATGCACAGAGGTCATGGCAAGCAAGCCTGTCCAACCAGTTTTCATCCAATCACGATGCACTTCCAGAGACAAGAACCCAAAACAGGTAGTCAGACTTCAGTGATGATCAAAAGTGGGAAGTCACCACGCAACGCTTGCGCACAAGCACACAAACCTGGGAACAGGAAAGATGAGATTGTTAAGGCAACAACAAAAATAAACCATTTCAAGAATACGTTTTTAATTAATGTTGGCCAATAAATTATAGGCAACACTTAACAAAACAAACGATAGAGACAGACACACACAAGGCTGCACTGAGAGAAAGGATTGACAAATTCCCCTCGCCACATTCGTAGGGTTGCATGTTAATGAGGCACCGCGCACCGCAATCAGTCACACACTGTCTTCGGAATTAAAGTTATGGGAAATTACACGAATCAAAAGAATTCCAAAAGATCCGAGCAAGTACCCCAGTACACGCATCCCCTCCCTGCGTGCGTTTCGTTATTCCGAAGTTCCATAAAAAGGGTTTGAAAAATTGCTTTTCATGCTACAGCAGGCGAGAGTGCGTTTCAAAATACATGTCTGCGTTTGTTAGGTAATGTCGAAGGGTGACTTGCTGAGATGTTGAAGCAAAACGAATTTGATATTTAATTATGTTGTTTTGCACAACCGTACTGACTAAGTGCAGCTTATTCGATAATAATAACTGGTTTTACATGCTCTGGCATTGTTAGAGGCTTTGTTGGATTTGGAACATTCGAATTTTTGGTAATCATTGTAATTGGTAAAAGGCAAAGAATTTGTATTCAACGGAATAATTTGCATTTGAAAGACCTTCCCAAACAAAGCCATGGTAGTTGGCCGAAAATTTTAAATAATTGATTTCTATTCTACACAATATTCATTGATTCTGTCAACTACTATAGGCAGTTGAAATCATGATTCATGCGAGCTAGTTGCATTGACTGTGATTTGCTCAGTACTCGTCTTTCACACGGCACCTTAGACTCCATAAAGAAACCGTCGAACTCCCAGCACAAAGAGAGCACCCAAGAAGTGAAAAAGATGTCCATCTTGTGATTTGGAAGTAGTGACAATTTGGATCTTCACCAATGAATTTAACATGTAGTTGTCATAGGAGGGATGCCCTTTATTTTTAAAGACTTAAAAGTTATTTTAAAGTAGTTTTGCAAAGGAACCCCGTTTTCACTAGTTTCCACTTCGGTTTGAAAAAATGTGCCGCTAACGAGGGTAGAACAGCGGACCTTCTGGTTGCTACTACGTCACTCTAAACATTTCATCTATCATCTGCTGTGAGCGCTGAATAACTAAAGCAAAACATTTTGTTTGTTAGAACTGACAATAGGAAACTTAACAAAATATTTATTTGGTATGAATTAATATTAAATTAAATTAGCATTAAATAAATTAACACTTCTCAATTTTACTCATATTAATAATTAATAAAAAATTAAATATTTGAGGTACATTAATAAAGCAATAAATTTGTAGTTTTTAAGCAAACATTTTTAAATTTATAAAATAATACAAAATTAAACATTGTTTATTTGTAAAAATAATAAAAACAAAATGTTTTTTCCCGAGGCACGATTCGAACCCGAGACCTTCTGGGTGCAAAGCGGGCACCTTACCTCTGTGACCCCATACTAAAAGGTCGTTTCCATGCACTTTTGAAAATGATATTAACATAATATCCCTTTTTAAAGTTGTTTAAAAGAAGTTCCTCAAAAGCGGGAAAATGTAGATTGTGAGATGCGATTAAAATGTGCTTCCTAAGGAAGTACTTCCAACTTTTTCTGTTGGGATGTTATGACAGGGAATGCAATGAAATATTCTTTTAAAAAAAAATATTTTATACGAGTCTTAGAAAACAAAAAAATCCATTTCCAATGTTATATAGCCGAAGGCAACCGAAATAGTGGGAAAAATAAAATAAAATATAACTAACAACCAGTTTTTCCTATGGCCTCAAGCTGAACAAATACAAAAGAGAATTAATAAATCAAAAGGTCAACAATACACAAAATCATTTAGATTGCAATTTCCTCAGAAAATTAAAATCCTGCTGGCAAGTGTATATTCAATACCAGTATAGGGTAAGTCATTTAAAATTTCAAATTTGAACTACCGCTTACTTACTTTGACTTTGAAGGGTAGAATAACATTAATTTTTATTTTCGGGTTTATGTTTGATATTTGCAAAATGGAACGCTAAACGCTCGAACAAAATTGGGAAATATTAAAAGTTTACTTTCACAGTAGTGAGTCATTAAACTATAAGAAATTTATGTGGCAAATTTTCGAAAAGAGATCGGCCTTCAGTTCAGCCTTCATGAAGCTCATTTTCATCTCGGTGGCTATGTCAATAAGCAAAATTGCTGCATATGGGGTTCAAGAACCCACACATGACTATTAAGAAGCCAATGTATCCACAACGAGTCACTGTTTGGTGTGGATTTTGGGCTGTACTAAAAAATTGTGTTGATCGGATGAGGTACTGTCGAGTCAGTCCTGATGGTCATATGAATGATATCGTGTTCCATTATTAAATGATCTTCTGGGTGCAAAACGGAGACGAAAATTGTACTTAACATATTATCAACTTATTTCGAAGATTTTCAAAGGAACTTCCTCAAATGCGAGAAATATGCAAATAGGGATTTTGGGATGTGTTTGGAATGTGTTTCCTGCGGAAGTACTTCCATTTTTTCTGGAATTGTTTTATGATTTTAGTGCTTTTAGTGTTTATAAGACGTAGTGCTCCTTAATACTTTTCAAACAAGATATGAAATTTGTAAATCGTTTAAAACTATACAAGAAAATACACTTGTCAACAGGATTTATAACTATATAACTCTGCAAATAAAATTTTAAGAATCATTTTAGTTTTTTCGTTTGTATTTTTTTGGTCTGTAATCAATATTTGATTTGAACTGGGATATTGTCCTGGCTCAAGACCATTTTGCATCTATATTTAATAGAATGCAAATTTATTTACATATGGTATGGCGACATTTATTACTTGGCTGCAGACTACCACGATCATTATTTCGACCATGTCAAAAGTCTTTTCAAGTGGCTTCGCAGCGACTTTTCAAAATCAAACCCGGCCTCTATAAGCACAACTCACTTGCCGAATTTTTCGTTTAAAAAAATCGCACCAAGTAATAAAGTAAACATGCCATCTTCCAAGCATCTCATTGAGTTGCATATGTAAGTATGTGTATATGTAGGTATAGTTACCCAGCAATACTCCTGCCGTGCCAACACTCATTTGTTTTAGTATTTTCGTTTGTATTTTTTGGTCTGTAATCAAATTTTAAGAAATTTCCCTTAGACACTTATAAAGTGTTTATTTAATAAGAATATTTTATGAGTTTTTTTTCAGAAAAATCGGAGATGACCATTCTTGAACTACAAAGTTGTCCTTATAAAGAATCAACTCCCATATAACAAATAATATACGCATGAATATATACATATATCTTTTTAAGTCTGTAATGTGATACAGAAATGTCTCGTGTTTGAATATTTTATTTTAGATACTCGTAAATCATAGCATTCGTTGTTCTAAAAGTTCAAAGTTCAAGTTCAATGTATTCGTTCAATGTTTTTGCAGACTTTGAGAGGCTGTATTTATAGGGACAGTTATGCTGATGCCTACGATAATAAATCTAAAAAGTGACATCATTTTTTTAAGCGTATTCAACCAGTATAACAGTACTGCAGTCATCCAGTAAGTAGCAGACGGCACCATGTCATACTTAAAGAATATTTTATCGATAGATTTATTTCATATTGCCGCCTTATAATGAAAATTACCAAGAGGGAATTTGTAAAGGACAAACAGGTAAGAAAATTCTGATGGCGCCGACTATCTTGAATTTATCTTATTGAAATCAAAAAGAACAGAGATATACAAATCTCGACCAAGAAAATTATTAATTTTTCTTCGGAAACATTATTTTTGTCATTTGTCTATATTGCTTATCAATGCTGCGCAACGTCGCACTCCTAAACGGTTTGACCAATTTTGATAAAATTTCATACATGTATAGTCGAAGTGAACTGAACTTTCTGCGTGAAAAATGACAGATATTTAAATTTAAAATTTGTGTACAGTTAGACATTTCCAAGCTTTTTGGGTGGAAATGTAACAGCACTTTTTCAGCGATAATGGAAAAAGTTGCGCAGTAGTATATAACATTTCTATATTTTTCTTAAATATAACATAACGTAAAACACGATTATTCAAGCTTCGGCTATAGTGATTTCAAGGTTAAGAAGAACGCACGAGCTGTTTCTCTATTTTACATATTCACATTTGTAACTGAATGTGTTTCAAATACGTATTTACAGATTGGTCATCCCCTCTTGATGAAGAAAATACTGCGTAATTTGTGAAAAATCCCATTTTTATAGATTTTTGTTTTCTTTTTGGGATTTATGAGTACATTTGTAAGAATGTTTCAAAAGTTTAAACATGTCGATGATTAGATTCCATTTTAATATATTAAATGTGGTCAAATGATTTAATTTACATAGTCTTAGGGTTTCCTCATATACCTCCTACCAACTGAATAGTTCAGTTTCTCAGAATTTATGTTCTACGCGGAATTTCCTTTCCCTGAGTTACTCATCTTAGTAACCACATCATTTAAATAAAGATATTGAAACCAAAATTAAAATTATTTAAAATAAATTATAAGCGAGTGAAGCAAATTATATACAATAGTATAGTATTTAATTAATTAAAAAATCTCAAAAAATATGATTTTTGTGCGTTCTAAACTTAAGTTCAAATAAATATTTTTTTGAGAAAATTTAGTTTAATATGAATAAATACATTTACCACTATACAAAAAAAGATTTATGTGATCAGAAAATATTCCTAAACTTTACTGATAGCAACTGCATGTGCTTTTTGCGAATCAAAATTTTTTGTGACATGTATTTTTAAGTGGGACTTGAAATTATCAGGTGTACTTTTTTTGTGATTATTTTAATTTAATTTTTTGGTGGTCCTTTTTGTTCTTTAAAACTGAAAATTTTGCAATAAATTGTCTTCCATTTGCATATGAAAGATTTAAGATAAATTAAGATTTATCATCGATTGCGTGGCAACCAGGCTTGCCAGATGATTTTTTCCTTGTCCCCAAAATAAAAACATAATATAAATCTGAACCAATCTGAAAAGGTATTCTTCCAAATTTGAAGAAAACCAGTTAAAATATGAAGGAAAAAGGTCAAATCGAGAACGGCTATATATAAATCAGAACCGATTTTCTTCAAATTAAATAGGGTCCGTCCTTGGAACCTGTACTTCAATTACAAGAATAGTTGGACGGACGGACATGGCTAAATCGATTCAGAAAGTGAATCTAAGTCGATTTGTATGCTCAAAGTTATAATACCCTAGTGGAGAGTATAATAAACACAAATTGCATCTATTTAATATATATGTGCCAGTTATAATGATAGTGGTCTAAGTCAAAAATCCAAAAAATGAGATATGCCAATTTTTATGTGTTCAGATAATTGAATAACATATAAAATGAAATTATTTGAAAAGAAAATAATAATTGCAATATAAAGTTTCTAGACGAACTGCCTGTAAATATTTATGTTTTTTAATTTAATTTTTTTTTTTTAATAAAATATTTTGTATTTTCTTTCATATTTGGTAAGGAAATATTACGATTGCGAAATATTAAAAAATTTGTGTGTTTAATTTTTTCAATTTTGAGAAGAATGAAAGTGGTCTAAGTCAGTACATCCTCTGAAAGTAGTGGTTCCATTAGATGTACCAACTAGGGTTTGCATCCCGGGATTTCCCGCGGGAAAATTCCCGGGAATTCACATATTTTTCATTTCCCGGGAAATTCGTACGGGAATCACGCGGGAATTCGGTAGAAATTTTTACATATTTTTTCCATCATTTCCACAATGAAAATGTTGTTCAATAATTTAGCCCATATCTATTTTAATTTGGTATGTCAAATATTGCAGTTCGATGACAAATGCGTTCGGATATACACGCAAAATTCACTTTTTCGGGTAATGGAACGCCCAAAATAAATGAGGTCAGTCGTTTAAAAATATTTTAAACAATGCTATAGAAAATGCAAGTAACAATATTGTATTAAAAAGTCAAGATAGCTGTCTAAAAAAGAGTATATAGTTTCCAAGGCGACAGGACAAAGAACAGGCAACTTAAACATTTTATTTAATGATCTACTGACTACATCTGTTGAATGTGAACGATCGTTCTCCGTCGCGTCCACATTTCCCAATAAAATAAGAAATATCTGATGACGTCGTAAAATTAAATTAATTCAAACAGTCAATCAAAATTTTGACTGCAAACATTTAATTAATTTTGAAACTTGAAAAGAAGTTTGAGTTAAATTCTGTAACAGGTTCGTTGTGAAATACATTTTTATTTTACTGTACTGGGAAGCTCAAGACCATCAATATTTAAAATCTATTTACATTTACACTTTGACATTTATTACTTGGCTGCAGACTACCACTATCAGATGGCTTCGCAGCGACTTTTCACTTGCCGAATACCCGTTCGAAAAATCGCATACAGCCACCTTAATAAAACGTGAATGTTTCATTTGAAAAATAAGCTTAACTCCTGGTAAACGATATATTGACGATTTCCCGTGCTGTCCCGGGATACCAGGAAATTGAAAAAATAATTCCCGTTTCCCGGGATTGTCGATTTTTTTCAAAGAAGTTCGATATAGTAGTAGGATATTCTAAGAAAAAAATGTGTGCTTCGGTGGAAAAATAGTTTTCAATTGACTCAAACATAAACCATTGCATATCTCAGAACGGATAAAGTGTGACCTAGACCACTATCAATCTAACTGGCACATATAATAATAATTATTTTTTTAGTGTACTTTAATTTAAAAAAATAACAATAACGTATGTATATATCGTGATGTGTCTTGTGGGATGAAAGCTAATGTTTATAAGAATTTGGAGCCTCTTTAATTTAATTTTTGTTGATTGCATTAACCCTTTCATGCTAAATTTTGCCCATCGCCAACATTGCGATTTAGTCCTATAAAATCTTTAAAATCAAATATTTTGCAGAATTTATAATTTTTATTTTTATTTACATATGTAACAAGGAATTTTGAAAATGGAATCAACAAATTCGGTAACATGGGTCTCCGTAGGAAGGTGAAAACAAAAACCAAATTGATGAAGTGCAATTGAAACTGAACTAAAATAACTCTTATCACAAATATTTAATTTTTTATTAATTTTTTCTATAATTATTTAATTCTATAATTTATTTAATTTTTTCTATAAACTCCATTTTTTTTATAAATTTCTCAAAATAGTTTTTTATGTTTTTATTATTTATCTTATATGTGGTTCATAAAGTTAAGTTGGATATTTTTAAATTTAAATATGTTCAGATCACATTGAAAACACATTTAGAATTATCTTAGAGTGTTTTTTGATGATATAATGTACTGATGTAATCATTTTAAAACATCAATTCCACAATTGAAAATAATTAATTGTTTGTAAAACTCAACCGGAATTGAAATAAATTTAAAGTAGGGTTAAAGTACTCCTGAAGATCTTTCAAACAAGGTATACAACTTTAAAATCGGTTAAACGGATTACCAAATACAAGGATTTTAAATACACTCGTCAAAAGGATTTTCATTTTTTTGTGTAAATTGCAATGTCTATAACTCTGCAAAGAAAATTTTAAGATTTTTTGTCTAAGACACTTTTTTAAAGCAGAATATTTTCTGAAATTTTCGGGAAAATCGGAGCGATGAGAATTTTTTTTTGGCCGGTTCGACATGGAATGACTCATATATTGTGTGTTAACTATCTACATTTTTTGTTTGAGTTTCTAGTAAATCCAAATTGTTTAGAAATTCTTCTTATTTTTATTGGATTTCTTTCAGTACAAGAAAAAGTAGCTT
Organism: Polietes domitor; assembly: GCA_947397865.1. NCBI lineage: Eukaryota > Metazoa > Arthropoda > Insecta > Diptera > Muscidae > Polietes > Polietes domitor. The sequence continues at coordinate 102,658,760 of OX377621.1, read as the reverse complement.
TGTTATTCGAAGTGATATATAACAAAGATTTTTAAAATGAAGAAACATTTAAAAATATTTTTTTATGTTTAACCGATATCTGCAGTATAATGATTTTAAGAAACATCCTGTTACTCATGTCCTGTATGAATTAGAACCCCAAGACTCTATAGACATCATATTTAGACCCATACCTCATCAAAAAGCATAGTAAGTTTTATATATTTATTAAAAATAAAATTCGGACATGAGATGGTTAAATACTTTATTACGTATTATTTGCATGGCTCATTTTTGTAGATTAATTTTTCCTTTTCATATATTTAAAACAATTTCTTCTCTGACCTAAAACCAGCAAAACATTCAGAAGATGGTCGGTCATCGACCAAATTCATGACAAAAGTAGTGAGAAGCCCAGTAATAAATATCACTGCGACATTTGTAACTAAATTTGCATTCTATAGAATATAATATGGTTATGATCCCAGTTCAAATCAAATACTAAATAGTTTTCAAAGTACTTCGAATATCCCCACAAAATCCCCAAAATATTTTATGAAATCCTATCGAAACCCCAAACAAATTTAACGTATTTGCAATAAATACGCTACAAAATACACTCTTCAACAGAAATGTTTCAGGTGATCGCTAATTCATCGAACTCATCGGGGGTATATAAGTAAGCGCCCTAAACGACTATCTCAGTGCATTTCATATCACATTTCTGTGTGGAATGGTTGTCTTTTGGTAAACTTTGGCGAAAAATACCACAAAATTGAAGAGAAATTTAAAGTGAATGCATGTGTTTCTTCAATGAAACCCTTCCGTCATTAACATTTCACACTTCCCCCATTGGATTGGATTGGATCTATGAATAAATAAATCAAAATAGCAGAAGAAGAAGAAAAAACATTCCATTCGATTTGCATACATTTGTTGTTAATTTGATTTAATTAAAGAGCCAATGTAAACAAATAAACGTCATTCTTCCGTGTCGTGTCGTTCGTCGCTATTTGTTGTTGGTGGTGGTGGCTGGCAATTACAACAAATACCCTGGTTTCTTTTCTCAAAGCCATGCAGAAGAAATTTTCAAGCACTCGCAGTCGAGTCGCTTGTCGCAACAACAATATGAGCAAAAACAAACAGCGACGAACATGTTCGCAACGAACATTTGGGACAAACCTGCATATCCAACACGTATCAATTGAACTATCGAACTCTTCTACCCAACTGCAACAAGCTAGCATCGGACATGCGACAGCGAACAGGCTGCAAACAACATGTTCAGCATGACGGTTGTGGTGTGATCGGAAATGTTGCGTTCGAACGAAAAACACTTGCTCTTTTATGTTCGGCGGTGCAAACGCCAACAGCATGGTATGGCGTGCTAGTGTTAGTCTGCTGATTCTGATGACGATAGTGACGTATGGTATCGTCCGTGTGTATGGTGTGTGGAGGACCGTCAGACGTACATAATTACATACTCTACTACTGCTCGTACTAAGCAACTACGAACGAACTACAACAACTAACTACTCAAGCCTACACTGAAATTGTTATTTTTTGTTTTGTTTTTTTCTTGCTTTGCTGATTGCTGTGTGTGTATGTCCGTCCGTCCGCCTGTCTGTTGTTGGTTGGTGGTGGTGTGACTCATATGTTGTTTTAAAATGTTTTTTTGCAAATTTTCTTGCTTCGCGACAGCCAACAATAACAAGAAACCACTGACTGACTGCCTTTGTGCCGCTGACTCTTGGAGAGGGACGAATGAAAGTGTGCTGAAACCAAGAAGTTTTGGCAGCCGCCAGCCAACATTTGCGTTTGGTGCGAGTGATATTCAAAAGCTCATACGCACAGCGAGTGATGGAATGATTGGATTGAATTCGATTGCTGCTGCTGCTGCAGCAGTTGCCTTGCTGTTGTTATGTTGGTTAACTAGTTTCGGTACAAAACGCATAAAACTATGTTGTGCTCGTTGTCGTCGTTGTTGTTGTTGTTCCTGCATCTAAATATGTACTTTGTACTTATATTCGTTGCAGTGCAATGTGAGTGTTGCCAGATACATTAAGTCATAAATCGTCAAATTGGGATTGGGGCTACCTACAATCATCAACTTTTTCAACTACATAATTTTCCATTCGTTTTGAATAGAAAAACTAAAATAAAATTCTGTTGAAAACTGTGCATGATATTCGAGGACCCGCAATCTGACCACATATTAGGATAGAATACCCCAAAACAAACAAAAGTCGATATCTCGCTTATCCAGTTATCGTTGGTTGAAGCTTAAAGAAAAGTTTAAATTATAATGGGCTCAAATTCGAAAATTAGTAGAACAAAAAATAAATGGATAATTTTTTTAGTTATCGAAAACAGCATTAGTGAACCATAATTTCCTAGGTATCGATAGTGGAAATTTGGAAATATATCTGGATATTTATTTAAAGCTAAATTAAAAAATCCATATACCAACTTATTTTAGGTTGGAGTCATCGAATATCTCCATAAAGTTAACGGTGGATGTAGATATTTTCAATATAAAAAGCAGCATTAGCGAAGTTACGGACGGCAATTGCATGGATCTGCTGAATTCTGAATTGCGCTTTTGGGCCAATCATTTAATTTTTTCGCATTTTACACATTAAGAATATACATTTTTCTTATTTCAAACATATTGCATTTTTAACCTTATGTTGTAATTTTTTCGGGTTGTTTTTGTCTGTTTCGATAAGTATGTCAGTTATCGAAACATTTTACTTTACTTTTCCTATATTTAGGTTTTCTGTAAACATATTTTTTCGATATTTTGGATCTTCTGAATTGCGCTGTTGGGTCAATCATTTAATTTTTCGCATTTTAATATTTACATTAAGAATGTACATTTTTCATATTTTAAACATATTGAATTTTTAACCTTATGTTTTAATTTTTTTCGGGTTGTTTTTGTCTGTTTCGATAAGTATGTCAGTTATCGAAACATTTTACTTTACTTTTCCTATTTTTCGGTTTTCTGTAAACGTATTTTTTCGATCTTTTTAGTATCAATAACTCTAAAGTTATCGAAAATTTCGAATAAGCTCAAAATAATAAAAAGTAAAAAGAGGATTATTTTTTTTAATTTCAATAACTATGATATTGAAAAATGTTATTTTATTTTTCGTATATTGAGCTCATTTTATAAAAGAATTGTAATAATTATTTCGATATATTTAGATTTCGGACAACTAAGCGAGATATAACACGCCCAATAGGGTTTGTTGATTTTAGACAATTTTTGATTTTCAAAAAGTGTAGTTAAAAAAGTGGTGGAATACTTTGTCATTCTCAGGTATATTTTTATTTTTGTGTTAAAATTTATGTTTTTTTTTAGTTTTTTTTCGTATGTTTTTTTTGGTCGAAATCATGATCTTGGTAGTCTGCAGCCAAGTAATAAATGTCACCATGCCATTTGTAAATAAATTTGCATTCTATTAAATATAGATGCAAAATGGTCTTGAGCAAATCAAATTTATTTATTTTATGTTTTTAATATTTTAACGACTGCTACTAAACCACTGCATCTACGTGAAACATAGTCCTTATAATTACCTTAAATTTATGTATGAGTCGCCTCGATCGAGCTTATACTTCAAAAATAATAAGGTACCTTTGACGATAATTATAATTTTAATAAAATAAAATAAAATTATTTATTTATTTTTTTAATTTCAAAAACGTTAAGTTATGAAAGTTGTGGTATGCTTTGCCATTCTCTGACATATTTTTATTTTTGTGATAAAATTTAGTTTAGCTCGGTAAATCGTCCACAAAAAAATATTGTTTTCAGAAAAACCACTGTGAAATATACATTAAGGTACAAAATTACTTTAAATTTACCGTATTACTCGGTTCGATCGGGTTTATACTTCAATAATGTACCTTACATTCGACGATAAGTAATAAAAATTCGAAAATAATAAAAATGGTTTAATTTGACGTGTTGCGGCTAGTGGAAAAGTAACTTTTTCCGATTATTTTTCTCAGTGTTTTTAATGATGCAATTTTGTCACAGACATTTCAAGTAAACAAAAAAAACATAAAGCTTATTTTTATGTTGGCCCGTTGATTTTTAATTGATTTTAGAAGTCAAATATACAAAATTTTCACGAAAAGAGGGGATTTCAGGGCTGTATTCAAAATGATCTCATTTGATTTTGGTGACAGATATTTTGATTCGGAAAAAAATCTGCCTTCGGACAAGTATCTTCTGTAAAAAAAAGGAATGTTGTTTGAGACATTTTCATATGCACCTTTTTTAGAACGAAACTCCCACTAAAGGTCCATTTTTCCTTTAAATTTGAAATAATAAAAATGGTTTAATTTGACGTGTTGCGGCTAGTGGAAAAGTAACTTTTTCCGATTATTTTTCTCAGTGTTTTTAATGATGCAATTTTGTCACAGACATTTCAAGTAAACAAAAAAAACATAAAGCTTATTTTTATGTTGGCCCGTTGATTTTTAATTGATTTTAGAAGTCAAATATACAAAATTTTCACGAAAAGAGGGGATTTCAGGGCTGTATTCAAAATGATCTCATTTGATTTTGGTGACAGATATTTTGATTCGGAAAAAAATCTGCCTTCGGACAAGTATCTTCTGTAAAAAAAAGGAATGTTGTTTGAGACATTTTCATATGCACCTTTTTTAGAACGAAACTCCCACTAAAGGTCCATTTTTCCTTTAAATTTGAGTTAGGTAAGCAATATCTAAAAAGTCCCAGAGAGTCCCAGTTCCAAACCACTACAGCAATGTTACATAATTTGTTTTCAATGAACTGTGAAAAAATCAGCTGCCCATACCTGCCCTCCTGGGAGTTATAGCGATTTTAGTATATCACTCTCAGTATTTATTCCATAGAAATAGAACGGAAATTCTCGGTATTCAATTTTTATACCCTCCACCTCCAGGATGGGGGTATATTCACTTTGTCATTCCGTTTGTAACACCTTGAAATATTTATCGGAGACCCCATAAAGTATATATATTCTGGGTCGTGGTAAAATTCTAAGACGATATAGCCATGTCCGTCTGTCCGTCTGTCCGTCTGTCTGTTGAAAGCACGATAGCGGCCGAACGAAATGAGCTAGAAGGTTCAAATTTTTCCTAAATGTGTCTTATGGTTGTAGATCGCTTGGGATTGAAAGTGGACGAAATCGGTCCAGAGGGAAAAATTTTTCCCTCACAAGTACTGAAAATACCCCTAATATTTAGAGTATTTCAGCATGTTTTTAGCTTGTATTTACTTGATATTTGCAATTCGCATTCCCTCGACATTCTTTAATCTACTGGTAATACTGTGGAATGCACTCCGTGGTGGAGGGTATATAAGATTCGGCCCGGCCGAACTTAACGTCTTCTTACTTGTTTTATTCTACATCTATTCTAGCACTTCACAAAAATGAGCATAACTCTCTTAAAACTGAAGCTATTGACTTCAAACCGGTATCAAATTAAAGCTTTGATTGCCACCTTTCAAATAAGAAATGAAATAGATTTTGGTTTTTTATAAAATTTCAGAGTTTTTCAACAAATATCGAAAAACCACCCTATAATTTATTTAAAAAACTAATCATAGGGTATTTATCAGAAATAAAATAATTTTTTTTTGTAAATTTTTCGAACAATTTTTTTTTTGACTTTTGTTGAAAATTTGACCCAACAATTTTTTCCGTGTAAATTTTTTTTCACTCATTCTGTTTGGGATTACATTCTGACCAATCTGTAGAAGTTTCTCATCGATACAATTAAAAATACAGTTTAGGCAATATGATTTCCAAAAAATTCCACTTTCGCAACACTGTGCGTCCTCTTGACAAATGTTGTTTGATCGCCGGACCCTTACATTTTGATTTTTAATAGTTGGCATTCCAAGAATAAAAAGAAGAAAATGTATTTTTAGAAGTTATGATCCTTTTTGTAGAATTAATAGAAATTCAAGAAATCATGTTTCATTTTTCAACGATTTCAAATGAAATTGTGTTTTATTGATTACGCCATACGCATTTCTACAACGCAGGGACTGAAATCGTCATTATTATCCACTATCTCTTTTTGGTCTCAAAAATCGTCAAAATGGCTCTAAATCGTCACTTCTGGCAACACAGATTGTTGTAACATAAATACGAGTGTAGATGGAAAAGTTCCACAACTAAACAATATATTCTACAGATAAAAAAAAGTCAACGATTTTATTCAATCAAAATCTAAATATTATAAATTGATTCTGTTTCATTTAAAATTAAATGCAAATTTCATTTCCCGCGGCTTTCGATTTTAAGTTGAGAACAACAATTATTTTCATTTTGGAACTAAAAATGGTCTTGCTTCAGGAGATCATCAGTCACTTAGCTTACATACCAAAATAATACAATTTAAGCAATTAATCCTAATTTGCAACCCTGCGTATACTACAGGTTCCGTGGTTAAATGGTCCCACTGTATTTTATGGAAATATTAAACATTTACCAATTTGAATTACAAATTCTTCCATAACGGACACCTTCGTTGAGTGGATACCGTCTAGACCCTTGAATGCTTCTTTCGACACATCAAATGCCATGAAAATTAGAGAGTGCAGTGGTCAACCTATGCCCGTTGGCCACTTAGCCATTTTCCTGCTAGATCTAGCGTTTTATTTTTTAAGCATCTCTCCGTCTACTTATCTCCCACTACCATAAACCTTTAGATTCAACATATTCAATTTCCCTACACTCCCCCACCTCTTCCTTTCCCATTCTCCTTCCGCCTTTTCCTATTGTTATATTTTCAGACGTCAATGATATGCACAATGGATCCAGTCGGCTCTCAGAGTGTACAGAATGCACTCGGAGATCCGAACTTAGCCTTTTATTTTTCATAAACCCATAAAAATGACTAGATTTACGGGGAGATCTACTCATTTTATTCCATCTAGTCATAAATAAATTTATAATTTTTAAACCTTGTGTTAATAATTGACTAGTCTTGTATTATTACGTTCTCCTTTTTTCTCATTTTTCATATACCTATAAATATCATACCGAATTATAAGAAGCAAGTTTAAAAAGTATGTAGTAATTAGTTTACTAATTACTTGATTTGTCGTTATTAACGATAACATTATATTTGTTTTACTTTTGGAGATAATGCTATTCTGTTAATTTCACTGTAGTTAAATTGGTGATTAATTTTTTTAACAGAAAATCGATGAATTTGTATATAAAAACATGTGACAATCAAATAAATTATATTAAAATATTAACATTATTTTTTAAAAGAAGCAAGGACGTAAATATTACATTTATCCATAGATATTTTTCAAATAAACATTGGTTTTCTTCTTTATGATGCTAACTATTAAATGTTTTGTTTTGAGCTAACTGCTTCTAAAGTCTGCTTTTAATGTATCCATAAAAACTCGTGTTGATTGTTGATGAAACAGTATAGGTACACAAAAAAAAAATAAATTTTATTGTCAGCTATTTTCCTTCCCAATAACACTTTTTAAATTTTTATAAGAATTTTTCTAATAAAATTTGGAAATAAAGTCTTGCGAAGCAAATTTCTTCTTTAGATTTCTTCTTTAGATTTTTGCAAAATTGCGCTATGCGATTTATTTAAACCATTTTCCCATAACAAGTCACATTGAGCCAAATTTTGTCAAAGAACGATTTGTTTGCAGAATAAAGTGAAAGGTAACATTTTTGAGGTTTTGGATCAAAATCCATCTATAACAACACGTATAGAGCGATCTCTGAATTCTCGAAATCGTAACATTTTTAGATGCTGAACATTTCTCAAAATCACAGTAATAATGTAATTGAAATGTGAATTTAATTTAAGTACCTTAGAAATATAACACTTTACTTATTTAAATGCAAAAGTAAGGAACATTTAATGTGCCAGTTAGTATGATAGTGGTCTAAGTCACACTTTGTCCGTTTTGAGATATGCAATGGTTTATGTTTGAGTCAATCGAAAAATAGTTGTCCACCGAAGCACAAAATTTGTTTCTTATTCTTAGAATTATATCGAACTTACTATATCGAACTTTCATAAAAAATCGACAACGTTGGTACCTCTATGGGAACCGCTACTTTTAGAGAACACACTGACTGATTAAACAAAAACAAATTAGTTTTTTCGTTTGTATTTTTTGTGGTCTGTAATCAATATTTGAACTGGGATATTGTCCTGGCTCAAGACCATTTTGCTTCTATATTTAATAGAATGCAAATTTATTTACAAATGGTATGGTGACATTTATTACTTGGCTGCAGACTACCACGATCATGATTTCGACCATGTCAAAAGTCTTTTCAAGTGGCTTCGCAGCGACTTTTCATGATCAAACCCGGCCTCTATAAGGAGATGATTCTCACAAGCGAACGAGAAGCAGAACTCACTTGCTAAATTTGCGTTTAAAAAAATCGCACCAAGTAATAAAGTACACATGCCATCTTACAAGCATCTAATTGAGTTGCATATGTAAGTATGTGTATATGCAGGTATAGTTACCCAGCAATACTTCTGCCGTGCCAACGCTCATTTGTTTTATTTTTTCGTTTGTAAAAAATATATAATTTAATTCGAAATAGTAATATTTCCTTACCAAAAATGAAGGAAAGCACAAAATATATTTACTGGTTGTTTGCGTAGAAACTTTATATTGAAATTATTATTTACTTTTCATATAATTTCATTTTATATGTTTATTTTCCGAATCACTTAAAGTGGACATAATAAATAAAAAAATGTTTACATCAATGTCAGTGGAAATAGTGTGACTTATAGCCTAGTCACACTGCATGCGAAATCTAGCAGAAATGACATAAGGTCGATTTTCAAATGTCAAATGTGTATGGCATATGACATTTTAAATCTGACAACTAACACTAAAGACAATTTGGTGTCTTCTACCCGATTTTCTTTAAATTTGGCACAATATCTTATAATCGAACTAGAAACACCCATGCTGAAAGTGGGTATGACCGATTCAGAGTTAGATATAGCCCTCATACAAATGTTGCTCCCGAATGTTTAACCGATTTTGGCCAAACTTTACATATTATATTTCACCAATAAACATACATGGTAAAAGCGGGTCACATCGTTCCAGGTTTCAATATACCCCCAGATGTCAGGTGTCCTTTCCGATTTTACATTTTTTGTCAAACACATACATTTAGAGGGTACAAAAATCCTTCCCGATTTCATTTTTTTACCGAATTGAATTGTAATGATATAGAAAGTCCGCCCGTATTTAGCCTTTCCTTACTTGTTTGGGAGATGCCTATATGTCCATACTTTGGTATAACCCAAATGGGGCCCCATTCTGCTCTATTACAGCTCTAGAAACTACATCTTACATCGGATCTTCAGATCATGATATTTTTCAACCAGGAATACCTACCGTGAATGAGAAATATATAGGTCCATGTTTGCGTGTCGGATAATTGGATCAATTACCTTATTATTAACCATATTCGTTAAATATGAGTAAAGATGAATTTATGGTAACTGTATAATTTATATGAACTACATACAATTGTTCCCATGAAACACCAGGGTTTAGTAATCAAAGCGAGGTATATGCGCAGAGAGTGGTGTAGGGTATTATATAGTCGGCTCCGTCCGACTTTAGCCTTTCCTTACTTGTTTCATTATATTTGATATTTTGTCTATGTTTGTTTTTCTTTTCCATTGAAGGTCAAGTTATGCTTGGGCTTCACAAAAGACTTTTCAAAGGAGGAAAGACTTACGACTATCCAGAGTGTTTGAATTTTTAAAATGCCAAGTTAAGCTGTCACTAACACTGAAACAAAGACTGGATTTTTGCATTGTAATTACAATACAATTCCAGTGTGTGTGTAGTGTGCCTGCATTTTAAATCGGTTTGTGCAGTTCCCTTTCCAATATAATTCAATCTGCTTATGCAGTTCTGACTAAATGACAAGTTCTGTATTTATTTCTTTGGCTTGCACTGGAAGAAAGACTTCTAATATTTTATTGTATTTACAGCATAGTTCCCGTCATTGTTCTTTAATTTTGAACCTGTCCATGCATTCCTTTATTATTACAGTACAATTGCAGTTCCTGTGCTTGAATTTTGAATCTGATTAAGCTGTTCTTTATGACTAAGAACCAAATAATTGTGTATTTCTTTTTTGGTTCACTCTGGAGGAAGCACTTACAATATTCATTAAAATTATAGGACAATGTCAACCATTTGGATGTAGATACATTTGTGTATATTATACCCTCCACCTTCAGGATGGAGGTATACTAATTTTGTCATTCCGTTTGTAACACCTTGAAATATCGACCTGAGGCCCTATAAAGTATATATATTCATGATCATCATAAAATTCTAAGACGATCTAGCCATGTCAGTCCGTCTGTTGAAAGCACGCTAGCATCTATACGAAAGGGGCTAGGATGTCCAAAATTTCCATAAAAGCGTCTTATAGTCGTAGATCGGTTGGACGGATTTTTCGAAATTCGTACTTTTTGGGGTTAAAATGGAAAAAGGGGATAAAAACCAAATGGCCGCTGCTAGAATCATGGAATTCGGTGTATACATTCTTCTGACTGCATAGACTCGGAAAATAAAAGTATTTTTTCCAAATTCGCACTTTTAAGGTATAAAATGGGAATAGAGGGATAAAAATGGTACCAACCAAACGGCTGCACATAGAAACACGAAATTCGCTGTGTAGATTCCTCTGATTGCGTAGACACGTAAAATAAACGGATTTTTCGAAATTCGTACTTTTTGGGGTTAAAATGGAAAAAAAGGGATAAAAATGGTACCAACCAAACGGCCTCTGACTGCATAGAATCGGAAAATAAAAAGATTTTTTTCCAAATTCGTACCTATTTTTACTTTTACGGCAAAAATTGGTTGAATCCTGAAGTTAGGTTAATTTGCACTATGCACGTGAGATAATGGATTTTCAAAATTTGCCCTTTTGGAATTAAAATAGAATACATATACACGTAAAATAATGAGATATGACTGCATTGACTCGGAAAATAAAAAATTTGTTTCCAAATTCGTACCTTTTTTACTTTTACGGCAAAAATTGGTTGAATCATGAAGTTAGGTTAATTTGCACTATGCACGTGAGATAATGGATTTTCAAAATTTAGAATGGAAATACAAGCAACTATAGCACCCACTGTCTACCAATATTTATGGCATTTAAGCTTTTTGATAATATAAATATATAGGAATATTTAGTTTTTGAATTGACTTGAAGTATAATTTCGATATCTAAACGTACTGAACCTTGCCTTATAAGCATGGTTTGGGATAATAAAAATATTATGTTTTTATTTTTTTTTTCAATATTTGTATTTGTTTTGGTTTGGCTGTATTAAAAAAAATATATTTTCCTGTAATATTACTGCACTTCTACGAAAATCGACAGCTTCTGTGGAATGCAATCCATGGTGGAGCGTATATAAAGATCGGCCCGGTCAAACTTAACGCCGTTTTTACTTGTTTTATTTTAGCTCCTATAAGTGGACACCTCCTTTATGCCGACTAATTTTGGGTGACCGTGACTGTCCGCTGTTGAGAGTTTTCACTTTCTTTGGCTTGGATGGAAGTTTTGCAATTTTCATTTTCATTTATTATAGTGCAATTCCAGTCATTGAGTTTATTGGGAGGTTTATTGTGTTTGTGTTTATATTGTAGGGGCAAGTTTTGATATGAAGCCGGTAAGTTTTCACAATCACCCTCGTACATGGACATGGCCATACAGATAGACTTCCATACATACCTACAGACATGTGTGCATAGGTTTTTTCCGAATATTATTTAATACAACTTCATTATTATGCGTCAGACATCGCCGTCAAATTCTTTTAACGTTTTTCGATTGTTTCTTGGGTTTTCTGATTCTGGTGGTAATACAAGTTTCTGATGTTGTTGTTGTTTTTGTTGCTGCTGCCAGTGGTTTCGTTGCTTTCGGTTTCATTTTTTATGCCACCAAGCCCAGGGTTCTGGTGGTTCCTCCGTGTACGTCCGCTCTACTCAGTCAGTCGTCTTCTCCTGCTGCTGCTTCTTCTTTTTCGTTTTCTTGTGCCTTGTAGAAATGTGTGCTTGGGTGTGTGCGTGCGTGAGTATGGGGCATGGCCCGGCATAGGTTGGTGGTATTGTTTTGCAGCGTTTCCTCTTCTTTCCGTTTTCCGTATGTGTGTGGTTTGTTGGTTTTTGTTTTGTTTTTATTCGTGTTTGGCATGTCTGTGCCTGTTCGCTTCATTCATTCTGTAAAAATACAAAAACTATTCGCTCGGTGCACTGTTTTATACATTTGTATGTACATATGACAGCCTTTTGTACGCGTGCAGTGGAAACAAGGAGGAAGACCAACAACAACAACAACAATGACGACAACCCAAACCACATCAGCACTAAGACGGCAAGCGGGGCAAGGCAAGGCAACGAAATTATGCGCTTTAGCGATATTTTTGCTGTTTGCAGCTGCTTCTTTTGTGGCGAGAGTCTACAGGACGGCTCGTTCCTTAATACACTCAACTCCACTCCTCTTCTCTCGACTCACTCCTTGCTTTGCGCCGCTGCTCTCTGCGCTGTCTTCTTGTTTCCAACTGCCAACTCCTTCCTCTGGCGTTGTGGTTGTTTTTTTTTTCGTTGCTTCCGCTTTCTTGAAATCCTGCTGCCAACCCAAGTAATCCTTGAACAAGGAACTTTTTTTCACTTATTTATTTATTAATTATTAAATAAACCCCCGAAATTACTTTGGTGCTCACAACAAAGGACATCGAGGAGGAGGCGAGGAACAGAACAGAACGACGACAAAAAAATCTGCAACTGTAAGACAACACCTTTGGAAATTTGATCGGAGTTTATGTTGATGGTGTTTTGCATTTCGTGTCTATATGGTTTAGAAAAGTCGTTTTTGTTGTTGTCGTCGTCATCCTTATAATTTGCTACGGCCTCAGTTGCAGAGCACGCGTTGCAACGGAACTACAAAACTGGTATTTTTACCTTGAACTAATCTACCGCTAGTGGCCAGAGGACGAATATTATTAGCCACATGTTCTTTATTTAAGTTGCTTGCTATGTGTGTATGTATATGTGGATGTCCTTTGTGGCATAACGAGTGCTAAGAGCCTGGCTTTTCTGCTGTGTGCTGATATGGACAGTGGGCTTTTAGCTGGAATCTACAAACAATTGATTACATTGATAATAATCACAACTCAAAACGTAGGGTAAAAGGCCTGGGAATGATTGGGGAAGTTATTAAGACAGAGGTGGCAAACAGAAAGTAAATATCCGTTCACTTAGACCAGTACAAGTCTTTGGACTATTAAGCCCCTGTGCTACTCACGAAATACATTATCTTAACGTGGTCTAAACTGGTTAAGTCGTCCAAACACAGTGTCCCCTTACGCAGTGTCCCGTCTAGAATGAAATCTTTCAAGTGGCCAGGTCATCTTCTCGATTCTGTAGTTCGTCTCGTACGAAGCTAGTCTGTATTCGGCAGGCAGATATGGATAGACCAGCTTAAAATTTTACTGCAACCCGGAAAATATACACCTTTTACGTCCTCCTCATTCCTTTGGAGGAGGGTATAAAAATCCCCAAAAAAAAAATAATATAACCCAATTGAGCAAATCGAACTTTATTTTGGTTCTTAGCCATGGATGGAAACAAATTGAAATGTTCCATGAAGTAACTTCTTGGAGCTGTATGGCGCCTTTGCAGTCAAGTTGTCCATATATTTTTCTGTACTCCCTGCCACACTTAACAACACTCTTTTGTAGCTCCAATGTACGAGGGCGGTATAAAAAATTATTGAACACCCAAAAAACACAAACGAGACAGAGAAATGTAGAAATTCAAAATCTTTATATACAGCCTGATTTTTTCATATTACAGATTTTTTCTCATGCATTTTAAGAGTATTAGTTATTGCAGATTTCTAGCTTTATTATGGCGTCAAAACTGTGTTTGTGCCAAATATAGTTTGTTTAAAATAAATATTTAAAAATATTCTTTTTGAAAAAAATTTGAATTTGGACCAACATAACTTGTTTCCTTCTAAAGCCTTTAAAGAATATGTGTCTTATTTATTTATAAAGATTGAAGAGTTCCCCGTTTTCGCAGGGTAACATTTGCTCGCCCGAAGTTGCCCCCGTGCAGTATAGGATACATTTGGTGCCAAAAATCAGATATTGTCAATGTTAATATTTCAAACAAATCCCTTCATCATCGTCATAATGTTAATTCATAATCAGCAGAGTAAATTCATAACGAGAAATATAAATTCAAAATGAGAAAATCCAAATTCATAAAGAGAAAATATAAATTTATAATGAGAAACAGTTAAATTTCTGTACATGAACAGTGATACATGCAAGCACATTGCACTCAGATGCACTATCTTTAAATGGTATGTATGTGGGAGAATAATCGGTTTTATAACACTATGTTTCTCTTGTTCATTAAAAATTACATTTTCTCAATATGGGTTTATATTTTCTGATTATGATTTAATATTTTCTGAATATGCAAATATATTTTCTCATTATCAATTTGGATTTTCTGATTACGAATTTGTATTTCTCATTATGAATTGGTATGTTTCTATTACCCAGCAAAAAGAGAGCACCCAAAGAAGTGAAAAAGATGTTCATCTTGTGATTCGGAAGTAGTGAAAATTGGGAATCACTCTTTCACTTGTTTCTATTTCTGTTTTAAAAAATCCGCCGCTACCGGGGGAAGAACAGCGAACCTTATGGTTGCTACTACGGCACTCTAACCATCTCAGCTACCTGTGAGTGGTGAATAACTAAAACAAATCATTTATTGCGATAGAACTGACAATAGGAAACTTAACAAAATATTTATTTAATATGAATACTATAATATGAATACTAATTAAATTTAGTATTAAATAAATTGACACTACTTGATTTTAATGATATGATGTAGTATTAATAAAAATATGAAATATTTGATTTGAACTGGGATATTAAGGCTGTTTTTCTTTAAGACTGGATAACTAAGCTGCGATAAGAAAAACCTAAATAAAAAGTTAAAATTTCACTCAAAATAAAAATTTCTTTTTTAAAATTATCGCCAACAGCAATATAAATGTTTGTATGAAAACAAATTTTGAAAAAAAAAAATATTTTAGTTTTTTCGTTTGCATTTTTTTGGTCTGTAATCAATATTTGATTTGAACTGGGATATTGTCCTGGCTCAAGACCATTTTGCTTCTATATTTAATAGAATGCAAATTTATTTACAAATGGCATGGTGACATTTATTACTTGGCTGCAGACTACCACGATCATGATTTCGACCATGTCAAAAGTCTTTTCAAGTGGCTTCGCAGCGACTTTTCAACATCAAACCCGGCCTATATAAGGAGATGATTCTCACAAACGAACGAGAATCACAACTCACTTGCCGAATTTGCGTTTAAACAATGTGAAAAAATATTTTTTTAGTTTGAGCAAAAAATTAAATTTTTATTTTGTTATCGCAGCTTGTTATCCCGGCTTAAAGAAAAACAGCCTTATTGTCCTGGCTCAAGACCATTTTGCATCTATATTTAATATTTAGAATGCAAATTTATTTACAAATGATGAAAGATGGCATGTGTACTTTAGTACTTGGTGCGCAAATTCGGCAAGTGAGTTGTGCTTCTCGTTCGTTTGTGAGAATCATCTCCTTATATAGGCCGGGTTTGATGTTGAAAAGTCGCAGCTAAGCCACTTGAAAAGACTTTTGACATGGTCGAAATCATGATCGTGGTAGTCTGCAGCCAAGTAATAAATGTCACCATGCCATTTGTAAATAAATTAGCATTGTATTAAATATAGATGCAAAATGGTCTTGAGCCAGGACAATATCCCAGTTCAAAGCAAATATTGATTACAGACCAAAAAATACAAACGAAAAAAACTAAAATATGAAATATTTCAAGAACATTAAAAACCTATAAATTTGTATTTGTTAAGCAAAATTTTTTAAATTATTTAAAATTATAAAAAAAAATTAAACATTTATAAAAGTAATAAAAAAATATAAAAAAAAGTGTTTTTCCCGAGCCACGATTCGAACCCGAGACCTTCTGGGTGCAAAGCGGAAACCTTATCTTTGTGACCCCATACTAAAAGTAAAGTCATAAAATGTTACGGAATATTAACATATTATAAACTTTTTTGGAAGTTGTATAAAATAACTTCCTCAAAAGCGCGCAAAATTCACATTTGGATTTTGAGATGCAATTAAAATGTGCTTTCGACGGAAGAACTTCCAATTTTATTTGCTGGCTAAAAATTAACAGTTCTCGATATAAATTTGCCATTCTTATTATACATTTACATTTCTCATTATGAATTAACATAACTGAATTCCTATTATAAATTTAAATTACATTTTTTGTGAATTTGTATGTTCCTATTATGGATTTAGATTTCTTAGTATGAATTTGTATGTTCCGATTATAATGTTGAAAAGGTGTAAAGCGAAAATCGTCAAGTCGGGGACGGGATCTATATACGTATAAATTTAGACCGATTTAACCCATTATCGCCATAGATTTGAAGAGAATCTGTTAAAATATGTGTTTTCTAGAGCGGCAACGGTTTTTCTATGGGAGATATTATAAATCTGAGCCGATGTGATCAAAATTCACCATAGATATTTCTAGTTTCTAGCGTGTGAAATTTGAAGAAAATCGGTTAAAATATGCGGTTTCTAGAGCGAAATCAAATAGACATTTGCATGGAAGCTATATCTAAATCGGAACCGATTTTGTTTGTACTTGACCAACAATAACGTCCAACAGACTGACATGGCTAAATCAATTCAAAACGTGTTTCTAAGTCATTTTGCATAATAAACGCCCTCGTTCCTTTTGGGTATTAGAAACAAAATACCGGAGTTAGAACAAATTACACTGTCCAACAGCATTTTTGTAACACATTAGCGAATAAACTTATAGTCCAAATGGTTTAGTTTCTTTTTACAGTGGGTCGAAGTTTTCATTTGTTGGTCGAAAGTAGCATTACGAGAATCTATGACATTTCTTATTGTCAGAACTATATATTGGCATTTTATAAGGATAATTTTTGTGGAAGGTCTTAATCCTCTATCTCCTATTTTTATGGGGCAATTAATACTTTCTTGAAAATCAAAAAAGTCCTTTCGAAAAGAACATTTAAGGATTAAAACATACTTCGAAAAAATGCCGGAAAATTTCAGTGGTGGTAACCTAAGACACCATACTTGTAAATAAAGCTTTGCACCCTTAAGTATCAAAATGACGCGCCAACTTATACAACAAAATAACTAGGGCCATGTTTTATTTCAGTGGAACACGGTAAACAAGAAATACAAATTGGATATTTTCTGCAAAATTTTTCATTTTGAAGGGAGGACTTTTTTATTTTCCCGAAAAAGGGGTAAAGTTGAGCCATAAGGAGAGGAGCTAGAAGGTTAATATCTTCCACATTAACTTATAACACTTTTTATACCCTCCACCTCCAGGATGGGGGTATACTAATTTTGTCAATTCGTTTGTAACACCTTGAAATATCAACCTGTGACCCTATAAAGTATATATATTCTTGATCGTGATAAAATTCTAAGACGATCTAACCATGTCCGTCCGTCCGTCCGTCTGTTGAAAGCACGCTAGCATCTAAACGAAAGGAGCTACGACGACCAAATTTTTCATAAATGCGACTTATAGTCGTAGATCGATTGGGATTGAAACTGGGCGAAATCGGCCCAAAGTGAAAAATTTTTCCCTCACAAGGACTAAAAATACCCATAACAATCCCCAATATTTTAGCATATTTTTTCAATATCTCTGTTTGTACTTACTTGATATTGGGTATGCGCATTCTTCCTATAACCAAAACGTGCACCATAAAGTGATTTTTTTATTAAACGACAACAGCTAGAAACACGAATTTCGGTCTGTACATTCCTCTAATTGAGTAGATACATAATATACAAGTATTTTTTCCAAATTCGTACTTTTAATAGGTAAAATGGGAATAGAGGGATAAATTGTACCAACCAAACGCCTGCACCTAGAATAGTGAAATTCGGTGTATATAATCCTCTGATTGCGTAGACACATAAAATAAAGAGATTTTAGAAAATCGTACCCTTAAGGGGTAAAATAGAAAAAAAGGGGTAAAAATGGTACCAACCAAATGGCCGCAGCTAGAATCATGGAGTTCGGTGATTTCTTTCACTGCATAGACAAGCAAAATAAAAAGATTTTTCGTACTTTTTACTTTTACTGTATAAATTGGTTGAATCATGAGGTTAGGTTATTTGCACTATGTACGTGAGATGATGGATTTTTTTTGGGAAATATAACCCACTGTAGCACCCACTATCTACCAATATTTATAGTAATTACGTTTTTTTGAAAATGTAAATATTTATGTTTTGAATTGAATTGATACTTCAAGTATTATTTCGATACAGTGTAAACGTATTGGTAGCCTTGCCGAGAAATAATAAAAATTATTATACTTATTTATAAAATTATTTTTTCAATATTTGTATTTGTTTTGGTTTGGCTATATTAAAAAAAATATATTTTCCTGTAATATTACTTCACTTCTGCGAGAATTGACAGCCTCTGTGGAATACATTCCATGGTGGAGGGTATATAAAGTTCGGTCCGGCCGAACTTAACGCCGTTTTTACTTGTTTATCTTAGTGTAATGCCACCTTCGACCAAAAAATAAAAACTTTGACCCACTGTAAATAGAAACTCAGACCGTCTAGACTATAAACTTATTCTGCAAAAATGGTCTACTCAATATGACCTTTCAAAATTATATAATTATAAGTCTTAATTTTTTGAACAGTGTTTTATTCATTTGCGAAAATAATAACAAAATTATGTTTTTTTTATTCTTGTATATTCTGATAAATGTTTTTTCCAATAAGCTGTGAACAAATCAAATGAAGGCTTGATGATACGTTGATGCTAAATATAAACCTGTATATATTGAATATACTTCGGTTTGGTAATTTAGAAAAAACCAGCTTTTATATATTCCTCAAACTTTCTTCGCCTCCTTCGTTCTTTGCGTACGATTGTTTTACTTTCTGTTTCAATGTATGGTTTTTTGTTATAATTTTCACATTGAACATCTGTTTTAATACGATGAGTCCAATAAGTCCCCATTTGATCCACATGCGATAGCCATTCTGCACAATATACACACACGCACACGACCAATATAACTTCAATTCCTCCTCGTCTGCTCCTCCTGCTGCGGCGGCAGCAGCAACATCATTATCATCGTCAGCAACATCAATATCATCATCAACAATGTCTTTTTGTTATTTTGACCGAACGTCTGTCTGTCTGGCCTGGGCATCAGTAGGTCGGTCCGTCCCAGCTGTCTGTCCACGTCGTCCGTCCGTCGCTGCTTGGTGTGGTGTGTCTACCATCCAATTCAATCCTGTTGTTGTTCTTCGACATCAAGTGACAGACACTGCTGTTTGATGTTGTTGTTATTGTATTGTGATGGTGATATGTGAGTGTATGGGTGCGTGTGAGCCTGGTAGTGTGCGTTGTTATTGTTTTTATTGTCTCGTCGTCGTCGTCGACGTTGATGTGGATGTTGATGTTTGCTAAAAATATACCCATCCATAGCTCATATGCCACAATATTTGTTGCAAATAAAGTTAAAGGAGTCCTGCCACGGACATTTTTACTAAAATAAACATTTAATATAAATACATAAATGTGCACACAGTGTCAAGCAAAACAAAACCAACGAAATATTTTTTTAAACTAGTAAATCAAAATTTTTTTTTTTCAAATCCATGCTTTATGCAAGCAGAATTCTATTGGGCCTAGAAATTCTTTTTTATTTATCTTTTGTAGAAGGAAAAATTACTGCGTTATCAGGAGCAGAAATAATAGATTTTTAATTTGTGGTTTGTATGGGAGGTACCACGCCCCTTTGTCCATTCCCGCTCATATTTGCAGCAGCACTTAAAAAATGCACACCAAACCGACGTACCAAATTTTGTTCAAATACCGTTATCAGGAGCAGAAATAATAGATTTTTAATTTGTGGTTTGTATGGGAGGTACCACGCCCCTTTGTACAATCCCGCCCATATTTGCAGCAGCACTTAAAAAATCCACACCAAACCGACGTACCAAATTTTGTTCAAATACCGTTATCAGGAGCAGAAATAATAGATTTTTAATTTGTGGTTTGTATGGGAGGTACCACGCCCCTTTGTCCAATTGGTCAAATTTTTCCATTTCCTTGTATTGTCATCGAAAATGATTAAGTGTGCAAAATTTGAGCAAAATTGGTTGAGAAAAAAACTTTCAAAAATTGATTTCAAATTTTGTGGCACACAAACATATATAGAAAGTAACCTTATATAAAGCATGGAAAAAAGGTATTTTATTGGTTATAAGAGAATATTATAATCAGAATATTTGACAAATGAATTTACGGAAAATTTTCCTTAAAAACCCCTATAGTCCGGATTTTTTGGATCATTTTTAGCCCACGTTAGGGAAAGGTAGTTACTATTTTTATCCCTTTTTCTCATTTTGACTCTATATGGACAATTTCAGCGCCTGAAACAGCTTTACAATAATGGAGGTTAATCTGGACTATCCTTAATATTTGGATAAATCAAAATTCCGTTCCATGACTACTTGTGTGACAGGTGGGAGTCTAACTTCTCCATCGACTGTCGGATCAACAGGATCTGACTGTGTTGCGCTTTCTTAAATCCTGCTTATACATTATTAGCTTAATTTTATTAAAGCAATATTGCAGGACTCCGTTAATGGCTTTAATATGTGGAAGAGACTTTATACTTCCGTGCGATTTTGTCGACCATCCAGTTATAGGCATAACCTTGAAAAGGTCAAGGATCTTAGGATCTTGGTGAGTATCGGCCTTTGAGGCCAAAATGAGAGCCCTGGGACGAGATCTCATCTACTCTACATATGGCAGTCCTGTACCGATCTGTCATCCTTAAAAGATATTAATGGTTGGACCTTTTTGTCTTAGATTCGCAAAGAAGAGATGACAACCTTTCAAAAGAAGCTATCTCTTCTTAAAAAACGCCCAAGAGTATGAAATTTGGACCACTGTAAAATTATAACCAGATGATAATTGAAAATGGTTAAAATCCATATTGAGTTGAAATTTTCGCGGAATTACCAACGTGTTCCACTTTCGCTGTAAATCCTTACAGGAGGAATATATGATTATGTAAATTCCAGAATAGTAATACATTAAATTTGAGGTCTTTTTGTGGAAAACATATGAGAATATGGTCTCATATGGGTCATTTCAGGAACCCATTTCTTGGTCAAAAAATCTTTTTGTAATATTCCATAGCCTTTAAATCCGACGTGTACTTTGATCACAAGTTTCAAGGCGGTGCCTTAAGCCACTACTTGACGCTCCCGTGAAACTATATCCGTTTGTCTACCTGTGTAAACAATATTTTACGAAAGGAGTTGAGGAACTTATGGATATATTAAATTTTCCAAAAAGCTTGGTTTAAGCTCGGAGATGGACGAAATTTACATGGCGCTTCCGGTACACGAATGGGAGGTACCACAAAATCAGATGTGTGGACAAAATCGTTGTTTACAATAAAAACAATATCTACTTCCGTAGATATTCGAAATTAGATAACGGGTAAACATCGTGAGGTTTGATTTATAATGTAAAATAAAACACATAAATTAACAAATAAATTAAATGAACAATATATGGCATTTACTGTTTGAAAATCATATCATATAAATAACGACAACGACTAGGTCTAAAGTGATCCATTCCGAAGGTCCAATTTTGGGGAACTCGTTCGAGCTTAGCGACTGATATCTCCCATTCACTTAAAATAACACGCGAATTTAAATTTTGGAAGCTTTAAGGCTGAGATCCTTGCGTAAAATACGCCAAGCTGTCGAATAGGACAAGCCAAGCTGCTGAGAACGACGACGAATCGATTCGTCACGGTCTTCTTTCTCACAGATCGCTGTTGTGGTGTGAGTCTTTCCTTGATGACTTGCCAAACGATACTAAACAAAATTGACGAACCAGTTTGATATGAGTCATGAGTCAAAAAAGCCTCGATATATTTTGATATTTGATAATGTTGTCAAAACTGAGTAAATGTGTCGCCTCTCTTTTAGTACCCACCACACATAACCCCGTAACCTATATAAAATTAAGGTTTTCATAAATTCTATACGATTGACTGGAATCTTCTGTGATTTTATATTTGACAATATTCGAATAGTGAATGGAATATGCATGGGATTGATCCACTACTTTCGGTAGCTCCCACACAAATGGGCCAAATATTAAAAAAAACGAATATATCTTTGGTTTTAAAATCACGTTATCAAAAGAAAATTTCACTTCTACCAGTTTCTATAATAAGTATTAGCCACGTAACCCGTAGCCCCTTAAAAATATAATTTTCGAAAAATCCATTTATATTGCACGCGCAATGTGGTCCGAGGAATGTACACCCCAAACTTCACGATTCTAGTTGCAATACTTTGGTTGGTACCTACTTTATCTCGCTGTCTCTTTAAAAGAAGAAAATTTGAAAAATATCTATATATAAATATTCTCTGACTGTGCATCTTATTCCCCGAATTTTATTAATACAATTTCTGTAGAGTGGCCCAAAAATTGAAAATGCTTTCTAAATGTTCGGGCTTATTTTTTCCTTTCAATCTTAAATAAAATACATTTGTCGAAAACTGTTATTGTTAATACTTTTACAATAGAGCAGCTTATATTCTAACATCTCTGTTAAATTAGTTTTGGAACGAGGTGGATAAAATTAAAATCGGTTGATAATTTAGACCAAATCGAAAAAATAATTTGAGAACAATATATATTTCCACAGAATTTTATTTATGCGAAGATGGAAAGCGAATACAAAGTCCAATCCAAATATTTAGAATGCAATTTGAAAAATCGCCTATATACTTTAAAGAATAATTTAAACGTTTCCGCTTAAAAATCAAATTATTTCTTAAGTTGTAGTGTTTGGAATTGGGCGCGGAAATGTTGGTATAAAGCGGTACCGACAGAGCGGACATATCTCTGTCATTTTGTAACCTTATCACTTTTTTGAAAAAGTTGCCATTATATGAGTGTAAACACAAATGTGGCGTAGGAGTCAACTTCCAAAAATATTTTATTGTTCAACACAGAATCCTTGGTTTTTCGTCAACATTTGTGGTACCTCCAATATGCTTCAAAGATTATTTCTTAGACCTGTGAGAAAGATTGAAGAGTACGACACCAAGAGGAAATATTCTAAGTTTTGACGCTAGCGTCAACGAACTTTGTCAAGAGCAATATTTCTCTCATATTGTTTTACATAAGAAAACATACAAACCTTTTTTGAAGTTGACGCCTATTCCTACTTACACGCTATATGTGAGATTCTCGTGAAAACGGGAAAAGTCTTGTTTTTTGAATATTTTTTTGTGATCATAAAGCTTATACAGAGAGAGTTGTAGAAGGGTGGTATCGATGCGTCGTTAACGCGGGGGGTGTATTTGGCATGAGCGATAGAGGTTTGTCTTCTAAACACCGTTAAAAACACGTTTTAAAATTATTTAATTTTGAAAATATTCTTTGTTGGCAGTACAAAATTAAAAATAATAATATTTTGCAGCCAAGTAATAAATGTCACCATGCCATTTGTAAATAAATTTGCATTCTATTAAATATAGATGCAAAATGGTCTTGAGCCAGGACAATATCCCAGTTCAAATAATAATATTTTTTTTATGAACTAATGTGGCCCAATATGTCGGCTTTTAACTGCAAACAACAAATTCGAAGGATCTCACACGAATCGAAAGCTATAAAAGGAGAATAAGTCTGTATTTTCCAAATAAATATAATTTTTCACATATTTTGTATACACTCCACCTACAGGACGTCATTCCGTTTGTAACACCTTGAAATATTCATCGGAGGCCCCATAAAGTATATATAGGGTCCGCCAAATAACTTTTTTTTGAAAATGCTATAAAAAAACTACTGAATATTTTCTCAAATTTATTTTTTTATTTGAAAGTACAATCCTTCCGGTTAATAATGGAAAATAATTTCATTCAAATGGCTGCCTCGGCACCCCACAAATAATATTCCAACGGTTGAATAGTTGAAAAAAAGAAACGTTAGATGGCGGACCCTATATATTCTGTATCCTGGTAAAATTCTAAGACGATTTAGCCATGTCCGTCTGTCCGAACAAAATGAGAGCTAGGAGGTTGAAATTTTCCGTGGTTGTGTCTTATGGTTGCAGATCGGTTGGGATTGAAAGTGGGAGAAATCGGCCCAGAGGGAAAAAATTTTCCCTAACCAGAACTGAAAATACCCCTAATATTTAGACACATGAAATTATTTTTATACACTTGAAATTTGTTTTATACCTTCCCCTAGTAACGTGTAATCATCAAAAAGTACAAAAAAGATTTAGCGGTTAAAAAGGGACAAAAGGGATGAACATGGTACAAATAATACGACAACAGCTAGAAACATGAAATTCGGTGTGTACAGTAGGGCGTACCTCAAAAAAAAAGTTCGCCGTACACCTTCGAATATGAAGTATTATTGAAAGGTAGTTTCAAAAAAAAAAATTTTATTTTTTTATGCCGAACGTAGGGGTCGCGCTTTTACATTTTTCTATATAACTTGTATTTATAAACGGATTTTAAAGTGTGATACATCGATGTTTTTGTCTCGACGAGGCCGATTTTTTTGTCTTTGAAGTCATTGAGCTCAAGCACCCCCTTCTGGTACTTACCCATCATTTCTCAGTTGCTACTACCCTAATGTACCACTCTAATAATCGAAAATTAAAGCTCGCATAAAATCATGAATCATGTTTGAGCTCAATGACTTCAAAGACAAAAAAATCGGACAAAAACATCGATGTATCACACTTTAAAATCCGTTTATAAATGCAGAAGTTATATAGAAAAATGTAAAAGCGCGACCCCTACGTTCGGCATAAAAAAATAAAAAAAATTTTTTTGAAACTACCTTTCACACTGTACACTGTACATTAGAGCGTACCAGGTTACAAGTAAAAAAAAAAAAGTTCGCCGTACACCTTCGAATATGAAGTATTATTGAAAGGTAGTTTCAAAAAAATTTTTTTTATTTTTTTATGCCGAACGTAGGGGTCGCGCTTTTACATTTTTCTATATAACTTCTGCATTTATAAACGGATTTTAAAGTGTGATACATCGATGTTTTTGTCCGATTTTTTTGTCTTTGAAGTCATTGAGCTCAAACATGATTCATGATTTTATGCGAGCTTTAATTTTCGATTATTAGAGTGGTACATTAGGGTAGTAGCAACTGAGAAATGATGGGTAAGTACCAGAAGGGGGTGCTTGAGCTCAATGACTTCAAAGACAAAAAAATCGGCCTCGTCGAGACAAAAACATCGATGTATCACACTTTAAAATCCGTTTATAAATACAAGTTATATAGAAAAATGTAAAAGCGCGACCCCTACGTTCGGCATAAAAAAATAAAATTTTTTTTTTTGAAACTACCTTTCAATAATACTTCATATTCGAAGGTGTACGGCGAACTTTTTTTTTGAGGTACGCCCTAGTGTACATCCCTATAATTAGGTAGACACGTAAAATAGAAAGATTTTTCGAAATTTGTACTTTTAAGGGTTACAATTGGAAAAGAGCGATAAAAATGGTACGAACCAAACCGCTGGAGTTAAAATCATGAAATTCGTTGTATGCATTTATCTGACTGCGTAGACGCGAAACATAAAGGATTTCTTCGAAATTTGTAATTTTAGGCGGAAAATGGGGCGAAAGGGATAAAAATGGTACCAATCAAAGGGTTGCAGTTAGAATAGTGAAATTCGGTGTGTACATTGCTGTGACTGCGTAGACACGAAAAAAGATACCTTTCGATATTCGTACCTTTAGGATCAAAACGGGATAAAATTGGTACCAAGCAAGCGGATGTACCTATAATCGTGAAATTAAATGCGATCATTCCAATATGGGAGAAATCGGCCCTGAGGAAAAATGTTTCCCCCTAATGACGACTGACAATACACCTAATATTTGGAGTACATTTTTAAAGATTGCTCCCTCATGTTCACTTTTTGATTACTATTGCAGTATTATATATAGTAGTAGACTATTAATATCAATATAATAATTAAGCAACGAAATTTCTTTAAAGCAATGCGCATAAGTTGCCGTATAGTTTGAAATAGTAAACAAATATAATACTGCGCATTAAAAATAGCACAATTTTCAAAATATGTTACTTCACTACTTCGATGTATGTAATATGTTACTTTCACTAAAGTCGAAAGCCTCTAATCTGCCAGTAATACTGAGGAATGAATTCCGTGGTGGAGGGTATATAAGATTCGGTCCGGTCGAACTTAACGGCCATTAAGAAAGTGTGAGTGAATTCAGAACTCACCTTCCGAATATCAGTCAAAAACCCACACCGAGTAACAAAGCAGGTTCAGAATTTTGAATTTAAGGCTGGTATGCAGCTCAAAGTCTACAAAGGACATTTAATATTATTCTGTACTTATTATACCCTCCACCTCCAGGATGTGGATGAATACTTTGTCATTCCGTTTGTAACACCTTAAAATATTCATCGGAGACCCCATAAAGTATATATATTCTGGGTCGTGGAAAAATTCTAAGACGATATAGCCATGTCCGTCTGTCTGTTGAAAGCACGATAGCGGCCGAAGGAAATGAGCTAGGACGTTAACATTTTTCCTAAATATGTCTTATGGTTGCAGATCGGTTGGGATTGAAAGTGGGCGAAATCGGCCCAGAGGGAAAAAATTTTCCCTCACAAGGACTGAAAATACCCCTAATATTTAGAGTATTTCAGCATGTTTTTTGAACATAATAGCTTGTATTTACTTGATATTTGCAATTCGCATTCCCTCTATAGCATAAAAGGGAAGCATATAGTGATTTTTAATGGTAGGGGGCGAAAAGGGATAAAAATAGTACCTATCAAACGACCCCCCAATATTTAGGGTATTTATGATTGCTGCCTTATATTTACTTTATGAATTGAAGTATTATTTCCATTATATATATACATAGTATAAAAATATTGGTAGCCTTGGCTTATTAATTAAATTTCTGATTTTCATACATTTGAAATTTGTTGCGGACATTCCTCTTGTTTTAGCGGGCGAAATGGGACAAAAATGGATTAAATATGGTAGCAATGATAGGACAACAGCTAGAATCATGAAATTCGGTGTGTGCATCCCTCTCATTGCATAGACACGTAAAACAGAGGGATTTTCCAAAATTCGTACTATTAAGGGATATAATTGAAAAAGAGGGATAAAAATGGGACCTTCCAAACCGCTAAAGTTGATATCATGAAATTCGGTGTATATATTCGGGGTGTATTCGGTGGTCTGACTATGAAGACTCGAAACAAAAAGGTTTTTTTTTTCAAATTTGTACGGAGAATGGGGCGAATGGGGATATCTTTAAAATTTGTACTTTTCTTATCAAAATAATGCAGTCACTTTGTCTGTATCTGAAATTGCTTCTCCCTAATGGCGACTGACAATCGCCTAATATTTTCGGCATGTTCACTTTCACAAATAGTAGTAATTATAGTAGTAGATTTTAAACAGTGCGCATAAGTATACATTATAGTTTGAAATAGTTATCAAATATAGTAATATCACATTTTTCGTAATATGGTTTTGTACTTCTATGTCGACATCCTTTAATCTGCTGGTAATACTGTGGAATGCACTCCATGGTGAAGGGTATATAATATTCGGCCCGGCCGAACTTAACGCCTTCTTACTTGTTTTTTTCTGGAGATTATACTCCAACTTCGATTTAACTTACAAACATACAACTACCCCTCCCTAACCACATGCAAACTGTGGGTCTCTGTCGTGTCTGAACACAACAGCAATCGTTTGTAGACTTTTGTGGCATAGTGTATCTCGACACGGAAAAAAATCTACACTGTAGACAAACCAATTGTAAACAAAATGTCAAAAATTAAAATCCACGCACCAACATTTAATTATTGTTTTCATATGCAGTTAATAACAAACAATTGTCGGAACATTAAATTACGTACAGAAGCGGTGAAAACAAAAATAAGAAAGTGTCCACTGCACGGGTGTTCACACTTTGTATTAGAAACAAGTAAAAAAGGCGTTAAGTTCGGCTGGGCCGAACTTTATATATCCTCCACCATTGATTGCATTCCACAGAGGATGTCGATTTTCGTAGAAGTGCAGTAATATTCAAGGAAGATATAATTTTTTTATATAGCCAAATCAAAACAAATACAAATATTAAAAAAATAATTTTATAAATAAATGTAATATTTTAATTATTTCAAACCATGCCTTTAAGGCAAGGCTACCAATACGTCAATTCAAAAAATAAATATTCTTCTATTTATATTTTCAAAAAGCTTAAATACCATAAATATTGGTAGATAGTGGGTGCTACAGTTGGTTGTATTTCCATTCTATTTTAATTCCAAAAGTACAAATTTTAAAAATCCATTATACTTAGTGCAAAATAACCTAACTTCATGATTCAACCAATTTTTGTCGGAAAAGAAAAAGTACGAATTTGGAAAAAACTTTTTATTTTGCGTGTCTACGCAGTCAGAGGAATGTATACACCGAATTCCATGATTCCAGCTGCGGCCATTTGGTTGGTACCATTTTTACCCCCTTAAGAGTACGCCAATCTAAAATCTCTTTATTTGACGTTTCTACCCAATTAGAATTTCATCATTCTAGCTGTAGTCGTTTAGTTAGTACTATTTTTATCCATCTGTACCATGGTATTCCTTGAAAGTACGAATTTGGAAAAAACCTTTTATTTTCTATGTCTACGTAACCAATATATACACCGAATTTCATGACTCTAGCTGCAATCATTTGGTTGGTACTATTTTTAATTTTTCCTTTTTAACCCCAAAAAGTACGAATTTTGAAAAATCCGTGTATTTTACGTGTCTATGCAATCAGAGGAATCTATACACCGAATTTGATTATTCTAGGGGCAGCCGTTTGGTTGGTACCATTTTTATGCCTCTATTCCCATTTTACCCCTTAAAAGTACTAATTTGAAAAAAATACTTCTATATTATGTATCTACTCAATTAGAGGAATGCACAGACCGAATTTCGTGTTTCTAGCTGTTGTCGTCTAATGTGTACCATTTTTATCCCTTTTTGTCCTATTTCAAACCCTTACAAATAAGAATCACTTTATGGAGCACGTTTTTGTTATCGGGGGAATGCGCATACCCAATATCAAGTAAGTACAATCAGACATATTGAAAAAATATGCTTAATAATATTAAATTGATAATCCCTAATATTTTAGAGTATATATTAGGGATTATCAAGGGTATTTTTAGTCCTTGTTAGGGAAAAATTCGATTTCTCGATTTCCGATTTCTCCCCGTTTCAATCCCAACCGATCTACGGCTATAAGACGCATTTATGGAAAATTTGAACATTCTAGCTCCTTTCATTTAGATGCTAGCGTGCTTTCAACAGACGGACATGGCGAGAGATTTTATGACGATCAAGAATATATATACTTTATAGGGCCTCAGGTCGATATTTCAAGGTGTTACAAACGGAATAACCAAGTTAGTATACCCCCATCCTGGAGTTGGAGGGTATAAAAATGTCAAAATTTCGATTCAAGCGTACTAACAAACGAAAATTTCAAATCGAAAATTTCGTAAGCATTTCTTATAGAAACGTAATTTTCGTGAGAGGTGCTTATCAGCCAAAAGAAACAAAATCAAATATTCTTTAAAACATCAAACTGATGCTACGTGCAAATTTTCCTGAAAATATTGACCGTTATTTTATTATTTCATATTTACAAATATAATTTTAAATTCTATAAATTGTTTGCCTCAGCGCCTCTAGGGCATTATTATTTATATTTAAATATAATTATAAAATATCATTTAATTATATTTCAATATAATAATACAATCTATTTTTATATAAGAAGCATTTCGATATTCTGCAGGAGAAATTCTCTTAATTTGTTTTTTTTAAAAATGATACCGATCGTAAATCTTTTAAGAATTGTGGTAAAATATTAAATTTAACGCTACCTATATGTTCAATTCGCTGTCCGGTTGTTTCTAGGCGACATCGGGTTACACTTAATTGAGAATTGTTCCTTGTATTACAGTTGTGCTGAATTCCCCATGGAATTCCTCATTATCGAGGTTGTTCTAAAGAACTTCCTCATAAGCAGGCAATATGAAAATTGGATGGGATTTGCGACATTCATTACTGTC
The DNA here is from genome assembly GCA_947397865.1 of Polietes domitor. Lineage (NCBI taxonomy): Eukaryota > Metazoa > Arthropoda > Insecta > Diptera > Muscidae > Polietes > Polietes domitor. The sequence goes on along the minus strand of OX377621.1, from coordinate 102,628,363 downwards.
TGTAGATCTGCAGTGGGAATTGCCTCAACTGTTGTTTTAAATCATGCAAATTTGTAGGTTTTGTTTTGTAAACTTCGTGTTTGCAATGACCTCAACAGAAGCATCATCATCAGCCACCCTCTCCAATCTTCCAAATTTATCCGTAGTTTCTAATAGGGATTGTTTTCTTCAGGGATGTTTGTGGGAATAATATTTTGTTTAATGAATAAATCGAATCTGATAAAAAGATGCAACTCTATTCGAAAATCTCTCGGACTAATTTTAATACATTCGATTGTTTACCATATATTATCTATCTATCGTATTGTGGGAGGGTAGCTTGTACTTCTCCATATTTTAGTTCCATTGTTTTAGTGGTAGTTTATTTAAGCTTGGCAGTTATCGTCTGGCATCATCATCACGCTCTGATGGCGAAGATTGAGTTGTTGTGATGCACATACATATGTATGCATGTCCTTTGTGTTGATTAAGTTTGTTGTTTCACGCTCTTCGTCTCAGGGGTTTGCTTTATTGCAAATATTTCTATTGATTGTCTTTATTGAAGTGGCATCATATGTTATTCATCCAGTGTCTGTGTTGGAACATCTCCGTATGCCATCGTATCTATGCCAGGCTGCCTGATAATTCATCCATCCATCCATCCATCTGTGCTTTGGTCTACCGAGTAACAATAGATGGGATGAGATGGATGGAGAGGGAGCGGTAGAATTGATTTTAAATTGAACTACTTTTATTTGTATTGTGTGTTATTGGCGTAAGCTGTGGGTTTCAAACAAAAAGGATAATAGGATTTGCTCCTTTTGTATTATGCAACGATTTTATAGAAACTTTAGCACTCTCTTTATAACACACACACATACACACATACATCCATGCATGCATGTGTATACATAATTCAATTATTGCTATAAATTTATAAACTGCAAGTCTATGTGCATATTGTATACAATATGTATACATGTGTGCATGTATGTACATATAAGCCGACTATCGTCCTTGTGTTCATTTTAGTTCTATGGCCATACACAAATACAGAGAAAGAGAGAATAGTTTTTGTTGTTGGCCAATTGCACCAAGTAACTGCAAAGTTGTTTAACATTCAATGAAAAGTTTACGAAAAACGCTTAAAGTTGTTTTGAATATTTATTGGTAATATTGTAATAAATGGCTCACGAAGAAACCAACTTGGTTTCATTTGTGGCCTTCAATAAACTCGAATATAAAGTCCAGTACATGAAGTTTTCACTCGTAGATAATATTTATTATCAGAGTGCACCAAGAAATCCAGACCGAGTGGCACCGTTAGGAAATTAAGATAGGCCAAGGATAGAGCAATTGAAGATGAGTTGAGTTAGGCCTTCACCGTGGAGTGCATTCCACAGTTTTACCGGCAGATTAGACAGCGTCTAAATTACGTAGAGCAGTATCGTTCCAAGAACATTATAATGTTTCTTTAAAAATCTTGATATTTGCTTGTTTTCTTCTTGCTAAACTAATACAGATAGAAGCATGAAATTTAAAGTATTTTTAACATATATTCTCCTATATTCGTATCGTCTTGTATGACTTGCAAAAGTACGAAAATAAATTACTAAAGCACATATATCCTTTGAAAATTAAAAGTCCTGTAAAAAGTAGAAAATATCACCATATGAAAAACTGAGTACAAAGTTTAGCCTACTTCCATACGTATATGGTTGTTAAGGTCCATTATTTAAGCCAAAGTCATTTTATTTTTATTTGCTATCAAATAGATGCAAACTGTTTATTATAATAGCAAACTGCTTGCCGTTTCAACAAATTTATTTTTTTTTGCCCATTAAGTGGGCCTTTGTCGGTTTTTACTTCGTTAAAACAACTTCATTTTATATTTTCACTCCACTTCGCTGGGATGCTATTGGAATATGGCTGCAACCTGAAAGGTTGAAGATACAGAGGACCAGTCTCATTCAATTCCAACTCTAACCTGCATAGTGGTGCATCCTGGAAACCTGAGTAACCCAAAACAAGTATAAACGGCATTAAGTTCGGCCGGGTCGAACTTTACCACCATGGATTGCATTCCACAGAGGCTGTCGATTCTTCTTCGTAATATTACAGGAAAATATAATTTTTATAATATAGCCAAACCGAAACAACTACAAATACGGAAAAAATAATTGTATAAATAATATAATATTTTTATTATTTCAAACCACGTGTTTAAGGCAATGCTACCAATATGTTTACACATCGAAACAATACTTCAAGTCAATTTAAAAAATAAATATTCTTATATTTATATTTTCAAAAAGCTTAAATACCATAAATATTGGTAGATAGTGGGCATTTCAGTTGGTTGTATTTCCATTCTATTTTAATTCCAAAAGTACACATTTTGAAAATCCATTATCTCACGATTCAACCAATTTCTGCCGTAAAAGTAAAAAGTACGAATTTGAAAAAATCTTTCAGTTTGCCAGAGAAATGTATACAAGGAATTGCATGATTCTATATGCGGCTATTTGGTTGGTACCATTTTTATCCACTTTTTCCTAATCTACCCCCTTAAAAGTACGGCTTTCTAAAATCACTTTATTTTACGTGTCTACGCAATTAGAGGGATGTACACATCGAATTACATCATTCTAGCTGTAGTCGTTTAGTTGGTACTATATTTATCCCTCTGTACATAATGGGTACATAGGGATAAAAATAGTACCAACTAAAGTACCTTGAAAGTACGAATTTGGAAAAAAACCTTTTATTTTATTATTATTATTATTTTCTTATTATTACTCCGAATTTCATGACTCTAGATGCGGTCATTTGGTTGGTACTACTTTTATCCCCTTTTTACATTTTAACCCCTATAAGCAATCAGAGGATTGTATACATCGAATTTCATTATTCTAAGGGCAGCCGTTTGGTTGATACCATTTTTATCCCTCTATTCCCATTTTACTCCTTAAAAGTACGAATTTGGAAAAAATACTTTTATATTACGGCTCTACTCAGTTAAAGGAGTATACACACAGAATTTCGTGTTTCCCCCCCCAGTATGGAACAATGCACTATGGTCCGAAATCCATATTTTTTGGCAGAAATACACAAAATTTAAATTGGAAATTGTTAGATATAAATATATATACTCTTAATGGCAACACTCCAAGCAATCAAGAAAACTAGGTGGCAATACCACAAGCCTGAGATGTATTTAAAGTTTGTCGTTTAACCAAATGGGATTAATTCGGGTCTAAAGCAGTTGCACAAAATACTTTAAATTAAGGCGTAAAATGAAAATAATAAAGTGAAAATAATGAAGTAGATGAAAAATTATAACAAATTAACATTTTGTCATTACTGTAGTCTTGTCAGTTTTCTATATATATATAGGCTATATATTTTTTTGATATTTTCAGTGGGCGTGGCACCTCCCACACAAATTGGGGTTTTAATAGTTTTTTATAAATTTGCCTATTCGGAGTACTGTTGCAGCTAGAGTCTTGAATTTTTGTGAAAGTTCACAAATTGTTAGTCTGCACAGTTTTGACAAAAATGGGCGGTATTGGAAAAGTGGGCGTGGCACCTCCCATACGAAGTTAAAACCTACTATTGAATATTGCCAGTTATATGACACCTACAGTGCTGAAATTTTGTGTAAGTGCATCTAGCATCAATGTGCACAGTTGTACCAAATATGGGCGGTGTTGGAAAAGTGGGCGTGGCACCTCCCATACGAAGATAAAACCTATTATTGAATATTGTCATTTCTAGGGCACCTAGAGTGCTGAAGTTTTGTGTAAGTGCATCTAAAATCAATATGCGTGGTTTTGCCAAAAAATGGGCGGTATTGGAAAAGTGGGTGTGGCACCTCCCATACGAAATTAAAACCTATTATTGAATATTGTCAGTTCTATGACACCTAGAGTGCTGAAATTTTGTGTAAGTGCATCTAGCATCAATGTGCACCGTTGTACCAAAAATGGGCGGTATTGGAAAAGTGGGCGTGGCACCTCCCATACGAAGTTAAAACATACTATTGAATATTGCCAGTTATATGACACCAACAGTGCTGACATTTTGTGTAAGTGCATCTAGCATCAATGTGCACAGTTGTACCAAAAATGGGCGGTGTTGGAAAAGTGGGCGTGGCACCTCCCATACGAAGATAAAACCTATTATTGAATATTGTCATTTCTATGGCACCTAGAGTGCTGAAGTTTTGTGTAAGTGCATCTAAAATCAATATGCGTGGTTTTGCCAAAAAATGGGCGGTATTGGAAAAGTGGAAGTACCTATACGAAGTTAAAACTAATTTTTGAATATATTCCGTTCTATGACAGATACAATACTGAAAGTTAGTGTGAGTGCATCCAGCATAAACCTGCGTAGTTGTGCCAAAAATGGGCGGTATTAGAAAAGTGGCACCTTCCATACGAATTTAAAACTTATTATCGAATATTGTCAGTTCTATATCACATAGAAAATTTATGTGAGTAGATCCAGTGTAAATAGTTCTGCAAAATGGTCGGAAAGTGGTCGTGAACCTTCCCATACGAAATTAATACCTGTATTGTTGTCTGAGTTAATTTATTTGTAATCTGCTTAGAAAATATACAAGACAATGGACGGGATTTGAAGGATGGGGAATTTTTGATTTGAATTTTTATTTTTTTGGATTTTCTTAGCACAATAGTAAAGTAAGGTTACAAAAAAGAAATATTCATTCGTCAAAAGCCGAATTATGTCAAGGATACGGAAATTATTTTATTTTTTAGTTTTTGTATCGTTTGATTAGTGAACAATTTGATTAATATTCCATGTATTTTGAATGTAGTACATTCGAATTCCAGCTATTCGATTAAGTGATTTCTACTTACGAATGAAATTTTTTGTTTTGGTATTGGAAAGGAGGAGAATCACTCTCAACCAAAAATCAATTTGATTTTTGCCATTTTTCCATTATTCACAGTAAACTAATGTTCTTTTCTTCAATGTTCTCCATGGAACATATACATTTCTTTAGTATCTCAGGGAAGTACCTTGATTATAATTGGCACATATATTACCGATCACGAGAAGAATCAATATGAAAGCTGATTTTAATTTTAACGTTTGTTTTTTTTTACTGGCGAAGCGGCGGGGGTTCAGCTATTAACCTATAAACGTCGTGGATCAAAAGTTATATGTAGGACTCAGCTTGACTCAAAGCGTAAATGTGAAAGTGAGTGTGTAGTTTATGATGAAATTAATATCTCGTCAGCATTGTTCGACAAACTCCAACAATTGCCTTTTTATTTTATAACAATTTTCGATTAGCCATATTACACATATTTGATCCTATGTCTGAATCAGATTTGTGTATGAGACCCATTAACATCTCATTTGAAAGGTATTGCAAGTACCTTTAAAATGGTATATAACGTCATTCTCTTTTCTGTACACATGTAGACATTTCATATTACACCTGTTCAATTGGGGTTACTAGCTTAAACCTAAGGGACTTGATAAGGTGGCAATGTTTTTATCCGAATCAGAGGTAAAAATCTGGCACCACTTTACTCTGTAACTAAGAGAGTAATAAGCTACTTTCTCGTTAAGCAATTAAATTCCATACAAATCGAACAGGCCTATTATTTCCTGAAATAGTTATTTAAATTTCTGTGTCAAGTAGAATATTGGTATGCTATATTTTGATTTAATAATATAATTTAATAATGTTCGTCAAAGCCAAATAAGTTTCGTTCTTTTAAGCTTTCATAAAATTTTGTTTTACTAATACAGGGTGATAATTATGTCGCTTATATATTGAGTTTATATGGGAATTGATAGTGGGCGTAATCCGATCAGCCCATTTTTTCTTATTTTAAGGTATGTTATGTCTAGCAAATATGCAAAATTACAATATTGTATCGACTTTATGCTGGATGGATTTGGGACCAGTGTGCACTGGTATGGTGGTCATTCACAGAATATGAAAGCACTAAATAGTGTTCAGTCCACTACCAGCACTTAACACTATGTTGCACATCCTCCCTATTGGCACCAGAGATGCAAGCCGACTGATTTTGAGCCGAAAAGCCGCCGCCGGATGGTTCTGCACGAGCCGCGCCTCCGCCGATTTCATCGGCTCATATCGACTTCAACCACGACGCCGATTTCATTCGCTGAATATCGACTTCAATCACGCCGCCGATAATTTTTTTAGATCTGACGGATTTCTAAATCCATCAATCTTACTACCAAAATAGACAACTCACTTAAAACTACAAACAAAAATATAACTGTTGAATTAGGCAACTAACTACTGTGAAATATATGAATCTTTCTTTGAATTTGGTATCCCACTATATGATGACATCGATAGTAAATTGAATGATTATATTTTGATTTTTAAAGTCGCATTTATAAGTAAATTCCAGTATGCGTATACTCTAAACAAAGTGTATGTTTGGAAGGATTTATCGTTTATGGTGCACTTATGCTTCCTTTCATATTATATTTAATCTTTTGTATGGGACACAAAGCCACAAATCTCGCAACGATGATCTTCGTTGGCACACATATTTATATTTGGGAGATGAAGTTGCACTGTCCTCCGATTAGAATACCATTTGAACTGTTCGGACATTTTTGGAGCATGAACCTTATTATTATGCTTCTTTGGTGTGTCAAAGTAGGTAGAGCTTTAGAACTCTTTAGAAGGATTATGGATTATCAAGATGTCTGGTCAAATATGCCTTGCATGAGAATCTGTAACTGCCAAAAAATTTATTAAATTCATCTATATTATGGAAATGGATTCCCACTCCCAAAAAATAATGGCATGGGATAATAACATTAAATTAAGGGAACATTGACTAATATCGGCTAATATTAACGAATATTGAACTACTTAGCAAAAAAATGAAAGAAAAAGTATTAAAAACCAATGCAAATTGTTGTTTCGTAAGGATAGAACGAGCCGAAAAATCAGCCGAAAACCGCCGCCGCCGACTCATTTTGGGTAGCACCGCCGCCGCCGATAAGTCTGGGTCGGCTTGTAACTCTGATTGGCACGCACATCATGGCTACAGCATCGTGTAATGCATCTCGACTTAAGATGGGCGCGACTCGCGTGAATAACGCATCACCGTGATCAAAATTTATTTTATTCGCGTGAGCATGCGTGAACGAAAAATGTTCATGCGTGAATTACATTTTTTCCTTTTTGTGCGCGCATGAGTGTGAGTCAAAAATCACTCACGCGACCATCTCTAATCTAGATCTTCTGCCAATTAGTACCACTGAATAGGTACTGATTGCAAAAGCTTCAAGCGCTCATGAATTCATGTCTACGAAACATTCTTCCTGATAAGTGATTCAATATTTTGCAGGTGTTGTCGATAATCTTTTTGCGCAATTTTCCTAACTCACCACAAATGTTGACTTACGGGTAAATCCCGATTTTTAACTTAGTATAAGAAGTTGGGTACTAACTTAAAAATCGGGATTTACCCGTAAGGAAAAAAAGAAAAAGTTCGAATTTGATATGAGGAAATATTGTTTTAACGCTATACAAAGTTCATGTTTCCTAAATTTGAGTTCATTTTAACTCAATGTAGGGTTCACTTTTTTCTAAGTGTAAGTGTAAATCCGGGGATGTTTGGGAAATAAAGGGTGATTTTTTTCAAAAAAAAAAACACATATAATTCAGAAAAATTCATGAAATCTTTATTTGAATCGATAGTACGGTCCATATAATTTAATGTTTGAAGATTATTTCATGCAAATGTTGACCTTGACTGTGCCTCAAATGGTCCATCCGCTTAGTCCAATTTTGGCATTTCCACGTTTTTGAGTAACAGAGGCCCAATTGCTGCGAACGGCGACGAATCGATAATTGATAGTCATCATTAACACTGGCCGATACAGCTGCGATATTTTCTTCAGGTCGCAATCTACGTATGCGTGTTAGTGTTTTAATGTCCAACAATGTAAATTTGGTGCGACACTGGTATCAATGGAAATTATATCCAGACAACCTTTGAAATTAGGCTATGCTTCAATACCAATGTTTACAAACAATACATAATAATAGGCCTGTTTTCTCAGCTCGCTTATTTAGCAAATTGTTAAAGAAAACCAGTAAGGAAAGGCTAAAGTCGGGCGGGGCCGACTATATGATACACTCCACTTTCTATCAGAATACAACTCAATTGGGAATATGTCCTGGTTCAATTTGTCAAATCGAAAAGTATATTTGTATCACGGCTATATCCAAACATGTAATGAAGTGACCCATTTCACAATAGGTTCTCCCAGTTCTCAATTTTAAGTAATTCGATGAAAATACGTGGTTTCTGGGGCGGAAAAATCAAGTCGGGAGCGAAATTTGTATAGGAGCTATATATAAATCTGAACCGATCTGACTCATTTTCATCCTGGGTGTTTCTCATGCAAATATAAGATATTTTGCCAAATTTGAAGAAAATCTGTTAAAATATGTGGTTTCTGGAGCGGAAAACTCAAATCGGGAGTGAAATTCGTAGTGGGCTATATCTAAATCTGAACCGATCTGGCTCATTTGGTCTGTTTCATGGGTGTTTCTAGTTTAAATAGAGGATGTTTTGCCAATTTTGAAGAAGATCTGTTAAAATATGTGGTTTCTACAGCAGAAAAAGTCAAATCAGGAGTGAAATTCGTATGGGGGCTATATCTAAATCTGAACCGATCTGACCAATTTTCACCATAGGTGTTTCTAGTTGAAATGTAAGATGTTTTGCCAAGTTTGAGGAAAATCTGTTTTAATATGTGGTATCTAGCGTGAAAAGAGTCAAATCGGGAGTGAAATTCGTATGGGGGCTATATCCAATTCTGAACCGATTTTCTTCAAATTAAACAGCGTTCGTCCTTATCCCAAAAAACTTTGTTGTGCAAAGTTTCATTTGGTTCTGGCTACAATTGCGACCTGTACTTTGATTACAAGAATAGATGGACAGACGGACGGACATCGTTAAATCGATTAAAAAAGTGATTCTAAGTCGATCGGTATAATTAACAATGGGTTTATCTCGCTTCCTTTTGGGTGTTACAAACAAATGCACAAAGACATAATACTCCCGTGGAGTGTATAATGATGGTAGCTTTGACGATTAATTGGCATCACTCCTGCGATAAAGTGAAATCAACTGAAAACATTGACTGAAAGTACTCGAGCATGGTTGAAAAAAATTAGTTTATACATACTTCTTTAATAAATATAATAATTTTAATGTTTTTTCTCTTTTTATAAAACATTCACAATAACTCGGAAACGCCAAGAAAATACAATCTGGTAACATATTAGTGCTACAATCGAGCAAATAGACGTCTTTAGCCCAAGTCGCTAAGACTTAGGGAGTAAAATGTAATTTTTAATTATTATTATTATATTTTCCTTGTTTCAAACCCGACGTCAATTTCAATTCCGACAACAATCGGAACAAATCTATGACACTCTTGAATAATCCACGCTGCGGTGAAAATCGGCAGTTATTAATATCATTATTTTTCAATATTGCTGCATTCATCATAATAATTGATGAGTATCAGACCGAATCAATGTGTCCATTCTTTGTAAGTTTTCATACCATACCATACCACACCCATCGTTTTCAACATGAAAACAACAAAATTATAGAAATTATTAAAGGTTTTAAGTGTTTATCCGTGCATTAATGGCATGTTTCAATCTAAATTTGCTGCTGAGCTATAATTCGATCTCCATAAATGTGAGATACTTTAGATAAATTCGCACTAACTTTATTACGGTGTCCGTTAGATCCAGTGGTACAGCAGAGCAGAGCACAGATGCGATGCCGTTGAACCCCTTCCTTCTGCTTTCGCGGAATGCAAAATGTACACAAAACAAATTCTTATTGGAAAAATTCAATGTGCACAAGTGATTAAACTTTCTTGAACTACTTTTAAAGTGAATTCCAATAAATTATAATCGATTGTTGTGGATAACAGCAACTGCAACAACAATGGCATGGGTAGCGGCAACAAGCAACAGCAGCAGCAACTAACGGAGTATCTCAGAAATTCCACCATAAAATATGTACAAGTGATTACATCACTTGTTCAATGTAAAGAAGCCAGCAACAAAACGTGTTATTGCTACAGCTGCTGTGGCTGTTGCTGCTGCAACTTTTGCCCCCTGCACACACACACACACTTTCAGGCACTCACATTTCATAGATACTGTGTGGCAGATACATTTACTAAATGTTAAGACCAGCTTCTGAAGTCCAACATGGTAAGCCTTCAAAGAATGAACCAACAACTCTATGTGTTTATAGTCGGTTTTGGGAGTTTCTAATATTTCCGTGAAAATGGAAACACCGGATTTTTTCGGTTTTAAGATTTGAGATCAGAAAGTAAAGCGATCAAATATATCTTTATAGTCCTTGCCCTGGCTATGAGCATTATTCTTGTTCCTGTTGTGGAACAATGAACGAATTTCACATATTGTGACTTAACTTTTGATGACTATTTTTGCATCTGAAGATACTTCACAGGGATGATGAACCCCTTGGGCGCACAGTGATTCTGAATCAAATTCCATTGGCCAAACCTCAATAACTTTTGTTTCAGTAAACAATTTCGAGTTCTGTAAAAAAATAAAAACTGGACAAGTACCCAAGGAATGGATATTAATATTGACCATCGGGCGAAATTCGATATTGTAGAAATTAGCCTAAATTAGATTTGAACAAAAGTTAAAATTATCTTTTTTGATGTATTTGTTCATAATGCGCAGAAAAAAATAATTTTTTCGTATTTCAAATATTCGCCTTATTCTGATTTTGGAAATTGAAAAAAACGTATTTTTTCGAAATTGTCGAACTGTTACATTATAAGAGATTTTGCGCTCAACTTTATTTTATTATTTATTTTATTGGAAACTAGCGGTACCCGCTGCTTCGCACGCGAAAAAGCCAGCTATTTGTTAATTTTATCCGTCTTTGTTTTTGGATAGTATTTATTTAATTTTCTTTTGGTGGATATAGATAAATCTAAAATAGTAATTTGGAAACCCCCTATTAGATACAGTCAAAGGAATGAGCTTGTCGATATGCACTATTTTAGCTGAACTCCTTCGTATGTATAATTTTTATAATTTTCTACCAAGTTTTGAACAAAAAATTACAACCATTTATATCCTCTATCTAATGTTTCTAGATTCAGCCAGCCAGTTTATAACTATTAGCACTTCTTTCCCAAAATGTACACATTTTGAAAAATCACATGTGTTTTTGCTTCCCCTAAAAATATGTACTTTATTTGGTAACACATTTATTCCTTGTTGTCCCGTATCCCCCTTTTAAGTTCAAATTTTGAAATATCCATTTATATTCCGCGTTTACGTAATTAAAGGATAGTACAGCATTTGTATCCCTTTCCGTCCCGCGCACCCCTTAAAAGTACAAATTTCGAAAAATCAAACTACTGCGCTTCTATATGGTCAGAGGAATGTACACACTAAATTTCACGATTCTAGCTGTAATACTAAAGTTGATACAATTTTTTATCCCTTTTTGTCCCCGTTCGCGACTTTAAAGTACAAATTTCGAGAAATCCATTTATGTTACACGTCTACGTTGTCAGACAAATTCAAACACAAAATTTCACGACTATAGCTGAAATATTTTAGTTGGTACTATTTTTATCCCGCTCATTGTTTATAAGTACAAAATTAGAAAAATTCGTTTAGATTTGCGCTTCTCGTTGTCAGTGGAACTTACACACCACATTTTACGACTATAGCTCAAATACTTTAGTTGGTACTACTTTTATCCAGTGTTGCTCACCCACTATAAGAAAATTTCGAAAAAATTCATTTAGATTGCGCTTTACACACAGTTTACATTCCAAATTTCCCTACTATAGCTGCAATTCTTAAATTGGAAACCTTTTTGTCCCGCCTACCCCATAATACTGTAATACTTAAATTGGTACAACTTTTATCCCTTTTTTCCCGCGCACCCCCTAAAAGTACAAATTTCGAAAAATCGAATTTTACTGGGTGTTTCTCATGCAAATATAAGATATTTTGCCAAATTTGAAGAAAATCTGTTAAAATATGTGGTTTCTGGAGCGGAAAACTCAAATCGGGAGTGAAATTCGTAGTGGGCTATATCTAAATCTGAACCGATCTGACCAATTTTCACCATAGGTGTTTCTAGTTGAAATGTAAGATGTTTTGCCAAGTTTGAGGAAAATCTGTTTTAATATGTGGTATCTAGCGTGAAAAGAGTCAAATCGGGAGTGAAATTCGTATGGGGGCTATATCCAATTCTGAACCGATTTTCTTTAAATTAAATAGCGTTCGTCCTTATCCCAAAAAACTTTGTTGTGCAAAGTTTCATTTGGTTCTGGCTACAATTGCGACCTGTACTTTGATTACAAGAATAGATGGACAGACGGACGGACGGACGGACATCGTTAAATCGATTCAAAAAGTGATTCTAACTACTGCTCTTCTATATGGTCAGAGGAATGTACACACTAAAAATTCTATATGGTCAGAGGAATTTACATACCACATTTCACGATTCTATCTGCAATACTTTAGTTGGTCCCATTTTTATCCCTTTTTGTCTCGCTCGCCCCTTAAAAGTACAAATTTCGAAAAATCTAATTTTACTTTGTTTCTACATGGTGAGAGGAATTTGCATACCAAATTTCACGTTTCTAGCTGTAATACTTTAGTTGGTACCATTTTTATTCCGCTCGTCCCTTAAAAGTACAAATTTCGAAAAATCCAATTTTACTTCGTTTCTATATGGTCAGGGGAATTTACATGCCAAATTTCACGATTCTAGTTGTAGTACATTAGTTGTTACCATTTTTATCCCTTTTTGTCCCGCTCGCCCCCTAAAAATACAAATTTCGAAAAAATCTAATTTTACTTTGTTTCTACATGGTGAGAGGAATTTGCATACCAAATTTCACGATTCTAGCTGTAATACTTTAGTTGGTACCATTTTTTCCCGCTCGCCCCTTAAAAGTACAAATTTCGAAAAAATCCAATTGTACTTCGTTTCTATATGGTCAGAGGAATTTACATACCAAATTTCACGTTTCTAGCTGTAATACTTTAGTTGGTCCCTTTTTGTCCCGCTCGCCGCTTAAAAGTACAAATTTCGAAAAATCCCTATTTGTAGCTCGTCTGCATGGTGATTGCAAGGAACTCACCGAATTTCATGTTTCTATCCACTGCCGTTTAGTCAGGATGAAGGTTCGATGTTTATCCCTTTTTGGACCATATTACCCCCTAAAAGTACAAATTTCGTAAAACCCTTTCTTAGTCGACGTCTACGTCATATTTGGGAACTACACTGAAAATTTCATGACCCTAGCTTAAGCCGTTTGGTCTGGGGCTGGTCAATGATAAGTCAGTCAGTCAGTCAGTAACGCAACTCTTTTATATATATAGATTGTGGTTTATTAGCTTTTTGCCAAAAATGTGTGCCAAATAAAGATTGTTTGTTATATATTATATGTTTTTAAAAATACCCGTGGGCCAACATAACATTTTAAATACATAAAAATAATAAAAAATAAAATGAAGGTTCCCCACTTTGCCTGCACGAAATGGCACCCTTGGAAGATGGGGCACATTTAGTGCAAAAAGTCAGATTTTTTAAGAAATACACAGCTAAAAAGATGAGCAAATTTATTTTATCGTCAAGCTAAATTTTATGCCAATCGGAGTTCTTTTGCCTCAACAATGTCCACAAAATAATAGGCCTGTTCGATTGGGCTTACTGGCTTACAACTAAGAAACTTGGTTTAAAAGAGTGCAAAGGTATGCAAAACCGGGTTTTTACACATAAGTCAAGATTTTGAGGGTGTCTGGGAAATTTCGCAAACAAATTCTTGTTTTACTCGATAATACCTACAAGAAAACAAGTAAGGAAAGACTAAAGTCGGATGGGGCCGACTATATGATATGTGGATTCTAGAGCGGAAAAAGTCAAATCGGCAGCTAAATTTGTATGGGGGCTATATCTAACTGAACCGATCTTACCCGCTTTTACCACATGTATTTTTAGTTGGATTATAAGATGTGGTTTCTAGAGCGGAAAAATTAAAATCGGGAGCGACATTTGTATGGGGGTAAAACTAGTATGAACCGATTTGCTTCACATTAAATAGCGTTTGTCCTTGATCCACAAAACTTACTTGTGCAATTTTTTTGTTAAGATCGGACAATAATTGCGACCTGTACTTTGATTACAACAAGAGACTCAGGAAGTGATTCTAAGCCGATCTGTATAATAAACGATGGGTCTAACTGGTTTCTTTTTGACAGAAAATATATATATTCTATATATAATATATATATTCTTGATCGTCATAAAATTCCAAGACGGTCTAGACATGCCCGTCCATCCGTCCGTCTGTTGAAAGCACGGTAGCATCTAAACGAAAGGAGCTAGGATGTCCAAATTTTACATCAATGCGTCTTATAGTAGTATATCGGTTGAGATTGCAACTGGGCGAAATCGGTCCAAAGGGAAAAAATTTCCCTCATAAGGACTAAAAATACCCATAATAACCCCTAATATTTAGAGTATTTAAGCATATTTTTTCAATATGTCTGCTTGTACTTACTTGATATTGGGTTTCCGCATTCCCCTTATAACAAAAACGTGCACCATAAAGTGATTTTTATTCGTAGGGGGTGAAATGGGGCAAAAAGGGATAAAATGGTACATTTTAAATGACAAGAGACAAGACACGAAATTCGGTGTGTATTTTTCCCAAATTTGTACTTTTATGGAATAAAATGGGCATAGAGGGATAAAAATGGCACCGAACAAACGGCTACATTTACAATAATTAAATTAGGTATATACATTCCTCTGATTGCGTAGACACGTAAAATAAACGTACTTTTCGAAATTCGTACTTTTTGGGGTTCAAAAGGAAAAAGGGGATACAAATAGTACTTACCAAATGACCGCAGCTTGAGTCCTGTAATTCGGAGTATATATTCCGAAAAATAAAAGTTTTTTTTTTTAATTCGTACTTTCAAGGGATACAATGGGTACAGTGGGATAAAAATAGTACCAACTAAAAGGCTACAGCCAGAATGATGAAATTCGGTGTGTACATCCCTCTAATTGAGTAGACACGTAAAATTTTTTTTTTGAAAGTCGTACTCTTAAGGGGGTAACATAGGGAAGAGGGGATAAAAATGGTACAATGGCCGCAGCTAAAGAGTGTTTAACCCTTTCACTACCGAATTAAAATGGATGTGGCTAAATTTTTTTTTGGTTTTTATACCCTCCACCTCCAGGATGGGGGTATATTCACTTTGTCATTCCGTTTGTAACACCTTGAGACCCCATAAAGTATATATATTCTGGGTCGTGGTAAAATTCTAAGACGATATAGCCATGTCCGTCTGTCCGTCTGTCTGTCTGTCTGTTGAAAGCACGATAGCGGCCGAACGAAATGAGCTAGGAGGTTCAAACTTTTCCTAAATGTGTCTTATGGTTGTAGATCGGTTGGGATTGAAAGTGGACGAAATCGGCCTAGAGGGAAAAATTTTTCCCTCACAAGGACTGAAAATACCCCTAATATTTAGAGTATTTCAGCATGTTTTTTGAACATATTAGCTTGTATTTACTTGATATTTGCAATGCGCATTCCCTTTATAGCATAAAATGGCACCATAGAGTGATTTTTATTTGTAGGGGGCGAAATGGGACGAAAAGGGATAAAAATAGTACCTATCAAACGACAACAGATAAAAACACGAAATTTGGCGTGTACATTCCTCTAATAGAGTAGATACATAATATAAAATTAGTTTTTCTAAATTCGTACTTTTAAGGGGTTAAATGGGGATAGAGGGATAAAAATAGTACCAAACTAACGGCTGCACCTAGAATAATGAAATTTGATATATACATTCATCTGATTGCGTAGACACGTAAAATAAAAGAACTTTCCAAAATTCGTACTTTTTGGGGTTCAAATGGAAAAAAGGGATAAAAATAGTACCAACCAAATGCAGCAGCTAGAATCATGAAATTCGGAGTAGGCATTCCTCTGACTGCGTACACACGAAAAATAGAACGTTTTTTTCAATTTCGTACTTTCAAGGGATACAATGGCTGCAGGGGATAAAAATAGGACCAACTAAACGAATACAGCTAGAATGATGAAATTCAGTGTGTACATCCCTCTAATTGTGTAGATACGAAAAATAAAGAAATTTTAGATAGTCGTACTCTTGGGACAAACATGGATAAAATATGGTACCAATGATACGACAACAGCTAGACTCATGAAATTCGGTGTGTACATCCTTCTAATTGCATAAACACGTAAAATAGAGGGATTTTTCGAAATTCGTACTTTTAAGGGATATAATTGAAAAAGAGGGATAAAAATGGTGTATATATTCGGTGGTCTGACTATGACGACTCGAAACAAAAGGTGTTTTTTTTTCAAATTTGTACATTTGGGAGGAGAATGGAATTCTTATGAATTCACTTTGTCTGTATCTGAAAATGCATTCACTTTGTCTGTATCTGAAAATGCTTCTCCCTAATGGCGACTGACAATCGCCTAATATTTTCGGCATGTTCACTTTCACAATTACAGCATTGTATTTATTTATAGTAGTAGATTTTAAACAGTGCGCATAAGTATACATTATAGTTTGAAATAGTAATCAAATATAGTAATGTGCATAAACATATCACAATTTTCGTAACATGATTCTGTACTTCTATGTCGACATCCTTTAATCTGCTGGTAATACTGTGGAATGCACTCCGTGGTGGAGGGTACATAAGATTCGGCCCGGCCGAACTTAACGCCTTCTTACTTGTTTTAATTAATATGGTAAAGACAAACATCCCGAAAAAAATTTTTTTCCTACCTATGTGGGTGTGGCTGCTTTGTGATGCAAAGTACCGTTTAACATATTTCAACAAAAAAAAACATTTTTGTTGTTAGTAACAATGTTTAGTGGAGTCGCGAAGTTACGTCCACTACAGTGGACATCAGTAGTGAAAGGGTTTAGCATATTTTTTATTATGTCTGCTTGTACTTACTTGACATTGGGTTTGCGCATACCCCTTATAACAAAAACGTGCACCATAAAGTGATTTTTTTCGTAGGGGGTGAAATGGGGCAAAAAGGGATAAAATGGTACATTTTAAACGACAACAGCTAGAAACACGGTGTATACATTCCTCTGACTGCATAGACACGCAAAATAAAAAGATTTTTCCAAATTCATACTTTTTTACTTTTACGGCCAAAATTGGTTGAATCATTAAGTAATGTTATTTTGCACGTGAGGTGATGGATTTTAAAAATTTGTAGTTTTGGAAATAAAATAGAATGGAAATACCATCAACTGTAGCACCCATAGATTTTTTGTATTTAAGCGGTGGATTTTTTAAAACAGAAATGTAATGAAAATGTGATTCGTTTACAACACTCTCTCTCTTTTTGCTGGGCGCTTAAATTGCAAAATGACACTCCAAATTATACAAAGAAATTACTAGGGTTAAACTTCGTCCAGGGTCGGGTGCTATTTAGTTTGAGGAAAATTGGTTCAGATTTAGAAACAAATTTGCAAAATCCCACAGTCCCACATTTTGACAACCCTAATGCTCATTCATTTGGATAGACAGAAGGACAAATTTGATTTCATTGTCCAAACAACTCAAGTCTAGAGACAAGTTTTAAGAAAGCTTTCATTTTCATTACGTGCAAACACATTATGCAACGAAAGTGAACGAGACAATGACACTATCGCCGCTCAGCGGTGTATGAGGCGGTGGTGGTGGTGGAGAAAAACTAACAGCAACGGTACTATTACATTTCAGGTGGTGGTGGTGGTAGTGTTGGTGGTGCTCGTGCTTGTGCCGGTGTCGGTGCTGCCAGTGTTCGATGCAGTGTGGTTCGAACATGTTGGTCTTGTTGCAATGGCAACAGAATTACCTTTGTGCGCAAAAGGCAAAACAAACAATAACAAGCGGCGGCAGCAGCAACAACAACAGCACCAACAGAATGGGAGTCAAAAGAACGATGTTTGTTCGCTCCCCCAAATAATACCCTCGCCGTAGTCAACGAAGAGCGACGAATCCGACACAAGCTCAAAAGCACAGCCAAACTTGGGGCTACAAAAGCAACCAAACTAACAACAAAATAACAAACAAACAAATAACAACAACAACAATAACAATTGCACAGCCGTGCAAGAGTACACACAAGAACATACGAAAGCCAAAACAACAACAACAAAAAATGCACAAGTGCCAGTTGGGGAAACTTGGCAAATCTATAAAAGTATCTGCTCGCCTAAAAAACGAGCTCAGTTGTGAACGGTACTTTGAAAAAAGCGTGTTTATGGCAATCGAATAAATGCACTTTGCACACAAAAGGGTTCATTTGGTTACACTCGCAAACACACACACACTCGCTCACTCACTCACTCACATAACACCGGCACACATGCATGCATGCCGGCACACATACGCGCAAACGAAAAGTGAAAAAAACAAAACGGCTACAATAACGTCAGTCAGTCAGCCTACCAACATATGGCTAACATGCAAAAGCGGTAGTAGAGAGCAGTAGTCGTAGTCGAAAAAAACGTGCCTTTTATTAAACGCTAAAAGCCGAGCGCAGAAACCTCGAAAAAAAAGTAATAATGAATGATATTCAATATGATCAGATGAAGTTATCCCATCCCATTTGATGGATGTGACCAACGTTCGTTCGTCTGTCGTCCGTTAAGTTTTGCTCCGCTCCGCTAACAAGCGTGCAGCAGCAGCCTGGTGCTGTTGTTGTTTTAAAAATGTATCTGCCGCAGACGGATGTAAACAATTGTTAAAGCGTTTTTTTTTCACTTTTAGTCCGCACGGACGGACAGGCGACGACGGGCATGTGTACCGTACCCTCTGTACGAAGATGATGATGATTTATTTCGAACAAAAATTTTGTGCATGTAAAAGTGTGTTTTTGAGACAAAAAACAAATTTAAACGACCACAAAAAATATTTGAAAACATCTGTCAACCAAAAAAAAAAAAAACAAAAATAAATACAAAAGCAAAAAACTCATTTATTTTAAAAATTTGCAAAAAGTGCGCGTGCTATGTACACACTGTACATGTATGCATACATTCGTATGCGCATTAGTACTTGCAAGATGTTGTTCTAACGAGGAATGTATCCCATGGCACACTTCAGATGATATTTTTCAGACTTGGAAGTGCCGGCAGCCAGATCGATTAACTCCATAAAACACAATGAATGAAAGAAACTAATTTGACATGCTGAGGTCAGGGGATGTATTAATGTGTGACGATATGACTTTCATTCAGGGACTTACAGATATATTTAAAAATCTCAACCCTAAGATTAAGATTTTTGAGCTATACACCGGTAAATATCGATACCCTAATAAAGGGTGATTTTTTAAAAGTTTTTCAAAAAAAAACACATAAAATTTAGAAAAATGCATGAAAACTTTATTTGAATCGATAGTACGGTCCATATAATTTAACGTTTGAAGATTATTTCATGCAAATGTTGACCTTGACTGTGCCTCAAATGGTCCATCCGCTTAGTCCAATTTTAGCATTTCCACGTTTTTGAGTAACAGAGGCCCAATTGCTGCGAACGGCGACGAATCGATAATTGATGGTCAGCATTAACCCTGGCCGATACAGCTGCGATATTTTCTTCCGTTCGCACTCTACATAAGCGTGTTGGTGGTTTAATGTCCAACAATGTAAATTTTGACCATAAAATGGAAGCGCGCGATGAACTTTCTTAACAGAGCACGTATTTTGATAATAAAAATCAATAATTTGCAAGCTTCGTTGATGTTTGATGTTGATGTTTTGTTTAAACCAGTGTTGCCAAAAAGATACTAGCTAAAAAATCACCCTTTACAAACAAGTAAA
The DNA here is from genome assembly GCA_947397865.1 of Polietes domitor. Taxonomy (NCBI): domain Eukaryota; kingdom Metazoa; phylum Arthropoda; class Insecta; order Diptera; family Muscidae; genus Polietes; species Polietes domitor. The sequence continues at coordinate 102,608,409 of OX377621.1, read as the reverse complement.
AAAGGCGTTAAGTTCGGCTGGGCCGAACTTTATTTACCCTCCACCATGGATTGCATTCCACAGAGGCTGTCGATTTTCTTAGAATTGCAGTAATATTACAGGAAAATATATATTTTTTAATATAGCCAAACCAAAAACAAATACAAATATTGAAAAAAAAAATTATAAATAAATATAATATTTTTATTATTTCAAAACAAGCTTATAAGGCAAGGCTATAAATATGTTTACATATCGAAATAATACTTCAAGTCAATTCAAAAAAAATCTTATATTTATATTTTCAAAAAATTTAAATACCATAAATATTGATAGATAACGGCTGCTACAGTTTGTTGTATTTCCATTCTATTTTGATTCCAAAAGTAAAGATTTTGAAAATCCATTATTTCACGTACATAGTCCTAACTTCATGATTCAACCAATTTTTGCCGTAAAAGTAAAAAGAGCGAGTTTGAAAACATATTTTTATTTTGCGTGTCTATGCAGTTAGAGGAATGTATACACCGAATTCCATGATTCTAACTGCGGCCATTTGGTTGGTACCATTTTTATCACATTTTTCCTATTTTACCCCCTTAAGAGTACGACTTTCTAAAATCTCTTTATTTGACGTGTCTACACAATTAGAAGGATGTACACACCGAGTTTCATCATTCTAGCTGTAGTCGTTTAGTTGGTACTATTTTTATCCCATTGTATCCCGTGAAAGTACGAATTTGGAAAAATCTCCTATTTTTCGTGTCTACGCAGTCAGGAGAATGTATACTCCGAATTTACCAAAGTCGTCTATAAAAATTTTGAGTTGCCACGCCCACTTACAGTGGGATGGTAGTAGATTTGTTGAGGCAAAATCTTACGAAACAAATAGACCATTCAACTTTCGTACATACAATTATGCTGCTTACAAAAATGGTTAGAAAAAATAAGTTTTTCATCCTAGTGCCATTTACATTTACAATCTACTGCCACATCCACTTACGGGTAGATCTAGAAATGTATTGCAGTTATCTTAATGATTGCTAATCCTTTCAAAAAAGAGTAGCCACCTATTTCCAATTTTCCATTTTTTGGTAATTTTAAAATGTTGGCAACATGCTGCCATTATTACTTTTTGAAAATGCTTTAGTCCAAAAATTAAATTTGTGCCTCAAAAATTGGTATCTAGCCCCATCGTGGCATATGTAGGAATATCATAACATATATTCATAAAGCTTACATATTACGTTATAAATTTATATTACACTGGATAATTTATATGGAAACTATACCCCCTGATATTAAATCACCCGTGTTTATAAAAACGAGGTTTATGCGCAAGGAGTGGTGTAGGGTATTACATAGTCGGCCACGCCCAACTTTAGCCTTTTCTTACTTATTAATTAATATATTTATAATAAACACTTCTGTGTGCTGATCATTTTCTAACCAAAATTTTACAATATCTGCATTTTTAACTTTAAAACTATTTTAAATCAGAAAATTTCATAATTTATGGCAGTTAACTGCAGCCCATTCTACCGGCTGATTAAAGTGCACATTTTAACCTTTCTTCTCATATATATCGTTCAGCGGATACGTCTGGAGAAACAAAGTTCTATTCTAGCAGTTACTTTGGCAGCATGGTTTGAAAAACGAGTTGCCACCTAGTTCCAAATTTTTATATTTTGCCATTTTAAAGAGTTGGCAACAAGCTGCCATTATTACTTTCTGCAAATACGTTACTTCAAAATTTACTTTTTGCCTCTCAAAGTGGTGTTTGGCCCCATCGTGGGTTGGTACAATTTGTATCCCCTTTTCCGTTTTACTCCCTAAAAATACAAATTTCGAAAAATTCATTTATTTTTCGTGTTTACGCAGTCAAAGGAATTTCATGTTTCTATCTCCGGCCATTTGGTTGGTACAATTTTTATCCCCTTTTTCAATTTTAACTCCCTAAAAGTACGAATTTCGAAAAATCCCTTTAATTTGTGTGTCTACGCAGTCAGTGGAATGTATACTCGAATTTCATGATTCTAGCTGCTGTCATTTGGTCGGTACCATTTTTATCCCTCTATTCCCATTTTACCACTATAAAACTACGAATATGAAAAATAGCCCTTTTAACTTGTTATACCTCTTTTCGCATTTACCCCTTAAAAGTACGAATTTAATGGTTCTAGCTAAAGGGTGATTTTTTAAAAGCTATAGGAAAGTTTTTCAAAAAAAAAAACACATAAAATTCAGAAAAATGCATGAAATCTTTATTTGAATCGATAGTACGGTCCATATAATTTAATGTTTGAAGATTATTTCATGCAAATGTTGACCTTGACTGCGCCCCAAATGGTCCATCCGCTTAGTCCAATTTTGGCATTTCCACGTTTTTGAGTAACAGAGGCCCAATTTCTGCGAACGGCGACGAATCGATAATTCAGTTCGCACTCTAGGTAAGCGTGTTGGTGGTTTGATGTCCAACAATGTAAATTTGGTTCGAAATTTAGTCACAATAGCCCGAATAGCCGCTTCAGTGGGTCGATTAAAATGACCATAAAATGGAAGAAGCGAGCGATGAACTTTCTTAACAGAGCACGCCTTTTGATAATAAAATTCAATAATTTGCAAGCATTGTTCGTTTGTAAGACGATTCATGGTTAAATTATTGACCAAACTGAAGATGTTTGACAGTGAAACAAAACACGAAACGTTCGTCAGCTGTTTAAACCAGTGTTGCCAAAAAGATAATAGCTAAAAATCACCCTTTAGTATCATTTCTGTCCCATTTCATCCCTTATGAATTACTTTATGAATATCCTCAAAATAAATTTGCTACAAATTAAAATCGGATCGAAAATGAGTAATTAAACACAATTTTTTTTGAAAATTTCAAACTAAACTTTCATTCTTGGTGCGGAAAACATTAACTTTCTTCCTCTCAAACAAACCGACCCAAATATTTTTATTTTTTCTTTATTAAAATTCAAATTTTCGTCGAAGGTCCCTTTAATTTTTGTACTATAGTTACTGGCACGTTTGAGGGCTACAAATGTTCCGTTTTTAACGTAGAAACAATGGTTTAGGAACAGTTGGTAAAAATATAAGAACAAATAAGGCACGAGAAAATCTTAAAAATATGAACAATCGAAAAAAATCTTCCTTTCTTATTTTTAATACATATTATTCCATCGAAGTAAACAATACCAATTTTATAAATATCTATGGATAAATACAGGATATATTATCCTCTTTAAGAATTTAAAAAATATGGTTGAACGAAAAGGGATTTCCATCCCTTTCGTTTGTATCAATTAAACGAAGTGAACAACGAGAACTGATAAAATAATGAAATTCGGTGTATACTTCGTTGTGACTAAGTAGACGCCAGCAATCTATTCGTACAACAACTGAAGTCGTACAAATCGTGTGACTTTGTACGTTTAGGGTAAAACGGGCGAAATGGGATGAAAATGCTACCAATGAAACGGCTGTAACTAGAAGACAAACTGTGTGAAAAATTGAATTTACAAATGGGCAAAATCACTTCAGAGTGTGATGGTTTCCCCAACAAAGAATGAAATACTGGCAATAATTTCGGCATCAAATCACATATTTGAAGACTCTTGTCGTATATTTAAATACACTTCAATTATTATTTTGATATATGTTCATTGTCGAGACTATATGAACATTTAGGTAGCCTAACCCGTGATTTATTTCTTTTAGAATTATAATAATGAATCATTAAAATTTATTTAAAAGTGTAACAACTATTGAATTTGAATAAAAAATATCGTAATTTTCATAATATGGTACTGCACTTATACGTAAAGCCAACAGCCTCTAATATGGCGGTAATACTCTGGAGGGTACTCCAAGATGGAGGTTATATAAGAGCCGACCAGGCCGAACTTTTACTGTTAAAAAATATATATTTTAGGTCCCGGGTACAAAATTATTTCTTTTTTGTTGCACAAATTTATATGGTTGTTGCTGTCAATACGCTTTTTATTTCGAAGTAAAAATCAACCTAATTTTGAGGCCATTCAGTTATCCCCAGCCTTCACCAAACATGGTCAGTAGTTGTCCACATTCAAATCTCTCAATGTTCGGATACATTCCTCCCGTTTAGAGCATTTTTAGTTTTTGGCAAAGTCTAATGGTTTGTGGGTCATTTCTTTTGACAACAAAAAAGAAACACATAAAACGAGTACAATGTTCCTCTTTCAGAAGACACAGCGGCGCTGCACACTCAAAATAACAAAAACAATAGAAAAAAAAAACAGAAAAACATTCTTGACTACATGCTACGGATCGTCAACAAATCATAGAAGACCAGCTACACGCTTGCTGTTTTTAACGCAACCATTGCGAACAATTGCCATAGAATTAAACGAAATTATATCATTACAACAACAGCATTTTCTGCTGTCAATGTCAAAAAGAAATGCCGTCACCGTCATTGCCATCACCATCATCAGCGTCAGTATCAGTATCAGCACCAGCATCATCTCGTAAAATTCCCAGCAACATTGTAGGTAAGTGGGCAAAATAAAATTAAACTTATATCTAGAATATAAAAGCGAACAATGCACATAAGTGTCCGTTTTTGCGGACCAATTATTTGGAATTTATGTTAAATTGGATTAAATAGTTTGAATTTCAATTTTCTGGTCGAGTTTTTAATACATTCGTTTTGTGATGTACAAAGTAAACTCAAATGTGGAAATGTTGGATGAAAGTTTTTAAAGTTTACATGAAAAAGCTCTAATAACAACGAATAATCAATTGTAGGGTGTGATCAGCAGACAATTTAGTAAGCTTTTATGGAAGGCTTTTTAGAAAGCTTTTGTAGAAATATTTATGTACTAACAAAAGCTCGCTAAATATTCCTCTTCTATCACTTTCTATACATAAAAGTGAAATTTTTATTATTATTTTGTAATTATGTCTCGTTTCCCAACTAATGATACAAATTTAAAAAAATATTTTTTATTGCGTGTCTACGTTGCCAGAAGATTAGACATTCTGAATTTCTGATTTCAAGTGGGATATTCTCCTGGCCCAAGACCATTTTGCATTTATATTTTATAGAATGCGATTTTATTTACAAATGGCATGGTGACATTTATTATTCGATTGCACCATGAGCCACTTAGAGGCTTATAGATCTGTAAGAAGTTAAAATCATCACTTATAACTTTGTTTGATGGATAATTTTTTCAAGAAAATATTTTGTTTCTTTAAATTAGTTTAATAATGAAATTTATTTCTTTATATATGCTTATTACCAAGACATTAAAATTTGTTATTTAAAATCAAAAATAATATGACTTTGGAATTCACACAGCCGTTTACTTATTTTCAATGAAACTATAAGATTTAAATAATATATTTCATCTACAAGTTTAATGCAAATGAAATCATTCTCCACTATGTTTTATCTAAAAAGAAAAAAATCATACCTATTATAAAAATTGGTTTGTAATATGAAATGTCAGCTGCACTCGTATGTTTGAACGATTTTTCTTCAGATATGATTCGTCGTTCTGATCTATCTCAAATGACATATTATTATTGAACATTTTTGTTTTGATAAAACAAGTTTTTACCAAAATTTTTCAAATCTCATGCATTAATTGAAATTATCACAAATGGTTTTCTGAGGCTAACATTTTTCAGAATACCTACTTGTGAAAATTAATCGTTGACCGAAGTTTTTCTTAATATGACTTTTCTTCTGTGAAACTCAAGAGTCGCTTCACGTGATTAATTTAGTAAGATTGCTCTCCGCACAAACTTTTTCCAATTTATTCCATAAAGCGTAAAGTTACTATTTCTACTATTATACTTATTCTACTATTATATTCTGTTCAGTGGGTGAGTCTGCGGTCAAATTAAATTCAATAGTTGACCGTTTTCTGCACGAGAGTAAGAAAAACATTTTGAAGATCAAAAATTAACTTGAAATATGCCCAAAAGAAAAAACAAAATGATAATGCTAAATCAAGTGTTATTAGGGTTTTTTGGGCATAGTATCGGCAAATGAACTCCGATATTTATACAATTTTGCATGAGCGTAAAGGAAATTTACTCATCTTTTTATCTGCGTACCTACTATTCAGAAGTTGATGGGAGAATAATAAGGAATTTGCGTTTTGGAACTAAAAAATCGGACTTTTTGCACTAAATGTATACTATCTTCAAATGGGGCAATTTCGGGCGGCCAAAAGATATCGTGAAAAAACGGGGAACCCTTCAACCTTTCCAAATATGTAAATATTTCGCTGAAGGCATTAGAAGAAAAAATGTTGTGTTGGTTCAAATTCAGACATTTGTTCAAAAAGGTTATTTTGTTAAATATTTATTACAAACAAACTATAGGGTAACTTTTTTTTTGAAAATGCTATAGAAAAACTACTGAATATTTTCTCAAATTTCTTTTTTTTTAAGTACAATCCCGGTTAATAATGGAACAATACAATTCCGGTTAATAATGGAAAATAATTTCATTCGCTGCCTCGGGCACCCCACATATAATAGTCCAACGGTTAAATAGTTGAAAAAAAAAACGTTATATGGCGGACCTTATAAATTTGGCGTCATAATAATTTCTAATAAAAAAATTGAGTGCAAAATCTCTTGAAATGTGTGAGACAATAACAAAAAAAGAAATTACGTTTTTTGAATTTTCAAAATCTGAAAAACGTGAAAATCTGTAATTTTTTCTTCGCATTATGAACAAATACATAAAAATATGTTAAAAAAATTTAAAAACAAAAAATAATAATAAAAATTTTAATCGAAAAATACGAAACTTTGGCCCGAATTCTGAAATATTTAATATTTTTATTGTTACTTTTAATGTTAACATCTCAAAAAAATCCTTGGGTCCTTGTCTAATTTGTTTTTTTACAGAACTCAAAAATTACTGAAAAGTTATTGAATTTATGCCGATGGATTTTGATTCTGAACCACTGCGCGATGTGACTTATAGATCAAATATTCAAAAATTGTCAGTTAGAACCTTATTGTCCTAAGCAGGCGTGCTAGATGTGGGGATTTGTCTCCAACCATGGGGATTTTATGATGGCCAAAACACAACAAATTTAAAATGAGGACAGGGATTTTTGTGGAGATTTCTTAACATATTTCTGGGATTTGGTGGGTATATTCGAAGTACTTTGAAAAATATTTTGTATTTGATTTGAACTGGGAAATTGTACTGACTCGTGACCATATCATGACTGCTCAATACCTTGATCATGTTTTTTGGACGATGACGACCATCTTCAGAAAGCTTTGATGACTTGAAGTCAGTAAAGATAAGAAAATGAAAATGTCATCGACAAAGAAGGATCATTGAAAATGTGTCTATTATAAATGTACAAATTTTGTGTTAAAAATGTTGGACTCCAGTGCAAGTTCAAAGAATCAACATAAAATACTTTTTTGGAAATTTTTTTATATTGAGTAAAAAGTTAACTCTTTATTAATGTTTTTGTTATCGCAGCTTTTTATACCGGCTTAACGGTCCTATTATATAGAACGAAATGTATTACAATTTAAAATGAGGAGCTTTAGTATGATAAACGTATTCCCCGAATGTTAAAGAAACGACAAATCATTCATAATTTGTTTCTGATTTGGTCGAATTCTTTGAAATAAAAGATTAAAATATTATTTGGGGGGTCATTGGAGATTTTTCATGACTATTTTGGGGACAAGGCAAAAATGCATCTGACAAGCCTGGTTCTATGGTCGCGAATTAGTCAATGAACAAATTAGTCCTATAAAGCAGCGAATTAGTTATATTATCATTAAAAATATCAATTATATGCCACCATAACAATTTTAACTTCCATGCAAGTTGAAGTGAAAGAGAGAAGAGCCCACAAATTTGGGCTCTTCTCTCCGCTGTTGATTAGGTTTTCCAAATAAATTGTAGACACAGTATTTTTGTCATAAGGTAATTTTAAAAAATTCATATCTTTTTTGTAGTATGAGAAACAGATATAGATTTTTCTCAGTTATTCTGCAAATTTCTGCATTTTTTTTAATAAAATAATCAATTTTTGTACAATAAAGTTTATTAAAAGTTAATAGTGCTAACAAGACTCTCCTACATTTCATGATGGAATTCCTGGTACTTGCTCTACAACAACAACACTTGTAAACGCGATTACAGTGCAAATTAAAACTATATAAGGGAAATAATTAAAACAGCGTATTTTAGACTTGTTATTATATTATTATTAATCTTTATTAAATTATTCATGAGTCTTATAAAAGATTTTAAATATATATGTGCACATTAAGAGATTTGGCTTAAAATAACCTTACATCTATAACAATAATCGCTTATAACAAAATAATAAGTAATTTATGAGAAAACAAGTAAAAACGGCGTTAAGTTCGGCCGGGCCGAACTTTATATACCCTCCACCATGGATTGCATTTCACAGAGGTTGTCGGTTTTCGTAGAAGTGCAGTAATATTAGAGGAAAATATAATTTTTTTAATATAGCCAAACCAAAACAAATACAAATATTGGAAAGGTAATTTTATAAATAAATATAATATTTAAATTATTTCAAAGCACGCTTATAAGGTAATGCTCCTAATACGTCAATTCAAAAAATAAATATTCTTATATTTTTATTTTCAAAAATATTTTCAAAGCCATAGATATTGGTAGATGGTGAGTGCTACAGTTGTTTGTATTTCCATTCTATTTGAATTCCAAAAGTACGAATTTTGAAAATCCATTATCAGACGTACATAGTGCAAAATAAGCTAACTTCATGATTCAACCAATTTTTGCCGTAAAAGAAAAAGTACGAATTTGGACACTCTTTATTTTGCGTGTCTATGCAGTCATAGGAATGTATACACCGAATTCAATGATTCCAGCTGCGCCCATTTGTTTGGTACCATTTTTACCCCCTTGACGTTTCTACGCAATTAGAATTTCATCATTCTAGCTGTAGTCGTTGGTACTATTTTTATCCCTTTGTACCATTGCATCCCTTGAAAGTACTAATTTAAAAAATTCGTCGTTCCGTGTCTACGCAGTCAGAGGAATGTATACTCCGAATTTCATGACTCTAGCTGCGGTCATTTGATTGGTACTATTTTTATCCCCTTTTTTATTTTAACCCTAAAAAGTACGAATTTTGAAAAATCTGTGTATTTTACTTATCTATGCAATCAGAGGAATGTGTACACCGAATTTCATTATTCTAGGTACAGCCGTTTGGTTGGTACCATTTTTATCCCTCTATTCCCATTTTACCCCTTAAAAGTACGAATTTGGAAAAAATACTTTTATATTATGTACCTACTCAATTAGAGGAATGTACACACAGAATTTCGTGTTTCTAGCTGTTGTCGTTTAATATGTACCATTTTTATCCCTTTTTTTCCCCATTTCACCCCATACAAATAAGAATCACTTTATGGTGCTATAAGGATAAGGAATGCGCATACGAAATATCAAGCAAATATAAAAAGACATATTCAAAAAACATGCTTAAATACGCTAAAATATTAGGGATTATTATGGGTATTTTTAGTCCTTGTGAGGGAACAATTTTTCCCTTTGGGCCGATTTCGACCCATTTCAATCCCAACCGATCTTCGACTATAAGACGCATCTATGGAAAATTTGAACGATCTAGCTCCTTTCGTTTAGATGCTAGCGTGCTTTCAACAGACGGACGGACATGGCTAGATCGTCTTAGAATTTTATGACGATCAAGAATATATATACTTTATAGGGCCTCAGGTCGATATTTCAAGGTGTTACAAACGGAATGACAAAGTTAGTATACCCCCATCCTGGAGGTGGAGGGTATAAAAATATAGATATCGCCGAAGGAAAATTTTATAAAAAACCTTCATTAAATATTTTAGACTTGTTACAAAAAAATTTAAAATTGATGTTTCGTTTCTATGTTTGCGTTGCACCAACTGTTTGCACCAACTATGTTTGCGTTGCACTCAATGTCTGTTCGTGAACTAGTATTTTTTATAAAATGTGCTCTAACTTCCAATTTTTTTGATCCATCTTGTAATTTATACGCGAATATGATGTCCAACTCGAGGCTTTTATTCTGCATAGGCTTTGTCCACACCACATTAAGCCCGGCCGAAGGAATACTTTATTCTGCGTAATGAAAATATTCTCATTTCATTCTCCTCAAGGAAATGCATTTGAATACCCCCACTTCTATGTTGCTCAAGAACACCAGAAATTAAGCTAGTAAGCCCAATCGAACAGGCCTATTGTCTACATACATATAATTTTCACTCCAAACACTCAGAAAATAGCATTCCTAAATCTGAGTAAAATCCATACTACAATTTAGTTCAACAAGGAAAATTGACTAAGTATGAATAAAGTTTCCTTCTTTCAAAGCCATAGTAAATAGTTCATTTACTAGAAATAGGGTAGTAAATTTACGTAAAAACATTTATTTGGATCTAGTAAAAATTCTCACAATTGAGTAAATTCATACTTGCGTGGAAAAATATTTCCAAGGTTTTAAGTAAGAAAAAAAAATCAAACATTTTTGTATGGAAAAAATTCCATTTAGGAAATTTTAATATGTTCACTGAAATTTAAGCCGAGTTCTTCATACATTTAACTATTAATGAACTTCACATGAAATTGTTTGGAAAATTCTTGAATATCTAATAATCTAAGAAGCAATTCTCGTTCATTTGCACAGTCCTGCGAAGGCGCCTATATGGCCTTGGCAGTAATCATTGAGTAATAGCTCAACACATTATGGCAGAGGTATCATGAAACTTTTGAGAAATATTTCATGTTGTCATATACCCTCCATCTCCAGGAATGCCCCCCATTCCGTTTGTAAAACCTTAAAATATCGACCTGAGACCCTATAATGTATATATATTCTTGATCGTTATAAAGTTCTAAGACGATCTAGCCATGTCCGTCTGTCTGTCCGTCTGTTGAAAGCACGGTAGCATCTAAACGAAAGGAGCTAGGATGTCCAAATTTTACATCAATGCGTCTTATAGTCGTAGATCGGTTGGGATTGAAACTGGGGGAAATCGGCCGAAAAGGAAAACATTTTCCCTTTCAAGGACTAAAAATACACATAATATTCCCTAATATTTTAGAGTTTTTAAGCACCTTTTTTCAATATGTCTGCTTCTACTTACTTGATATGGGTTATGCGCATTCCCCCTAACCAAAAAGTTATTTTACATCGTAGGGGGTAAAATGGTGCAAAAAGGGATAAAAATGGTACATATCAAACGACAACAGCTAGAAACACGGAATTCGGTGTGTATATTCCTCTAATTGAGTAGATACATAATATAAAAGTATTTTTTTCCAAAATTGTACTTTTAAGGATAAAATGGAAAAAAGGGACAAAAATAGTACCAACCAAATGACCGCAGCTAAAGTCATGAAATTCGGAATATGCATCCCTCTGACTATGTAGGCACGAAAAATAAAATGTTTTTTCTCAAATTCGTACTTTCAAGGGATGCAATGGGTACAGAGGGATAAAAATAGTACCAACTAAACGACTGCAGACAGAATGTTGAAATTCGGTGTGCACATCCCTCTAATTGCGTAGACACGTAAAATAAAGAGATTTTAGAAAGTCGTACTCTTAAGGGGGTAAACAGGAAAAAGGGGATACAAATGGTACCAAGCAAATGGCCGCAGCTAGAATCATGGAATTCGGTGTATATATTCCTCTGACTCCACAGACACGCAAAATAAAGAAAATCCAAATTCGTATTTTTCACTTTTACGACAAAAATTGGTTGAATCATTAAGTTAGGTTATTTTGCACTATGTACGTGAGATAATGGATTTTCTTTTTTACTTTTGGAATTAAAATAGAATGGAAATACAACCAACTGTAGCTAAGCTTTTTTGAAAATATAAATACACACTACACTTCTACGAAAATCGGCATCTTCTGTGGAATGCAATCCATGGTGGATGATATATAAAGCTCGGCCTGGCCGAATTTAACGCCGTTTTTACTTGCATACTCTGGAGTTTAGTTTTGCATACTCTGGAGCAAAACCATTTGTTTGAATTTTTCATATAAACTTATTTTAAGTTAAAATTTTACTTAAATTTAGTTTAAATTTACTTCGATTTAGGAAAATTTCAGCAAAATTGTACTTGGTTTGAGGAAAAACTTACTGGAATTTTCCTCAGTTTGAATAAACGTTTTGAAGAAAATTGAATTAGAGCCAACTACAAAGCATGTACTACTTCCAAGGAAAAGTTTGAACTTGATAAGAGGAAATATTGCTTCGTATAGCGCTACGAAGTTCAATTTTCATACATTTTAGTTCATTGTAACTCTTTATAGAGTTCACTATTTCCTGAGTGTAACTAGAAACGATTTCGCATAGACTTCAATCTTGTTCGACTGTATAACTGTTACCGCGTTGTTCGTTTGCAACCAGTGTGTTTGCAGTGGCCCACGAGGAGACCATAATCGTTTTCGAAAATACAAAATAGCATAACAACTGTCTGCTAAATTCACTGCAGCATTCATTGCCGACAACATCTGATCAACCCCAGCCACCCACCCACCATGGGTGTCGGGTATTTGTTTACACTTGATACTCGTTCGTTTATTGCTAAAGTGTTGCCACCGTGTGCGTACATTCACATCCATTCAATTCGTACACTCACGCACACACCCACTTACAGAGCACAGCACTAGAAAGAAATCTTGGCGAAACAAAACATTGCAACCTAAAGCACACACGCGCACACAGCTGTTGTTGTGGCTGCCAATGATGGCGATGATGATGACGACGACGGCGAAGTAAGTTGATGATGATGTTGCCGTTTATGATGAAGAGGTTGGATGCTGGATGCTGTTGTTTACCATCACACCACTTTACTTCAGTCTCCATTCCACATTACAACTCTGCAAGATGTGTGCTTTTTGTTTACAGTCGGTGTTTACGTTCGATGTACGTACATCCACAGAAACGAGTGGAGTGTTTTTGTTTTTCAGTTTCGTATTTCTCATCGGTGGTATTGTTGGGGTCTTATTCGACTTGTTGTTGTTTGTGGATGTCTTCATTTGATGTGTATGTGCATGTGTGTGTGTGCGCGTTGTGTTTTTATGAATGAATTGAAAGATTCATTGTTTGTTGTATTAAGACATGTTATCGTTTTATTATTATTTTCTTGTTGTTATTGTTGCCGTTTGCTATTTCGCCTTGTTCTTCTGCGTCTTCATCTCTCCTCCAGCTATGTATGTCTGTCTGTATGTATGTACATATGTACATGAAGCTGTTATTTTTATAGTCTTCTTGCTACAGACAGCACTACGAAATCATTCATGTTTGATCATGTTACTTCTTGGTCATGCCTGTGCAAAAATAAAAAACAAAAAAAAAAAACAGACTAAAAACGAAACAAAAAACGAGCTCATTCAAATCTAATTTTCGTTTTTATTACATTTTTATGAGCTCCATCATGCTGCGGTACTTTTTGCTATAAGCTTACACTGGCTTTTGAAACACTCAATGTTGTGTGAAACGAACGGAATGGGTTTAATTTCATTCATTCAACATCAGACGTAGTACTTTGAGACCCAAAAATAAGTATAATGTAGGTATGGACAGCATGCAACAATTTCAGAGTTATTAAGAGAGCTTCTAGGTGAGTGTGGCCGCCAGACGTTTAGTTACGAGAGTACTTTGAGTTTTGCTCGAGTTGGATTCTGTACAAAAAGAAAGCTTCAAATTAATATTGCCTACAAGTAAATTTTGTTAATTATGACTCTTTCTAGCGAATAACTCAATTAAGACATTAATTTAATTCCGGTCAATTCAGTCTGTTATTTAGTTATTAAGAACATCAAAAGCTTGTGGCTGATTCGATTAACTAGTATACCCTCAATCTACAAAGTAGGAGGGTATATATCATTTGCGACAGAAAAAAGTGTAACGCATTGAAGGAGTGTCTTAAGACCATAAGAATGTTTGGACCAAATCCGTTTCATGACTTTTTAAGCTGTTTGAGCCATTCCGTCTGTCTGGCTTGTGTACACGATAACTCTCGAAAGGAGTTAAGGAATCAATTCAAACTTTGCACATGGTAATATTTTGCACAAATTTAGTTAAAGTTCTGAGATAGGCGGAAGTGCCCCTTCTGGTACCTTCCTCAAAAATGGTCTACTTTCCTATGTTAAATTAAACCCAATATAACTTCCAAACGGATATTCGGAATCGGCTATATTTGATAAAGTTTTTATAATAACTTTAAGTATACAAAATATTGCGGGTATTGCCACGGCCCTTCTAATACCTCAAACACAAATCACCCTCACCTAAGTAAAACTAAAGCTGTTGTAGCTTCTATGCGAATGATCGGAATACTGTAGAATTTTACCTTTGACACTGTTTTTATAGACCTGGAATATTTTTATAGACGTGGAATATGGGATCACTCCTTCAGGTACCTTCCTCACAAATTGACATAAGCTCTGGATAAAATAAAACCGGTTATCTTCCATTCGGATAGTCGGCATCAGTTGTAATTTGATATTAGACAAGGTTTTTATAATCACTTTAAACTTATTAAATACTTATGCTTTTGCCACGTCCCTTCCAGTACCTCCCACACAATTGTCTCTATCCTAGGTAATATTAAATCCTCCATAACTTCTAGACTGGTGCCTGGAATCCACTATGATTTGGTATTTGATCAAGTTTTTTCAATTGTTTTGGAACCAAAACAAATTTTCCGGCCCTAAGTAAAATTTAAGTCCTTATAACTTCCATACATGTGTTTCTTAAGAGTGATAGTATATATAAGACGGTTTAGCGGACTGAGACTTACCTATTCTTTTTTAATTGGAATTTGTTGACATCTACCTATTACACTGGGCGACGATCCAAAATACCTGGGAAGTCTTTGTGCATTTGTAACGCCCAAAAGGAAGCGAGATGGACCCATTGTTAATTATACCGATCGACTTAGAATCACTTTCTGAGTCGATTTAGCATTGTCCGTCAGTCCGTCCATCTACTCTTGTAATCAATGTAATTATTGTCCGATCTTAACAAAAATTGGCAGAAGTAAGTTTTGTGGATCAAGGACGGACGCCATTTAATTTGAAGCAAATCGGTTGAGATTTAGATAAAGCCACCATGCAAATTTCGTTCCCGATTTGATTTTTTTCCGCTTTAGAAACCACATATTGCACCCGATTTTCGTTAAATTTGGCAAAACATTTTATAATCTATAAACACTTATGGTGAAAGATCGGTTCAGATTTAGATATAGCCCCCATACAAATGTTGCTCCCGATTTGACTGTTTCTGCTTTATAAAACACAAATTTTAACCGTTTTTTGTTCAAATTTAACACAACACCTTATATTTCAACTTAAATCATGTGTGATGAAAGTGGGTTAGATTGGCTTAGATTTATATATAGCTCCCATACAAAATCCGCTCCCGATTTGACTCTTTCCGCTCTATAAACCACATAATTCAACCGATTTTGATCAAATTTGACACAATGTATTATATTGCATCTAGAAACATCTATGGTGAAAGTGGGCCAGATCGCTCTCGAAACCATACATTTCGACAGATTTTCTTCAAATTTGCCACAATACCTTATATTTAAACTAGAAACATCTCTGGTAAAAATGAGTCAAATCGGTTCAGATTTACATATAGCTCCTATACGAATATGAATTCCCATTTGACTTTTTCTGATCTGAAAACTACATAAATTACCCGATTTTGCTCAAATTTGGCATTACCTTACATTAAAACTAGAAACATATAAGGTGAAATCGGATGAGGTCGATTCAGATATGTTATAGCTCCAAATACATATTTCGATTTCAATTTGATTTTTCCACTAAAATTTGGCACAACGCCTTATATTTTAACTAGAGATATTTATAGTGAAAGGGGCCGGATCGGCTCAGATTTATATATAGGTTGCATACAAATGTCCCCGGTTTTACTTTTTCTGCACTAGAAAATGCATATTTTAACAGATTTTGCTCAGGACAGAACTGGAAACATACATTTTGAAAGAGGATGGTGTTCACTTTCCAAAATTCTCATCGAATTTAATTGTAATTGCGTAGAAAGTGAAGGGCATCATATAGTCGGCTCCGTCCGACTTTAGCCTTTCCTTATTTGTCTGCTCTAGAAACCACATATTTTAACACATCTTCTGCAAATTTGGCAAAATATCTTATATTTCAACTGAAAACATCCATGGTGAAAATGGGTGATATCGGTTCAGATTTATATATAGCTCCCATACAAATTTCGCTCCCGGCTTAACATTTTCCGCCCCAGAAACCACATATTTTCACCGAATTTCTTTAAAGTGAGCATAACACTTTATATTTGAACTGGAAGAACTTATTGTGAAAGTTAGTCACTTTATGGATATATATGTTTTGATATAGCCCCGATACAAATATTCTTCTCGATTTGACAAATTGGGCAGGACATATGATTAGGAAACATACAAAAATCCTTCCCGTTTTAACTTTTTTAGCGAATTGAATTTTATTCGGATAAAAAGTGGAGTGTATCATATAGTCCGACTTTAGCCTTTCCTTACTTTTTTTCTTGTAGGTTTTGTCGAGAAAAACTAAAATCTTTATGTGAATTTCCCAAAAACCCTATTTATTACCTTTACCAGCTTGTAATGTAATATAGTTTTCATATAGTTTAATTTTAATCAAAATCTGATTTCAATACGATTCCATAGAAATTGTTTTAAATAGATGGACGCTTTCAGATAATTCTTTGTTTAAAAAATATTACAGCTTTTTCTTTTTGTCAATAAACAACATACAGTGGTCATATCTACCCACCGTAAAAAGTGCACTTTGCTTTGACTCCTCCAACGTAAAAAACCATTACGATCCTATCTATTTCCTTTAGACTCATCTATAGAGTTACATTTTTAGGTGTTTAACTTAATTTTTTCAGTTGTTACCCTTTATGGAACAAGTTCAATATTTTCACAAAAATTAACTCTTTTGTTCTTGGCGATTGCTTTCCATCGGTGGAGAACTTTCACCGTTTTGTGTTATTTTGAAAAACATTCAAAACAATAGATGTAAATCTTCAAATTAAAAAAATATTTTGAAACATAGTATTGCACAATGGTCTAAAAATATATTTAAAAAATACTTAAAATTAATTATTAATGCAAAATGTGGTTTATTATTATTTTTGACAAACTCCTTCTCTAAAACTAAAGAAAATATCTGTTCTTATTTTTATGGGTTCTCGTGCTAGCAAAAAAGAACATTTTTTTTTAAAGCGTAGGTTGTCTAAGAAAAACAGAAATTTTTAAATCTTGCAGGTTTTGCAGTCTATGAAGATTCACGATGGCCAAACTTGTAAATTAATTTAAAAATATAAAAAATATGTTTTTAAATATGCATGCAATCGCAGTTTTATTATTTTCGGACTTTTCTATGCAATTGATCAAATACGAATAAAATAATCACATTTTTTATTTTTATTGAGATCTTTCATTTGTAATTGAGAAATTGCCAATTTAAATAGAGAATTTCCATTTATAATTGAGAAAATGCCAATTGAAATTGAGAAATTCCATTTCATATTGAGAAAATTCGAATTGAAATTGGGTATTTCCATTTAAAATTGCGAAAATTCCAATTGAAATTGAGAACTTTCATTTATAATTGAGAAATTGCCAATTGAAATTGAGTAATTCAATTTCATGTTTAGAAAATTCCAATAGAAATTGGGTATTTCCATTTCAAATTGCGAAAATTCCAATTGAAATTAAGAATTTTCATTTATAATTGAGAAATTGCGAATTGAAATTTTGATTTTTTCTTTTGAGAATATTCTTATTGAAATTGAGAAAATTCAGAAATTTCTATTTTCACACACGAAAGAAAATGTTGATATGCCATCTGCCCATATCCTCAGAACTTTTTCATTTGTTGAACGCATTTTAAATGAACCAAATCTTCTATCCAGTACATTGATTCCATTAATTCGTTGTAGACGTCTTAAAGGAACACCAATGGAGCGGGAACAAACTCTATCTGAACCATATTTTCTGTAGCACAATTAATTTAATTATGTCCATTAAATATGTGGTAACGAATATACCAACACACCTTTTTTGAAGCCTGCTTTGTTATGTTAATTATTTCTGTTTTAATTGTTAATTGTTTAAATAATTTAATTGATTCTATTTTTCTAAGGTCATTTTAAATTTGTTTCTTTTTAAATTACTTTATGACAAAATTCCTGATTTTAGCCCCGCTCTAGTCTACAATTGCACATTTATTGAAAATCGAGAAATACAGTTTTATTTCCCTAATCCAGAAGTACGAATTTAAAAACTTTCATTAAAATCGGAGAACGTAAAGAAAATTTTCGTTCCGTATCACATGGAATTGGTCAGCTTTAACTTATTTATATTCTCTATTTTTCTTAATCTTACCGTTCTGTTGAAGCTAAATTTTATTTTGTGCCCTGTGTTTATTATTGTGTTTTTGTAGGGCGATTCTACCTTCCTTAATTTAGCTGACTCTATCCCTAGATTATTAGTACTATTTTCTGAGTTATTTTTCTGAAAAGCTTGCAATCATTTTTTGTGATTTTGTTACAAAAGCGTAAAAAAACATAATATTATTTTATTTTCTCCTTTCCCACTGTCGGTATAGCAAAAGAATGGGCTCGCCAAATTTAATGATTCTTGCTTGATTAGTTTAATCTCGGCGATTGTGCCATTTTTGTTGCCGTTTCCTTTCAAAAAAATCGAATTTCAAAACTATTTAGTGAGACAGATTCCTCTCAAAAGGCATCGAATATAAATTATTTGTAGAGTTCTAGGTAGCGTATGAGTAATGTTCTAGTAAATGCTGACACTCATACGCCACGGTTGCTTTGAATGTACATTTATGGGCAAATGATAACTACAGGTCAATTTACAGTAACAGATCGTTGTAAATAGAGAGAAGTTGCACAGAATATATACAAAACTGTTCAAATAGTAATGAAAATCAACATGGAAATTGGGAAATGGGGGCCAAGGGGACTTATCTAGTGAAACAGTACAGTGTATACTCAAATGTGGGAAATACACACACTGCCGAGTAGGTATTGGAATTTCAATTTTATACGTCGCTAATGTCAATGAGTTATCCTCTACAGAGAGAAAGAATAAAATTGCAATTTCTGGAATTGCAAATGGAAAAGTAAATGAAAGACAATTTTACTTGCGGCTAGATCATTACAAATTCAAGGTATTCACTTCAAATAATGAAGTTAAAACTAATACAATATTTCATCATTTGTTCTTAACTGCGTATTTAGTACACCATTTTTGCATGCCACAAAATCTATTGTTGACATTTCAATTAATTGCTATACACTTTGTAGTGGCGCTCACTGTAGCCGATTATATGCTGGGCCCAGTGCACCACTAAAGTTAGGTTACAATATTAACATTTTTTATGGACTCTTGATTAGAAATGTAATTAAAAAGTGCGATAAAATTGTATTTTTACAAAATTAAATCCAATCATTCGCTGTAAGGGATAACGTTGTTAAAATTAATGTTCATCAGTGTCTACAGTGGTTGCAAAGTTATAATGAAACATTGTAAATATAAAGATTTAACAGAGTTGGGTTTAATATAAATATATATAATATGATAAATTTAGAGACAAGAGTAATTACAGAAGTTGGAACAAGTTAAATTTGCCATTCGCAATGAAAATTATGAAAATGGCCTTTGGGCATTTCATTTGGCTATATGTACTTTAAATGGTCTCAGATCGAGATTTCAAGGTGTTACAATGCTAAAAGAAGACTATGTTCAGAAATAAAATGATACATATTATGGCAATAAAATGGGTTTTCATATTCATACTGACTAGTTATTATATTAAACTGGTATCGTTTCAAATGTAATTCCTTAAATAGAGCTTTCTCCAAAGAATAATTTCTCCGATTGAACATTCTAATTTGGTGTATGTACGTATGTATATTAGGATGGGTCACGAAAATAAATTGCAGCGGTCACCCCCAGAAATGAAGATAGGATTGTTTAACGATTACCTACAAAATATTTCGTCGCTGGGTGAAGCCATCAGTGAGCTAAACGCTCCTGGAAACACCTCTAGAAATCCGGTTTTTTCAATACAACTTTTTTATGTTGAATTTTTTCAAAAAAAATAATGAATCAAAAGACCCTTGGAAGCACTTTAAATAGATATTTTTATTCTTGTCTTAGAATATCTAATTAGACATATCATTCGACGATTATATTGATTTTTTTGGGGTTTTTCAAGATGATAGCTTAAAACTCATATTTCTCTGAAACATTTCTTAACATATGTCATATATGTTATATATTATTCAAAAAATAAATAGAAGGAATCATTACCTTTCGAATGATGCCTAAATGATGATTCTCGGACAAAAAACGACGTCACTGATGTTTGACATGTTTGTAAAATTATTTAATACAGGAAATGGATTTTCAGAGCCAACATTTTCAAACTCTTTTTACAAAAATTAGCGCTGCAGCTTCAATTTCCTTCCGATGTTCATCATTTATGCATCATTCGGAAGGTATTGACCGCCGCTATTTATAATTTATAAAATACTAACACCAAATTCCAATTTTTCAGTTGTCACTATGAAAAAACACCAAAAATTACTATAAAGGTCCAATAATTCGAATAATTCGATTCGATAAGTTACTCTAAGACAAGAATCAACATTTATATTTAAAGTGCTTTCAAGGGTCTATTATTTCAGAAAAAAAAAAAAACAGTAAGGAAAGGCTAAAGTCGGGCGGGGCCGACTCTATGATACACTCCACTTTCAATCCGAATACAATTCAATTCGGTGAAAAAGTGAAAACGGGAAGGTTTTTTGTATCCTGTAAATGTATGTGTTTGACAAAAAATTTTATATCGGATAGGACATTTGTATGAGGATATATTGAAACCTGGAACGAAATAGGTGAAATATAAAATATATAGTTTGGCCAAAATCGGTTAAACTTATGGGAGCAACATTTGAAATTGAGCTATATTTAAATCTGAACTGATCTTACCCACTTTCACCATAGTTTTGTTTAGATAGATTATAAGATGTTGTGCGAAATTTAAAGAAAATCGAGCACAATATGTGGCTTTTAAAGCGGCAAAAGTCAAATCGGGAACGACATTTGTATGGGGGCTATATCTAAATCTGAACCGATTTGACCTATTTTCACCATAGATGTTCTTAGTTTAAATATAAGATGTTTTGCCAAATCTGAAGACAATCTGATACAATATGTGGTTTCTAGAGCGGAAAAAGTCAAATCGGGAGCGAAATTTGTATGGGAGCTATATATAAATTTGAACCGATCTGACCGATATTCACCATGGGTGTTTCTAGTGGAAATATAAGATGTTTTACCAAATCTGAAGACAATCTGATACATTATGTGGTTTCTAGAGCGGAAAAAGTCAAATCGGGAGCGAAATTTGTATGGGAGCTATATATAGCGGGTATTAGACGGGCATACAAGTCTGTAGACATGTATGTCCGTCTAATACCCGCTTATAAATCTGAACCGTTCTGTCCGATACTCACCATGGGAGTTTCTAGAGGGAATATAAGATGTTTTACCAAATCTGAAGACAATCTGATACAATATGTGGTTTCTAGAGCGGAAAAAGTCAAATCGGGAGCGAAATTTGTATGGGAGCTATATATAAATCTGAACCGATCTGACCGATAGTCACCATGGGTGTTTCTAGTGGAAATATAAGATGTTTTACCAAATCTGAAGACAATCTGATACATTATGTGGTCTCTAGAGCGGAAAAAGTCAAATCGGGAGAGAAATTTGTATGGGAGCTATATATAAATCTGAACCGATCTAACACATTTTTACCACAGGTGTTTCTAGTTACAATATAAGATGTTTTGCCAATTTTAAAGAAAATCTGTTGTAATATGTGGTATCTAGGGTGA
Source organism: Polietes domitor (assembly GCA_947397865.1). Taxonomy (NCBI): domain Eukaryota; kingdom Metazoa; phylum Arthropoda; class Insecta; order Diptera; family Muscidae; genus Polietes; species Polietes domitor. The sequence goes on along the minus strand of OX377621.1, from coordinate 102,586,392 downwards.
AAAGAGTCAAATCGGGAGTGAAATTCGTATGGGGGCTATATCTAAATCTGAACCGATTTTCTTCAAATTAAATAGCGTTCGTCCTTATCCCGAAAAACGTCGTTGTGCAAAGGTTCATTTGGTTCTGTCTACAATTGCGACCTGTATCGTGATTACAAGAATAGATGGACGGACGGACGGACGGACAGACAGACAGACAGACAGACAGACAGACGGACATTGCTAAATCGACTCAGAAAGTGATTCTATGACGATCGGTATAATTAACAATGGGTCTATCTCGTTTCCTTTTGGGTGTTACAAACAAATGCACAAAGACATAATACTCTCGTGGAGTGTATAAAAATAACAAAGATGCAAAAAATTACAAGGGAAAACATGCTTTTTAGGGGTATTTTCAGTAGCGTTTAGCTCATCAGAATTGATCTAGGAACAAACTATTTTGCAAATCATCATTAAACACTCCAAACATTATTTTCGTGGAGTGACTGGAAATTGTTTTTCCATTTGTATGGACCTCGATCCAGCCTAATGTATACATCAACACACACTTTTTAACAAATTTGGTGTTAAGTAATTATTTAATTATTTTGGTTTGTAGTGGTGTTTTTTCTAATAAAAAGCAATTGAAAGGAGAAACTATGTCTGGGAGTATATATGTACGTGTGCATGTATTTATTTCTATGGTAAACTATTTTGTAATGTATTGAGGTTAAATGTGTATGTTTCACTTTAACGTATTGCGCTTATGCTTGAGGGTGTATGGGGGTGCCTGAACTTTGTTATTTGTTATTCAAAATATTTCTTGAACAACAATAAAAAGTAGTTACAATATCAGCACATACAAAAGTGAGTCATTCCAGGACAAAATGAACGATGTGTTTCGGGACAAATTTTGTCCTTATATGCTGGAAAAATATTTTATAGGATTTTGACAAGAAATCTGGATTGTTCAACAAAGAAAGATAGACATAGATGTGAATATTAAAGTTGTTGTATATATTACAAAAAGAAGTGAATGAAATTATATGGGTAATGTATCGATTTTGAGGTCTTGAGCTTCACTTCTTAAATATTACAACCTTACTCTACAGAGTTGGAGAATATATATCATTTGACACAGAAAAGAGTATAGAAGAGAATGAATTAAGACACTAAACTAATCAGATTTATTTACTTAATAATTTTCCTAAACCAGCTAATGAATGAATTCAAACTTTGTACACATTAATATTTCTCCCAAACTTAATTTAAGTTCGAAGATGGGCGATATAAATACGCTCCAGTCACGCAAATTGCAAAGTTTCTAAGTTATAATAAAACGAAATGTGGTCGAAATCAATTTCAAGTGTATATTTGAACAATTTTAGACAAACAAAATATTTATTATTTGTCAGTCACCTTTTGTAGTACCTCCATAAATTGATCCAATCTGGATGCCCTGAAAGTTGATGGTGTATTTCCGACACATGAGATATCTGTCGGAAAATAATTCTAATACAATAATTTGTGATAGATTAAATGGTAAAATATATTGACATTTTCTACATTTCCTCGTATCAATTGTCCGGAGGACGCATACATGTGAAGCGGAATGGCTGAACATTCAGTGATACACTTTCTCTTACATGCTATGTACAACAATATACCGTTTGATGTTTAGTTAGTTTGGTAAACACAGTGGAGGAATTGGGAAATAAAACGAAACCATGTAATTTTGCATATTCCATTGAGAGCACTTTAAATATAAATTTTTATTATTGTCTTTGAAGAACTCATTGGTCATTTTATTGGACGTCTAGAGTCATTTTTTGTGGTTATTGAAAGTGACAACTAAAATGTCATATTAATAACGGAAAAAATGACGCCACTGATTCCACTTTTCCAGCAAAAATTAAACTTCTTCCATAGGAAACACAGTTTTATCGCATCTAAACATCCAAATGTGAAGAAGAAATCTTGAGGAAGTTCTTTTAAACAACATGTTAATATCCCGTAACATTTTACGAATAGTATCTTCACAAGTGAATGGGAACGAATTTTTAGTATGGAGTCACAGAGGTAAGTTGTCCGCTTTGCACACATAAAATCTCGGGTTCGAATCTTGGATCGAGATTTTTCTGTTTTTATACCCTCCACATCCAGGATGGGGGTATATTCTCTTTGTCATTCCGTTTGTAACACCTTGAAATATTCATCGGAGACCCCATAAAGTATATATATTCTGGGTCGTGTTAAAATTCTAAGACGATATAGCCATGTCCGTCTGTCTGTTGAAAGCACGATAGCGGCCGAACGAAATGAGCCAGGAGGTTCATATTTTTCCTAAATGTGTCTTATGGTTGTAGATCGGTTGGGATTGAAAGTGGGCTAAATCGGCCCAGAGGGAAAAATATTTCCCTCACAAGGACTGAAAATACCCCTAATATTTAGAGTATTTCAGCCTGTTTTTTTTAACATAATAGCTTGTATTTACTTGATATTTGCAATGAGCATTCCCTTTATAGCATAAAAGGGCACCATAGCGTGTTTTTTATTTGTAGGGGGCGAATGGGACAAAAAGGGATAAAAATGGTACCTATAAAACGACAACAGATAGAAACGAAATTTGGCGTATACATTCCTCTAATAGAGTAGATACATAATATAAAAGTATTTTTTTCTAAATTCGTACATTTAAGGGGTTAAATGGGGATAGAGGGATAAAAATAGTACCAACCTAACGACTGCACCTTGAATAATGAAATTCGATGTATACATTCCTCTCATTGCGTAGACACGTAAAATAAAAGAACTTTCCAAAATTCGTATTTTTTGGGGTTCAAATGGCTGCAGGGGATAAAAATAGTACCAACTAAACGAATACAGCTAGAATGATGAAATTCGGTGTGTACATCCCTCTAATTATGTAGATACGTAAAATAAGCAGAGTTTAGATAGTCGTACTCTTGAGGGGGCAAAATTGGGATAAAAATGGTACCAACAAAATGGCCGCTGATAGAATCATGGAATTCGGTGTATACATTCCTCTGACTGCATAGCCACGTAAAATATTTTTTTACAAATTCGTACTTTATTTTGTTACTTTTACGACAAAAAATTTATAGAATCATGAAGTTGTCTTATACTGCGTACGTGAGAGATAAGGTATTTTCGAAATTTATACTTTTGAAATTAAAATAGGATGGAAATACAACCAACCAAACGACTGTAGCTGAAAATACGCTCGCTATCCCCCAATATTTAGGGTATTTATGACTGCTCCCTAATATTTACTTTATGAATTGAAGTATTATTTCCATTATATATATGCATAGTATACAAATATTGGTAGCCTTGGCTTATTAATTAAATTTCTGATTTTCATACAGTTAAAATTTGTAGCGGACATTCTTCTTGTAGCTTGGAAACACCACAAAAAAATAAAAGTTTTAGCTTGCGAAATGGGACAAAAAGGGATAAAATATAGTACCAATGATACGAAAACAGCAAGAATCATGAAATTCGGTGTGTACGTCCCAATAATTCGTAGACACGTAAAATTGAGAGATTTTTCGAAATTCGTACTTTTGAAGGATATAATTAAAAAGAGGGATAAAAATGGGACCTACCAAACTGCTGCAGTTGAAATCATGAAATTCGGTGTATACATTCTGACTATGAAGACTCGAAAAAGGCATGTTCACTTTTACAATTACAGCATTGTATTTATTTATATTAATAGATTTTAAACAGTGCGCATAAGTATACATTATAGTTTGAAATAGTAACCAAATATAGTAATGTGCATAAAAATATCACATTTTTTTTATTTTAGTTTTTTCTTTTGTATTTTTTTTTGGTCTGTAATCAATATTTGATTTGAACTGAGATATTGTCCTGGCTCAAGACCATTTTGCATCTATATTTAATAGAATGCAAATTTATTTACAAATGACATGGTGACATTTATTACTTGGCTGCAGACTACCACGATTATGATTTCGACCATGTCAAAAGTCTTTTCAAGTGGCTTCACAGTGAACGAGAAGCACAACTCACTTGCCGAATTTGCGTTTAAAAAATAAAGTACACATGCCATCTTACAAGCATCTCATTGAGTTGCATATATATGCAGGTATAGAAAGGCTTATAAAGACCGGGTTTGATGTTGAAAAGTCGCTGCGAAGCCACTTGATAAAACCTTTGACAGGGTGGAAATCATGATAGTGGTAAACTGCAGCCAAGCAATAAATGTCACCATGCCATTTGTAAATAAATTTGCATTCTATTAAATGCAGATGTAAAATGGTCTTGAGCCCGGACAATATCCCAGTTCAAATCTAATATTGTATAATTTTAACTTTTTTTGGTTAAAATATACAAATTTATTGCTTATTAAAATATCATTTTTTATTTATTATTTATACTACATATGGACATCTCCCAAAAAAGGTCTGCCAAAAAATGAAATCAGACCACGCTAATAGCTTTTAACTTTATTCTGTCCTCATTTCGACAACCTTTTTTATTGTGAAACTTAAAGTTAACGTGTTCTCTTTTATTTTTTATTAAAAGATGAAGTGTTATAACGAAAATTAATACTTTTTTTACTACGCGTGGAAATATTTGTAGCGGAGTTTTGTCGCGTCCGTATTTCTGCTGTACCTAATTAAAAAATCTAAGAGATAATTCTGATATTTCACAAATCTACGAACAAAATATAACCTGTGGCCTTCATGTATATTAGAAAAACAAAGTTATCAAAAAAATCACTGTACGTCGGGCCACTGGGAGATGCCCATATGTAATATCAGTAAAATTAAGTAGTGTTAATTTATTTAATACTAATTTAATTTAATATTTATTTAAACAAATATTTTGTTAAATTTCCTATTGTCAGTTCTGCCGAACAAAATGGTTTGCTTTAATTATTCTCCACTCACAGCTGTGGATGGCTGAGATGCTTAGAGTGCGGTAGTACCAACCAGAAGGAAGCGGCGGTTTTTGAAGCAGAAATGGAAACTAGTGAGAAAGCGTTTCCTTTTTTACAACTACTTTAAAATAACTTTTAATTCTTTCAACTCCATGTTAAAGTCATTGATGAAGATCACAATTTTCACTACTTTCGAATCACAAGATGAACATATTTTTCACTTCTTCGGGTGCTCTACCTTCCACTATGGTATTATGTCTGTGTGCATTTGTTTGTTACATTCAAAAGGAAGCGAGATAGACCTATTGTTAAGTATACCGATAGACTTAGAATCACTTTCTGAATTGATTTAGACATGTCCGTCTGTCTGTCCGTACGTCCATCTATTCTTGTACTCAAAGTGCAGGTCGCAATTATTGTCCGCTCCTAACAAAAAATGACACAAGGACGAACCCTGTTTAATTTGAAGTAAATCGGTTCAGATTTACATATAGCCACCATACAAATTTCGTTCCCAATTGGACGTTTTCCGCTTTAGAAACCATATACATATTTTGACAGATTTTCTTCAAATTTGGCAAACATTATACTTTATATTTCAACTTCAAACATCTTTATTGAACATGGTTCAAATCGGTTCAGATTTAGACATAGCTTCCAAACAAATTTCGCTGATTTTAGTTATTATACCCTCCACTAGGGTATTATGTCTTTGTGTATTTGTTTGTAACACCAAATTTGGCTTAACACCTTCTAATCTATTTAGAAACACCTGTGGCGAAAGCAGGTTAGATCGGTTCAGATTTAGATATAAATATATTTATATATATGCAATTGTTGCTCCCAAATGTTTAACCGATTTCGGCCAATCTTTACATATTATATTTCACATATAATCATAAATGGTGAAAGCGGGTCACATCGTTCCATGTTTCAATATACCCCCATACAGATGTCCTTTCCGATTTAACATTTTTTGGCAAACACATACATTTACAGGATACAAAAATCCCTCGCGATTTCACTTTTTTACCGAATTAATTGTAAGAGAATAGAAAGGGGAGTGTATCGGCCGACTTTAGCCTTTCCTTACTTGTTCGGCTCTAGAACTGACAATACGTCTATAAACTGATGGAGGATAACAATGTTTCTTCAAATTCCCCCCACAGTGCGCTGTTGTTACTGCCATTTTTATTTGTTGTTATGTTGCGACAAGCAGGATTTTTATGGCTTAGACGGTATTCTTCGTGCTTTTCGTGCCTCAAACCAACATGAACAACATCAGCAATGGTAATTTATTAATTCATTTATTCTTTATTGTTTCTTTAATATGTACGAGCATGTCTGACTGTATTTCCTTTAATTGGTGGTGGATTTTGGTTTTTTATGTCAGTGGTAGTGTGTATTTTTGTTTGAACATCGATTGTCTTCGTAGACATTAAAAGCGTTCAACGCTTATTCTTATCATTTTTTGGATTCTATCACAGATCTTTATTTGATTTTCGAAGAAATTTGTCCTATTTATGGGTGACAATGTATTTACCAGGGGGTTGGTTGATAGCGCCCAAACAGTTGGTCACAGCACTTGCTTTACTTTACTGGTGTAGACGGTATGAGTGTTGAATTAATTGTCCCCGACACTTTTCCAGGGTAATATTAAAGCTTTTGCTCAAACAAGAAAATTTAGTACTGACACGTGTCACAAGAGGATATATGCTTTAGTCCTCAAAGGATGTTTTCTCGAATATTTGTAATATTTATTGGCATTTTATTATTTTGTTGATGGTATTTTATGCTTTTGGTTATTCATACCCCAAAGGTAGTACACAGTTGTGTCGTGTATTTGAAAAGGCTAATTCTTTACATTTAAGTCGAAAGAACGAAAGTGTTACGGAGATGTGAATATTGAAGTAATGGTGATATTTAAGAAAATCGTTGTGATAGAAAAATGTTTCAGTCAGTCAGTCAATCGTCAAAATTATCTCAGCTATGTGTATGACATGCGGCACTAATTGCGATAGCTGAACTTCAATTGTTATTGCGCAACCAGTCGCGTTTTGGTTATTATGGCCGAAGATGTTGTGTTTTATTAAATTAACCCAAAATCTCGATTTGCAAAAAAAATGTTACCTGAGTCTTTTTTTATATTTTGGTAACGATATACAACGAATTTAATTTTTGTGGCTGTAGCCTTTCGAAAAATTTATTTATTTTGCGCATGTACACAGTAAGAGGAATGTTCACACCGAATTCCCTGGATTTGCCTTCAGTCGTTTGTTTGACCCTATTTTATTGCTTCAAAATAAGAATTTCGAAAAATCTCTTCAAAAAATATACGTAATACTCTAAATGTTAGGGGGTTTCAGTCAGTTGATTACATACTTCGCTGAAATGACTGTACATGTACCAAAGATATATTTCTTTGTCTGCAAAGAAGTATAAATGCTTTCTGTAGGCAAGTTAATATCACCATTATGTCATGAAGTTCTTCTTGTATTTGAAGGGTTATCTCTAGGTGTATTTTAAGGGTTACAAATGAAAAGACAAAATAAATGCCAAACTTTTACACACCACTGTAGCCGATTTATTATTTTTGATACGGCTCTTCGATTAAGCTTTTATTATACCCTCCCTCGCATAAATAATTTATTTCGTGTTTAACAAACATGAATAAATTAAAGCTCTTCGCTGGGCACACAAACACCTGGCCATCTATCCAAGCCAGTACGGAGAAATTACATTTGTAGTGATTTCATTGATGGTCTACTTTGGCGGGTTTTTTCTTCTGTCATTAAAGATATTAATAGCTAGCATTCCAAACGATTGGCAAAACTGTCACCTTTTTTCCCAATAACTTCTTGGCTGATCTGGCCCAACGGTGTGTGTCACTGGGCAAATGACTGGGCCAAAAATAAACTTTAAGTTCACAGAGCACTCTATTAGTCATTTGACAAATTTACAAATGAATGAATATTTAAATTGTCTTGGCTTGAGTTGAGTTGAGTGACTAGGTCATATTTGTATTTTTATTTTTGTTTTTATTTTTCTTTGAAGAATTCTCCAATTGGACGTTTTTTTGAAACAGAAACACCGCTAAAACAACGAATTAACCATATATCGCACATTGAACTTGGCTGATGGCGGGGCCAAAAACATACTCATGTAAACAAGTATGAGCGACCGACCGACCGTCCGTCCATCACAATATACTAGTCTTGGCACCTGATTATCACATTGGTCTTGTTAATGATACGATACGTCGTGGATGTTGTTAGATGTCGGACTCTAACGTAAGCCAGTATCATGTGGATACTTAGACTTGTAGGTATTTTAACAAGTTGTTGTCTCCTAGTACGTATTACGTACATACGGTTAGCTGAAATGCAAATAGACTTAACATTATTTAATTTTTAAGACAGGGGAAACACAAACGTCCTCCAATCTTTTGATTTTCTTTATTTTTTGCATCATCATTAATGAAAGCCATCGTTGTCAGACTTTGTTATATAAGTTCGTTTGTATTTGATCACATTAAGTACATACTTGTATACATACTCATATTGTTATGTCAGATTGTAAGTTGAAAGTAATTTAAGTTGCTTGGCGCACAGGTATCGCACTATGATGATGAATGGCACGAAATATGCTCGAGTTCAGATGATATTGTGTACCAGAGTATTGTATGTATGTCTGTATGTAAGCAGCTAGTCACATTTAGCCAGCCTTCTAACCAGCGTCTTAACAACAACATAAACATTCCCACTTGCTGTAGCACAGTATTCCTAATCAAGAGAAACGATCATAAAATTAACAAAAAATTATTTATGGAACCATGGCACAAAACCAACAAATTGGCATAATTTCATTTCGGGTCGAAGATTTTTAAATCCATTAGCGGATAACATTTCTAAGTTCAATCAAAGAGCAATTCCATTGTCGGTAATTATTATACAAATAGATTCATCGTAATAAATCGGACCGATATGATAGTGTGCAAGCTTTAATGAGGATGAAAAAGAAAAAATGTCGACAAAGGAAAAAAGAAAGAAGAACAAAATTCCATTAATTTTTGATCTTCAAAATATTTTATATCGTTCTCGTGCAGAAATCGGTTAAATATTGTGCTATTCAAAACTGTGTAACATAATTTCACCGCATACTTGTCCACTTAATAGAATATATTGGTGACATATAAATATATTGGACAAAGTTTGCGAAGATAACAATCTATTAAATTAATAAACTTTCAGCAATTCTGGTGCATCGCAAGGTAAAACGTCAAACGTGTCGGTCAACGAATATTTTACAGAATAGGAGGAACTATCGAAAATATTAGCCGCAAAAAGTCATTTGTGATAATAGCAATTAATCCATCAGATTTAAAACTGTTGGTAAATACACATAACATTATTTTAACTTAAACAATCAAGGAAAGGCTAAAGTCGGGCGGGGCCGACTATATGCTACACTCCACTTTCTATCCGAATACAATTCAATTTGGCAAAAAAGTGAAAACGGCAAGGATTTTTCTATGTTGTCTAATCATAGGTCAATATGACCTGATTCAATTTGTCAAATCGAGAAGAATATTTGGATCGGGGCTATATCCAAACATGGAATGAAGTGACCTACTTTCACAATAAGTTCTTCCAGTTCAAGTATAATGTGTTATGCTCAATTTGAAGAAATTCGGTGAAAATACGTGGTTTCTGAGGCGGAAAAAGTCAAGCCAGGAGCGAAATTTGCATGAGAGTTATATATAAATCTGAACCGATGTAACATATTTTCATCATGAGTGTTTCTAGTGGAAATATAAGATATTTTGCAAAAGTTGAAGAAGATCTGTTAAAATATGTTGTTTCGAGGGAAAAAAGCAGTCAGAACGGGAGCAAATTTGAATGGTAGCTATATATAAATCTATACCGATCTGAACTATTTTCACCATAGGTGTTCCTAGTTTAAATCGAAGATGTTTTGCCAAATTTGAATACATATCTGATAAAATATGAGGTTTCTAGAGGAAAAACTCAAAGTGATAGCGAAATTTGTATGGGAGCTATACATAAATCTAAACCTATCTACGAAGAAATCTGTTAAAATATGTGGTATCCAGCGTGAAAGAGTCAAATCGGTAGTGAAATTCGTATGGGGGCTATATCTAAATCTGAACCGATTTTCTTCAAATTAAATAGCGTTCGTCCTTCATTGTGCAAAGTTTCATTTGGTTCTGGCTACAATTCCAACCTGTACTCTGAGTACAACAGTAGTTGGACACACAGGCGGACAGGCAGACAGACATTGCTAAATCGATTCCAAAAAGTGATTCTAAGTCGATCGGTATAATTAACAATGGGTCCATCTCCCTTCCTTTTGGGCACTACAAACAAATGCACAAAGACTTAATACTCTCATGGAGTGTCTACAAATGTTCATTAAGATTTTTTAGTTATATCACATAGAGTATGAACTTAAATATTATTTAGATTTTATAACTGAACATCTCAAATATACAAGCATTCACATAAGATTCGCAGAAGCATATGTCTAGTCAAAATTGTTCCCAATTTGTGATTGAGCCAATCGCAGAATATCTAAAGAAAAATTGAAAAGACTGTAGCTTATATCTCTTATTGCAATTTTTACAACAGGCATGATTTTATTACATTCAGATTTTCTACTTTTCATATGGGATGGGGGTATACTAATTTTGTCATTCCGTTTTTAACTCCTTGAAATATCGGCCGACCCTATAAAGTACATGTATTCTTGATCGTCATAAAATTCTAAGACGATCTAGCCATGTCCGTCCGTCTGTTGAAAGTACGCTAGCATCTAAACGAAAGGAGCTAGGATGTCCAAATTTTACATAAATGCGTCTTATAGTCGTAGATCGGTTGGGATTGGAAGTGGGCGAAATCGGTACAAAGGGAAAAATTTTTTCCTCACAAGGACTAAAAATACCCACAATATTCCCTAATATGTTAGAGCATTTAAGCATCTTTTTCAATATGTCTGCTTGTACTTACTTGATATTGGATATGCACAATCCCCCTATAACAAGAAGTGGTGGTGAATTGGGACAAAAAGGAATAACAATGGTTCATATCAAATGACAGCAGCTAGAAATACGAACTTCGTTGTGTGTATATTCCTCTAATTGAGTAGATACATAATATAGAAGTATTATTTCCAAATTCGTACTTTTAAGGGATAAATTGGGATTAGGGCGATAAAAATGACACAAAACAAACGGCTGCACCTAGAATAATGAATAATTCGCTGTATACATTCCTCTGATTGCGTAGACACGCAAAATAAAAGGTATTTTCCAAATTCCAATTTCCAATGGGTACAGAGGGATAAAAATAATACCACCTAAACTTACTAGAATGTTGAAATTCGGTGTGTACATCTCTCTTATTGCGTAGACAAGTAAAATATAGATTTTAGATAGTCGTACTCTTAAGGAGGTAAAATAGGAAAAAGTGGATAAAAATGGTACCAACCAATTTGCCTAAGCTAGACTCGTGGAATTCGGTATATACATTTTTACTGCATAGACATGTAAAATAAAAATATTTATTTTAATTGACTTGAAGTGTTATTGCGATATATATAGTGTAGCATGCTTTGAAATAATAATAAAGCATGGAAAAATATCATATTTATTTATAAAATTATTTTTTCAATATTTGAATATTTTCAATCATTTGAATTAAACTAGATGGAAATAATCGATTAAATCTTATAGATTCCACTCGTTTACATATTTGGGCAGCATAATAACTTCCACAGGTGGCTCAGGTGCGGACATCGAAAATAGCCTCAAAAAAACAAGGAGATCGCGACAAATTCACTTTAAAACGAAGGTTCTCGGTTTCTTCAAATGTTCGGTTTGTACTTTTATGTATATGGATGTGAATCGTGGAGTACCTCTACAAGTGTTAAAGGTATTCATAAACAGATCACTGACTGCGGAAGATTCTAAAGTTATTCTGGCCAAATGTCATTTCAAATAGAGACAGGTGAAACACTTATCCGAATAGAAATAGCCAAAAGAAAATGGGATTGGATCGGCCATATTCTGAGAAGACCTAATGATGACATAGCCAAGATGGCAATCGAAGGGAATCCGCAAAGAAGCAGGAGGAGAGGAAGGTCCGGCAACATGTGGAGAAGACAAGTAGAATCCGAAGCAAGGATGCAGTTAGAACCTTGTTGTTTTGAGGCCGCGATAGTATGAGTTCACCTTTACCCAAATTGATTGTAATACGTCAAATTCAAGGAAACAACAAACTCCTGTAATACATAAAATAAAATACATAATACATAAAAAATGCACCATCCCGTTGAAATAATATCACAGGATTTCGTTGTCTGGTAATTTTGAAAAAGTTCCACTTTAATATTTGTGTTGTTAGGGGTAAATCAAGTTTCTATAGCGGTAATTGTGTAAATCGGCGGTAAACCTAATGTACTAGTGACGTCACAAACTAGATATAAAAAGTAAACGGACTATTAAACTTAAACATAAAAATAAAACTAACACATCATAAACGCTAATTGTATAAATTTAGACTGTAACATACACACCTAATCTCATGATAGGTACCAGTTTCACCCCTTTTTCCATTTTGACCATAAAATTACAAGTTAAGAAAAAATCGTACCTCTTATTTTCCGCTTTTACGCAGATCCGGAAGGTACTAAGATTGAAATATCTCTATTTTTCGCGTCCAGATAGTGAAATTGATGTTCATTATTATAACTGTAGCAGTTCGGTTGGTACCATTTTTATCCCCATTCGCCCCATTTTCCGCTTAAAAGTACAAATTTCGAAAAAAATCCTTTTTGTTTCGCTTCTTCACAGTTAGATATATAGTCGATATAGATACAGTCGATTAATTGGTGCTAAAGGTACGAATATCGAAAGATCTCTTTATTTTTCGCTGCAGCCGTTTGGTTGGTACCATTTTTATCCCCATTCGATCCATTTTCGCCTACAAGTTCAAATTTCGAAAAATTCCTGCGTTTTTCGCGTCTATATAGTCAGTTGAATGTATACACCGAATTTCATAATTTCAACTTCAGCGTTTTGGTTGGTACCATTTTTATTCCTATTTTCCAATAAAGTACGGATTTTGAAAAATTCCTATATTTTACGTGTCTACGCAATTAGAGGGATCGACACACTATTGTCGTATTATTGGTACCATCTTTATCCCTTTTTGTCGTAGGTCCCAGACACATTTTTATTGCGGTTGTTGTATACAGTGACTACCACAATTTGTTGGTTTCGCACCACTGTGTGCAGTTAGAAGATACTTTTTGCCTCTTCGACGGGGATTGACGTTTGAACACCGGGTATTATTACTTACGGGTGCTCCGGCATCGATGTTGTTTGGCTTGTGTCTAACACTTGAACTATTTTTAGTTATTGTTGTTATTTTTAATGTGATTCGACGGCAGTCGAATGCTGCCGTTTCGGCCATGTGGCAATTATTCACGCTCAGCTGATTGTAAGCAGTGCGCGCCTCGCCACGCCGCTGTCTGTTGCCCGTTGTTTTCCAAGGAAGCAAAACTATCGCATCTTCAAGTTTGTGTTTGCCGATTGGCACTTCGTTTCTGTTGCAACAGCGCCTCATAAGCTTCAGTGAGTTTTGTGCCAAGTTAAGATCTGCGAGTGAGCCACTTGCCAGTTGCCCGCTGTTGTTGTTGTTGGCCCAATCTGTTGTGGCACAATGAATAGCTGCGCTTAGTGTGATAAAGTGGCGTTTTGGTGTTGCTCATTTGTCGGCTTGCCGTTTGACGGTTGTCCGTTGTCTGCTGCATGCACGTCTAGAATCTATTGGATACACACCACATCACAGCACAACACCCAACTTACGCTTTGATAGTTTCCCTTTTTCTCTCTCTCTCGAGTGGCATGGATGAGTTACGCTGCTGCTAACTGCTGATGTTCGCATATCTCACATTTTGTTAGAGTTAATTGAGTTAACTGTACATCCATCTCAAAGTTCTAATGAAGGTTCCACAGCAGCAGCAGCAACAACAACATTCTTCATTTGTTCGTAATTACATATATCACATAATTTTTTTTATAGCTTAAATATCTATCCACCTCAGTTGGATGTTGTTAGCGAGGTGTCTTCAAGTGTTTCTGCAGATATTCTGAAGCGTGGATATCTATAATTTATAGCTGGCTCTTAGGTTATTAGACACCGGTATTTGCTATTACTCCAGGGTTAGAACTGAATATAATAATACACAGTACAGATATAATTAAATTAAAATTAGCTTTCACAATTTTAATAAAAAGAAGCCGAAGATGTTGTTGTGAGCTCGGTATAGTTAACGTTTTCGCCAATAATTGCCAATGAGTGATCATCGATTACGTCCAGCATAAATGATTTACTAAATGATGTGGAATTTCAGTTACATAAAAGAGATGTTGAATTTTAACGGGAAAAGATTATGGAGGAATATGGAGAATACAATACAATACATACGCTAGCCTCTCGAAATACTAAAGTAGGGCTGGGCCGACTATATGATAACCCCCATTTTCACTAGATGTTTTAAAACACTAGTCAAACATTATTGATATACACAATATCAAAATACGTTCGCAGAAAAATAGATTTCTTTAATCTGGATAGAATCCACACAACAAATATTATCCATTCTAGTTAAAACGTAAGTATGAGTAACGTTTTCGTACTCACAAATCGTAGTAAATAGTTCATTTAGTATAATAAGGTCAGATATTGTATACTTTGGAAAACACTTTGAATGAAGTAAAAATTCTGACAATTGTGTAAAATTGATACATTTACTGAATAGTTTTTTCCAGGGTTTTCAAATGGAAAATAATGAAGAAATGTTTTTTTTAAGGAAACCCCGTTAATGTATTTATGTCATGTTCTTCACACTTGAAGTATCAATGAATTTAAAATAGCTTGCCGATTCAAAATTTTCTTAAATACTTACCATTGAAAACATTCCGCTGACTGTGGAAACGTACTACATGAAGGAATTTGTACTTTACGGTCAAAATGGGGAATCGAAAAAAATGATAATAATGAAACGATTTAGCCGAAATAAAGAAATTCATTGATTAGGGTAATTGGAATAAGGTAAAAGTTGTTCCCTAATATAGGGCTAACAAGTAAAAATTGCGTTAAGTTCGGCCAGGATTGCATTCCATAGAGGATGTCGATTTTTTAAATATGTCTGCTTGTACTTATAACAAAAACGTGCACCACAAAGTGTTTTTTTCGTAGGGGTGAAATGGATACATTTAGTTGTTTACATTTCTCTAATTGAGTAGATACATAATATAAAAGTATTCTTTCAAAAAATCGTACCTTTAAGGGATAAAATGAGAATAGAGGGATAAAAATGGTACCAACGAAACGGCTGCACCTAGGATAATGAAATTCGATGTATACATTCCTATTAATCCTAGACAAATAAAATAAACGGATGTTTCGAAATTTGTATTTTTTGGGGTTAAAATGAAAAAAGGGAATAAAATAGTACCAACCAAATGACCAAAGATGGAGGCATGCAATTCGGAGTATACATTCCTCTGATTGCGTAGACATTAAAAGTAAAAGTTTTTTTCAAATTCGTACTTTCAAGGGATACAATAGGTACGGGGGGATAAAAATAGTACCAACTAAACGGCTACGTAAAATAAAGAGATTTTAAAAAGTCGTACTCTTAAGGGGGTAAAATATAAAAAAGGGGATTAAAATGGTACCAACCAAGTGGCCGCAGCTAGAATCATGTAATTCGGTGTATATATTCCTCTGACTGCATAGACACGCAAAATAAAAAAAATGACTTTTACAGCAAAAATTGGTTGAATCATGAAGTTATATGTACGTGAAATAATTGATTTTCAAAATATGTACTTTTGGAATTAAAATAGAATGTAAATACAACCAGCACCCACTATCTACCAATGTTTATGTTATTTATGCTTTTTTGAAAATATAAATATAAAAATATTTATTTTTTTAAATGACTTGAAGTATTATTTCGATATATATAGGGTAAACGTATTGGTTGCCTGCATTATAAACGTGGTTTGAAAAAATAAAAATATTATATTTATTTATAAAATTATTTTTTTCAATAGTTGTATTTCTTTTGCTTTGGCAATATTGAAAAAATTTATATTTTTCTTTAATATTACACGACAGCATATGTTGAATGCAATCCATGGTGGAGGGTATATAAAGTTCGGCCCTGCCGAAAATAACGCCATTTTTACTTGTTTTAATATAACCAAACCAAAAGAAATAAACATATTAAAGAAATATATTTTTATAAAAAAATATAAAATTTTAATAATTTTATATTTTTTATACTGTCTATATAAATATAAGGCAGTAATCTTAAAAAAACTTAAACATAGTGGGAGAATTTTCAGCAACAGCCGATTTTGAAAATCACGTACACAGCGCACGATAACCTAACTACGTGATTGTACTCATTTTTCCGTAAAATAAAAAAGTAAGAATTTGGAAAAATGTACACACCTGATTTCATCATTCTAGCTGTAGCCGTTAACCATTTTTACCATTACAATTTTTATCCCTCTGTTCCCATTGTATCCCCTGTAAGTTCGAATTTGAGAAATGTATACACCGAATTTCATTATCTGTTGTTTGGTTGGTACCATTTTTATCCCTCTTAAAAGTACGAATTTGGAAGAAATACTTTTATATTATATATCGACTCAATTAGAAGAATGTACACACCGAATATCGAGTTTCTAGTTGTTTTCGTTTGGTAGGTACCATTTTTTCCCTTTTTGTCCCATTTCACCCCCTACAAATAAAAATCACTCTATTGTATACGTTTTTGCTATAAGGGGAATGCGCATACCAAATATCAAGTAAATATAAGCAAACATACTCACATGTTTAAATATAAGAAATATTAGGGTTATTTTCAGTCCTTGTTAAGGAAAAAATGTTTCCTGTGGACCTATTTCGCCCACTTTCAATCCCAACCGACCTATAACTATAAGACATATTCTGTGGAAAATTGGACGTCCTAGCTCATTTCGTTTAGATGTGTGCTTTCAACAGACGGACGGGCGGACGGACATGGCTAATTCAATATCCGGCATTAATATATATTTTATATAGCGCTAAGAAGTAAAACTGGGAAGGACATTTGCGGGAGATTCTTTACAGGGCATGGCAAAAGCATAATTCTTCTTAGGTTTAAGGTGAAAACATTTTTTAATCAAATTGTAATTGACTTCAACTATCCGTATGTCAAAAAGGGGTGTGCCAATATTACCCATCTTCCAAGAGTGTGCAAAGTCTACTACAATATTAACAAGTAAGGAAAGGCTAAAGTCGGGCGGGGCCGACTCTATGATACACTCTGAACCGATCTTACCTAATTTCTGCATATGTGTTTCTAGTTGGATTATAAGATGTTTTAAAGAAAATCGAGTACAATATGTGGTTTCTAGAGCGGAAAATATCAAATCGGGAGTGAAATTCCCCCATACGAATCGGTTCAGACTTAGATATATCTAAATTTGCCTCAAATTAAATAGTCCTTGATCCAAAAAACTTACTTGTGCCAATTTTTGTTAAGATCGGACTATAATTGCGACCTGTAATTTGATTACAACAACAGATTGACAGACGGACATTGCTAAATCGACTCAGAAAGTGATTCTAAGTCGATCGGTTTACTTAACAATGGGTCTATGTCGCTTCCTTTTGGGTGTTACAAACAAATGTACAAAGACAAAATACTCTCGTGGAGTGTATAAAAATCATCTAATTTCAGATTATTTCCATCATTCATATAGAAGTTATAAAGGCTTTAATTTTACATAGGCTCGTACGCCCAACTTTTAAAAATTTCAAAATATACTTGAATATTAGTGTGGAATTTAATTTGTTTGTAATTTTATATTTTTATTTTTACATGAAGGGCGTATCAATTTAGCTCATCAAATTTTAAATGAATTAATTTGAATTAGAATTAGTTGAGGAAACTTCTTTTTCGAAAGTTACCTTGTACACTAGTTAGCGTGGTGACTCAAACAACTTAAACATACTTTGGGTCTTAAGTCACTCCTTCAATGAGTTGTACTCTGTACAAAAACATGATTTTTTGAATTCTCTTGTGTCGACTTTAGGCACGATTTCTTCGATAGAATACTAGCCATTACAAAATAAAACAAAATACTTTTTCCGAACTTTACTTTCGTGTCATGTGTATTAGAGTGTGTTGATTTTAAACAATTTTTGATTTTCAAAAACGTGTAGTTAAAAAAGTGGTGGAATGCATTGCAGATGTATTTTTATACCCTCCTCTAGGGTATTATGTCTTTGTGCAATTGTTTGTAAGATCCGAAAGGAAACGAGTTAGACCCATCGTTTATTATACAGGAATCACTTCCTGAGTCGATTTAGCAATGTCCGTCTGTCTGTCCATCTATTGTTGACTTTCTTCGATCTGACTCCATTTGCCTCATATTTGCCACAAAACTTTATAATCCAGCTAGCAATATCTATGGTGAAAGTGGGTAAGATCGGTTCAGATTTAGATATAGTCCCCATACAAATGTTGCTCCCTGATAATTATCTGATTATATTTTACCTTGAAACATACATTATGAGAGTGGGTCACATGGTTCATGATTAGGACCCATAAAAAATTCTTCCCATTTTCACTTTTTTACCGAATTGAATTGCAATGGGGTAGAAAGTGAAGGACATCATATAGTCTGCCGCGTCCGACTTTGGCCTTTACTTACATGTTTTTTTTTAAATACATTTTTCTTTTCTAACGGAATACAATTCAATTCAGTAAAAAAAGTGAAACGTGAAAATTTTTTGTATGTTTCCTAATTACAGGCTAATATGATCTGGTCCAATTTGTCAAATCGAGAATAATATTTGTATCGGGGCTATATCCAAACAAGTGACTAACTTTCACAATAAGTTCTTCTAGTTGAAGTATTAGTTGAAGTGTTATGCTCAATTTTAAGAAATTCTCTGAAAATACGCGGTTTCTGGGGGAACGAAATTTGTATGGGAGCTATATATAAATCTGAACCGATCTAACACATTTTTACCACATGTGTTTCCAGTTGAAATATAAGGTTTTTTTTTGAATTTAGAAGAAAATCTGTTGAAATATGTCGTATGGGGGCTATATCTAAATCTGAACCGATTTTCTTCAAATTGAATAGCGTTCGTCCTTGATCCACAAAACTTACTTGTGCCACTTTTTGTTAAGATCGGACTATAATAGCGACCTGTAGTTTGATTACAACAATAGATGGACAGACGGACAGACGGACATTGCTAAATCGACTCAGAAAGTGATTCTAAGCCGATCGGTTTAATTAACAATGGGTCTATCTCCCTTCCCTTTGGGTGTTACAAACAAATGCACAAAGACATAATACTCTCGTGGAGTGTATAAAATATGCCGAATATATGATACACTCCACTGTCTATCCGAATACAGTTCAATTCGGTAGTAAAGTGAAAGCGGGAAGGATTTTTGTATCCTGTAAATGTATGTGTTTAAAAAAAATATGTTAAATCGGAAAGGTCATTTTATGGGGGTATATTGAAACCTGGAACGAAGTAGGTGAAATATAGTATGTATAGTTTGGCCAAAATCAGTTAAACATTTGGGAGCAACATTTGTATTGGTGCTATATCTAAATCTCAACCGATTATTGGATGGATTATTAAATGTTGTGCCAATTTTAAAGAAAATCGGGTACAATATGTGGTTTCTAGAGCGGCAAAAGTCAAATCGGGAGCGACATTTCTATGGGAGCTATATCTAAATCTGAACTCATCTTACCCACTATCAGCATAGGTGTTTCTAATCGGATTATTAGATGTTGAGTCCAATTTAAAGAAAATCGTTTCTAAAGCGGAAAAAGTCAAATCGGGAAGATTTGTATGGGGGCTATATCTAAATCCGAACCGATCTTACCCACATTCTACATAGGTGTTTATAGTTAGATTATAAGATGTTTTGTCAAATTTAAAGAATATCGGGCTCAATATGTGGTTTCTAGAGCGGAAAATGTCAAATCGGGAGCGACTTTTGTATGGGGGCTATATAGAAATCTGAACCGATATGCCTTAAATTAAATAGCGTTCGTCCTTGATCCACAAAACTTACTTGTGCCAATTTTTGTTAAGATCGGACTATAATTGCGACCTGTAATTTGATTACAACAATAGATGGACAACAGACAGACGGACATTGCTAAATCGATTCAAAAAGTGATTTTAAGTCGATCGGTATAATTAACAATGGGTCTATCTCGCTTCCTTTTGGGTGTTACACAAAGACATAATACTCTCGTGGAGTGTATAAAAACGTTTTTTCGATTTTCTGTAACGAATTTATTCTCTTTGTGCTGACTACTGTTATAGATGCCGACTATACAACAAATTACATTTCATATTCGTTGCGTATGAGTTATATTATCATTGAGGATAACATTTGTCATTCGCAAGTTGAATGGCTGAAGGGGAATGAAAACATTGTAAGATCAACTTGACCGATCTAATTTACAATCTAGTAGTTTCTATTTGTATTACATTCACTGACAATGTTTTTTTGAAATTTTGAAAATGAAGATCAAATGGTAAATTAAAGTATTTTTCTCTATAAATTAGTTAATTTTTGCATATTCACCAACGGATATGTCCAAATTATATATCGTTTGTATTTGATTTTTTGGAATTTTATGGTGGTGTTACCCGATGCCACTGACATTTTTTCAAAAACATTTTTCTCTGAAAAATCAGTTAATAAAATATTTTTATGAGAAGAATACATACAAACCAATCGTACCGCTTGGCATGGAATGACTCATAACAATAATTAATAATTGCACTTGTCCATCATTTAGCAAACGTCTTTATCATCACCTAAAAATATGTTTAATATAAATTGTTTTAACTTTCTCTCTCGAAACAACTAACAATCTGATATTTACATTTTATTTAATTTTATGATCGCACATCATTAGAAAGACACCACGACTAAATATCATTGGCGTTTCTAACGATGATGTCGCATAAATTCTTAACCAATTTTGTAAATGCCATCGATAAAAACATAATTTTTATTACGCTCGTACCAAACAACAACGACAAGTGTGTGTTTGGCCGAACACATTTTTGTTCGCATCACATCACTCGCTAGCCAAAAGAGAAAAATGAAGCAAAAATCGCCAAATGCACGATCGTATGGTTATTTTAAGCATAGACAGACAGACAGACACACATAGACTATAACTGTCTGGCCATAAATATCACCCACCGTAAAATAGCATCAGACAAATTTAAGAATAACAGCTAACAAATATCTGAATTAATAGCCTAATTTTTCTCCAACTAAGCATGCCATGATTTGTCACTCTTGAATTGGCTGGCCCACACACACACCGAATGCCGAATGGCTAATAGCTAATGCGTAGCGACGCGACGCGGCGCGACATGGCGCGGAGCGGTGTTCTGGCCATTAACAACAAAAACAGCAAGATTTGTTTCTTGCTTGTTTTAATAAAGATGTGAGACATGATGTTGTGGTGACATTTTTTTTTTTCAAGACCAAAACTTGTTGGACATTTTTAAAAATTTAGTGAAAGAAAAATCGATTAAATTTCTTCACGTAAAAATGGCCCGAGAAGAGAAATAATGCAGAGGAATGTTGATTTAACGAAGACTGGTAGAATCGATATCGCAGAAAACACACACCCCCATACACACACGTTTTGAATAATTTCTAAATTGTTTCCACTTTTGCAATTTGCAACGCCACGGTGTTAATGGAATAATCACATATTTCGAAATTTCTCGATTTTATATATTTATTTTAATGTAAAATTATTCAGTTTGCATTAAAATTATTTTAGAATAAACTTTTCAAATACCTTTCAAATGATTTTTTGCTAACATGATTGAAGCACTAATGAAGACATTTCAAACATATTATAAAGGGTCCGCCATCTAACTTTTTTTTCAACTATTCAACCGTTGGACTATTATTTGTGGGGTGCCGAGGCAGCCATTTGAATGAAATTATTTTCCATTATTAACCGGAAGAATTATACTTTCAAATAAAAAAAGAAATTTGAGAAAATATTCAGTAGTTTTTTTATAGCATTTTCAAAAATAAAGTTATTTGGCGGACCCTTTAGAACGTTAAAATCGGTTAAACCAATCGTGAAACAGCAATAACATTAAAAAAAACATATTTCCTTAGATTTTCAGAAAAATCGAAGCTAATTTTGCTGTCCGATTTCACCTGGAATGACTCGTAAATATTGATTGTCATATAATTCTTCGAAGGCTTAGTTGAAGTCATGCTTGCATCTAATAAAGTAGCAGGTCCACATTTTTCCAAGCATACATCTAATAATTGTAGATCGATTGGGCAAATGGTTGAAATCGATCCAGAGGGCAAATTTTTTCCTTACTAGGACTAAAAATATTTAAAGCATTTAAGTATATTTTTTGAGGATTTCTGCCTTATATTCATTTGAAATTGTATACATTCACTCTTATTTTAGAGCGACCGAGCACTATAAAGTGATTCATACTTTTTGGGGCCATTTCGCCCAGTTCATAAAAAGGGGACAAAAATGGTACCTCTTAAGCGACAACAGCTAGAAATATGAAATTCTGTGTGCACATTCTTATAAATAGTTGCTTAGACACATGAAATAAATGGATTTTTGGAGAGGGAATAAATGATCGAACGATCCCAACGCCTCTCACTCCCACCCACTCCGACCGAAAGGCCCACGTCCCCATAACTTAGGGACAGCGTAGAGGATGGAGCAGTAGAGGGTGGATACAGGATACAGATCAAATATCCTGATACAGAATAAATTCATCAATAACGTGAGAGGTAAACTGAATCAAATTATTCACAGTAGAAAAGCCCTTACGAAATCCATGTTAGTAGGGACTCAATATAGAAGAAACCTTATGAGAACCAGCTCAGTAACCAATTTCTCAAATAGCGTCGGATCTAACTCACTCAACACTCAACTTAGCTATCCCTCTATAGTTTGACCCGTCAATTAGACTGCCAGACTTAAGGAGAGGATCAATGAATGAACCCCTCCAAGCCAAAGGGAAATATCCAAATCTCAATAAAGTGTTAAATAATAATGTTAACGGAATAGCCAAACCACTAGCACAGAATTTCAAAATAATACTTGGCACCCCATCAGGGCCGACACTATTTGTGAATTTGAGATTATTCAAATTAGAAAAAACTAAGGGTAATTCAATTACAGGGATTTCTATTTGACTCAATGCAGAAGTGTCACTCGACCTATAAGATCGCTCAGAATATGTCGTCGCAAAAAAAAAATTGCAAAACAATCAGCAAAAACTAAAGAATGATTTTAAAAAGAACCCTAGATCTTTTTATGACTTTGTGAATCTGAAACGTGGATCCGCAACTAAGCCGACTAGCATTAGAATGGATGGTTTAGAATTTGGTGATGATCAGACCAAGTTCTAAGCCATCCATTCTAATCCTAGTCCGCTTAGTTGCGGATCTACGTTACAGATTCACAAAGATATAAAAAATCATTCTTTAGTTTTTCCAAGTAGATTCTATAACATCTCTGAGACTATATTCTTTATATATATCTCTGAGTGATATATTTCGACTTAACAACGGAGTATTTAATATAGTCTGAATTCAAACCGGTCCTCTTAAATTTCTTAAAAATTCTACTTCTCGAATTCTTCATTCTAGACAACTCACGTGAAAACCAAGGTAGTCTTCTTGAGTGTCCAACACGCGTTTCCGGTACTGATCGTGACAAGAAGTCATGATACAATCTATCTACAACAATGTCAAGATCAGCTACAAAGAGCTACAAACAGAATCAATCAAGTCAACATCCGGATAAGTAAATTAAGCATTTAAAAATCGGTTCTCTTGAAACAAAAAACGGTTCGATTATCTTGCGAAATAGAGGGAGATGATTCATTAGAGTACAACATCTCAATTTATTTGAAACAGCCTAAGATCAGTAAAAAGTCTAACTAAAAGGGAGGATACATTTTAAGGGTCGATGTTGATTTTGAATAAAATACAAATTATTTAGGAAACTGTTGTCATTTCTTTTTATTGTGATAATATTTGTATGGTTCAATTATGTATCGAACAAAATATCGGCAATGTGGCCGCCGCGACCTCAGTTGCACACCTCCATCCAATGGTCCAAATTTTCGATGACGCTGAGGCATAATTGAGGTTCTATGCCGTTAATGTGCCAAATTATCTCATCCTTTAGCTCTTGAATTGTGGCTGGCTTATCGACACATTTTCTTTAAAATAACCCCAACGAACGAAGTCCTACGGGGTCAAATCACATGATCTTAGCGGCCAATTGATATCGACACCACGTGAGATAACACGGCCATTGAATTTGTCGCACAAAAGAGCCATTGTTTCGTTAGCAGTGTGGCAAGTGGCACCGTCCTGTTGAAACCACATATCGTCCACATCCATATCTTCCAATTCGGGCCACAAAAAGTTCGTTATCATCTCACGATAGCGAAGACCATTCACAGTAACTGCCTGACCGGCCTCATTTTGGAAAAAATACGGCCCGATGATGCCGCCAGCCCATAAACCGCACCAAGCAGTCACTCTTTGTGGGTGCATTGGTTTTTCGACAATCACTCTTGGATTATCATTCGCCCAAATGCGGCAATTATGCTTATTGACGAGTGCACTGAGCTGAAAATGCGCCTTATCACTGAAGATGATTTTCTTCCAAAATGTACGACATTTTGAGTTGAACGCCCATTTTCGTAATAAGCCTGAATAACTTTAACGCGTTGCTCGATTGTGTATATTTCTATGGTTCAAATTGATTTAGTCTGAAATTGAGAAATGTCAAATGAAATGCAGAAAAAAAAACTTGTAGGTTCACATTCAACATCGCCCCTTAAAATTTAACCACCCATTATATACGAGGGCCAATCGTCCCTATCCAAAGTTGACGTTAACGGTGGCAAGGTAAGCGAATATATTGAGGGTAAATTTAAATCTCCTAAAATCATAGTATGGCTCAAATCACTTGCCCTCGAAGCAACCATACCAATTGCAGTTAACTAACTCTCATAAACACATAACTCGGACGATGGAGGAATGGAAGATCATGTGACAAACAACAATCATCTACGGATGGGTCCGGCGCGAAGCGGGAAACAAATACCATCTTAATTTCTGGAGCGATGGATAATCCCCCGGAATTGTCACTAGAACGAAGTGGGCGGTACATTTGATTGTGTAGAAGTCCATTACACAGTGCAACACGAAAAAAAAATAACCATATACGGACACCGCTACATGATAAAAGACCAAAAAAAAGACCCGTGTTTTTTTTTTCCCAAAGTCATGCACTTTTTTTTATGGGCCCCCAGAGATTTGAGGCCTCGGTGTAATTTTTGGAAAAAAGTGATCATATTCTCAGGCTCATATCTTGCAAACCGTTCGGCAAAGTTCTAGCTCTTGTCATAAAGAACAAAAATTGTGAACATATAAAATCAAAAAAACTTCATCTTCAAGGTCAAAATCGCAAAAAACTTAAAAAAATCCGTTTTTTAACCTTTTTTCCCCTGTTCAGGTCCATAGGTAGCAAACCGCTGAAAATTCAGGGAAACAATCAACTACAAAAATGTACCTAAGATCTCAATAAACAACTTTCTAGTACATATGAACTTCCTAGGAATTATTCTTAACACCGTTTAGGTAGCGCTTAGGTAGCCGCAAAAGTGAAAAATTTCCGAGGCCTCAAATCTCTGGGGGCCCATAAAAATTGCGATTTTGACCTTGAAGATGAAGTTTTTTTGATTTTATATGTTGACAATTTTTGTTCTTTATGACAAGAGCTAGAACTTTGCCTCAGAGAGTAAATCAAAATTCCGAACGGTTTGCAAGATATGAGCCTGAGAATATGATCACTTTTTTCCAAAAATTACACCGAGGCCTCAAATCTCTGGGGGCCCATAAAAAAAGTGCATGACTTTGGGGAAAAAAAACACGGGTCTTTTTTTTTTTGGTCTTTTATCATGTAGCGGTGTCCGTATATGGTTATTTTGAAATGACTTCAAAAATGTTGCACAGTGTTATAAAGGGATTTTTCTGAAATTTGTTCTTCTAGGCGTAAGAATGACGAAAGGGGATAAAAATAGTACCAATCAAACAGAAGCAGCGAGAATAATGAAATTCGGTGTGTACGACGCCATGATGGCTTAGATGAGCCAGATAAAGACAAACTCGTACTTTTAGAGTCAAAAGGAGAAAAAGGCATAAAAATACAGATAAAATCACGAAATTCGGTGTATAAATTCCTCAAACTGCGTAGATGCTCAAAATGAAAGGATTCCTTAATTACATACTTTTTGTGTCCCAATGGTACCAAGCTAAGCTCTAGGCAGTCCCAAAAAATAAAAGTTATTTATTTTATCCAACATGTTGCACATTGTTATTAAACTAACAGTTCTTTGGAAATATTGTTCAGTTGGTCATCATTATCAAGGTTCTACTGTCTGTGCAAGTCTGTATAGTATAGACATACATTTAAGCAATTTTTAATGACTTGTTTAGTTATGAGGCGATTCTTATAAAATGGCATTTTGCAAATAGTAGAAATGTTTTATTTGTTGGCCGACGTCGACTATGGCGACAAGTCTGCTTGGTCGTTTGATTTGTGTTTGCTGCTGGCAGCGGTGGCAGTGGCAATATCGGATGTTATTCCTCGCCATTGGCTATAGTTCAAATTTTTTTTATCAGACGATCAATGACGTACTAGACGGTATTTTAATTTAAGAACATGTGTACCAATTTGCTGTTATTTTTAACATAACGTAACGAACCTGACCGACCGAATGAACGAACCAACGAAATGTTTCAAATATCACAACTGTCTGCCGGTGCTAATACGGCTATGATCCAGGATATATGGTACATGGGCTGTAGGGCGGCTGCATATACAGCAGGCGATAAAGGTATAAGGTCATTCATTTGTTGCTCAAATCAACAAAGTTTGTTATAATGTAAGCGGGCAAGGCAAAGGCGTTACAACAAAGCTAAACAATCTTATAATTGTTGCTTTAGAAAAGAAATCTAAGAAATTCAACTACTATTTCTCAACCTCAAGTATGTCTCATTCACGAGGTACCGGGCTATGAATTTCAAGGATTACAGCACAATTTGAAAAATGTTTTATATACCCTCCACCTTAGGATGTTATATGCACTTTGTCATTCCGTTTTTAACGCCTTGAAATATTCAACGGAAACCCCATAAAGTATATACCCTGGTAAAATTCTAAGACTATTTAGCCATGTCCGTCTGTCTGTTGAAAGCAGAGCACGAAATGAGCTAAGAGGTTAAAATTTTCCGTAATGGATCGGAGGGGATTGAAAGTGGGCGAAATCGGCCCAGAGGGAAAAATACCCTAACAAGGACTGAAAATACACCCTAATATTTGGATAATTTTAAGTTTTTTTTTTTAATTTCTGCTTTATATGCACTTGATATTTATTGTATAAATTCCTCGTGTAGCTTGAAAGCACAAAACAATAAATAAAAGATTTAGCTGTCGAAATGGGGCAAAAGGGGATAAAAATAGTATCAATGATGCGACAACAGCTAGAATCATGAAATTTGCGAAAAAACGTAAAATAGAGGAATTTTTGAAATTTGTACTTTTGGGAAAAAAGGGATAAATGTAGTACCAATGATACTCGGTGCGTACGTCCCTCTAACTGAGTAATTGAGTAAATTGCGTAAATTGAGATTCGTAGTTTTAAGGGATATAATTGAAAAAGAGGGATAAAAATGATACCATTCAAACCGCTGAATACACGTGTATACATTCAACTGACTATATAAAAGGTGGTTAAATTTTAAGGCCGATGTTGATTTTGAATAAAACACAAATTATTTAGGAAATCATTGCAATTTCTTTATATTATGATAATATTGGTATGGTTCAATTATGTATGGAACAAAATATCGGCCAAATGGCCGCCGCGACATCTGCAGCACACCTCCATCCGATGGTCAAAATTTTCGATGACGCTGAGGCATAATTGAGGTTCTATGCCGTTAATGTGCCGAATTATCTCATGCTTTAGCTCCTGAATTGTTGCTGGCTTATCGACGTACACCTTTTCTTTCAAATAATCCTAAAGAAAGAATTCCAACGGTGTCAAATCACTTGATCTTGGCGGCCAATTGACATCGAGATCTGTCGATATTCGCATCTTTGACACTAATTAATCGACTGTATCTAGAATCTGACTGAGTAGACCCGGAATATCAAAAAAAGCTTTTCCAAATCCGTACTTTTAAGGAAAGAATTAAAAAAATAAAACTGGTATCCAGCAAACGGTTGTAGCTATAATCGTGAATTTAGATGTGTTCATTATACCTTAAATATATTGGATCTTCAATTGTAATTTTCCTATCAAAATGGGACGGATATTTGGGCTGAGTGAAAATTCAAACGAAAAAACTAAAACAAATGAGCGTTGGCACGGCAGAAGTATTGCTGGGTAACTATACCTGCATATACACATACTTACATATGCAACTCAATGAGATGCTTGCAAGATGGCATGTGTACTTTATTACTTGGTGCGAGTTTTTAAACGTAAATTCAGCAAGTGAGTTGTGCTTCTCGTTCGTTTGTGAGAATCATTTCCTTATAGAGGCCGGGTTTGATGTTGAAAAGTCGCTGCGAAGCCACTTGAAAAGACTTTTGACATGGTCGAAATCATGATCGTGGTAGTCTGCAGCCAAGTAATAAATGTAACCATGCCATTTGTAAATAAATTTGCATTCTATTAAATATAGATGCAAAATGGTCTTGAGCCAGGACAATATCCCAAATCAAATATTGATTACAGAACAAAAAAATTCAAACGAAAAAACTAAAAAAAATATATAATAATTTTGGTTATTTCAATATATTATACTATATATTATACTATATATATCGAAATAATACTTCAAGCCAATACAAAAAGTAAATATTTATAAGACAGAAATCTTCAAAAAAGCTTAAATACCATAAATATTAGTAAATAGTGGGTGATACAATTGGTTGTACTACCAACCTATTTTAGTACAAAAGGACAATATAACCAACTTCATAATTCAACACGGATCGGCTTAGAATCACCAGCTGAATCGATTTAACGATGTCTGGCTGTCCGTCCGTCTGCTGTCCATCTAAGCTTGTTCGCACTCTACAGGTCGCAGTTGTGGTCCGATTGTCATGAAATTTGGCAGAAGTTTCTTTTTTTATCCAAGGACGATTAGTATTGAATTTGAAGAAAATCGGTTTAGAGTTAGATATAGCCTCCATACAAATATCCCTACAATTTACACTCCAACTGCTCCAGAATACACATTTTACACGAGATAATGACCAAATTTTCAGGATCGTGTTATATTTGAACTAGAAACAGCTCACAGGAAAGAGGATCACATGGGTCTAGGTTTTGATATAGCCCCCATACAATTGTACCTCCGATTTACAGCATTGCTGCTCTAAAATGTACATTTTACATCGGATCTTGATCAAATTTTCCACACAATGTTACATTTATACTAGAAACACGAATTTTGAAAGCCAGTTATATAGGCCAATGTTTTGGTATAGCCCCCATTCAAATGGGCACCAGTTTACACTATTATCGCTCTTGAACCCACATCTTACATTGGATCATGAGAAAATTTTGCATATCATGTTATATTTCAATAAAGAATGGATACTTTGAAAGTGGCCCGCTTTTTAATGTAGCGCCCTTACAAATGGGCCCCTATTTTAATTATTTCCTAGCTAAGACCCACATTTTACAGCGGAAGTTTTTCAAAATTTGCAAATCATATTATATTTCAAATAAGAATACATTCTATGAAAGTCAAATAATCCCCATACAAATTGGGCCCCATTCTACTCTATTACATCTTTAGAACCCACATCGTGCATTGGATCTCGATATAATTGTGCATATCATGTCATATTTCAACTAAGAATACCTACTTTGTAAGTGATGTACTATATGGAATAACTTTTTAATGCAGCTCCCTTACAAATAGCCCCATTTTAATTTTTACCCCTCAAGGACGCAAATTTTACATCGGTTTTTTTTAATTTTTGCAGATTATATTATAAATCAACTAAGAATACATACTATGAAAGTCAAATATATGTGTCCATTCTTTGGAATTACCCCCATTCTACTCTATTACAGCTCTAGAAACTTCGTCTTTCATCGGATAATGATATACTTCAACTAGGAATACCTACCGTGAATGATAAATATATAGGCCCATGTTTTGGACCAGGCCCAGGCAGTTGTTATAGACCGCCTTTCTAATGTCGGTCCGATTCATCCTATTACTACTTTATAATTTGCAATTGTCTGCCGGAAAATTGGATCAATTATCATATTATTTACCATATTCGTTAAATTTGACTAAAGATGAATTTATAGTAATCTGTATAATTTATATGAACTACATAAAATTGCTCCCATGAAATACCTGGGTTTATTAATAAAAGCGAGCTATATAGGGTATTCATCCTTATTCTATTTGGCGTCGGCAATATCAACGGCAATTTCAAGGCAACAGCAACTCAAATCGAAGACAACATCAATTCTATGCTAATTTGGTATTCTGTAAGAGTATTACGACGCAGTTGCCTGTTTATCGAAAATGTCAATAACATACAGCACACATATCTAATGTTAGAGTCAGCTGATTCATTTTATTTCTTGTTTTTGATGAAATATATGTAAGTTATGTGCTATTTTCGTGGGAAAAAGTTTGTTTGTAAAAAAAAGTTTAAATAAAAATGTTTTTTCTATCCGATTCGGACTCATCGAGTGACGAAGAAAACAAAAAAAATTAATATTGGAAAGAAGACTGCTTAGACAGAAATCTTCCATTTTTAATTTGCCCGATGAGAAGTAAGGGACATATTTTAGTCATAATTTCCTAAGTAATCAATTTTTTATTCCTTTTTAAGATTTGAAAGTTATTTTCGGCTGAATAAACCTTCATTTAAATATGTTTTGGAAATAATAGAGCCTCATTTAAAAAAAGGGACAAGATCAACAATTGTTCCAAACACAATAAAATTGTAGATGATGATGGTAAAGATGCTATTGATGGTACTGATGCTACTGATGTTGTTGCAGCATCTTTGCTACTGATGGTGGGAGCTGTTTCCTGTAAATAATAAAATATTAAAGGGCCGCAAGTAATTGCTGAAATATGTCTTACCAATTCAAGTAATTCCGATTAGCACACATCAACACTGTCTTCAGTGTTTGGAACTCCTTGAACCATACCCTCTGGACTTATTTGTTTTTCGAACTGCAGCAAATTTGCCACAGCTTCCTCCAAGGGGCTCAGCATTTGCTGCTTAAATACACCACCTCCAGTAGCTTTGCTTTCTTTGAATTTTCGGCCCCTCCAAATCTGTAGAAAGAATTCCATCAAACAGCATAGTTTTTAACCAAACTATTTACCTTACATTTTGCCATCCAGCACCAGATCTAATTGGGGGTCCATGAGAATTTACCACAGTGGCAATACTCTCCCACTGTTCATTAAAATTATTAGGAACAGTGCCCTTGTGAAATCCTCTGGCTAGTGATGGATTCTTTTCTAGCTCTTCCACTAGCTTCTCGAACTGGCGTTTATTTGTTATTTTAATTTTTTCCATTTAATTTTCTAATGAAATCAAAATGAACGTAAACAATACATTGAAGGCAACACTAAAATGGCCGACGCCAAAATCAAAGCCAATTGAAAACAACGGCGTCGCCAATTTTTCTTACAGAATACCAAACTTAATTTAACAGTCATCGAAATACGGCAATATTGCCAACGGGAATACGAAATTGAAACAAAATACAAAAAACGACGTCGTCTTCTGTTGACTACGCCAAATAGAATAAGGGCGATTATATAGTCTTCTCCGCCCGACTTTAGCCTTTCCTTACTTGTTCTAGGTGCAGTCGTTGTACCATTTTTATCCCTTTATTCCCGAATTTTGTGCTTCTAGCTGTTTTCGTTTGATAGGTACCATTTTTATCCCCTTTTGCCCCATTTCACCCCCTACGAATATGAATCACTTTATGGTGCACTTTTTTGATATAGGGGGTATACACATACGCAATATCATGTATGTACAAGTAGACATGTTGAAAAACATGCTTAAATACTCTAAGAGATAAGGGTTTATTATGGATATTTTCAGTCCCTCTGGACCGATGTCGCCCAGTTACAATCCCATCAGATCTACGACTATAAGACGCATTTATGAAAAATTTGGACGTCCTAGTTCCTTTCGTTTAGCTGGTAGCGTGCTTTCAACAGACGGACGTACATGGCTAGATCGTCTTACAATTTTATGACGACCAAGACTATATATATTTTATAGGGTCTGAGGTCGATATTTCAAGGTGTTGCAAACGGAATGACAAAGTTAGTAAAGGGTGATTTTTTAAGAGCTTGATAACTTTTTTTTAAAAAAAACGCATAAAATTTGCAAAATCTCATCGGTTCTTTATTTGAAACGTTAGATTGGTCCATGACATTTACTTTTATAAGATAATTTCATTTAAATGTTGACCGCGGCTGCGTCTTAGGTGGTCCATTCGGAAAGTCCAATTTTGGGCAACTTTTTCGAGCATTTCGGCCGGAATAGCCCGAATTTCTTCGGAAATGTTGTCTTCCAAAGCTGGAATAGTTGCTGGCTTATTTCTGTAGACTTTAGACTTGACGTAGCCCCACAAAAAATAGTCTAAAGGCGTCAAATCGCATGATCTTGGTGGCCAACTTACCGGTCCATTTCTTGAGATGAATTGTTCTCCGAAGTTTTCCCTCAAAATGGCCATAGAATCGCGAGCTGTGTGGCATGTAGCGCCATCTTGTTGAAACCACATGTCAACCAAGTTCAGTTCTTCCATTTTGGGCAAAAAAAAGTTGGATATCATCTCACGGTAGCGCTCACCATTCACAGTTACGTTACGATTCGCATCATCTTTGAAGAAGTACGGTCCAATGATGCCACCAGCCCATAAACCGCACCAAACATTGCTCTTGCAATGCTTCTGGCTGATATTCACTCCAAAATCGACAATTCTGCCTATTTACGTACCCATTGAGCCAAAAATGAGCTTCGTCGCTGAACACAATTTCTTTCTTTCTGAACTTTCTTAACAGAGCACGCATTTTGATAATAAAATTCAATGATTTGCAAGCGTTGCTCGTTAGTAAGTCTATTCATGATGAAATGTCAAAGCATACTGAGCATCTTTCTCTTTGACACCATGTCTGAAATCCCACGTGATCTGTCAAATACTAATGCATGAAAATCCTAACCTCAAAAAAATCACTCGTTATATATACACCCATCCTGGAGGTGGAGGGTATAGAAATGTCACAATTTTTCTAATATGGTAATAAACTTCTATGTAAAGTTGACAGTCTATAATCCGCCGGTAATACTGAGGAATGCTCTCCGGCCGAACTTATCACCTTTTTAGTTGTATTTTTTTCGAGACGCCTCAAGATTGCAAAATATCCCCTAAAGAAAAATGGAAATGAGAAATAAGTTTTATAACTAGAAACTGAACTTATATTTATTCCCTCTGCTGTATACCATACGGCCTTGTAAAGACATACCTTAGATTGGGCCATGAAAAATATTTGCAGAGAATGCCGTTTCAAAATGACATTTGATAACGGTTTGAACTGAGATCGTTGACGAGCAAAACAATTTGGAATACGCTCAATATCTTGATTTTTATGTGATTTTTAAACCCTCGCCCAAAATAGAAGAATGGAGATGGCAAAAGTAGGAGATCTTGGAAGAGATATGAATCATAATTTGAAACCAGATGAATCTTAATAAAATATGCCAAATTTTATTTTTGGTTGAAAACTAAAAAAATTATTTTGTTTGAACACGACCACGACCCAATTTACGATACAATCACACATAGAAGTGGTGGCACTTTGTCGCTTGTTTTTGCTGTTTTGGTAGGTGGCATTTGGGGTCGTTGGGGTCTCAACACAGCAATTTTTAGCATATCGTGGTAAGTGCGGCTGACGACGCCGCTAAACGCCATACCCGCTACCTTGACTGTTCCCACTGAATACTGACTGAGATCCGCCTCGTTGCGGATATTGTTCAGGTGCGCTTACAGATTGCCAACTTTAACGGATTTAAATGTTTTTGTTACTGTTGTGATTGCTGGCCTCTGTTTGTTGTTGTTGGTGCTCTTGCATTTTGCATTTCCATGTGAGCTGTTTGCTGGCCAACATTGGACAAGGCTAGTGACTGTCGATTGTCTGTGGGCTGTTGGCCGGTGTGACTAGCCGCGTCGTGCTGTATTTAGTGCCGGTTTGGTGTGAACATTTTTTAGCTGCTGCAGTTTTTTGTCAGTCGGCCGGTCGGTCGGTCGTTCGCTGTTCGTACACAGTGAGTCTGGTGGCTGGCTGGCTGGCTGGCTGGTGGCCACTAGCTGGCTGGTGGCCACTAGCTGGCTGGTGGCCACTAGCTGGCGGTATGTATGTAACTGCGAGTGGAATGTAGCGACACAAATAGTTTCGTTTAATGCAATATTTATTTATATTGTATAACATACATATTTACGTACGTCGTACGATTTTTATATCTCTGGTATTTATTATAGGCACCTAGGAACAATATTAAGTCTCTCAGGCACTCTCAGACACACACGCACACACTATTGTTTGTATAGCATTGCTCATTGCAAGATTGTACGTAGGTATGTGCATACAATTTATGTGAAAAGATCCAAACACTGGCGATCAAAACTATAGCTATTCCGCTAAAGACAATGATTTATATATATTATTTTGATGAGTTATTTTTGGTTAATTGGGAAATATTTAAAATTTTAAATGTGTATCTATGATTTTAGTTAAAATTAAATAAACAACATATCTGTGGCCATTACAGGACGTGGAGGTAAACAATGTCATGTCGATCTTCTATTACTAGTAAACGCGTTTAAATTAAATTTTAAAATTTGTTGATTTGTATTAGCAGAGCACAACTGATAGATTATTATTTGTATTTTTTGTCCAGATTTGTTTTCTATTCCTATTCTATGGCGATCTGACTATATACCCAGCAAAAGGAGAGCACCCAAAGAAGTGAAAAAGATATTCATCTTATGATTCGGAAGTAGTGAAGATTGGGATCTTCACCAATGAATTTAACATGGAGTTGTCATAGGGGGGATGTCCTTGACTTTAAAAGACTTAAAAGTTATTTCAAAGTAGCTGCAAAGGAACCACTTTTTCACTAGTTTAAAAAATCGGGGCTAGAACAACGAACTTTCTGGTTGCTACTACGACACTCTAACCATCTCAGCTATCCTCTGCTGAATAACTAATAAGTAACCCATTTTGTTCGCTTGAATTGACAATAGGAAACTTAACAAAATATTTATTTAGTATGATTTAATATATAATGCAAATTAATATTAAAATAAATTACCATTAAATAAATTAACCCTTCCTAATTTTACTGATACTATTTAGTATTAATAAAAAATAAGTAAAAACGGAGTTAAGGTCGGCCGGGCCGAACTTTATATACCCTCCACCATTGATTGCATTCCACAGAGGATGTCGATTTTCGTAAAAGTGCAGGAAAATGTATTTTTTTTTATATAGCCAAATCAAAACAAATACAAATATTAAAAAAAAAAAATAATTTTATAAATAAATATAATATTTCAATTATTTCAAACCACAAGGCTACCAATACGTCAATTCAAAAAATAAATATTCTTCTATTTATATTTTCAAAAAGCTTGAATACCATATATATTGGTTAATTCCTACCCACGACGTTTCTACCCAATTAGAATTTCATCATTCTAGCTGTAGTCGTTTAGTTAGTACTATTTTTATCCCTCTGTACCATTGTATCCCTTGAAAATACGTATTTCGAAAAATCCTTTTATTTTCCGTGTCTACGCAGTCAGAGGAATGTATACTCCGAATTTCATGACTCTAGCTGTGGTCATTTGGTTGGTACTATTTGTACTCCCTTTTTCATTTTAACCCCAAGAAGTACGAATTTCGAATAATCCGTTTATTTTGCGTGTCTACGAAATCAGAGGAATGTATACACCGAATTTCATTCTCTAGGTGCAGCCCTTTGGTTGGTAAAATTTTTATCTCTCTATTCCCATTTTTATACCCCTTAAAAGTACTAATTTGGAAAAAATACTTTTATTTACTAAATACTATTATGTATCTACTCTATTAGAGGAATTTCGAGTTTCTAGCTGTTGTCGTTTAATATGTACCATTTTTATCCCTTTGCCCCATTTCACCCCCTACAAAAAAGAATCACTTTATAGTGCACGTTTTTGTTTCGGGGGAATGCGCATTCCCGATATCAAGTAAGTGCAAGCAGTCATATTGAAAAACATGGGGTTATGGGTTATTATGGGTATTTTTAGTCCTTGCGAGGGAAAAATATTTCCCTTTGGGCCGATTTCGCCCCGTTTCAATCCCAACAGATGTACGACTATAAGACGCATTTACGGAAAATGTGAACGTTCTAGCTGCTTTCGTTTAGATGCTAGCGTGCTTTCAACAGACGGACATGGCTAGATCGTCTTAGAATTTTATGACGATCAAGAATATATATACTTTATAGGGTCTCAGGTCGATATTTCAAGGTGTTACAAACGGAATGACAAAGTTAGTATACCCCCATCCTGGAGGTGGAGGGTATAATGAAATATGTGAAATACTGCAATAAACTTGTATTTTTTAAGCAAAATATTTTAAATTGTTAAAAATATACAAAATTAAACATTGTTTATTTATAAAAGTAATTTAAAAACAAGTAAGGAAAGGCTAAAGTCGGTCTTGGGCGACTGTATGATACCCTAAAATTACTTCAATTGAAGAATCTTGGTTAAGGTATGTGGTTTCTACAGCGGTTAAATCTGAACCGATTTGAAACATTTTTACCACAGATGTTTCTAGTTGAAATATGAGCTGTTGTGCCAACTTTGATCAAAATCGCTTAAACTATGTGGTTTCTAAAGCAATGAAAGTCATATCGGGAGCGACATTTGTATGGGAGCTATATATAAATCCGAGCCGATTTGACCCATTTTCACCAGAAATGTTTCTAGTTGAAATATAAGGTGTTTCGCCAAATTTGAAGAAAATCTGTTAAAATTTACGGTTTCTAGGCCGGAAAATATCAAATAGGGGGCGAAATTGGTGGCTATATCTAAATCTGAACCGAGTTAACCCATTTTCACCACATATGTTTCTAACTTAGATACATGGTGTTTTGCAAAATTTGATCAAAATCGCTTCTAGATCAGAAAAAGCCAAATCGGGAGCAACATTTGTATGGGGGCAATATCTAAATCTGAACCGATTTGTTTCAAATTAAATAGCGTCCGTCGTCGAAGTGTAAAAACCGTCTCTGTCAAGTTTCGTTAGAATCGGACAATAATTGCGACCTGTATCGTGATTACAAAAATAGACGGACCGACAGACAGACGGACGTAGCTAAATCGATTCAAAAAGTGATTCTATGTCGATTGGTATAATAAACAATGTGTCTATGTCGCTTCCTTTTGGGCGTTACAAACAAATGCACAAAGACATATGGCAGAAATTCAAAAAAAATTAAAATTGGAAAGTGGTAAATGTGTATATATTTTCTTTATGGCAACACTCCAAGCAATCAAGAAAATATACTGGAGAAAATTAGGTGGCAACACCACAAGCCTGAATGGTACTTAAACTTTGCGGTTCAAAAAAAGTGGGATTAATTTTGATATAAAGCAGTTTTACAAATTAATTAAAATCAAGTCTTAAAAAGAAAATAATAAAGTAACTATATTTTGAAAATTGACGGCAAGAGTTAGTAGTTGAAAAATTATATTTAACATTTTATGATTATTTTGGTCTTGTAAGTATTCATAGGTATTGTAAGTTTGTGATTTGTAGAGAACGTAATCTATAAATGTCGTGGACCAAAAGTTATATGACTCAACTTGACTCAAAGTGTAAATGTGAAAGGGTTCATCTGAGGTTGTAGATTATGGTGGAATTAATATCTCGTCAGCATTTTTCGGCAAACTCCAAAAATTTTCATTTTATTTTAGCACAGTTTTTGATTAGCCATAGACATATATATGATTATAACTCTGAATTAGTTTTGTGTACGAGACCCATCAATATTTTATTTAAAAGGTAGTGAAAGTACCTTTAAAATGGTATACAACAGCATTCACCTTTTTGTACACATGTATACATTTTACTTTATTTCTTGAAATAATTATTTAAATTGCAGTTTAAAGTATACTATTTGTATGCTATATTTTGCTTTTGTAATAATGTTTAGAAAAACTCATTTTGTCAAAATAAACAACTCTTCATTCTTTTAAGCTTTCATAAAATTTTGTTTTTGGTCACCCTGTACCAATACAGGGTGATAATTATGTTGGTTATATATTGAGTTTATATGGGAGGTGGTAGTGGGCGTGATCCGATCGGCCCAATTTTATTTTTATTTTTTGCTTATGATATGTCTAGCAAATGTGCAAAATTACAAGATTGTATCTTTATATTTCGAATTTATGCCATAAAAAATGGATTTGGGGCCAGTGTGCATTGGTGAAATACAGCTGCACACAATCGATAATGTGCTTAAAAATTGGACCGATCGTGTAGGCTACTGCATGGCCAGCTGAGGCAGCCATTTGAATGAAATTATTTTCCATTATTAACGGAAGGATTGTACTTTCAAATAAAAAAAGAAATTTGAGAAAATATTCAGTAGTTTTTTATAGCATTTTCAAAAAAAAAAAGTTATTTGGCGGACCCTTTATATAAAGTTTGGCCAAAATCGGTTAAACATTTGGGGTATATCTACATCTTAACCGATTCACTTTCAGCATAGGTGTTGTGTCAATTTTAAAGAAATTCTATATGTGTTTTATAGAGCGGAAAAAGTCAAATCGGGAGCGACATTTGTATGGGGGTTATATCTAAATCTGAACGGATTGTCCTCAAATTAAATAGCGTTCGTCCTTGATCCACATAACTTACTCGTGTCAATTTTTGTTAAGATCGCACTGTAATTACGACCTGTAATTTGATTACAACAATAGATGGACAGACGGACATTGCTAAATCGACTGAGAAAGTGATTATGAGGCGATCTGTAGAATAAACGATGGGTCTAACTCATTTCCTTTTGGGTGTTACAAACAAATGCACACTCTCGTGGAGTGTATAAAAAGTTTTCCCGAGCCACGATTCGAACCTGAGACCTTCTGGGTGCAAAGCGGATATGTTGCCTCTAGTGAAAAACTCATTCCCATTCACTTGTTAAAATGCTATTCGTAAGATATTAACTTATTATCGACTTTTTGCGAAGTTGTTTTAAAGAACTTCTTCAAAAGCGGGAAATATGCAAATTTTATTTTGAGATGCGATTAAAATGTGCTTCCTACGGAAGTACTTCCATTTTTTGCTGAGCTAATAGTAGTTCATTTTAAAATTCGAAATAAAATTTGGAAAGATTGGTGCAAAAGCGTTACTTCAATAACAAGTTATACGCACTAACAACAGAAAAGGTGTCATTTTGAAATAGTGACAACATTATTTCGCCTTTAATTTTTTCTTTTCTTCCTGAAGGTGAAAATTTATTTTATTTGTCGTGAATAAGACATAATTTAGATGAGTTTAATGCCCATCTTGAATCATTTTAGTCAACGGACTCCGCCTGTAGGTCCTCTACAAAATTTACCAGTTTTTCAATGCAAAAAAAAAATTTGCTCAAATTCTCGAATCGCAAATCATCATTTACAAAATTTTTTGTGTCTTCTAACCCCATGTGCTGACTTCTTAGTTAAGAAGTATTGCCACATCTCTGCGGCAAATTGGTAAGACATTCCAGAATTTGGAATATATTTTTCCCACATGGCAATTTGGGTATTTGGTTGGTAGAAAATGCAAAAACTTGTAAGCCATTATTTTCGAAGACATTTCATTATGATGCCTCCATTTTTGCAGATTTTACGCTATGTTCAATATGAATTTGTTTTTCTAAAAAAATATACTTTTTTATTAAATTTGAAATCAGTAAATAATTTTAGTTTCGGCAATTATTTCAAAATGTGGAGGGTCATATCAGATCCCACATCAGCTAGGGATTCAAATCATCTAGAGAAAAACTATGAGAAGTTTCGTCTTTTTTCGTTCAAATGTTTGAATTTGAAAGCACTGTGAGTCAGAAAAAAAAATTGGGAGTCTTGAAGCATGATACAAAGATTGGATAATAGCCTAAGTGTTTCGAGCTGAGGGATCTTATGTAGTTTTGGAACTATGTTTTTTGGCTCCTTATTCAACTATTTTCGTTCTTAAAATAGGCAACCCTTATTGTGGATGTATCCCATTCCTGAGATTCATATTTGTAATTCAGACTTGTAGTCTTTGGTGGGGCCAAAATTCCAAATACCCCCCATTGGTCGCTTCAGTTTTGTCCTCCGCTGTACATTATGTAGGTTCCCAATCATTTGGCAGAGTGAAGGCTTGTGTATTCGTCGTGGGTTTTAATATAGCACTCGTAACATACGTCCGTACGTACGTACGCTACACACATGGGTAGCTCTTTTTTATCTGTGGGTAACTATGCGTATTCTTTGGCCACCACAATAACAATAACAACAATAATAATAATAGCATGTGCAAGTTATCGAGTTCAAGTTGGT
Organism: Polietes domitor; assembly: GCA_947397865.1. NCBI lineage: Eukaryota > Metazoa > Arthropoda > Insecta > Diptera > Muscidae > Polietes > Polietes domitor. Next base: position 102,545,583 of record OX377621.1, on the reverse strand, counting down.
GGTATGTCGTGTGTTATGTGTCCGCGTGTATGCGTATTTCTCAAGGTGTAACCCCTGGTTTTTGAGAAGCTAATGACGGTGTTCGTACTCTTTTTTGTTGTTACGATAATTTTGTTATTTTCCTCCCATTTTTGTGTTTTTTGTTACTGTGCCATAAAAGTTATATTTACTTTTTGTGTACAGTGGTAATTGTGCAATTGGCAGCATGGCTATAATTCAAAAATGACTTCATAACTTTTGATTTAGAGAAGCAGGATAATCGATGTAAGTGTTTCAGAGTGTTATTTAATAATCAGGAACCTAGACATAGTCAAGGGAATAATATCACTATTCAAACATATATAAATATGATTTGTATTCGGCTTCGTAATAATAAGATTTGTCCCCTCCCCCCGTGAAAACCATTAAAGACACATATGTTTGAAAGCTCGAATCGAATTCTGAACCGATTTACCCCAGTTTCTTATCAAGCAGTTTGAGTATAAATATAAGAAATAAAATTTAATTTCCTTGTAAATCAAATATGCTTTCACGTAAGTAATTGAATACGATTCGAGTAGTTTTTTTCAGGATGCGATTCATAATCAATATTTTTTCGCCTAATATACTATTTTCAAATATCCAGGCTTATTATGCGCAAACTTTATTGATTTAGGATGTAATTTAGATTTAGGAGTAATTTTTTTCAGGATGCGATTCATAATCAATATTTTTTCGCCTAATATACTATTTTCAAATATCCAGGCTTATTATGCGCAAACTTTATTGATTTAGGATGTGTAAGATATCGTAGATGTCATAGTCAGTGCGGTTAGTTTTTCCCCTCCCCTAGCTGGGTTTAAACAGATTCCATCATCATACAGCATTCTAATTTTGAATCATTCTAATAAATTTTGATTAAAACGAAGATAGTCATAGCGAAAGTTGTTCGATTTGACATGGGATGAATCACCGAGAATGACTTCGACTTAGAAACTATGCAGATGTGCTGTTCCATCGAAACCAGATCAGTCAGAAATGTACTTGCACATTTCTAGTGAATCACATATAGTGTACGAGGGTTGTTCGATAAGTCTGTGATAAATGTACCCTGGAATATCAAATGTCCCTAATTAAAATAAGTTTAAAACCCCAGCATCCATTTCTGAAAAATTCAATTTTTCCTTCTTTTCTAAGATATAACGACGTGTATATTAGGGGTGTTAATTTTATACAATTTTTGATTTTCAAAAACGTGTAGTTAAGAAAGTGGTGGAATGCTTTGCCTTTCTCAGATATATTTTCATTTTTGTGATAAAATTTAATTTAGCTCGGTAAATTGTCAAAAAAAAAAATTGTACGACTGCTACTAAACCACTGGTTCTAAGTGAAAGAGACATTCGTAACATTTGTAACCCTCATAATTACCTTAAATTGAAGGTATTAGTCGCCTCGATTGGGTTCTTACTTACAAAATTTAATTTAGCTCGGTAAATTGTCAAAAAAAAATTGAACGACTGCTACTAAATTCATAAATGCAGCGCATTGCGGTGGCGGAAAGAAGATAAGGTATTAGAAATAGGAAAGAGGGAGAGGTGTTTGTTGATTATTGAAAATCTAAATCTATGGAATTCTAAAAAAAAAACTTTCAAAAAAGTCTCATTTTATCGGTTTATCCAAAAGGGGCCACAACATTATTGCGTTTGTTTCTTGTATATTGGTTTATTTATTTCTTTTTTCGTAAAGAAGGCACAATTTATATGTGATTTACGGCTTTTTTATAAGAAGAGTAAATTTGGCTTTGTAAAAATAATAAGATATGATGGCTACAAATGTTTTGAATTTGACTTTTGCATAGAAGTAGACTATTCCTAAAGGCTGGAAAAAATAATTTTGTTAACAATTTTTTTTTGAAGAAACCCATAATAAATTACCAAAACCAAAACTTACTTCGTATGAAGAAATTACTTCATCGAATAGCTGAAATTCGAATGTATTACATTTAAAACTCTTGGAAAAAATTATTTTGTGGTATTTTTCATAGCAAACATTATATCGAGGAAAATAATGTAGGATCTATGAATAAATTTAGAAGATATTATTGAAAAAATTCATGAATTTCTAAATTTATTGTTAAAAAATACTGAATCCCAAAATGGGGAATGGACCAAAATAGTATTAAGCTGATATATGTTTAGAATTGAGTTGGTTTTTCTTGTAAAAACTTCTGCTTCATTTTAGTTCCCTCTAAATTTATATCTCACTTTTTTACTGTGAAAAACATATTCAATATTTACTCGTGCATATCACATTTTTCCTCAAAAAGTTAAATTTGGGTAAATTGGGTTGAAGCAAAATTATAAGCTATCCTTGTTCTCAGCCATCAACATTGTATAGGATTACATGGTTCACATTTCAAATTAGAATCGGCTATAAAAAAGTACTGATTATTTTTTTCAAATTTCTAGTTTTGTTGGAAAGGTTGAACTTTGTCATTTAATAATGCAACTCAATATCATTCAAATGACTGGCTCATACCAAGACTGGCTCGGCAGTACCTCATCCGATCAACCCAATTTTGCAGAACTGCCCAAACTCCACACAGTAACTCGTTGTGGATGCATTGGCTTCTCAATAGTCACGTGTGACCAATTTGGCTTATTGACATAGCCACCGAGTTGAAAATGAGCTTCATGAAGGCTGAACTGAAGTGATCGCCACTTCTCGAAAAATTGACACCTAAATTTCTTACAGTTTGCGTTAAAGGCTCGCTACTTTGGAAGACAGTTGTTAATGGTAAATAATATGATAATTGATCCAATTTTCTGGCAGATATTCCGAGTAAAGTAAATATAACATGATCTGGAGAATTTGATCAAGATCCAATGACAAATACAGATTATACAGCGGTAATAGGATGAATCGGACGGATATTTGAAGGGGGCCTGTGCCAAAACATGGGCCAATATAGTTCTCCTTCACGGTAGGTATTCCAAGTTGAAATATATCACGATCTGCAAAATTTGATCAGGATTCGATGTAAGATGTAGAGCTGTAATAGAGTAGAATGCGGGTTCCATTTGGGTTATACCAAAGTAAAGATTCATATATTTGACGCTCATAGTATATTATAAAAATCTGCAAAATTAGTAAAACTTCGGATGTAAAATGTGGGTCATAGAAAAGTAATAATAAAAATGGGGCCCCGTTTGTAAGGGCGCTACATTAAAAAGTAGTCTCATATAGATCACTTTCAAAGTAGGTATTCTTGGTTGAAATATAAAATAATCTCCGAATTTGTATCGAGATCCAATGTACGGTGTGGATTCTAGAGCTATAATAGAGTAGAAATTGGGTTCCATTTTGTATGGGGGTTATACCAAAATATTGACCCATATATTTGACTTTCATAGTATGTATTCTTAGTTGAAATATTATATAATTTGATATACTTCCGATGTAAAATGTGGGTCATAGAGAGATAATAATACAAATGGGGGCCCATTTATAAAGGCGCTACATTAATTGTTGAAATATAACATGATCTGCTAAATTTTATCAAGATCCAATGTAAGCTGTGGGTTCTAGAGCGATAATAGTGTAAACTGGGATCCTATTTATATGGGGGCTATACGAAAACGGTGACCTATATAGTTGGCTTTCAAAATATGCATTTCTAGTCCAAATGTAACATTGTGTGAGAAATTTTATCAAGATCACATGTAAAATGTGTATTCTAGAGCAGTAATAGTGTAAATTATAGGGATATTAGTATAGAGGCTATATCTAAATCTGAACCGATTTTCTACAAATTCAATACCAATCGTCCTTGGCCAAGAAAAGTAACTACTGCCAAATTTCATGACAATAGGACCATAATTGTGACCTGTAGAGTGCGAACATGCTTAGATGGACAGCAGACGGACGAACAGATCGTTAAATCGTTTCAGCTGGTGATTCTAAGCCGATCCGTATACTTAAAAGTGGGTCTAGCTCAACTATTTCTTGGTTGTACAAACATTTGGTGGAAAACTAACTTATAATACCCTAGTCCACGAAGTGGTGTAGGGTATAAAAATAAAAATGAATGTTTTAAGTCAAAGTAATCGGTAGTTCAAATTTAAAATTTTAAATGGCCCACCCTATATACGAATGATTAAATTTACATTAATCTTAGATAATGTATTTACAGTCTAATAATAGTTAAGAAATAATTATGTAGAGAAGAATTGGGCAAGCCTTTAGTTGCAGAATTTTAATTAAAATATTATTCGAAGAACAAAGTAGGACACCCTAAGTCCAATCAGCAGGCACCTTCGGCATTTAACAATTGCCTCAGCAAATGTGGCTTGTTTGTTTGATTTTAACAAGACGACTCATCTTCTACCATCTGTGCCATCAGAGTTATGAGCTCATCGGCATAATTCGCCGGTGCGTCAAAATCCCCATTTACCACTGTACCATGGATGTATGTTTCGAATTTATGCAAATCGCATGCAGTGACAGTAGAGCAAGATTAGATTGTGCTGTAGATCGCCTTAGATAGGTGCGAGTGCGACGGTGTGTGTGTGTGTGTTCGTTTATTTTGAAAATATTTCAAATATTTTAGATTAGTAAGCATTTTGGTGGTGCCGCTGTGATTGCGGTTTCATTCCGTGTTCCGTGGGGTTTCCTATGACGCTAAATACTTGTTTTGACTTGTTGTTGGTCTGCTTCAAGTGCCCCTGTGCCGAGTGAATCATTTGCAAACAATTTCAAAATCTGCTGTAATGCCAACACCTGAATAGTGAGTGTTAGGCAGCCGTTTTAAAGCTAAACAAATGCATATGCTGGGATTGAGCAGAACGAGTTTTCGTGGGGCGGTGGAGTGGGGGTGTGAGGCAGTAGTATGCACACGTCAAAAGCGCACAGCACCTAAGCGTGTAATTCTGCTCTATGACGATTTGGGTCTTTTTGTTTTGACATCTTGGCGTAGCCATGAAACAGAATTTTCCAGCATTCCTTTGTTCCGTTCCGTGCTTTCCGCGCTGTGGAGATTTTCATCAAAGATGAAGCGCTTTAAATATATTTCATTCTTTCAGTTACAGTTGCAACATTTCCGTTGCGCGTTTCGCTTCTTGTTGTTGTAGCTTTTGTTGTTTATTTAATTTGCATACAAAGTGCGTTATAAAGTGTGTTTGTTGGTGTTGTCGCTCTTTGTTTTGTTATATTTTTCAAATAAATTTCTTCAAGAGCAGCAGCAGCAGTCTTGATATGCTGTTTGTTACCTTTTGTTTGGCTCTGATGCTTCTTAGCCAGCCATCATTGCCGGTGTTGTCCATATTCTTTTTTTTTGTTTTGGTTGAAGCTCACTCCCCATTCTCCCTCCAGCTGTCCTTAGCAAACATACATAATTTTCCCATTTTTCTTTTAGTTTTTCACACACTCACACACAGGCACGGACGGACGATCACAAAAAGTAACAAACTTTGGCACAGTGGCTGGAATCAAACTTGTATCTTATAATAATATTTTTTGTACGGAAAATCGCACCACATTTAGATATAGGCCACTACAAATGACGCGCTTAAAGCAAAAGTAGTCTAAGAAACATTACTGAGAACTGAGATAAACGATTTTCAATGTTGGCTGATTTTTCTTCTGTCCTATGGAATTCTATTAAGCATCGAGGAATTTGCTTGCTTTTATCATCGATCCATAGTTGTTCCGCATTGATATTTTGAAACTTTTGAAAGGAAAACTATAACTTGATTAAATTTCATATGCTTAGAGCAGAGGTGTTTTCCAGATGATTTGTTCTTGAAAACAGCACAAGAATTTGCAATTGTATAACTATTGAAAAACATTCTGTGATACCTTAAATAAAAATAAATAAATAAGTAACAATTATAAATCTTGGATATTATAATTGTAACGAAATTTTGAAATTATGTAGTGTCCGAAAATAAGGGCTAATAATTTTAAAAATTTTTTCAACAATGTATTGTTAAATGTTATATTTCAACTAAGAACAACTACTTATTAATAGTGAACTTTAAGTGCCCACTTTTTAATGTAGCTCCCTAACAAATGGCCCTCATTTTTATTATTACCCCTCTTTTATTACCCCACATTTTACATCGGAAGTTTTTCAAATTTTGCAGATTATATTATATTTCAATATTATATTTCAATTCATTTGCTATAACCCAAGTGGGGTTATCGGATCTTGATCAAATTTTGCAGATCATAATACACATATTTCAACTAGGATTTCCTACCGTAAATGAGAACTATGTTGGGCCATGTTTCGGCACAGGCCCCGAGTGTTGTTATAGGCCCCCTTCAAATATCAGTCGGATTCATCCAATTACCGCTGTATAATCTGTATTTGTCATTATATAAATTTTCCAGATCACTTTATATTTACTTTACTCAGAATATCTGCCGAAAAATTGTATCAATTACCATGTTAATTACTATATTCATTAAATTTGACTAATGATGAATGTATAATTTCTATGAACTACAGGAAAGTGCTCTCATGATACACATGAGTTTAGTAATCAAAGCATGGTATATAAGCAGGGAGTGGTGTAGGATATAGCCGACTTTAGCCTTTCCTTACTTGTTTATTTTATACTATTTATCTTATTTATATATTTGTCATATGTTGATTTCTTCCTCAGAAAATTGGCTGATAAACAACTAAGTTACCCGTAATCCGAGATTGTGGAGGTGTCTGAGAAATTTTACAAACAGTCCTGCTGTATCTTTAAAATGAAAAGAATAGATTTTGTTAAATATTTATTCAACTTGTTTCTTTAGATGATATCGGCCAAGAGGCTGCCTCCATTGCTGATAATAATTTGGGGGGTTTTACACCGCATTATCAATCGTTGACACGAACATCGGGCGATAACTTGTCGGATATGCTCTATGAGAGCCTGCACAATGTGCGACTTGTTCGCATAGACCTGTAAGAGAAACAATTCTGGACACAACAAATTAGGGATCTGATCTTGTTGGCCACAGTAAATCGCCACATCGAGATAATAAACGATCCCGAAATGTATCCTACAAATTCTCGCGCGAGATGTGTGTTGGTAGTCTGATATTTTTTGGTCCATAATGTACAAGTATTCCTGAAATCGTCTCACCTCTTGAATGTTTCCCGAAGTAATTTGAAACATCAAAGTTTGGCAGGGTATAATATAATCAGCCCTATCAGATTTAGCCTACCTATATGTTTGGTTAGGCAGTAGTGGTTGACCATCAGGCCCCTCATCGGTACCAACCACTTCGATCCATGTAACATTTTATCTTGCTGGCGTTTATATCATCTTCGTTACTCAGCATTTGTCTAGGTTCGTTAGAGCCAGATTTCACAAAACTCATTTGACTCCATGTCAAACCTGGGGCATGTAAACCTATAATGCCTGAAATACTGCAGCCAACGTAGCCAACTGAAATGTTTCAAGTAAATGAAGGTAAAAACAAGTAGAAAGGGCGATAAGTTCGGCCGGGTCAAACTTTATATACCCTCCACCATGGATTTCCACAATAGCTGTTTTCATAGAAGTAATATTATAGGAAATATTTTTTTAATATAGTGAAACCAAAACGAATACAAATATTGAAAATATAACTTTATAAATAAATACAATATTTTTATATTTATAAGGCAAAACAATACATATGTTTTCATATGGAAATAATACTTCAAGTCAATTAAAAAATAAATATTCGTATATTTATGTTTGCAAAAAGCTTAAATACCATAAATATTGGTGCTACAGTTGGTTGTATTTCCATTCTATTTTTATTCCAAAAGTATAAATTTTGAAAAACCATTATCTGACGTACATAGTGAAAAGAACTTAACTTCATGATTCAACCAATTTTGCCGTAAAAGTAAGAAGTACGAATTTGGTCAGAGGAATGTATACACCGAATTCCATGATTCTAGCTGCGCCCGTTTGGTTGGTACCATTTTTATCCCCTTTTTCCTATTTTACCTCCTTAAGAGTACGACTTTCTAAAATCTCTTTATTTTATGTGTTTACGTAATTAGAGGGATGTACACACCGAATTTCATCATAGTAGCTGTAGTTGTTTAGTTGTACTATTTTAATCCCTCTGTACCCAATGTATCCATTTTTATCCCTTTTTGGCTCTTGTCACCCCTTACGAATAAAAATCACTTTATGGTGCACGTTTTTGTTATATTGGGAATGCGCGTATCCAATATCAAGTAAGTACAAGCAGACATATTGAAAAAATATACTTAAATACTCTAAAATATTAGGGGTTATTGTGGGTATTTGTAGTCGTTGTAAGGGAAAATTTTTTCCCTTTGGGCCGATTTCGCACAGTTTCAATCCCAACCGATCTACGACTATAAGACGCATTTATGGAAAATTTGGACATCCTAACCCCTTTCGTTTAGATGCTAGCTTGCTTTCAAGAGACGGACGGACGGACATGGCTAGATCGTCTTAGAATTTTATCACGATCAAGAATATATATACTTTATAGAGTTATAGGTAATAGGTTTCAGGGTGTTACAAACGGAATGACAAAGTTAGTATACCCCCATCCTGGAGGTGGAGGGTATAATAAGAGTATTTATTCATCATTACTCAGCATGTACCTATGTCTGTTTATTTGCGATTCGAAAGAGGTGTATCTGTGTCAGATAGTTCACGGAATTTGTAAGATTATTCTTATCTGGTAAGCTCATCAGCTTTATAGTTGCGTAGAATGTACCATGCACAAATAAGTTGAATATATAGTTGCTTAGCTATATTATGAAGTTATGTGCGGAAGTAATGGGAGGTACTTGAATTTAGAGTCAGCGAATCAATGGGCCGAACATTACCATCATAATCTATTCAGATAGTCAGACTGCCGTCCATCTGAATAGATTACGATGGTAATGATCGTTACAATATTGCGGCAACTTTCCTGTAGGCTTGATAAAGAACGTAGTCTTTGGACAGTCTACGAGTCAGGTTAATATCCACTTCATAGAACTTTATATAGAAAATTTTTTAAATGGAACTGCTGTCATATTGATCCTATATGACAACGATATCCCTTGATAAGAATTCTTCATATTACTAAATCGCGGTTGGCCCAAAGAAAAGACAATACAGACATAACGCTTTAGCTGCGTCAATTCTGCATTTTATATTTAATGGCATAATGTGAACCAGAAAGTGTAATGCTTCCGCAGCAGTTGTCTTTAATACTTCGCTCATGCTGATTTGGACCATTCTCTCATCCAAGTAGAATTTCATCTACACGGCAGTCCGCTAAACAAAATATGCTGTGCAGCAGAATCTGATGAATCACCACAATAAACGAAAGGTGCAAATGAATGATGATAACTGTCTTCAATGTATATCCTTTAAAGTGCAGCTTCCTATTTTGGATAATGTCCAGACACTTCGCACTGTTCGAAAAACTATCTACTTTGAGCGTTCAACTGTTGGGAAGATATAAATTTTGTAGTTGCCACTATAACTTCAATTTAGTATGAAATTATTGAACAATTTCCGAAATTTACTAAAATTTATATAAGTCCTGCTGTTGGATGTATTTCTTTATACGAAATTCTAACATCGACCCCAACCATTTTTAGGCTCCGACGAGGAGCACGGCCGTGTAAAAAATTTTGCTCATCTAACCAAAAACAATCGAAGTATAACCAATTGTTTCAAATACACGAAACCTATACCGAGTTATGATATTGGTGCAACATATTCCCGTCTTCGCACCACTGTGTTTCAGTTTTGTAGTTGCAACGAGTGCCAGCGAGTATCACATCCAAAATAAAGTTGTTTGTTTTGAATGTTCTCACATAACTTTGTTTTAGAGCATTCCGACGTTGCTGCTGCTGGCACTGGCGCTGCTGCTACTAATACTGGAGTGGTTGAATGTGGCATTCAATGTTGGTGGCATGCTGTTTTGTTGCATTTCCTGCAATCTCATCTTAGCTTTATTCGTTCTTTAACTTTGTGCGATTTTTTTCCTTCGCATACATACATCCACCTTAGTATTTACAACAGTTCGGAAAAGCTGTGAGTAGAATAAAGAAATTGTAATTTTTCCTAGTTTATTTCTTTCTTTGCATTTTAATCGCAAACATATCTCCAGGTGGCATACGGCCGGATGAGGGGAAGGGGGTTGGGGTCTTAGTGGCTCACAGCTCCAGGCTGCATTTAAAGATACAAAACTTGTACGGATTTGTACACAGTTTGGGTTTAATGCTAAATTTTCAATTTAATTAAAATATGCTTTCATGGCAATGCAAATGCCCCAGGATGCACACAATCAAACTAATTATACTAACAACAATGTCATACAAAGGACTACAAACCGATATCTTTATTTTGTATTAACAAATATATTGTGGAATTGGAAATTCATATTTCCATATGTTGCCATATGATGGGCAACAAACAACGAATTCAAATTAACCAAGTATCAATGGATAGAGCAGCATTGTTGTTAATATCTTTCAGAAAGGCTGTAAAATTAATTAAATATATTCATGATTGTATTGTGCAGTCGGACAACATTTAAAGTTAATCTATGTTCTTGACAAAAATATTGATGTATCGGGGTCTTACTTCTGTCGTTTCTTTGATATTCGAAGGCCATATTTTTTATAGCTTTCGCCAGGCTGGTTTAGTTTGCTATAAGGTAGAAGTTAATACAAGGCAGCACAACATTCTGACCCAAAAGATCGTATTTATAATAATGGGTGATTCGTTTAGAGGTTATCTTTCTTGTATGAATATTGTGACAGAAAAACTGACAACCTGCCTGAATTTCATCATGGAAATATATAGCCTTGGATCGTCTCAGTTCTTAGTTTCTTGCAACGAAATTAATTGTTTTCGACCAACAACTTTGTTCAACGTCAAATTACATTTGTGACTTAATAGCTGCGATAATAATATAAATTGTTTTATTCCGAAGTATGTTTGATGTCCATGTTTCTTCTAAAATAGCTCATTGAAAACAGTTTAAGCTATGGATGAACATAAAGGTTATGTTTATCCCAAATGCGACTAAAACCTAGCAGACAATTTTTTTGTTATTTTCAAGGAGGCTATATAAATCTGAACCGATTTCCTCCAAATTCAATACCGATCGTCTTAGGGCTAAATAAAAATATATCTGCCAAATATCATGACAATCGGACAACAATTGCGACCTGTAGGGTGCGAACAAGCTTAGATGGACAGCAGACGGACGGACGGGCGGACAGACAGACAGGCAGATAGACATTGATAAATCCAGCTGGTGATTCTAAGCCGATCGGTATACTTAAAGGTAGGTCTAGCTCGAATATTTCTTGGTGTAACTAACGTTTGGAAGAAGACTAACTTATAATACCCTAATCTCGCTACAATATGAATGTACGCAACAAATTTCAAGTGGATATAAAGCATAATTTTTTAAAAACTTTTGCTTAAATAATATACAGTGGTGGACACGAATTTAGCACAGTCACCACATGTAACTTTATAAAGCAAATATTTCAACTTCAACTTTATGTTTTTTGACCGGTATTTTTTCTAAAATATTACGTACGATAACATGACCATTTAACGTTGTTTTTGTTCGGTTCTTATGCTGCATTTTAGTTTTATGCAATCTAAAGTACAAATAATACGAAAAGTGATTGGACAGTAATTTAGCACAAATTAAAAAAAAAAAAACTTTAATCAAACCGGAAAAAATCTGAACTAACCAATACATTTTATTATAAACTTAATATTTAGTTGGATAATCACTATTTTGAGTAATAGCTGTACATATTCTGGACATACTCTCCACTAGAGACATAAAACACTCCATTGGAGTAGCATATCAAGAATTTTGAGTTTCATTCAAGAAATCGGGCAAATTTTTTGGGTTTTATTGCTATAATATGTTGTTAAAGTCCATTCCATAGATTGTGCTGATTCCGGTGATTGTGCTGCACCATTTTTAAAAATCTATTCTGTTCAGCCCCAAACAGCTCTGCATAAAACGCCACTTAATTGATGTTTTTATCTGAATATGTTATCATATTATAAACAAGTAGATTTTTGTAAATATACTGATCCATTAGTGCATCGATTTTGTGTATCGGACCAACGCCGTGCCCATCAGATTTTCGCCAACAAGCTTTACCGTCTCAGATTTGTACTTTGGGTTGTGCTGCATGTTTGGAGGGCACAATTCGTATTGTTTCCTATTAGATCCGTATCCAGGCGATATTTTCCCAAAAATCTTGGATTTTTCTAAATGATCCTGAGAAGATTAAATTTGACACTGTAAACCATATTTTGATACGTCTGGCTTATGTTCAACAATGCATGCAAGTACATTTTTTTCATTGGCTCTTCTTCTTATGGTTCTTGAGAAAATGCTAATGTCAATTTTTGCCGAAATATCTCTCTGAATTACAGTTGAGCTTTTAAATGGATCTGCTACGCAGGTTCTATAAATTAAAAAATCCGATTTATTGCTTGTTTTTCTCGGCGTATGACATTTTTTCAATATTTTTGAAGCTCCCATAAGTGCCAATATGGCTTAGTATATTGCACACAATCTGTCTGGATCAATTTATAATGTTTGCAATATCCACAGCGGTACTTCCACTGTCGTTCAATTCCATAATAACCTGACGCTGCGTCTCAATGCACTATTTTCCTTTAGCAATGTCTAATTATAAATTTTGTTAAATAACAACTTCCATTTGAGTAAAAATTGCCGAAACATACCAATTAATTAATTAAAACGCAAAAAGAAACAGAAAATAACAACTTTTATCAAATGTTATAAATTTGTGTCCAGCCCAGATTGCGAATTACTTGCAAATACATGAGAGTACGAGAAAAGGCACAAAAAATACGAAAAAAATTATGGGGCTTACTGATCACACCATAAGCAACACTAAAAAACAAATATTTGGCGCAAGAGTTCATTATCAGAACAAATTATTTGCTATTATAAACAACGCATGTGAAGTGTGCTAAACTCGTGGCCACCACTGTACATGTTGGGGGTATTTTCAATCCTTGTTGGGGAAAATTTTTCCCTCTGGGCCTATTTCGCCCACTTTCAATCCCAACCAATCTACAACCATAAAACACATTTACGGAAAATTTGAACCTCTGCTCATTTCGATATGCAGCTAGCGTGTTTTCAACAGACATACGGACATGACTAGATCGTCTAAGAATTTCTTGTGATGAAATGCCAAAATTGGACTAAGAGGATGGACCATTTGAGGCGCAGTCAAGGTCAACATTTTCATGAAATAATCTTCAAACATTAAATTATATGGACCGTAATATCGATACAAATAAAGATTTCATGCATTTTTCTGAATTTTATGTGTTTTTTTGAAAAACTTTCTTATAGCTTTTAAAAAATCACCCTTTAGTTGAAATATAATTTGTTTAGCCCAATTTCAAGAAAAATCTGTTAAAATATGTGGTTTCTAGAGCTAAATATAAATCTGAACCGATGTGACTAAATTTCGTCGTAGATGCTGTTAGTTAAAATATGAAAATCTGTTTAAATAAGCTATTTATAAGCGGAAATAATCAATTCAGTGGCGAAATTTGTATTCAAGCTGGCCTTTTTCAGCAGAGCTGTTTCTAGTTGAAATATAAGTTGTTTTGCCAAATTTGAAGAAAAACTGTTCAAATCGGAGGAGACATTTGTATGAGAACTAAATATAAATCTGAACCGATGTGACTCACTTTCGTCGTAGATGCTGTTAGTTGAAATATGAGCTGGTTTACCAAATTTGAAGAAAATCTGTTTAAATATGCTATTTCTAAGCGGAAATAATCAATTCAGTGGCCAAATTTGTATTGAAACTATATATATCTGAACTGATCTGAAATTTGAAGAAAATCTGTTTAAATAAGCTATTTATAAGCGGAAATAATCAATTCAGTGGCGAAATTTGTATTGAAGCTGGCCTTTTTTCACCAGAGCTGTTTCTAGTTGAAATATAAGTTGTTTTGCCAAATTTGAAGAAAATCTCTTCAAATATGCGGTTTCTAGAGCGGAAGGAGTTAAATCGGAAGATATATTTGTATGCGAGCTATATATAAATCTGAACCTATCTCGCCTATTTTAACCAGAGCTGTTTATAGTTGAAATATATGGCGTTTTGCCAAATTGGAAGAAAATGTGTTGAAATATGTAGTTTCTTTAGCGGAAGGAGTAAAATCGGGAGCAAAATTTGTATGGGAGCTATATCTAAATCTGAACCAAATTAAATAGCGTTCGTCCCTATCCCATAAATCTTCGTTCTGCAAAGTTTTATTTAGTTCTAACAACAATTTTGACCTGTACTTTGATAACAAGAATTGATGGACAGACGGACGGACATTGTTAAATCGACTCAAAAGGTGATTCTAAGACGATCGGTATAATAAACGATGGGTCTATCTCGTTTCCTTTTGAGTATTACAAACAAACGATCAAAGTCATTATACCCTGCGGTGTAGGGTATAAAAATGTACTACCGAAATTTGGAGTAGGTGACCGCAACTTTAGGAGCGTTAACTCCAATTTTCGGTCGTTATTATAGCCCTAGTAGACAAGCAATAACAAGTTTAGTGCACACATTTGAGTCTACATATTCATTGTGTGATGCTGTCGTGACAACTGGTTGGTCGAAGTGACGAAAATATCGCTGCCGTTCAGGAGTCCATAGCAAAGGATCCAAATCAGTCGATTCAGCGGCGTTCTCGAGAACTGGGCATCGACAAGACCACTTTATGGGGAAATTTTCATAAGGATCTTGGTTTAAACCCATACTGACTCAAGAATTGAAGCCGATGTACCATTTGATGTGACGTACGTTCTTCGATTGGGCTCTGGAGAAGATTCGCCAAGATGATGAATTTCATCGCAAACTCATCTTCAGTGATGAAGCTCATTTTAGGCTCAATGGGTTCGTCAATAAGCAAAATATGCGTTATTGGTTTGGAGAAAATCCACATTTATCACCAAAAAATAACTGTTTGGTGCGGTTTTCATGCCGGCGGCGTCATTGGGCCATATTTTTTCTTCGACAATAACGATCGTCACGTTACTGTGAATGGCGATCGTTGTAGCGCCATGATTACCTAGTACTTTTGGCCCGAATTGGAAAACATGGACTTGGACTTGGTTTCAACAGGACGGTGCCACAAGCCACACAGCACACGTTACAATCGATTTAAGAGAAAACAAGTAAAAACGTCGTGAAGTTCGGCCGGGCCGAACTTTATATACCCTCCACAATGGATTGCATTCCACAGAGGATGTCGATTTTCGTAGAAGTGCAGTAATATTACAGGAAAATACAATTTTTTATATAGCTAAATCAAAACAAATACAAATATTAAAAAAATAATTATAAATAAATATAATATTTTAATTATTTCAAACCACGCTTATAATGCAAGGATACCAATACGTCAATTCAAGAAATAAATATTCTTATATTTATATTTTCAAAAAGCTTAAATACCATAAATATTGGTATATAGTGGGTACTAGAGTTGATTGTATTTCCATTCTATTTTAATTCCAAAAGTACAATTTTGAAAATCCATTATCAGACGTACATAGTGCAAAATCATGATTCAACCAATTTGTGCCGTAAAAGAAAAAGTACGAATTTGGAAAAAAACTTTTTATTTGCGTGTCTATGCAGTCAGAGGAATGTATACACCAAATCCCATGATTCCAGTTGCGGCCACTTGGTTGGTACCATTTTTACCCCCTTAAGAGTACGACTATCTAAAATCTCTTTATTTGACGTTTCTACGCAATTAGAATTTCATCATTCTAGCTGTAGTCGTTTAGTTGGTACTATTATTATCCCTCTGTACCATTGTATCCCTTGAAAGTACGAATTTGGAAAAAACCTTTTATTTTCCATGTCTACGTAGTCAAAGTAATGTATACTCCGAATTTCATAACTCTAGCTGCCGTCATTTGGATGGTACTATTTTTATCCCCTTTTTCCATTTTGACCCCTAAAAGTACGAATTTCGAAAAATCCGTTTATTTTCCCTGTCTACACAGTCAGAGGAATGTATACTCCGAATTTCATGTCTCTAGCTGCGGTCATTTGATTGGTACTATTTTTTATCAATTTTTTCATTTTAACCCCATAAAGTACGAATTTTGAAAAATCCGTGTATTTTACTTGTCTATGCAATCAGAGGAATGTATGCACCGAATTTGATTATTCTAGGGGCAGCCGTTTGGTTGGTACCATTTTTATCCCTCTATTCCCATTTTATCCCTTAAAAGTACGAATTTGGAAAAAATACTTTTATATTATGTATCTACTTAAGTAGAGGAATGTACATACAGAATTTCGTGTTTCTAGCTGTTGTCGTTTAATATGTACCATTTTTATCCCTTTTTGGCCCCATTTCACCCCCTACAAATAAGAATCACTTTATGGTGCACGTTGTTGCTATAAGGGGAATTCGCATACCAAATATCAAGCGAATATAAGCAGGTATACTCAAAAATATGCTTATATACGCTAAAATATTAGGGATTATTATGGGTATTTTTAGTCCTTGTGAGGGAAAAATTCCCTTTGGGCCGATTTCGCCCCGTTTCAATCCTAATCGATCTACGACCATAAGACGCACTTATGGAAAATTTGAACGTTCTAGCTTCTTTCGTTTAGATGCTAGCGTGCTTTCAACAGACGGACAGACGGACGGACGGACGGACATGGCTAGATCGTCTTAGAATTTTATGACGATCAAGAATATATATACTTTATGTCGATAGTTCAAGGTGTTACAAACGGAATGACAATGTTAGTATACCCCCATCCTGGTGGTGGAGGGTATAAAGAAGAGTAAGTTTGGTGAGCGTGCTATCGTAAGAAATGGACCGCCTCTAGACTTTTTTCTTTGGGGCAACGTCAAATGATTGGTCTATGACAACAGGCCGACGACGTTGGAAGAACTCAGCGCCAAGATTGAACGCGAAATTGGGGCCGTTACGGCCGAAATTTGTGACCAAGTCATCGAAAATTGGGTCCAACGAATTTCAAGTCGATCATAAAGTTTTGGAAATATCTCAAATGGTTTGAGTTTTATTAAAAAAAGTTGTCAAGTCCTTATTGGAAGACCCTGTATATTCGACGTATGTCCCTTTCAGCTGTTATAATGTCAATGTCGCGATTCTCAAGATGCACATTTTGTTCCAATATTCTTGAAAGTTTCTTTACGTTAGTTCTGGCCATGTTATACAATGACCAAAGTACGAGATTGATACAGATATGTCCACGAGAACCAACTACTTCTGCTCTATCGCAATGTTGTTAATTTTTTCCCCTGCTAACTTGAATTCGAGCTCGCGTTGTTAGCGTAGCGTTATAGTTTCAAATCAGACAACGTGATGTGCGAATTTAACTTTGGTTCGTTGCAAGACTCTCGGACTAAGAAAGCGTTAAATGACTTTCGCAAAATGTTGCTCGACTTTGGGTAATAATTATATGCAAAAACGAAAAATGTTATGAACCAATTTATTATTGAAATCGTTACATTTCGAACGGCATTAAATGCGCCCCAAAAACAAAGTACAAACATTCATGCACAGTCTTCTATGGTATCGGTCGGCCATAATGGTTTCGTGCATAAATTACATAAAACGAATTTTCATGAAAACTTTTGCTTTTCAAGCTGTTGTTGTTTGATTTTGATTTGCACGATTTTTTTCGAGTGAAGGGGCAAGGCAGGGAAAAAGACAGTGGTGTTGCCCTGACCACTCGTGAGTCCGTCTTAATTACTCAAGCGTAGAAAATTAAACACTTTACATGTAAATTAAGAGCGAGCGATGCGAAAATCATATAAATCATAACAGAAATGTAATAATTCATCTAAAAACGCACCACGACGTAATGTGAGCGTCAGTCAGTTAAATCTTCTTCTAACCAACAAGAAAGAAATACCTAATTTTGGATTTTGATGATTTTCATATTTTGGTTTGGTTCAGTTCGGTTTGGCTTGGCTTGGCTTCGCTTGGATTTCTTTTTGTGCTCGGCTGTTTTCTAGGTTTTGCATTTTCGTTCGAAACAAACCAAAAAAAACAACACATTTCTAATTTATGTTTAACGCAAAAAAGCCACTGGCCGCGAAAAGAAAAAAGCCAACCGAAAAATGTGTTAAATTTCTGCTAATTGTTTGTTAAATGAATATTCACATTTTCGGCCAGTCCGCTGTTGTTGTTGCTGCTCTAAAGTGTGTTGATGATGATTTTGTTACTGTTGTTAGTTGTTCGTTGTTGGTTGTTATAACAACCGAAACTATTAAAATTGTTGTGGTCATTTGTTTAAATGTTGTTGCCACCGACGTTGTTGTTGTTGGCCGTTTTGGCAGCCAACCTTATAATTAAAGAATTAAACAAACAAAAAACCTTTTTTTTTTTTTCATTCTCTCATACTTACACATAATGGAATTTATATAATGGGAATTGTGTATGGAAATTTTGTGAAAAGCTCAAAAAACAAAAAGATACCAACAAAAATTTGCACGAATGAATCGTATGTCTGTCTGGCTGTGAGTTGGCCACACTCGGCTTGTTAGCCGCCGCCGTAGTTCTTGTGTGGCCCAAATTGCGAGTACTTTTTGCTATGAACAATTTGCATGATGATAAGCAGAATTTATACAGAGCAATTGCATTATTGTTGGATGGTATTCGTTGGGTTACAATCACATCAAGTTCATCAAGTGAACTTTATAAATGTTCACCATGAATCGGTTACATTTGAAAGCGATCCTAAAGCGAATAAAACTTTAAAATAGAATCGGCTATAAAAAAGGACTGATTTTTTCAAATTTCTGGTTTTATTGGAAAGGTTGAACTTTGTCATTTAATAATGGAGCACAATATCATTCATATGACTAACATTTTTACTTATTGACATAGCCACCGAGATGAAAATGAGCTTCATGAAGGCTGAACTGAAGGCCGATCTCTTCTCGAAATTTTTCCACGTAAATTTCTTACAGTTTGTGTTAAAGGCTCACTACTTTGGCAGTAAGTTTTTAATATTTCCCAATTTTGTTAGAGCGTTTACCATCCCATTAAATAATAAAAACAAGTAAGAACGGCGTGCAGTTCGGCCGGGCCGATCTTTATATACCCTCCACCATGGATTGCATTAATTTTTTAATATAGCCAAACCAAGACAAATAAAAATATTGAAAAAGTAATTTTATAAATAAATATAATATTTTTATTATTTCAAACCACGCTTATAAGGCAAGGCTACCAATATGTTTACAAATCGAAATAATACTTCAAGTCAATTCAAAAAATAAATAATCTCATATTTATATTTTCAAAAAGGATAATACCATAAATATTGGTAGATTGTGGGTGCTACAGTTGGTTGTATTTCCATTCCATTTTAATTACAAAAGTACAACTTTTGAAAGTCCATTATCTCACGTCCATAGTGCAATATAACCTAACTTCATGATTCAACCAATTTTTGTCGTAAAAGTAAAAAATATGAATTTGGAAAAATCTTTTTATTTTGCTTGTCTATGCAGTCAAGGGAATTGATTCTAGTTGTGGCCACTTGGTTTGTACCATTTATGTCCTATTTTAGCCCTTACGAATAAAAATCACTTTATGGTGTACGTTTTTGTTATAGAGGAAATGCGTATTTTACAGACTAAATACATATACATATATACACTTAGATACTACAAATTAAGTATTTAAATACAGGATAATTTTTCTTTTAATAGAGTTTTTGTTTTCTGATAATTCAATAATGGGATATAATTTAATAAATTGAACAAACAGGCGGCGCAAAGGATCATTATTGGCATAGTTTGAACGGAAATAATTATAGTGGATCAACTGATAATATCTAGTCGGTCTTGTCGGAATATTTATCATCATTCTACTCAGAATAAGCTCGGAATAGATGTTGCCCTGGATAACATTCATAAGGAAAGTAATGTTCAACATAGTACGTCGACTTTTCAAAGAAGGCAACTTGATAAGGCCAAGCCTAAATTCATTTGAAGGCAGCGTACGGAAGTTCCATCCTCGCCCACGCAGACAAAATAAAAGGAATTGTTTCTGGACAGATTCCAAAAGATTGCTATGACTAGTATAGGATGGGTCCCATATTACTGAACCATATTCAAGAATGCACCTAACCAAAGAGGTATATAAGTGTTTAGTGACAGAAGGATCGGAAAACTCCTTACTCCAACGTTTCATAAAGCCAAGAGCACCATAAGCTTTGTTTACTACCATAGAAATGTGAGACCTGAAGTTCAAACGTTGATCCAATAGAATTCCAAGATCCAAAAAGGAAACTACAGACTCGAGTTTATGATCACCAAAAAATAATTAGTTTCTAAATTTCTAGCTCTAGAAAATGATATATGTTTGCATTTCAACATATTTAGTTCCATTAAATTAATTTTACACCACTCATGAAAACTATTAAGATCAGACTGTAGAAAACATTGTTCAGTGGGAGCTTTAAAGGATCGAAATATTTTTACATCATCAGCATACAATAGAATATTAGAATGACGAACTATAGAGGGAAGATCATTAATAAATATTATAAATAGAATCGGACCAAGATGACTTCCTTGAGGTACACCGGATGATACAACTATATTTCGTGAGAGCGCTTTTCCAAATTTTACTCTTTGAATTCGACCATCTAAATAACATTTTAACCACGATAATAATGTTTTACTAAAGCCCATCATATCTATTTTCATTAGCAGAAGGTTGTGATTTACTTTATCAAAAGCCTTGCAAAAGTCTGTATAAATGGAATCATTATGCATTCGGTTTCTAAAACCATCATTTATAACTGTAGTGAGTTCCAAAACATTCGTTATAGTTGATCGATATTTACGGAATCCATGTTGGCAGGGAGACAACAATGAGGAAACTTGGTGCGATAAGATATCAGTCATAATTTTTTCTAATAGCTTTGGAATGGCATTTAATTTTGCAATGCCTCTGTAATTTGATACTTCAATTTTGCTACCAGATTTAAAAAGGGGGATTATATATGATTCCTTCCATAAAGGTGGTAAATATCCAAAACTTATTGATTTATTAAAGATTATCAGATTTATTAAAGAGTATCAGCACAGTATTTAAGTATGTTATTAGGGATCCCGTTTGGACCAGGATTAAATGTGATATTTAATGCCTTCAAATTTTCCAAAACCGTAAATCTGCTTATAATTGAAACATTTATAGGTGAAGCTTCAACAATATTATTATACCCAACATCAAGAAAGTCCAAGCAGAGATATTGAAAAAATATGTTTAAATACTCTAAAATATCGGAGGTTATTGCGAGGGAAAAATTTTTCCATTTGGGCCGATTTCGCCCAAACCGATCTTCGACTATAAG
This sequence comes from Polietes domitor, assembly GCA_947397865.1. Lineage (NCBI taxonomy): Eukaryota > Metazoa > Arthropoda > Insecta > Diptera > Muscidae > Polietes > Polietes domitor. Next base: position 102,524,168 of record OX377621.1, on the reverse strand, counting down.
ATGCATTTATGGAAAATTTGGACATCCTAGCTCCTTCCGTTTAGATGCTAGCGTGCATTCAACAGGCGGACGGACGGGCATGGCTAGATCAAGAATATATATACTTTATAGGGTCTCAGGTCGATATTTCAAGGAGTTACAAACGGAGTGGCAAAGTTAGTACACCCCCATACTAGCGGTGGAGGGTATAATTAAAATTAATGTTATTCTACCTTTCAAAGTCAAAGTAATCGGTAGTTCAAAGTAAAAATTTTAAATAGCCCACCCTATACCAGAAATATTAAGGGTTATTGGAAATATATTTAGGGACATTTTTGACTCTTGAGAGATTTGGACCATTTGCCAACCGATCTACAACTATTAGGACCTCCGTTCGTTTAGCACGCTTGGAGGTTTCGTCTTAGAATTTTACGGACCCATATATTTCACATTCATTGTATGTATTTTTAGTTGAAATATAATATAATCTGCAAAATTTGAAAAACTTCCGATGTAAAACGTGGATCCTAGAGAGGTAATAATTAAAATGGGGCCCATTTATAAGGGCGCTACTTTATAAAGTGGTTCTATATATACATCCCTTTCAAAGTAGGTATTCCTTTTTGAAATTTAACATGATCTGCAAAATTTTATCAAGATCCAATGTAAGATGTGTGTTCTAGATCGATAATAGTGTAAATTATAGGTACATTTGTATGGAGGCTATATCTAAATCTGAACCGATTTCCTCCATATTCAATACCAATCGTCTTTAGCCAAAAAAGTAACTTCTGCGAAATTTCATGACAATCGGTCAACAATTGCAACCTGTAGAGTGCGAACAAGCTTGGATGGGCAGCAGACGGACGGATGGACAGACAGACATTGTTAAATCGATTCATCTGGTGATTATAAGCCGATCCGTATACTTATGCTCAACTATTTCTTGGTGTTACAAACATTTGGCGGAAAACTAACTTATAATACCCTAGTCCACGAAGTGGTGTTGGGTATAACTAGTCCACGAAGTGGTGTAGGGTATAAAAATTACATGAGAAAAGCACGATTTTTAGAGTTATTTTCATTTTTAGCTCACAGATGGCTTGACCCAGTGGCGAAATATTTGCAGACCAATATTCAACAATCCAATCTTCATTTCTTAGTTCTCATAAAATTAAAATGCCCAAGAATTTTTTCATAATCCCATTTTTATACCCTACACCTTCGTGGACTAGGGTATTATAAGTTAGTTTTCCGCCAAATGTTTGTAACACCAAGAAATAATCGAGCTAGACCCACCTTTAAGTATAAGGATCGGCTTAGAATCACCAGCTGAATCGATTTAACGATGTCTGTCTGTCCGTCCGTCCGTCTGTCCGTCTGCTGTCCATCTAAGCTTGTTCGCACTCTACAGGTCGCAATAGTGGTCCGATTATCATGAAATTTGGCAACAGTTACTTTTTTGGCCAAGGACGATCGGTATTGAATTTGGAGGAAATCGGTTCAGATTTATATATAGTCCCCATACAACTGTCGCTCCCGATTTGACTTTATCCGCTCTAAAATCCACATATTGTACCCGATTTTCTTTAAAATTGGCACAACATTTTATAATCGAACAAGAAACATCTGTGCTGAAAGTTGGTAAGATCGGTTCAGATTTAGATATAGCCCCAATACAAATGTCGCTCCCGAGTGTTTAACCGATTTTGGCCAAACTTTGCATATTATATTTCACCAGTAAACATACATGGTGAAAACGGGTCACATCATTCCAGGTATCAATATACCCACATACAAACGTTCTTTCCGATTTAACATTTTTTGTGAAACACATACATTTACATGATTCAAAAGTCCTTCCTGATTTCACTTTTTTACCGAATTGAATTGTAATGAGGTAGAAAGTGAGGTGTATCATATAGTGGCTAAGTCGGACTTTAGTATTTCCTTACTTGTTTGGGAGATGCCCATATCTCCATACTTTGGTATAACCCGAATGGGCCCCATTCTTCTCAATTACAGCTCTAGAAACTACATCTTACATCGGATCTTCATCAAATTTTGCAGATCATTATATGTTTCAACTAGGAATACCTACCGTGGATGAGAAATATATAGGCGCATGTTTTGACACATGTCCAAGTGTTGTTATAGGCCCCCTTCAAATGTCCGTCGGATTCATCCTATTACCGCTGCATAATCTGTATTTATCATTGGATCTTTGTCAATTTTTCCAGATCATATTATTTTTACTTTTCTTGGAATATCTGCCGGGAAATTGGATCAATTACTTTATTATTTACCGTATTCGTTAAATATGACTAAAGATGAATTTATAGTATAATTTATATAAACTACATAAAATTACTCCCATGAAATACCTGGGTTTAGTAATCAAAGCGAGGTATATACGCAGGGAGTGGTGTAGGGTATTATATAGTCGGTCCTGTCCGACTTTAGCCTTTGCTTACTTGTTTTGTTTATTTTTTCTTTTAAAATATATATATACGAAATTATATCGACATAACGGACTGAAAAAGGTGTGTTAATGCGGCTTTAATTTAATTTATACTGAGAGAAACTTGGTAATATTTTTGTAAACACGACTCTGACGACGCCATACAGTCTAATCCAGTAGCACCTGCGTCATGTCAGCATCTGCTAATCCCCGTGAACTGTTAATAATTCTAATTAGTTGTATTATTTAAATCGTTTTCACAAATTAATTTATATTAATTATAAATATATAACAGTCGCTGGTTCCACATTCCGTGTTTTTTGTACATAACAATCGGCGCATTTTAGATACAAATTAATTTATATTTAGTACAATTAATTCAAATTATCAGAAAATTTGAAACACATATCGCTTTTTAGGTCAATGATAACTACAACACGTGTTGCCAAAAATTCATGATATTTTCCTAAACAATTCGGTTTTGAAAATTGATCAAAATCCGCCCAGATGCCACAGTAACCGGATATGAAACGGTTATCGTGGCAATTCGGTTATTCGGACAATTCATATCTTATATTTCATTTCATTTCCGTCACATGGCCAATGTGACGGACTATTGAGGGTCGTCTTGTATTCGCCATACCCATAGACTTGGAACTACTTTGTACTGTTCGAGTAATTCAAAGGTAACAAAAATTTTAAATTTAGACCAAGTTTAATGTCCAATATGAACATGATTAACCAGAGTGGTATGAGTGGTAAACAATTATAATTTAAGCGGAAAATGTTGAATTTCGACCCACCCTCATATCTGTCTACCGATTGTACAGACATGGAAGAGAGTTAATTAAAATGTACATTTTTTTACAACAAATTTGAAGAACAATACAACGTGCAACACTGAATGACTGGTGACTTTTAATAAAACAAGTGCATAGTGCACTTGTCGCCGTCGGAGTTATTGTTTATTTAACGCTCTGGCGACAATAGCCCATAAGAATTTCCAAAAAAGACAACAAAAAATCGGCAAATGTATTTCAAAGCCTAAAATGGGTAACTACCACCACACTAATTTGGTTAAAACACGGATTTGTTTTAAACTTTTGTTTTGTGTGGAATGCCACACTCACTATCAACCACCGTCCAACGGGTGGGTGGTCTGCTCGGCGAACGCGGACACGGACACGGACTTCGAGACCAACACTTCTGCTGCAGACAAACAAAGTTGGGGTGTGTGTGTCCGTCCATCCGTCCGTCTGTCTGTCTGTCTGAACTCGAATCGGGCTCATACACTTGTTCGTGTTGGGCTATTTGATTGCCGTTGTTAGCTATTGTTCAATTTTACTCGTGTTGAATATCGATATTTTTCGAAAACATTTCACAAAAGGGGAAAATCCCTCAAGCCACCAACCACACTCGCTACCGGAGGCAGAGACCCCCTCCCCTCCCTCCCTACTCGTATGTTTGTACAGATATTCATAGAACGTTTGAATGGGCCAAAAACAAAAGCATAAACCTGGTTGCAAGGTCTGTGTGCTCATAAAAACTAAAACAATAGCTACGAGTGTGGATGGTTTTTAAAGACGTTAGAATGGGTCGAGCCAAAGAGTTGCTGATGTTGTTAATGCCAACTGAAACTTGGTTAGATTCTTGATATTACAGAAAGTATTTCTGTTTTATTTGGTAGAATGTCAGCTTTAATTTTCATATTGAACCACTATCTTGCATTGGAATACTCACATTATATTATATAGCTGGCTAATTTTTTATCGTTTCCCAATTTTCTTTGTTCGTGAATACTTGGACGGTGACTTCTTATCAACTAATATAAAGTTTTAGTTTCTACACCAAATCACACAAAAATCGTAAATTGACTTGATAAAAATAATCATTTTAATTTAAGTTATTCTTTAGATGCAACTTCCATAAAATGGTAATAGTTTCGACATTTTCTCTTTCATCGTCGATTACATATTGGGAATGTGATTGCTAAAAGCAGCATTACATCTAGAGTGATCAAAACAAAAAAAAAATTCTGTAATGTCAAGTGTTCGGGTTTTTTGATTTCAAAAACCCCGGTTGTCCGATATCAGTTTAGAACAGGTGTGAATACCGCAAAAACTAAATATTTCGTTCTTCGGACAAACCGTCTGTGAGCTAAACGCTTCTGAAAACACCTCTAAAAATAATCACATATATTTGTATATGTAACGGCGTCGATTTTTCTTATGTCCATAAGAAATGCATCCATTTTAGACTCACAGTATTGTGAGGTCCCTAATAACGTTCTATGGTGCTTGTGGTAATATAAAAAGTGACATATTGTTCATAATAATAAGTTATTAGCACTGAAACAGAGATTTTTTTGCAATATGAAAAAGCGGTTGAGATCGACCGGGTTTCTCGGTTTTCCAAAACCGCTTTTTAAAAAACTTATGTTAAAAACATAAGTTAAATTAAGAAATAATTTAGAACATTAATCAGAGAAAGCTCCGATGGACCAAACGGATTTACTAATATTTTCTGAAGATTCTTCATTTATATGGAAATTCCGACTGCTTCCAAAGGGTTCAACGAAAGTGCTTGACAACGTCAATGGATACAATATTGTCCTGGGCCCAATAGCGATACAGATCATGTATGAGGCAGCGATCTGAACTAAACGTTTACAGGCTTTGGATAAATGAATTCAAGCGGATTTGATTTGAAAGCACCGGGTTTCTCTGAATCGGAGAACATAATCGACAGATTCCAGAAAGAACAGTGCACGAGATTTTTATGAAAGAGAAAACTGAGCAATTGGTAAGAAGGCAATCGAACCTCGAATCGGTCAACATAGAAAGCGCTAAACCTTTACCTGGGATGAAATTCGAATAAATAAATAATAAATAACTTCCGCCGAATCTTATATACATAGCTGCAACCATGGAGTACATTCCATAGTATTACCGTCAGATTAGAGGCTGTCGACTTCACGTAGAAGTGCACCACGATATTAGGAAAATTGCTATATTTTTATTACACATTACTATATGTAAATAAAATACATCATTGTCATCAAAAAGTGATCATGTGGCAGCAATCTTCTGAAATGTGTCCTAAATATTAAATGTATGCGTTATTCGTATTACACGCTATTAGGGAGATGCATTTTTCCTCAGGGCCGATTTTCCCATTGGCAATTTTATGATTCTAGCTACGTAAGAAAAGTAATAATTTTGAAAATCCATTATGTTTCGTGTTCACAGTGAAATGTACACACCTACAGCCGTTTGCTTGGTACCAATTTTATAGCAGTTTTATCCTCAATGTGGTCAATATACATACCGAATTTCACTATTCTAACTGTAGTCATTTGGTTCTTACCATTTTTATCCCCATTCGCCCCATTTTCCGCCTAAAAGTAAAAAAATTCAAAAAAATCGTTTATGTTTCGCGTCTACACAGTAAGATTTCAACTTCAGCGGTGTAGTTAGTACCATGTTTATCCCTCTTTTCCAATTTTATCCCATAAATGTACTAATTTCAAAAAATCCCTGTTTATCGCTGTTGTCGTATCATTGGTACCATTTTTCCACTTTTTGTCCAATTTTACTCCATATCTTTAATGTACTCTTTGGCGCTTGTACACAACAAATTTCAAGTATATATGTGTACATGAAATTTGTGGCAGAGATGTTCCAAAAAGTACTTAAATAAAAAAAATATTAGGGGGTAATTTCAGTCCTTGTTAGGTAATTTGTTCGCTCTCTGCCGAATTCGCCCACATTCAATCCTAAGTGATCTGCAATCATTAGACTTTTATGGAGTCTCCGATGAATATTTCAAACGATATCTCAAAATGAATATACCCCCATCCTAAGGTGGAGTGTAAAAAGGACAATTTCTCGATGCTGAAAGCTCGTTACCAACGTTGGTCTGATAATATCTAGCCAGGAGGATCTTGGTTTTCAAGATGGTTTAATATGTGAAGGTTTCTGATAAGCAAAGAATTTCTGAAACAATAAGAACTTTCCGTCTACGTACATGTAATAAAATAATACTACTTTGTCGATATCTTAAATACCGAGACTATGTTGTGAACTTTCTTTTCATTTAGTTCAGAAAAATTTAACAGTTCCGAGTGTTGCTTTATTTGTCAGAAAGGAAATTTGTGATTTAATTTTTTACGATTTCTTTCCGGTCTTTTACCCAAATTAGGTTACATGCTTATGTCAGAGTTTTATAAAAAAATACTTTATTATATTTATGAAATAAATATTTTATTGGTTATGACATATTTTATATTCTTAATTATTTATTTAATATAATGACATTTATTTTATGAAACTAATTTTCACTAATTTAACCATTTTAAATTTAACCATTTCAAGTATGAAATGTTTATGAAAAAATTTTATGAAACATTTCATAAGAAAAAAAATTTACTAAATTTGAGAAAAAGCTTTTATGAATTCGCTTCATAAATATTATGAAGGAATAAATATTATATAGGATTCGTCTAAATCCTGCTATAGAGAGTAACGGTTTCATGCGTTGACGGCTTTTGGTCGGGCTTAAAGATGTTCGCCTATGGGATACGTCCAAAGCCGGATATACAGAGTAAAAGCCGAGCTTAACGATTTTCCAATCTGGGATGTGTCTATAACCTGCTGCGCAGAGTAAAGTTTTTCTGCGTTGCTGTCATTTGGTCGGGCTTGAATATTTTATCTTATGGAATACCTACGGCAACGTGGAGGTTTTATGCCGTGCCGAACTTCGGCCATACTTTCTCCCCAGAATGTATCACAAAAATATTGAGGTTTCTGAAGTATTTCAAAGTATTTTTATGCGATTTTTGTTTTTCATTCATTTCTATATATTTTCATATACATTTGGCATTAATTGAATGCATAGCCAATCAATATAATCAATCGTCAGCAAGACACAACATAAAATAAACAAATTATTATTTGTAGAAAACCAATTTGGTTGCCGACCCACTTTAGTGTACATGAGTATGTATTCAAATGTTAATGTTTTTATGTTTTATAGACAAATTACTTTTATGGACTCGTGCACCGTGTGCCTCTTACCAATTTGTGTGTTGTGGGGGGTTTTCCACATTTTGAGTGTGTGAGCGCGCTCGTGTGTGTGTGCTTTTTTGGGTGCAACGACACCTTCGAACTGTAAACGGAAATTCACACGGAAATGATGCAGAAATATTTACAGTTTTTTATTCGTACCAACCATGTACTTGACTGCACGTGTAGTCAGTCGTATGTTTCATTCAAATGCTCACAACTTAGTTAAACTGGCCAACATGAATTCTGAATGATGGCTTTGATACCTGCCCGCAAACATACGCTTTGGTGTTATTAAACCCTGAGGGGTTCAGTGAAACAGGGTGGATTTTATTGGAAGTTTTATGTTGTCATCTGAAATTGAAATTAAGTCATGTCGTGAAATTTGCATGGGCCACAAATCAGGTGAGTTGTAAGGATAAAGAGAGAAATAAAATCGAGAAAGTCCAGTCAAGGCAGGAAGGAGTCTGGATTTTAGTTCGCTTGTTCCAAGTGGATAGAGCAGAAGAACTTCATAGATTTTTATACAAAGTGAATCGAGATGGACAAATCGTTTATTATACCGATAGAATTAGAATCATATTTTGGTTCGATTTAGTCATGCTCATCTGTCAGTCTGTCCATCTATTCTTTTAAACATAATTATTCTCCGATCCCAACGCGAATTTGCACAAGGATTTTTTTAGATTTTTGAATGAATATTGAATTTATTTTATCTTTGCAGCATGTTTCTTCTTTAGAATGAACGGAGAAACATTGAACACGATTTAATTCGTATGCCTGTCTCGGACTGTTTCACAGCCAAATTTTTCAAGACATTCGTGACGGTTTCTGTCTCTACGAATGGCATTTCAGTTCAGATTTATATATAGCATCCATACAAATTCTTCAAAATTAAAAAATGAGTAAAAATTATTTTCGCCATATTTTTAGTTCATTCGAATGACGCTCAGAAAAAAATGTGTTAAAATGAATTAAAATTTAGGAAAATTGAACTTCGTATAGCGCTAAAGCAATAGCTCCTCATATCAAGTTCAAACTTATCCTTGAAAGTAGTACATGCTTTGAACTTGATTCTAGTTCAATTTTCATCAAACCAAGTAAATATTTACTCAAACTGGGGAAAATTCCAGTAAGTTTTTCCTCAATCCAAGTACATTTTCACTAAATATAAGTAAAATTTTTCTGAAATTTTCCTAAATCTAAGTAAATTTTTCTTAAACCAAGTACATTTTTGCTAAAATTTTGCTGAAATTTTCCTAAATCTAAGTAAATTTCTACTAAATGTAACCAAAATTTTCCTGAAACTAAGTAAATTTTTACTCAGACCAAGTAAAATATGGCTGAAATTTTCCTAAAACTAAGTACATTTTTACTCAAATCAAGTAAATATTAACTTATTTAAATATTTACTTAATTTGCTGATTTTTTTCCTCAAAACAAGGAAAATTTTACTTGATACAAGGTTAACTTCAAACAAGTTAAAATTAATTAAAATAATTCAAACAAATGATTTTGCTTCAGAGTATGCAAAACTAATACAAACAAGTAAAAAGTTAATTTCGTCCGGGCCGAACTTTATATACCCTCCACTATAGATTGCATTCTAAAGAGGTTGTAGGTTTTCGTAGAAGTGCAGTAATATTACAGGAAAAAATATTTCTTTTTAATATAGCCAAACCAAAACAAATACAAATATTGAAAAATAATTTTATAAATAAATATAATATTTTAATTATTCCAAACCATTATTTATTTCAAATCAAAAAATATATATATTATATTTATATTTTCAAAAAGCTTAAATACCATAATTATTGGTATATAGTGGGTGCTACAGTTGTTTGTATTTCCATTCTGTTTTAATTCCAAAAGTACAAATTTTGAAAATCTATTATCAGAGGTACATAGTGCAAAATAACCTAACTCCATGATTCCATGAATGGGCTGTGCCCATTTGGTTGGTACCATTTGTATCCCCTTTTTCCATTTTAACCCCAAAAACTACGAATTTCGAAAAATCTGTTTATTTTTTGAGTCTACACAATCACCGAATTTCATTATTTCAGGTGTAGCCGTTTGGTAGGTACCATTTTGACCCCTCCATACCCATTGTATCCCTTGAAAGTACGAATTTGGAAAAAGACTTTTAGTTTTCATGTCTACGCAGTCAGATGAGTGTATACTCCGAATTCTATGACTCTAGCTGCGGTCATTTGGTTGGTACTATTTTTATCCCCTTTTACTATTTTGACCCCAAAAAGTACGAATTTCGAAAAATCAATTTATTTTCCGTGTCTATACAATCAGAGGAATGTATACTCCGAATTTCATGACTCTAGCTGCGGTCATTTGATTTGTCCTATTTTTATCCCCTTTTTTCATTTTAACCCCAAAAACTACGAATTTTGAAAAATCGGTGTATTTTACTTGTCTATGAAATGAGAGGAATGTATACACCGAATTTCATTATTTTAGGTACAGCCGTTTGATTGGTACCATTTTTATCCCTCTATTCCCATTTTACCCCTTAAAAGTACGAATTTGGAAAAATACTTTTATATTATGTATCTACTCAATTAGAGGAATGTACACACCGAATTTCGTGTTTCTAGCTGTTCTCATTTAATATGCACCATTTTTATCCCTTTTTGCCCCCTACAAATAAGAATCACTTTATGGTGCACGTTTTTGCTATAAGGTATATGCGCATTAGAGCGTACCAGGTTACAAGTAATATGAAGTATTATTGAAAGGTAGTTTCAAAAAATTTTTTTTTATTTTTTTATGCCGAACGTAGGGGTCGCGCTTTTACATTTTTCTATATAACTTCTGCATTTATAAACGGATTTTAAAGTGTGATACATCGATGTTTTTGTCCGATTTTTTTGTCTTTGAAGTCATTGAGCTCAAACATGATTCATGATTTTATGCGAGCTTTAATTTTCGATTATTAGAGTGGTACATTAGGGTAGTAGCAACTGAGAAATGATGGGTAAGTACCAGAAGGGGGTGCTTGAGCTCAATGACTTCAAAGACAAAAAAATCGGCCTCGTCGAGACAAAAACATCGATGTATCACACTTTAAAATCCGTTTATAAATACAAGTTATATAGAAAAATGTAAAAGCGCGACCCCTACGTTCGGCATAAAAAAATAAAATTTTTTTTTTTGAAACTACCTTTCAATAATACTTCATATTCGAAGGTGTACGGCGAACTTTTTTTTTGAGGTACGCCCTAATGCGCATACCAAATATCAAGCACATATAAACAGACATATTCAAAAACTAGCTCGATTATTTCTTGGTGTTACAAACATTTGGCGCGAAACTAACTTATAATACCCTAGTCCACGAAGTGGTGTAGTGTATAAAAACATGCTCTAAAATATTATGGATTATTATGGGTATTTTTAGTTCTTGTGAGGGAAAAATTTTTCCCTTTGGGCCGATTTCGACCCGTTTCAATCCCAACTGATCTACGACTATAGGACGTAATTATGAAAATTTGAACGTTCTAGCTCCTTTCGTTTAGATGCTAGCGTGCTTTCAACAGACGGACGGACATTAGGGCGTACCTCAAAAAAAAAGTTCGCCGTACACCTTCAAATATGAAGTATTATTGAAAGCTAGTTTCAAAAAAAATTTTTTTATTTTTTTATGCCGAACGTAGGGGTCGCGCTTTTACATTTTTCTATATAACTTCTGCATTTATAAACAGATTTTAAAGTGTGATACATCGATGTTTTTGTCTCGACGAGGCCGATTTTTTTGTCTTTGAAGTCAATGAGCTCAAGCACCCCGTTCTGGTACTTACCCATCATATCTCAGTTGCTACTACCCTAATGTACCACTCTAATATCAGAAAATTAAAGCTCGCATAAAATCATGAAACTCTTCCTAACGAAGTATGTCGATTTTCCCAGCAGAAAAAGTGTTAAACTAGTTTTTTCTTATTTTACCGAGAGCATTGCATGTATTTATAAGTTGTTCTTTGTATCTTCGATGTTTACAGTCGGTTGTCAAAGTGTAATACATATATTGGTGTTTTTGGCCCATGCGTTGCTCATCGGTGACCGCCATAGCTGATTCATGCACAACATGAGCAAAACTACTTTGTCACATTGTTTCCCTATTGCAAATCGTTTTACCTGTGAAGTAACGGTCTATATTTTATTGTAACAATAAAAATTAGTTCAGTAATAAGGCGTTGGTGGCTCAACAAAGCATTATTAAATATTTCAATTTCCATTATACAACGGTAAAAAAACTAAAAAAATGTCTTTTACGATCAGTGCATTAAACAACACTATGTTACCGACTAAGTACGATGTTATTAATTATTTCTTGTATCTGCGGCATAACACTAATCCCAATAGAAAATTGAGTGCTTTTAAACAAGAAGCTTTCAGAAGCATTACCCTTTTATGGGAGCGGGCAGGCATTCCAATTATATCGGTATCAGGTGTTCGTAAACGGTTGGATAAACTTCTAGACGATTACTATAAATTGGTTAAAAGTCCATTGAAATGCAATGTAAATGAGTGGAATAAATTGTTCTCAATTTCGCGTTGTAAGTGTGGCATAGAAAGAAATGTTCCATGCAGTTGCACCGCCTCTGATAAAATCCCAGACGATGCGAAAGACTTTTTCATCGATCAATGGGGTCCACGGCTGATGACTTTGGATAATGTTTATCATATGATGTCGATGAAAAATTGCGGTGTTCAAACGTGCTCAATTGTTGCACCATCAAAAGCGGTATATACCGAGTTCAACAGTATTGGGTATCAACCAGGCAGCGATGAAGAGCTAGAATTTGAAGAAAATGTTGGCGATTCCTCAGAGAAGATTAAAACAACATTTACGGTGGCGTACATTTCTTTGCGTAATTTTAGTTCGGCTTTGGATCGCAGCGATACTTCAGTTCGCTACGGTGCCTTGCTTGCGACCATGTTAATTAAAGATTTAAAATTGTCTATTGCCGCAAAAGCCAAAGAAGAGTTATCTGCAGAAACAGCCGAAAATATATGTCAGTTCTTTGAAGGGCTTATCATCAATAAAAATAAAATATTTCGAGAACGTGTGAAGTTCCGTAAGGAAGCAAAAGCGGCGGCCAAATGCCATCAATTATTAAAGTGTATCTCTTTCGATGGCAAGAAAGAGCCAACTTTGAAAAAAGTAACCGAGGCAAATGTGACGCGAAATATTGTTTTAAATGAAGAACACATCACCATTGTAAAAGAGCCTGACTCCAAATTCATTGGTTATGCTACGCCCACTGATAGCTCTGCTTTGGGGATCCAGAGGAGCATCGTGGATTACTTGAGTCGTGAAAACTTCAATTTGGATGACTTAGTTGCCATAAGTTGCGATGGAACTGCTACCAACACTGGGTACAAAAGTGGAGTCATTGTGAGAATGGAACGCCATTTACAGAGACCGCTGCAGTGGTTCGTGTGCCTTTTCCACTTCAACGAGTTACCATTTAATGCGCTGTTAAGATCATTGCTTGGAAAACAGAAAGGACCTGGAATCTGGCCCGGAAGTATCGGAGAAGGCATTCAAAATTGCATACACTACCCTGTAAGTTTAATATATTAATAGTGTTTCGTGTCCGTGTGTTCCGTATACTTTACTTGTGAGCATTTCATTAATTAATAATTCGCATATTTTGTTGCTTATTCCGTTTGGTCAGGTCAAACAAAATTTCGAACGCATTACAATGGGAGAAATGCCAGCGAACATAGATGGGTGGAATATTCGAGGCGACCAGCTTTACTTGTATCGTATGGTTCGAGCCGTTCATATCGGAGAATGCGATGAAAAATTAGCCAGCGAGAAGCCCGGCGCTATTTGCAAAGCGCGCTGGCTAACAACAGCCTCTCGAATTCTGCGCTTTTATATGACGTGTACGCAACCCTCGATGGTATTGAGAAAACTGGCTCAGTTCGTTGTGAAAGTGTATGCACCATTCTGGTTTCTTGTAAAAAGCCAACCACTGGCAATTCACGGAAGTCGGAATGTTTTCCTTTATATATGTTGGATTCGTCAGTTGCCAAAAGATATTCAAGAGGTCATCCGTCCGTTCATTGAAAATAACGGATATTTTTTTCATCCTGAAAATATTTTGTTATCGATGATAACAGACCCAGATCAACTAGTGCGTCCAGATGCCTATGATAAGATTTTATCAGCCCGCAATGAAGCCACGGGAAGCATTCGACAAATGTTCGGTCCACCAGTTCATAATTTTATCAATTTTGATAGTGACTCATATTTCAATATGATCGATTGGAAACAATTTGAATTGACTGAGCCGCCATGCTTGCAGTTTTTTTCGCAAGAACAGTTAGAAGCATTCCAATTTTCAGAAGAAATTATCGATTTACCAGGTTAGCACAAGAAAAACTTAATTTGATTGCTTTCTTTGCTGAACTCATTTATTTTCACAGATTATCCATGCCATTCTCAAAACACCGAGCGTTTTGTTCATGTTGTGCATGAATCAGCTATGGTGGTCACCGATGAGCAACGCATGGGCCACATCTTTTCTAAACTTGAGAGCCGACAAAAATACACCCAACTTGAATCGCGTCGAAATATGGTTGATTAAAATTTTAATTGTACCTTAATTTTTATATTTATTGTTCTAAGAATTGAAATATGATGCATAAATAGTAGAAGGGGGTTGTTGAGGTCAACGACTTTAAAAACTGAAAATCTGGTATGTGCGGGACAAAAACACCAATATATGTATTACACTTTGACAACCGACTGTAAACATCGAAGATACAAAGAACAACTTATAAATACATGCAATGCTCTCGGTAAAATAAGAAAAAAACTAGTTTAACACTTTTTCTGCTGGGAAAATCGACATACTTCGTTAGGAAGAGTTTCATGATTTTATGCGAGCTTTAATTTTCTGATATTAGAGTGGTACATTAGGGTAGTAGCAACTGAGATATGATGGGTAAGTACCAGAACGGGGTGCTTGAGCTCAATGACTTCAAAGACAAAAAAATCGGCCTCGTCGAGACAAAAACATCGATGTATCACACTTTAAAATCCGTTTATAAATGCAGAAGTTATATAGAAAAATGTAAAAGCGCGACCCCTACGTTCGGCATAAAAAAATAAAAAATTTTTTTTTGAAACTACCTTTCAATAATACTTCATATTCGAAGGTGTACGGCGAACTTTTTTTTTTTTACTTGTAACCTGGTACGCTCTAACGGACATGGCTAGATCGTCTTAGAATTTTATGACGATCAATAATATATATACTTTATAGGGTCTCAGGTCGATATTTCAAGGTGTTACAAACGGAATGACAAAGTATATAGTATACCCCCATCCTGGAGGTGGAGGGTATAAAAATTACGACATGTAATATTTCTCAAAAGTTTCATGATACCTCTGCCATAAAGGGTTGAGCTAATACTCCATGATTGCTGCGAAGTCATGATAGGCGCCTTCGCAGTGGCGCCTATCTTAAACACTTGAAGTATTTAAGAAATAAGTCTCGGCAAACGAATGAGAATTGCTGCTTAGATTAATATTCAAGAATTTGCTAAACAATTTCAAGTGATTTTTTATAAGTTTATTAATACTTAAATGTATGAAGAACTCGGCCTAAATTTCAATATACACATTAGCTTATTTTTAGGAAAAAGCACATTTTATAATATAAATAATATAATATAATTTCCTAAATAGAATTGTTTCCGTACAAAGAATCCACACAAGTATGAATTTATTCAATTTTATTTTTATTTTTGTTTACGGAGCTGGAGTTAAATTGTTGAACTAAATTGTATTATGGATTTTACTCGGATTTAGGAATGTTATTTTTCTCGCACCCAATTTTCCAAACTTTAGTGAATTCTGCCTCACGAATGGCTTGCTCGTTATTCACCTAGGGTCTGATTCGTGAACGGATTGCGAAGATGCTATGAAAACTGCTTCGAACTTATGTCCGTTTTGAAGTCACCCAATCTTGAAATCATATTCTGCAATCCAACTCAAACAAGGTCTTCATTCATTCATTCATTGTTGACAAACCTAACTCAAAATCGGAAATATTGTTAAATGTTATTTCCAATGAAAATACAAAATTCAACAAGAAATCTTCTATGCTGCTGCTATTATTACCGACTAAAGATAATTATGCAGTGTCTGTGTTAAATATCGGGTATTTTCTTCAAGAAAACATCTGAATGTTTTTGTTCTCGAAATATGAATGGAGGCGCGTTACAAACACTCTTACTTAGATCTTGACCGACTTCAAGCAATTTTTGCTTGGGCTCCAACTCAACATTCGCATTTTGTATTTTGAAACAGCGAATTCCCCAGCCGCTCATAATAAATACTTTCATTTCGCAAATTGAAGCAAACGCCAAACAAAAACAGATTTCGCTAATTAGTGCCTGTCAATCACAAAGGTCAGAGGCTTGCAAAGATGTTTGGAAACATTCCGGAGAACGTTTGAACACGTTTGTGTGTGTTTGTGTTTTGCAAATAAAGTTTTCTACCTACCACCTATCCAAGTGAACCCATATAATGACGGGGTAAATGCACTACCCAAATCGATTAGAGTGTCATTGAAAGTTCTACGACACGGATGGGGATCTCCTCTGTGCGATTCCATCGAATGTTTATCGGACAAAACTCAATTGGGTTTGTGTTAACTGAAATTTATGACAACGGCCTAAATGATCCTGCCAAACGGTACGGATCTGTTGTTCAATTTTATTGTGCCATAATTGTGTGTTAATCGATCCATAAAAATCGAAGTGTGTTTGTTCGATTTTATGGCCGATAAATTTTAAATCATGGCCCATAATGAGCATATGAGTAAATTCACACACAAAGTCCTCTGTTCCACTTTTATTAGTGAGCAAGTATAAATTGAAATTAAATTGGCTCGCCGCAAAATAATATAATGTCCGATTACTTCAATTCAAAAATGCAGTCCCATGTTTCTTATAAAATTCAAAAATCCAATAACACTGTCCAACAGCATTTTTGGAGCAGAGTAGCGACCCAATAATTCTGAAAGTGCATGTTGAGTAGATAATTTTTTGTAGAATAAACTTATAGACCAGCTGGTCTGAGTTTCTTTTTACAGTGGGTCAATGCTTTCATTTTTCGGTCGATGGGAGTTTTATTATCGAAAAAAGTGTTGTAAGTTAATGTCTGAGAGAATTCAGAAAGTCAGAACTATATTGTGGAATTTTATTAGGATCATTTTTGTGGAAGATCTTACCCTCTAGCTCCTCTTTTTATGGGTCAATTTTACCTTTTATCGAGAAAATCAAAAAATAATCCTGAATAGAGGAGACGTTGCGGGGGGAAACTTTGCAATAATTGTTTGGTTCTAACCGTCTTTCCTTTTCTGTTGTTAAGGTGAGATCAGTTGCCAATAGAGAATAAATACTTCGAGAGATTGGAGACTTTAGGGAACTATAGAGCAAACAAAATTAAAACTTTTTGTCTTTCATGCAATTTCTCATTGAGTAGAGAAATTGTCACAAAATAATGGTTAGAGAAATAAAACGAGAAAGATAAAAAACCAAAGAAAATTAATTGCTAATTCAAGAGATAGGATTTATTTCGTAGCTCACCTTCTGAGTGTTGATGGAAAAGTGAGAGTTCATTTCAAAATTTATTCTTAGGAAACATGAGGTGGTTAAAGTGCCGTAGTAGTAACCTGAAGGTACGTTGTACCCCGGGAGTGGCGGATTTTTTGAAAACAGAAATGGAAACTAGTCAAAAAGTGGTTCCTTTTCAACACTTCAAAATAACTTTTAAGTCTTTCAAAATTAAGAACTCCATGTTAAATTCATTGTTGAAGATCCCAATTTGCATGAGGGCTTTCTGGACGAATTTCCAGGAGAAATGGTTTTTTCAGCGACATTTCTGCCCTCATTATGTGATCCCTTAAGAGCTCATGCTCCGTGAGATGTCTGGTAATGACGGAGAGCAGTATTTTATGCATTGCAGTTAATGCTCTGGCTCACTCAAGCATCGAAGCCTCTTTTCTTCGACCTACTTCACCAGCTGACCACCATGCCAGCTGACCATATGCCGAAAGGCATATTAAATGAGCCTATTTGGGATTCTTAGAAGCACAAAAATGTTATATATCTGTATCTGTTGTTATGTCGATTTCCATACTGCTGGTTTATCGTACATGTCACTGATTCAAAATACCTAAATAAGCTCATTTATATCACGCAAAAAAAATAAAAACGAATAAT
The DNA here is from genome assembly GCA_947397865.1 of Polietes domitor. Classification (NCBI taxonomy): domain Eukaryota; kingdom Metazoa; phylum Arthropoda; class Insecta; order Diptera; family Muscidae; genus Polietes; species Polietes domitor. Next base: position 102,506,399 of record OX377621.1, on the reverse strand, counting down.
CTCATCATTGCAACCACTTATCGCTTACAAACGTCATTAGCGTACATCTCAGCTGCCGAATACTGTGCAGCGTGGTACGTGTTGATCATTGATCTCACTTCGTCTTCTGTCGCTGATGTAGTTTATGCTTAATTGCGTTTGGCTTGCGTTGTAGTTGTTGTAGTTTGCGTCGTTTTCAGCAAACGTTTAATTGCACATTTGATACTGTTGCCACTTCAGCGGCACTTTTTTCGTGGTCGTCGTCGTCGCCGTCGTCTTCAGTCAGCACAGTTGAAAATATGTAGATCATGTTGGAATGAGGTTAATTAATGGCTCGGCGTTAAAGTTAAACGATTTTTTGCTTTAAATCAGAATTGTTATTATTATGATATTATTGTAATTACGGGCATACTCGCTCGTAACTACATGTATCGAATGAGTCCGTTCGTCGGTTGATTTTCTGGAGCATCAACGTCAAATTGTTTGTATCCGCATTTCACGGTAATGCTGTGACCGTCCGTGCGTCCATTATCACTTCATATCACATCTGAATCGGCTGCGGAGTGGTGGGGGGAGGGGCCAGGGGGATCCATGCGATTGTTATTTATTATGCTCGTGTGATTTTCATTTAATTGTGCAGTTGGCATTTAAATGTTTAACACAAACATGTTAATCGATAGTTATATTTATATTAATGACAATATCATTACTATATCCATCCATGTCAGACAGTCGGTTTCATAAGAAAGAAGTTTATTTAATTTATGATTTTAAACTTTTTTGAAAAAAAAAACAAGTCAGGAAAGGCTAAAGTCGGGCGGGCCGACTATATGATACACTCCACTGTCTAGCCGAATACAATTCAATTCGGTAGTAAGTGAAAACGGGAAGGATTTTTGTATCCTGTAAATGTATGTGTTTGACAAAAAATGTTAAATCGGAAAGGTCATTTTATTGGGGTATATTGAAACCTGGAACGAAGTAGGTGAAATATAATATGTATAGTTTAGCCAAAAACGGTTAAACATTTGGGAGCAACATTTGTATTGGTGCTATATCTAAATCTGAACCGATTTTGCCCACTTTCACTATAGGTGTTTTTAGTTGGATTATTAAATGGTGTGCCAATTTTAAAGAAAATCGGTACAATATGTCGTTTCTAGAGCGGCAAAAGTCGAATCGGGAGCGACATTTGTATGGGGGCTATATCTAAATCTGAACTGATCTTGCCGACTATCAGCATAGGTGTTTATAGTTGGATTATAAGATGTTTTGCCAAATTTAAAGAATATCTGGCTCAATATGTTGTTTCTAGAGAGGAAAATGTCAAATCGGGGCCGACATTTGTATGGGGGCTACATCTAAATCTGAACCGATCTTACCCACTTTCTACATAGGTGTTTATATTTGGATTATAAGATGTTTTGCCAAATTTAAAGAGTATCGGGCTCAATATATTGTTTCTAGAGAGGAAAATGTCAAATCGGGAACGACATTTGTATGGGGGCTATATCTAAATCTGAACTGATCTTACCGACTATCAGCATAGGTGTTTATAGTTGGATTATAAGATGTTTCGCCAAAACTAAAGAATATCCGGTTCAATATATGGTTTCTAGAGCGGAAAATGTCAAATCGGGACCGATATTTGTATGGGGGCTATATCTAAATCTGAACCGATCTTACTCACTTTCTATATAGGTGTTTATAGTCGGATTATATTTGCCAAATTTAAAGAATATCGGACTCAATATGTGGTTTCTAGAAAGGATAATGTGAAATCGGGAGCGACTTTTGTATGGGGGCTATATCTTAATCTGAACCGATATGCCTCAAATTAAATAGCGTTCGTCCTTGATCCACAAAACTTACTTGTGCCAATTTTTGTTAAGATCGGGCTATAATTGCGACCTGTAATTTGATTACAACAATAGATGGACAGACGGACATTGCTAAATCGATTCAAAAAGTTATTCTAAGTCGATCGGTATAATTAACAATGGGTCTATCTCGCTTCCTTTTGGGTGTTACAAATAAATGCACAAAGACATAATACTCTCGTGGAGTGTATAAAAATAAACGTAAAGTCTCTAACAAAAATAATGTAAAAATTTGTAATTGTAATTGATGATAATACCCAAGAGCGATATATATTAATACTTTCTGGGTCGATTTATTTTTTTTTTTTGAGCCTGTACATATATTACTGTAATTAAAGTTGTTGTATATCGAGCAACATATCACTGAAAATTTGAGAGATTTTGTCGTATCAGAGACGTACATTAAGTTTAAAACTAATCGGTTCAGATTTGTATATATCCCATACACATACGACAACCTTTGACTTCTTTCCCTTCCGGAAGACTTGTATTGTAACCGAATCTGGTCTCATTGGCCATACAATAAACATATAAGCAATTTTTTGAACAATAGTTTTGTCATTATACCCTACACCACTTCGTGGTCTAGGGTATTATAAGTTAGTTTCGCCCCAAATGTTTGTAACACCAAGAAATAATCGAGCTAGACCCACCTTAAAGTATACCGATCGGCTTAGAATCACCAGCTGAGTCGATTTAACGATGTCTGTCTGTCCGTCCGTCCGTCCGTCCGTCTGCTGTCCATCTAAGCTTGTTCGCACTCTACAGGTCGCAATTGTTGTCCGATTGTCATGAAACTTAGCAGAAGTTATTTTTTCTGGCCAAGGACCATCGGTATTGAATTTGGAGGAAATCGGTTCAGATTTAGATATAGCCCCCATACAAATGTCGCTCCCGATTTGACATTTTCCGCTCTAGAATCGACATATTGTACCCGATTTTCTTTAAATTTGGCACAACATCTTATAATCGAACTGGAAACACCTATGCAGAAATTCGGTAAGATCGGTTCAGATTTAGATATAGCCCCCATACAAATGTCGCTCCCGATTTGACATTTTCCGCCCTAGAAACCACATATTGTACCCGATTTTCTTTAAATTTAGCAGAACATCTTATAATCCAACTAGAAACGCGTATGCAAAAATTGGGTAAGATCGGTTCAGATTTAGATATAGCCCCCATACAAATGTCGCTCCCGATTTGACATTTTCCGCTCTAGAACCGACATATTGTACCCGATTTTCTTTAAATTTGGCAGAACATCTTATAATGTAACTAGAAACACGTATGCAAAAATTGGGTAAGATCGGTTCAGATTTAGATATAGCCCCCATACAAATGTCGATCCCTATTTGACATTTTCCGCTCTAGAAACGACATATTGTACCCAATTTTCTTTAAATTTGGTACAACATCTTATAATCCAACTAGAAACACCTATGGCGAAATTGGGTAAGATCGGTTCAGATTTAGATATAGCCCCCATACAAATGTCGCTCCCGAATTCACTTTTTCCGCTTTAGAAACCACATATTGTACCCGATATTCTTTAAAATTAGCACAACATCTTATAATCCAACTAAAAAACCGATGGTGAAAGTGGGTAAGATCGGTTCAGATTTAGATATAGCCCTCATACAAATGTTGCTCCCGAATGTTTAACCGATTTTGCCCAAATTTTACATATTATATTTCACCAATAAACAGACATGGTGAAAGCGCGTCACATCATTCCTGGTTTCAATATACCCCCATACAAATGTCCTTTACGATTTAACATTTTTTGTCAAACACATACATTTACAGGATGCAAAAATCCTTCCCGATTTCAATTTTTAACCGAATTGAATTGCAATGAGAATTGTTTGGGTGATGTCCATATGTCCATACTTTGGTATACTACTGTATAATTTGTATTTGTCTGTCGGACAATTGGATCAATTAAGATATTATTTACCATATTCTTTAAATTTGACTAAAGATGAATTTATAGCATATAAATTATATGAATATAATTTATATAATTTGTATGAACTACATAAAATTGCTCCCATGAAATACCTGGGTTTATTAATCAAAGCGAGGTACATACGCAGGGAGTGGTGTAGGGTATTATATAGTCGGCCCCGCCCGACTTTAGCCTTTCCTTACTTGTTTTTAAAATAATTTTTCTCATATAGAAACTACTTCCGGTCATGGAGGTACCCTTCTATGAAACGCAGTGTACCTATGAGTGTTAATTTCCACTTAATACTCTATCAAACTGACTTCACGCTGTCTACTCTTGAATATTGTTTATATTGTTGATATCAGTATTAATCAAAATCTAACGGTTATATGTACTAAACGCATCCATAGCATCCGTTTCCATCTTTGAGTGTGTTCGAGTTTATGTAGATTAAACGCTCGCAGTCAGAAATCAAATTGACAGGGTTCTTATGGTAAATTGTTATTAAATTTACTTGTGTTAATTGTAACCATCTTAATTGAGATTTTATTAATGAATATTTCGATGAACCGTGAGATTCGTTCATTTCCTGCATATGAATTATTTATCGTTCTGAAAGGGTTTAATCCAATGTCAGAATATCCTTAACAAGAAAATTGTAATTTCCTAGCTGACTATTTTTCTTCTCTATTGCGATTTGAACCATAGAGAAAAATGGATAGAGTTTAAAAATTATGCATTTTAACGTATTTAATTTTGTATGCACCACTTTGAGGAATAGGCTTATCGAATAGGTATCCAAACGATGAAATTTTATTCGATTAATCGAATATTGAATATCAAATATTTGTTCGAATAACCAGAAGTGGCCGATTTTCCAAAAACGAATAATTCGATTAATCCGTACCATATAATCGAATATTCGAAATTGTATACTACCATACATTTTCGGAGCAAATTATCAGTTTGGAAGGTATAAATAATTACACAAAATGATTTTGCTTTATATTTTTAATTTAAACTCTATCAAAATTAAATACTTGATTTACAAAAGATTTGCTTAAACGACTTGATATACGTCTCAATGGAAGAAGAATAAATGTTTTAAATAATATTTCTATTCCTATCAAATTTTAAATAATTTACAGGTAATTTTAATCGATTAAGAGCTGTCGACTTTATTCGGTTAATTAGAAATTTTCTATTGTCGAATAAACGATTAATCGAATAATCCAAAAATACGAACAATTGGATACACTAATAATAAGTTAGTTTCACGTCAAATTTTTATTGAGCACAGAACAATTGAGCTGGACCTTTTTGTATACCGATCAGCTTAGAATCGCCAGCGAGGATCACATTTATCGATATCTGTATCTCCGTCTGTTGCCTAGTTAAAGTTGTGATCAAAGTACAGGTTGCAATGGTTGTTCGATCACCGTGAAATTTGGCATGAGTAATTTTTAGCCAGGGAGGTCGGTATTGAATATGAGAACAGGGTGTCAATAGCGTGGATTTCTACAAAGAATCCAACGCTACCCGTCGAAGAGAAAAATGCATCCTTGAAGAAATTTTACTTCAAATGCTTTTACGAATGTCATCTTACGAGTGTATAGTAAAAGGGAGACTTTTCGTCACGAAGAAGAGACCTCGGAATGCCTTCGTTCCGATGAGAATGTTGACCCTTTTTTGCAGGTTAATTTTTGGTGCGGTTTGTGGGTCTGCGTTTTAATTGGTTCTTACTTCTTCGAACACGACGTTTGTGAGCCCATCACCATCAATGATAACAAATTTCTTTAGGCCCAACTGAGAGTAATCAAACCCGTAACCGGTTTTTTACAACCGTCACCGATTTTCTGAAAATAGTCATTTAACTGGTTAACCTGGTTATTTCCGATAAGCGGTTTCACATAACACTAAATTGTCAAAATAATTTTAAATCGATGACTTTTGAGCGATAAGGGATTGATTAGGGAAGCCACTAATGTGGACGCTATTGACCGATTTGGTCCATTTTCATTGTAGATGTTCCTAGGTGTAATGTTATCACCTTACGAAAATAAATTTTACAAAAATATTTAATCAAATTGGTAGTACAATTATTATGAAGAATATATAAATACAAGGTCAATAAATAATAATTCTATAAAACTTCACACGAATTAATCATCGTTAAATTTACTTTAGCTGGCGGTTCTAACTGTATCGGTTACTTAAGATAGGCCCAGCTCGATTATTTCTTGGTGTCTGAAAAGTATGGAACTAATTTGCAATACCCTATAAGAAAGAGCGGAGTAGAGTAGTAATTTTTCATTACACATTTAAATATCGCAACCGGTTTAAATCGAAACCCGGTTTTCTAAAAATCACAATTTTCGAACAAAGCACAACCAACTAATGAAAAAACGGTTTTTTGATTACTCTAGCCCACGTCCAGCATAACTAACGTGACCATCTCTTGTTGGGCAAAAAGTGGGATTTATGATTTCAAAAAGCGGGATTTGGCGTGATTTTTTAGAAAAAAGCGGGATCGTGAAATTCTAACAAAAAACGTTAACGTAAAAACTAAATTGAAATAGCGTGCAAAACAAACAAAAAAGAAAATTTCAAAATTCGTACTTTTAGGGTCACGATGGGAATAGGAGACAAATAGTACCAATCAAACGGCTATATCAGGAATCAGGAATAAATAAAATATATTTAGAATATTTAAGCACACTTGTTAAGATTGCTACGGGAGAGTTCTTTAAAATTATTTAAAATTTTCTAAAATATCACCAAAGAAACATTACAATTTATTTATAATTTATATAAAACTAGCTGAACCCCGCCCGCTTCACCAGGCAAAAAAAAAACAAATGGTAAAATTAAAATCTGGTTTCATATTGATCTTATCATATTGATATTATCGTGGTCAGTAATATATACGTTCCAATTTTCAGCCTACTAGCTTAAAAATCACTATTGTCACGCCCACCAAACGAAAATTCAAAATCCAGCATCATATTTATCTTTCTCGTGGTCAGTAATATATATGTACCAATTTTCAGCCTTCTAGCTCTCAAAAACACTTTTGCCACGCTCCAAAGCCCACGAAACGAAAATCCAAATTTCGGCATCAAATTGATCTTTATCGTGGACAGTGGATATATATATTCCAATTTTCAGCCTTATAGCTCAAAGAACACTATTGCCACGCCCACAGAGCAATTTTTTAAAAATTCTATAGCCTATAGTTCCTTCCAGACCTGTATCTATCTGTACTGAAAATTTCAACTACAACAACAGTCAACTGTCAACAAACAGACAGACAGACTTACACTAAGGTTTTATAATCTAAATAGGGATTAGGAGTGAGCGAACTAAACTCCCTTTTCTCCAACTCCAACTCCAGCTTTTTTCTTTTTCAATTTTTCATAGTGTTAGTGCGATCTTCAAAATTTAAAGAAATCTACACATAATTTGTATTTTATAATGTTGTTTAAGGAGCTTACTATTAGACTATAATTTCATGGGTCTATATTTTGTTAATAGTAGAAAAAGCATTCTGCAGGTGCTTGTAAATCTGTCAAACAAACATTGTCGTGTCTTCTTAATATATGTTTTAAATTAATCAATTGAACAACGTAGCATTAAATTACAATTTATCAAAGTATAGATTAAATAAAGATCATTAAATGTTCCCTTAAAACTAGAACCAAAATTTATAATAAGGGCAAATCATTAAATATTTTCGAAACATTGGACTTTTAACGGTTACCAACAAATTTTTAAGTGACAATTTTTAATCGATATTGTCTCAAAAATAATGTAAAACGAAAAAGAGGGATAAAATGGGTTTTTTTGTGAATTGGCTAGAGCGTGTTATTTCGAAGATTACTTGAACATTGGACCTTTCAGATCCGTGCCATTGTGCATTTATTTGTAAGTCCCACAAGGAAACGACATAGACCCACAGTTTATTACACAGATCGGCTTAGAATAACTTTCAAAGTCGATTTAGCAGTGTCCGTCTGTCTGTCCACCTATTCATGTAATCAAAGTACAGGTCGTAATTATTGTCCGATCCAAATAAAAATTGGCACAAATAAGTTTTGTGGAGTAAGGACGAACGGTATTTAATTCGAAGCAAATCGGTTCAGATTTAGACATATCCCACATTTCTTAACATCACACCCTGAAAAGTATGAAGTTAACGTTCTAGCACCTCTTGGTAATTAGGATCATTGTATTGTTTCAGCATACTTTTCGTATTCCGCTCTTCGTGTCTCTTCGACCCCAGCCACAAAGCGGACAATATATATATACGAAAAGGCACGTTGGGACGAGCTCAACAACTTTTTTCAGCATTTCAATTGGAAACTTTGCTTTCTAAAAAGCGATATAGATGCTGCGGCTGAAATGATTGAAAATATTATCATGCTTGGAATGAAGTCATATATTCCAATTAAAGTTATTTCGGATAAACCATCTAATAAAAGTTTGTTTAACCAGACATGCAAGACTGCTGTCAGATCCAAAGAGGAAGCGTTCAGGAAATGGCTTTAAAAAAAATGCCACCACTGATCTGCTACGCAAGCAGACAAGAACCATGTGTGCCAGAGTACTTAGACGTGAAAAGTTTCTGTACCAACAACGTCTTCGTGCCAAAGTTCTTTTGGTCATTTGTAAGAAGAGTAAAGGATAACTCCTCATCAATCCCAACTCTTGTTAAATATGACCAGATATTCATTAACCCGGTTGCCAGGGGTTTTCCCAGCACATTGGAAGATTGCGAACATCCAGCCCATCTCTATAAAAGCTGAGGCACATAATATTTCAATTTGGAACCCCTATGGTGAAAGTGAGCCACATCATTTTATGTTTTAATATAACCTTCATACAAATGTCCTACCCGATTTAACTTAGAATGTTGAGGGTATCATATAGTCGGCCCTTTACTTACTTTTTTTATATATAATGACATAAATTGGTCTTTCGTTATCCGTTATTACCTTTAACATAGCTTTTCTATTCCATTTCAACAACGATCCGCCCTTTTGGGAAACCTCAGGCGCTACGAATATTTCATTGGAGGCTAATTCGTAGCGCCCTCAATATCTTTTGCTTTATTTTTACCAGACTTATCATATGAATGCCGCATAAAATACTCTTTATGTTCGGCGACTATCTGAAAACAAAACTTTTTTGGCAATTCTTACGCTTTGATTGTTTATTGTGATAGGACCAAATTTGGAGCATCTCCTACATGGCTACGACATCTTCAAATGACTTTAAATTGCTTTTAACCGTTTTCAATTTCTTTTTTCGTCTTATCAAGTATTTGCGTTCTTATGGCTGGTTGACTATCAACAAAACTACAGAGCTACGCATGTACGACGAGTATGTGATTTGTTGGTTATCAAATAATTTAACATTGAATCGACAATTAGTCAATATCATTTGAAAGAAACCAGAAAACAGAATGTTGTGTGTGTGTGCATCTGTCCGTCCAGCCATCTCACAAACGTGCAAAGTCGAACAAATGGCCAAATATGATTTCACTCCGTTTTGAAGAAAACGTGCGCTTTTTCAAAGAATCAACAAAAGATTTCTATTTTTCTTGCTGATGTCTTTTCTTCCGTAAATTAAGTTCTTTTCTTTTATGATATGACACTTTTTATTATTGTGGAATCTCGACTTTGGGTTTCTTCTTTTCCTCCGCGCGCTTTGTTAACGTTTTTTTGTTAGACTTTTATGGTGATTAAAAGTAATTCAAGTTTCTTCTCGCGCGTCACGAGTAGGTACATCTATCTATCTGGCCGTTTGTTCAAACGCAAAAGGTAGCGACGCCGCCGCACAGTGTGCTGTCGCTTTTTTATGTGTCTAAAGAGTTGATTATTGTGCAATTACGAAAAGCAAGTGGCATTAAAAAATAATAAGACCACAACGGATTGTTTGTCATCGGCATTGTATCAAATTGTTGCTGTTGTTTTTGTCATTTTTTACATTCTAAAATTTCTATGCCGAGGCAAGAGAAAGAGTACGACGCCAGAAGATGGTAACAAAAGTTTTCAATGATAAAAGTGAAAATTATACGTTGACTTCAGCCCTGGAAATCTACCTAGGCATAATAAGTGGAGCCATACTCGCTTTCGCGCTAGCCATTATTGTCTTGTGGCATTTTCGTTAAGGCGCCTTCAACTTCATGATACCTACAATTCGTAAACAAGTGTTTGTACTTGGCCATCTCAGCCGTGGCTGAAACACTTTCTATTTTTTCTATTTTTATTTGTTAGTTGAGAAATCTTATATCTCTTTAGTCAGTACAGCTAACTGTGACGGGGGTATATTTAAATATTAGCACTTAGTTGGATTAGGGAAATCGAATGGGAAATACACAATATAACAAGGGCAGGCTTTAGTTATGTATAGGGTTTCCCGAAATTCAAACAAAATTTCAAATTGTGACAGTTCTGGCTTTTTTAATTATCGTTATTGAGCCAATTTTCAAAGTAATCTTCAATCTGTCGCATTTAGCATCCACTGAAGAATATTCCTATGCAAAAATACGACTGGTCACTCAACAACATTCGATGGATCTAGCTATCACGATGTGATAATTCGCCTCTCGTGAGTGTAAGTTGCATGATATAGGAGTGGACTGCATGTGGTTTACCTTGTCACATGACTTCCCAGTCAAAGAAACAATTGATTGATACAGCATGAGGTATTTGCTTATGCTTTGGGTTTTCCCGGAATTATTTATTTATAAAGGGTGATTTTTAGCTATTATCTTTTTGGCAACACTGCTTTAAACAGCTGATGCACGTTTCGTGTTTTGTTTGTGTCACTGTCAAACATCTTCAGTTTGGTCCATAATTTAACCATGAATCGTCTTAGAAACGAACAATGCTTGCAAATTATTGAATTTTAATATCAAAATGCGTGCTCTGTTAAGAAAGTTCAAGAAAGCCAAAGATCCACTTTTTTTTACCGAAAAATTGTGTTCAGCGACGAAGCTCATTTTTGGCTCAATGGGTACGTAAATAGGCAGAATTGTCGATTTTGGAGTGAATATCAGCCAGAAACATTGCAAGAGCTACCAATGCATCCAGAAAAAGTCACAGTTTGGTGCGGTGGCTGGTGGCATCATTGGACCGTACTTCTTCAAAGATGATGCGAATCGTAACGTAACTGTGAATGGTAAGCGCTACCGTGAGGTGATATCCAACTTTTTTGCCCAAAATGCAAGAGCTTGACTTGCATGAGATGTGGTTTCAATAAGACGGTGCCACATGTCACACAGCACGCGCAACAATCGACTTATTGAGAGGCGAGTTCGGTGAACATTCTATTTCACGTTCGGGACCGGTCAATTGGCCGCCTAGATCGTGCGAGTTAACGCCTTTAGACTATTTTTTGTGGAGCTATGTTAAAGCTCATGTCTATACAGACAAGCCCGCTTCAATTGACGCATTGGAAGACAACATTGAAGCATTTATTCGTGAGATACCGGCCGAAATGTTGGAAAGAGTATGTCAAAATTGGACTAAGCGGATGGACCATTTCAGGCGCAGTCAAGGTCAATATTTGCATGAAATGATCTTCAAATATTAAATTATATGGAGCGTACTGTCGATTCAAATAAAGATTTCCTGAATTTTTCTGAATTTTATGTGTTTTTATTTGAAAAACTTTCCTATAGCTTTTAAAAAATCATTCTTTATTTTAGGTATGGATGTGCTTTTTAAAAATACTGCCGTATTACAAATTAAAAGTGAATGTGTTTGTTAAAATATTTTACATTTTACAAATATTTTATTCCAGACTAATTGTCGCCATAAAATTGGACATTTAAATCATAGTGCCTGACAACAATAACTCGTATGACTGAGAACGTCTTTAAGTTAGAAGATTAATTCGTCTAGAGATGAAAATATTTAACAGCAACGGGGGAAATATTCTAAACTGTAAAAGCAATAGAAACATTATAAAAAATTAATATTAATTAAAAAAATTCATAAAAAATTAAAACATTGAAATAGTCCAGTCATTAGTTCTTACAGAAGGTTATTTAATATTGCGTAGGATATACATATTTCTATTCCTATTAGTTTTCTCTCGAAAGTTTCCAGGTGAACAATTTTAATGTTTTCCCTATTTTTATACCATTTCTTACTGGCTTCATATGTAAAATAAATTCTTCATTAAGAATATTTTCACCTTTTATCTCGTAGATTCTTCTGGTAAAACAAGAAATTTAAAGATAAACCAGATAACACGAGGGGTTAAGTATTGACACTATGTCAGCCATAGTATTGTCAGTATGATATTTTCGATTTATATTAAAAATCCTGCAAATATCCTAATAAAAAGTGTGTATTCCCCTAGCTGTGTTTCGAAAAAAAGCGATAGAGCGAATTAAAAAAGTTTTTTTTTTTGCAGTAATATGATGTAAAGAAATGTTCATTACTATTGTCAATAATGTAAATATATGAATTTAAAATATATATACAATTTCCCAATTGTACAGTAAAACTAAATTAGTGCTCAAAATAATCAATAAAATATTTTTAATATTTCCCGTATTCCAGGGAAATTTAAAATTTTGTCCCGGGTATTCCCGTCCAAATTTTTCCGGGAATTCCCGGGAAAAACGATTCGGGAATTCCCAGACCCCAAACCCTAATAACACCGTCCATATTACAATTGGGACGGATGGTGTATATCGGAAACCATAGAACGAAACTATAGAAGAAATTGAGTTAATTGGGGTTTTTAGTTTTTCATTTCCTCATTCGTTTTCCCTCTTAAAATGACTACAAAGTTCCGAAGGATATTTTCCAAAATTTGTCGCACCCTATGGTACAGGTATAAGTGTCAAATTAAAGAGGATAATCATCTAAAAATACTTCAAATTATATACATCTATCTTTATTATTTTAGTATTAACAACCATTTCAAGTTTTCCCCCTTAACAAATAAAATATGAATAAACTAAAGGGTGAAAATTGAACTTATATTTAATGCTAAACTAATATGGATAGAAGCATGACATTTTATATAATTTTAACCGATATTCTCCTCTTTAATTTGACACTTATACCGGTATCATACGATGCAAATAAGTATTTCAAATAATCTTTGAAAACATGTATCCTGTGGAACTATGTACACTCAGAAAAATAGCATTGATTAAAATCCATACTCCAATTTAGGTCAACTATTTTACTCCAGTTTAGTAAAAATTTCTTTAAAAGTAGGAAGATTAACTAGGTATGAGTAAAGTATCCTTATTTCTAAGCCATAGTAAATAGTTCATTTACTAGAAATAGGGTAGTTAATAAACTTAAAAACATTTCATTGGATTTATTCCAAGGTTTTAAGTAAGAGAAATTTTTTTGTATGGAAAAAATTCATTTAGGAAATATTAACTTAAAAATGAACTTATAAAAATCACTTGAAATTGTTTAGAAAATTCTTGAATATTAATATATGAAGCAATTCTCGTTCATTTGCTGAGACTTATTTCTTAATTACTTTAAGTATTATTCCAAAGAACCACTGCGAAGGCTCCTATCTTGCCTTCGAAGCAATCGTGGAGTAATAGCTCAGCTCTTTATGACAGCGGTTTCATGTTGTCATTTTTTGTATCAGTTTTGCATACTCTGAAGCAAAACTATTTGTTTGAATTTTCAGTTAAATTGAACTTATTTTAAGTTCACTTTTCCTAGTTCACATGTAAAATTTTCCTCAGTTTAAGTAAAAAATTGTTTTAAGCAAAAATTTACTTAGATTTAGTAAAAATGTAATTGGCTTCAAGAAAAACTTACTGGAATTTTGAGTAAATATTTTCTTGGTTTGTGGAAAATTGAACTAGAATCAATTTCAAATCATACAGTACTACTTTCAAGGAAGAGTTTGAACTTGATATGAGGAAATACTGTTTTAACGCTATACGAAGTTCAATTTTCCTAAATTTTAGTTAATTATAACTTATTATAGGGTTCTCTTTTTTTCTGAGTGTAGTTTTATTTGTAGTAAAACATTGTTTATAAATGTTGATGCATGTCTTTATATTTAAAGGCTCATTAACAATCGCACGAACATTATCAAACAACGCCAATTCAGAATTTATTAATAATTAAATTGTTTGACAAAGGTTAGCGGTTTTTCAAATTAACAAGAAAGAGTCTTAATAAAGTTTATGGCACATATTTTCGGATTAAGGCTAAAATTCAAAGGTCTCTGTCAGGGAGTGGTTGATTGTTTTCTGGCAAGGATGAATTCCTTGCAAATATTTTAGCCAATAGGTTAGCTTTGGCAACCGGGTTAGTGAATATCTGATCATCTTTAACATGAGTTGGATAGACAAGGTACTTACTTCCAATTGGAGAAGAAATAACTTTGGCACGAATACGGTGTCCCTACAGAAATTTTGCATTCCTGGCACACATAGTTCTTGTCTGCTTGCGTGGCAAATCAGTGCTGGCATTTTTATTAAAACGCCATTTTTTGAACGCTTTCTCTTTTGATCTGACAGCAGTCCTTCATGACTGGTTAAACTAACTTTTATTATTTGGTTTATCCGTACAATAAATGACTTCATTCCAATCAAGATAATATTTTCGATCATTCAGTCTATATCGCCGTTTAGAAAGCAAAGCTACCAAATGAAATGCTGGCAAAAGTTGCCGCGCCTTTTCGATACATAAATTGTCCGCTTTGGGGATGGAGTCGAAGCGACACGAAGTGCGGAATACGAAAAGGATGCTGAAACAATACAATCATCCGAATTGCCAAGAGGTGCAAGAACATCAACTTCAAAAGTTCTCTAGTTCTTAATAGAATAAATTGCTGATTTATTCCAGGCTCTTCGTCCTTAAGCACTACTTCTCCACTATGTTACGCCATGGCTCGATAGATCTTCTTGAACCTAGTGTTTCCTTCGGATATTCAGCCATCCTCTTCTGCGTCTTCAACTGTGTTCATTATTGAATAATTTCCGCTCTTGATCAATCTCATATCTACGCACAAATATCCCAGATACAAATTTTGAACAAAAACAAAATCGAACAACCGTAGATGGTGGAATAATCATAAATCATAAAATTTTTCGAGAATTCCGATAAAAGTCTGTCCTGAGCAACATCCCTAATATACTTAATAGTAACAGCAAACAATAAATGAAGTCTTACATTCATGTTACACTCCTTTTCATATGAACCTAAAGGCGGGTATCGCTAAGATTGGAATCCAATCATAATAAAATAATTATACATTCTGGAAATGGTACCTCAGTCTTTTACTTGTCTTGTCTTGTTAAGTCGAGTAAAAATGTCTAATCAGATATACATCCAAAATCCACTTTTTCTGGAAATTTTCAAGTAGTGTTCGACCGTTAAAATCTGTCCGAATGCAGCATAAACGTTAAATAATATCTTGAATACTAGATCTAATTCGGCGTAGAAATGATTATTCCTTTGCATGACTTAGAAAATTTTATCAACTTTGAAATTCTTAAAATAACCTCAAAGACCTCGTATATAGATAAAATATGTACTTTCCATTTCATTCTAACTTCACTTTTCTGTGTTATACAAATTGACCCACCCTAGTGTGCATGAATGCATGCATTCCGCGCTACAATACTAACCATGGAATTTAAACTTTTTATGCCAAAATAATGTGCGAAATTTATAATTAAATGCTGCTTACTTTGCGGGGGTTGGACGAAAGTAATTACATTCTTGTGCACAGCATTCTAAAATAATCATGTTCATGTAATACTTGCAGCGAAATGAAGGAATTACTGCGTGTGATGGTGATAAAAAGAGTTTTCAACCCATCCTTCACTGTAGATAAATTTAATATTTTATGAGAACAGACCATTGTCCTTGTTTTATCCAGGACAATACAATATTTTATAATCGTGGTGTGCATAAGTGGCACACCTTAGGTTTTGGAGAAATGTACAAGTCATCGTGTAGACCATCAGACTAACTAAACTGACTGACGGACATGATTCAAACGACACATATTCACTTGAATCTTGAAATTAAAATCGTCGTTAAAATTTTTTTTTGCATCCAACGAAGTAACATCAGACAAGTGCAAGAGGAATTTTCATATTGTTTTTCGCGAAAATCGTTGTGAATTTTCTTGCTCACAAATCTTTTAGTTACGAATTCATTCTGATACGTATTCATTAATGAAAATAATGTTGCTATATGATTATCATTTGACGGAGTGCCGGTGGAAAATACATTATATACAGGGTGGCTGATGAATGTTGCTACATAAGAAACTCAAATATTTTTTTTAAATCAATGGAATTATTTTATCTTTGTTCATTTTAAAAATAATACATATTTACTAACAAAAGGACGTGGGTGCTTGGTGACGTATGAGCGACATGCATTATTCATTACTGCCTGGAGTTGCTGCAGGAGTTTCTTTATTATTATTATTATTATTAAGAGTTTACTCAATTGTTATTCCAATGTATTGGTTAAGTAAAATAAAATTACCGCCAATGCAATTCTGTTATAACTTTGCTACAAGTTGAACCATATTGGTGAAACCGCACAGTGTTGAAAGGGATACACTTACGGCGCACATTTGCAAAAATCTCTTTCAAGAGCAGCATCCAGTAGCCACTCTGTACCTGGAACCAATTTTTGTGTTTACTTGTTGATTGATATAATATCCTGGCATTGTGTAGGGCAGCGTACGGGTGAATTCATCATCATGTCATTATATCATATAATCATTAACTATTTTCCTATGCAGTGTTTTATGGAAAGGCGAATGAAGCAAGCAAAACTGAATCAACAAAATATTTCGTTCCTATCTCCAAAAAATATGTTTGTTTGTTTGTTTTTTATAGCAGCCTAAACTACTGGACCGATCTTCTTGAAATTTTAACAGTATGCTCACGCTGCACCGGTGGTGAAAATAGGCTCTATATTTTTTTGATATTTTCACACACAAATTGGAGTTATAATAGTTTTTTATAAATTTTCATATTCGGAGTACTGATGCAACTAGAGTCTTGAATTTTTGTGAAAGTTCACTAATTGTTAGTCTGCACAGTTTTGACAAAAATGGGCGGTATTGGAAAAGTGGGCGTGGCGCCTCCCATACGAAGTTAAAACCTACTAATGAATATTGCAAGTTCTATGACACCTACAGTGCTGGAATTTTGTGTAAGTGCGTCTAGCATCAATGTGCACAGTTGTACCAAAAATGAGCGGTATTGGAAAAGTTGGCGTGGCACCTCCCATACGAAGTTAAAACTTATTATCGAATATTGTCAGTTCTATATCACATAGAAAATTTGTGTGAGTAGATCCAGTGTAAATAATTCTGCAAAATGGTCGCAAAGTGGTCGTGAACCTTAAGTATTAGGGAAGTATTACAAGGTATTGTATTGTATAGTGTGTCTTTTTGGTAAAGTTAAGCAGAGGCAGTAGCGGTACATTTGCTAAGTGAGTCAGATCAGCAAAGAATATTCTTCCCAAGATGGATAGTCTAAGTGCCTGCAGTCCTAAGCAAGCCCATTGCAAGTGATCCACTGATTCCTCGTCATCCTCATATGTGCAGTTCCTTCTTCACATAATATACCTATGAGTTCGGCCATCTTCCCAGTGATCTTTTCACATCGTGATTTGATGACTTTTGAATTTAGGGCTTTAAGAGCCGCCATACACTCAGAAAAAGTGAAAAGTGAAGTAATGAGTTAAAATGAAATACAATTTAGGAAAATTGAACTTCGTATAGTGCTAAAGCAATATATCCTCATATCAAGTTCAAACTTTTCCTTTGGAAGTAGTTCATGCTTTAAACTTGATTCTAGTTCAATTTTCCTCAAACCAAGTAAATATTTACTCAAATTGAGGAGAATTGCAGTAAGCTTTTCCTCAAACCAAGTACATTTTTACTAAGTCTAAGTAAAATGTTGCTGAAATTTTCCTGAATCTAAGTACATTTTTACTAAATTTTTGTAAAATTTTCCTATAACTAAGTACATTTTTACTCAAACCAAGTACATTTTTACTAAATAAAAGTAAAATTTTTGCTGACATTTTCCTAAAACTAAGTAAATTTTTACTCTAATCAAGTAAATATTTACTTAAACTAAAGACAAATTTGCTGATTTTTTCCTCAAAACAAGTAAATGTTTCCCAAAAGTTTCATGACACCTCTGCCATAAAGAGTTGAGCTAATACTCCATGATTGCTGCAAAGGCATGCTAGGCACCTTCGCAGTGGTTGTTTAAAACAATAATTGAAGTATATAAGAACGAGAATTGTTTCTTTGATTAATATTCAACTTCAAGTGATTTTTTATAAGTTCATTAATACTTAAATGTTGAAGAACTCAGCATACATTTCAGTAAACACATTAACTCAATTTTAAGAAAAAACTATTTCTTTAGTTAAAATTTCCATAATGGATTTTTTCCAACCAAAAAATTCTTAATATTTTTCTCACTTAAAACCTTGGAAATTTTCTTCCACATAAGTACGAAATTACTCAATTGTAAGAATTTTTTATTAGATCCAATGAAATGTTTTTAAGTAAAAGTATTTTTTTACTTAAACTGAGGAAAATTTTACTTGATACTAGGAAAAGTGATCTTAAAATAAGTCAAATTTAACTAAAAATTCAAACAAATGGTTTTGCTTCAGAGTATGCAAAACTGATACAAAAAATGACAACATGAAACCACTGCCATAAAGAGCTGAGCTATTACTCCACGATTGCTTCGAAGGCAAGATAGGAGCCTTCGCAGTGGTTGTTTGGAATAACACTTAAAACATTTAAGAAATAAGTCTCTGCCAATTATCGAGAATTGCTTCATATATTAATATTCAAGAATTTTCTAAACAATTTCAAGTGATTTTTTATAAGTTCATTTTTAAGTTAATATTTCCTAAATGAATTTTTTCCATACAAAAAAATTTCTTACTTAAAACCTTGGATCCAATGAAATGTTTTTAAGTTAATTAACTACCCTATTTCTAGTAAATTAACTATTTGGTTTAAATTTGAAATAAGGAAACTTTAGTCATACTTACATAATTTTTCTACTTTTAAGGAAATTTTTACTAAACTGGAATAAATTTGTTGAACTAAATTGGAGTATGGATTTCACTCAAATTTAGGAATTCTAATTTTCTGAGTGTACTATCCACCTTATGATAAGTGTCCAATTAAAAAGGGAATATCTGTTAAAAATTCTTCAAATTTCATCTGTATTAGTTTAGCATTAAAACCATTTTAATTCTTCTCCTTAATTTATTTAGTTTATTCATATTTTACTTTTTAAGAAGTGGTTTGAAGTGGTTTTAATGCCAAATCAATACAGACAGAAGTATGTAATTTAAAGAGTTTTTAACAGTTATTCTCTTTTTAATTGGACACTTATATCGGTATCAAATGAGTATTTAAAATAACTTTTCAAAAACGGTATCCTTTGGAACTTTGTAGTCCTTTTAAAAGGCGACAGGTTTAGAGAATGAAGAACTAAAAATTCCAATAAACTCTATTTCGCCCATGGTTTCAAACAAATGTCATCCTGTTCAAGTGTGATATAGACTGTCGAACGGATTCAGATTTGAGTCATGAAGCCATGCTTGGGATATTGGCAACTTATAGAAATATGGACGACTCTGCTTTTGAATCATTCCTGACTCAATATGTGCCAGAGTTCTGTTGGATCTTATGCAGGATATTACTACTTTTGGTCAAAAGTAACATCAATGATGCAAATTGGTTTAGTTGAGTGAGCCTGGTTAAGGATCGTTTACTTCTCTTTTTCACTTTTTAATGTAATTGGTGTGCGATGGAAATTAATGTTTGAATTCAATCCAATCTCTATTCGTGGTTGTGGCGAGTACATCCTTTCATCCCTAGACTATTTCTCTAATTTTCCCTGTAAAAAACTATATGTGGAAGAGGTAAGATACCGTAAAATGTTTCAAAGATACCATTTGTCATAGCAATACCTATTGCCACAACCACTCAATGACACCACTCTCTGTCGGCTTCGTGTGTTTCCATGATATTTAATTTCGATGATGTTTATTGAATTGAATTGCAATGTCTTGCCTCAATTGTGTTAAAAACTTTAAGTAATTTGTAATCTAACAACACTTGAAAATTAATTTCCCATTCCATATGTCTCACGCAATGCGGAGAAGATCAAAAATAACCACAAATTACCCCCTCTGCAGCACGAATTCAACGAAATCCAATCAAATAAAATATATTTGTAAATTCGTTATAAATAGCACTTTAGCAACGAGAACAGCAACAACAACAACAACCACGAGTATCTTAGAAATGTCTTTTGGATACTTATTTATAAATGAAATCACTTTTATAACAAAGAAATTAAATACACCCTCTCAATACAATAAATAGAAGAACAAAAAAAGAACAGAAACAGCAACATTCATGGATGGATGGATGATGATCCATACAATATAGCACGGCGCTTATCGGCGGCCGTCTGTGCGCGTACTACCCTCGCAGAATGAAAGCAAAAAATGTTCCCAAAATAAAATAGACGCGATTTATTCGTAACACAGTGGGCACAATTTTCTCTGAGATGGGTTAAGTTTTAAAGCTGTAAAAAACACTGCCGGGGAAACATTAAATTCGGCGTGTTCCTTGCACTTACCATGCAGACGAGCTATAAAAAGCGGTTTTTCGAAATTTATACT
This sequence comes from Polietes domitor, assembly GCA_947397865.1. Lineage (NCBI taxonomy): Eukaryota > Metazoa > Arthropoda > Insecta > Diptera > Muscidae > Polietes > Polietes domitor. The sequence continues at coordinate 102,485,874 of OX377621.1, read as the reverse complement.
TTTAAGGGAGGAAAAAGATAGTATCAATTGAAGTAATGCAGCTATATTCGTGAAAATCGGTTCTTACATTTCTCTGACAACGTAGACTTGCAACATAAATGGATTTTTCGAAATTTGTTCTATTACGGGCGAGCGAGACAAAAAGGGATAAAAATGGTACAAACTAAAGTATTAAAGCTAGAATCGTGAAATTTGGTTAGTAAATTCCTCTCACCACATAGAAGCATTTAAAGAGTGAGCGTGACAAAAATGATACCAACTGTAGTATTTTAGCTAGAATCGTGAAATTTTATATGTAAATTCCTCTGACCACGTAGTTGTAGACGTGAAATTTGTTACGTAAATTCCTCTGATCATGTAGAAGCGCAGTAAAATTTGATTTTTCGAAATTTGTACTTTAAGGGTTGCGTGGGACAAAAAGGGATAAAAATGGTGTATTACGTAAACACGGAACATAAATTGATATTTGAAACCGTGTAATTATAAGGAGGATGCGGGACGACAAGGGATAAACGTGGTACCAAATAAAGTACATGGTTTTAGGGGAAAATCGGGTTAGCATTTTACCGATAGTGATTTTGCAAAATTTGTACTTCTTAGGAAAGAGGTGCAAAAAATATAAAATTGCCGGCTGCATCTATAAACATGAGATCGACGATATAAAAGGCTATCCAAAAACAGAGATGGATAAAACTGGACTGAACAAATAACTGGCTTTTCTGTGCGAAGAAGCGGGCACTGCTAGTCGATCACATTTGCGAATATTGCTACAGGACACCTATTTGTCTGCATTCCATAGTATGCCAAGTCAAAGTTTGTTTGAAATAACTAAGTTAGTTAAGGTAGAACCTTTTTTAGCAAAACATTTACAGAATTCAACAAGTAAGGAAAGGCTAAAAACGGGCGGGCCGACTATATGATACACTCCACTTTCTATCGGAATACAATTCAATTCAGTGAAAACGGGAACATTTTTTGTATGTTCCCTAATCACAGGCTAATATGACCTGGTAGAATTTGTCAAATCGAGAATAATATTTGTATCGGGGCTATATCCAAACATGGAATGAATTGACTAACTTTCACAATAAGTTCATCTAGTTGACGTATAACGTATTATGATCAATTTTAAGAAATTCTCTGAAAATACGCGGTTTCTGGGGAAACGAAATTTGTATGAGATCCGATGTGAACCGATTTTCACCATAGGTGTTCCTAGTTGAAATATAAGGTGTTTTGCGAATTTTGAAGAAAATCTGTTAAAATATGTGGATTCTAGAGCGGAAAAATTAAAATTGGGAGCGAAATTTGTACGGGAGCTATATATAAATCTGAACCGATCTAACACATTTTTACACCAGATGTTTCCACTTTAAATATAAGCTGTTTTGCCAATTTTGAAGAAAATCTGTTGATTTTGAAAAGGGTCAAATCGGGAGTGAAATTCGTATGGGGGCTATATCTAAATCTGAACCGATTTTCTTCAAGTTAAATAGCGTTCGTCCTTCTCCCGAAAAACTTCGTTGTGCAAAGTTTCATTTGGTTCTGACTACAATTGCGACCTGTATCGTGATTACAAGAATAGACGGACGGACGGACATTGCTAAATCGACTCAAAAAGTGATTCTAAGTCGATCAGTATAATTAACAATGGGTCTATCGCCCTTCCGTTTGGGTGTTACAAACAAATGCACAAAGACATAATACTCTCGTGGAGTGTATAAAAATGATATATCGATAAAAATGGAGTTAGCGTACTAGCCATCGAATTCATCTCATCATTCGAAGAAACTCCCTTCGGAAAGGAAAAGGCTGGATTTGAAATGAATACAAAAGATATAGAATGTTTTTGGAAGTTTTATTTTCCTTCAATGTTAATATGAAATTGTACATTCCACAAAAAGTCGTTAGTCTTGGATTTTGTGTCCATTGACCGAAATGGTGTGAGAAGAATTTTGGGCCATAAATGGATGACACCGCTCGGAAATCCGTAGTCGTCGGTTTGTGGAAAATCACTTAAGAGTTTTCGATCCCCAGAAGAAGTAATTTTGCATGCTAATGAGAGATGAAAATGCTCCTCATAGTAAAAGTTGATTTTTTGCTAATTTAGACCTCAAATTGTAGCTACTGTGAGGCCCAATCAGAGAAACGATAACGAAATAGATGGTTGCTTGCTGAGTCTATTGGTTGGATGGTTGCTTGCTGAGTAAGCGAATATTCCCATATCTTTTTTCCAATTATTCCCAACAAATGTTAGGGAATCCTCCACTGTGCGCCTGCAAACAATGCCATAAGTCAGAATAGAGCGAATTTTAAATTCGAAAGATTCCCCACGCTTTTAGTTTGATGTTGATTTGCAGTGGGGGGAACCAAAAGCGATTGCTGTATTTGACGAAATCGTTGAAAATCACAACAGCATCAAAAGCAGACAATTGTAACGACACACCATTCAAAATAATGGCACTCAAATGGTGGAAAACAATTAAAGTCGAAAGATGAACAAAACAATACAAATAAAAATTTGTCCGATGTCTTAAACGAACGCAGACGTATTGGTAGGGGGTGGCCATGGACCTGGCGGTGGTGATAAGAAGATTTTCACTTTGTCCGTCCTCACCGTCTGACTGGCGGGCGAACTAGTCAGCCGGCCGGGCCAGTTGACGTAATATGAGAATTCCATGTCAGATAGATATCGAGCTGAGGCAGTCATAATACGGAAAATGTTAAAAGCTTTATTGCGAAATTGTCATCATCATGAAAATGGAAAATGTGTGGCATGAATGAATGAAGTTGAAAATAATGCTGGAGAATCCCACGATCACGATGTCCAAGCCACAGCCAAATAGTGTCCCCTACTCTTAATCGTGCAGCGTTGGAAGTGGCAAAATAGTTTGTTTTTATGAGTGAGGATATGTAAACTGTGATAATCATGCGTGAACATAGTTTTGAGTGGGCCGACTTTATAGTAGGACCGCGTCGAAAGTTTTGAGACAAAAGAAGATGTGGTCAACAGATTTTAAAATATTTTGAGTTTAGTCACTTTTCCAAATTAAATTTTGGTACTAGACAATTGTTTGTAGTGGGCGCTCACTTTCAGAGGAGCGTCATGTAGTGTCTTAAGGCATTGCGAATAGTACGCACCACTCGTAAAGATTTGATTTATCCAGCCTGAAAGATTGCGATATTTAATCAGATCTATAATTTGATATTATTCCGATATCTCGTCAATGTCCCGAGGGTCTTGAGCCATGCGTTTATTAGAGCTAATCGGTCTCATAAGAAATGTTCGAATATCTCTTCTTTGTTGGCGCTACGGCAGCTTCCTTTACCGCACATGGATTCGAATATTGTGACTGAGAATGGATCTGGTACGTTTTTGTTATATTCGGTAAGTTTATTTCTGGATATTTCACAATTACCTAATGCCTTGTTTCACGACGTCGAACGTTTGATTTCGTTGGCTTACAGCACGACACGACAACATTACTTTAGTTTCACTAACAATTCGAACGAAAATCAAGTCGAACAGAAAATTCAATTCTAATTTTGGTTTCTCTATCTCACTTCTCTGCCACGGCCGAACGAACGAACGAACCAAATTCCCGACGAAAGTGGGTGATTGGTTTTCGTTCGATATCATCAAACACTTGAAGATAGCTTGGCTATTGCATGAATACACCTCTAATGATGATACTTAAATTAGCTCTTATTCTCCCCAACTCGTCAGCGCATTCGTTCCCATAAAATTCCCTATACCCAGCGATCCACAAAGGCGACTTCAGGCAGACATACTTCGTTAATATCGAATACTTCCTCCTGAAAGACGCTGTAACGGTCTGTAAGTCAAAATGAATATGCTAGATCAGTTTTTATTATACCCTCGATCTACTTCAAACTTTACATATCGTAATATTTTTCCTAAACTTAGTTTAAGTTCGAAGATGGACGAAATTGTCATACCCCTTCTGGTACCTCCCACACAAAGTGGCATACACTTTGGGTACAATAAAATCGACGTAACATACATACATTGCAACATCATATTTAAAAATGTTTTTATAATCACCTTAAACTTAAAAAATATTTACAATTGTGTCTATCCTAGGTAATATTAAATCCTATAATAATAATAACTTCTATACTGGTGCATGGAATCCACTATGGCTTGATATTTGATCATGCTTTTATACCCTCCACCTAAGGATGGAGGGTAACTCCTTAAAATATTCATCGGAGACTCCAGAAAGTATATATATTCTGGGTCGTGGTAAAATTCTAAGACGGTCTAGGCATGTTCGTCTGTCTTTTAAAATCACGATAGCGGCCAAACGAAATGAGGTAGAAGGTTCAAATTTTCCTAAATGTGTCTTATGGTTGCAGATCGGTTGGGATTGAAAATGGGCGAAATAGGGCTAGAAGGAAACATTTTTCCCTAACAAGAACTGAAATACTCCCTAATAAATTTCTGCTATATATGCACTTGTAATTTGTTGCGTACAATCCTCTTGTAGCGTAAAAGCACCAAAAAGTAAATACACGTTTTAGCGGGCGAAATGGGATAACAGATAGAAACATGAAATATGGTATGTAAATCCTTCTAATTTCTTATGTACGGGATAACGAATAATTTAAATTCATACTTTTAAGGGATACAATTGGAAAAGAGGGATAAAAATTGTACATACCAAATCGCTGAAGTTGGAATCATGAAATTCGGTGTGTACTTTCATCTGACTGTGAAGATGCGAAATAAAGAGGATTTTTTTCAAATTTGTACTTTTAGTCGGAAAATGGGGCAATGGGTATAAAAATAGTACCAACCAAACGGCTGCAGTTATAATAATCAATAACAGATTTTCTTCAAATTCAATAATTCAAAAACTTATATTTTAACTAGAAATATGTACAGTAAAAATCGGTTAAGACATATATTTTGCTTCCATACAAATGTCGCTCCCGATTTGACTTGTTCTGCTCTAGAAAAACAAATATTTTAACAGATTTTTATCAGAAAACGTCATATTTCACCTGGGAAAATAGATTGTCGTAGTGGATATCATCGTTCCATGATATAGGATACATGCCAAAATCCTCACTGAATTGTAATGGCGTAGCAAGTGGAAGGTATCATATAGTCGGCCCCTCCGACTTTAGCCTTTCCTTGCTTGTAAAGGCCAAATGGCCACCGCATGGCTGGTCCAAATTTTCGAGGACGCTGATGCATAATTGAGGTTGTATGCCGTCAATGTGCCGAATTATCTCATCCCTTAGCTCTTGAATCGTTGCTGGCTTATCGACGTACATCTTTTCTTTTAAATAACCACAAGATCTTGGCGGCCAATTGACAACGCCACCACGTGAGATAACACGGCCGTTGAATTTGTCGCGCAAAAGAGCCATTGTTTTGTTAGCTTGAAACCACATATCGTCCACATCCATATCTTCCAATTCGGGTCACAAAAAAGTTCGTTATCATCTCTCGATAGCGAAGCCAATTCACAGTAACTGCCTGACCGGTCTGATTTTGGAAACGGCCTGATGATGCCGCTACTCTTTTTGGGTACATTGGCTTTTCGACAATCACTCTTCGATTATCATTCGCCCAAATGCTGCAATTCTGCTTATTGACGAATCCACTGAGGTGAAAATGAGTGATTAAATTGACCGAAAAAATCACGAAGTGCACGATATGCGTTTTCATTTGAACGCCCATTTTCATAATAAGCCTGCATATACACATACTTACATATGCAATTCAATGAGATGCTTGTAAGATGGCATGTGTGCTTTATTACTTGGTGCGATTTTTAAATGCAAATTCGGCAAGTGAGTTGTGCTTCTCGTTCGTTTGTGAGAATCATCTCCTTATAGAGGCCGGGTTTGATGTTGAAAAGTCGCTGCGAAGCCACTTGAAAAGACTTTTGACATGGTCGAAATCATGATCGTGGTAGTCTGCAGCCAAGTAATAAATGTCACCATGCCATTTGTAAATAAATTTGCATTCTATTAAATATAGAAGCAAAATGGTCTTGAGCCAGGACAATATCCCAGTTCAAATCAAATATTGATTACAGACCAAAAAAATGCAAACGAAAAAACTAAAACAAAATGAGCGTTGGCACGGCAGAAGTATTGCTGGGTAACTATACCTGCATATACACATACTTACATATGCAACTCAATGAGATGCTTGTAAGATGGCATGTGTGCTTTATTACTTGGTGCTATTTTTTAAATGAAAATTCGGCAAGTTGTTGTGCTTCTCGTTCGTTTGTGAGAATCATCTCCTTATAGAGGCCGGGTTTGATGTTGAAAAGTCGCTGCGAAGCCACTTGAAAAGACTTTTGACATGGTCGAAATCATGATCGTGGTAGTCTGCAGCCAAGTAATAAATGTCACCATGCCATTTGTAAATAAATTTGCATTCTATTAAATATAGAAGCAAAATGGTCTTGAGCCAGGACAATATCCCAGTTCAAATCAAATATTGATTACAGACCAAAAAAATGCAAACGAAAAAACTAAATCAAAATGAGCGTTGGCACGGCAGAAGTATTGCTGGGTAACTATACCTGCATATACACATACTAACATATGCAACTCAATGAGATGCTTGTAAGATGGCATGTGTGCTTTATTACTTGGTGCGATTTTTTAAACGCAAATTCGGCAAGTGAGTTGTGCTTCTCGTTCGTTTGTGAGAATCATCTCCTTATAGAGGCCGGGTTTGATATTGAAAAGTCGCTGCGAAGCCACTTGAAAAGACCCTTACAATTTAACCACCCTTTATAGTTTGCGTCCTTGACATAATATAATGCGGTTCCTAATAATTACATTAAAATTACTTCTTTGGACTAAATAACCATTCTTTCACATGAAGCTAATTTTTACTATATCCTAAGTTGTTATACAAACTGGAAAAGGAACACAGAAAATAGAAATTTCATAACATAAAACCATCGATTAAAAAACGATGGAAAAAACTCCATAAAAGAAGGACTTCCTTCCTAAGACAACCCATTTTAAATAAATAAATTAAGATCCAATTTTTCACAACTTTCGGATCACAAGAAGGGGATATATTTCACTTCCTTGGATGCTCTTTTTTGCTGGGTAGCTTTGGGGGTTATTTCATTTCCTTGTTTGTGGGTTATTTCGTAGCGCAGTCTTATAGTGGGTATTAAAATCTATATTTCATATTTATCATTAGCCAAAGTAATACTATGAAGTCAACTATTTGTCTGCAGAGGAAGACATATCTTAACTAATCCATATCTTACCTAGCGCTCTTCCGACGGCCTTCGTTTAACCAGGCCTTGAATGGACATGCATACAATCTAAATACTCTGTACAAATGTAATAAGTACGAATTTACTTGTGTATCATAATGTATGCGGCAAATGACTTTTGTTGCACTTTTACTTCTCGGCGTCCGCAAGTTTGTTCACATTTCTTTTTGCTCTCTCTCTCTCTGCGGACGTCCAGCAAGATGTTCGCATCCATCCATTCATCTGCTTTGTCCGTCACTTTGGCCTGTGACATTTCATAGGGTTTTCGCTCTGCTGCATCTTTTGTTTAATTACATTATACATTTGCTTTAATACATTTATGAATGTATGTCTGACTGACTGACTGGCTGGTTCTGCTGCGGCCGAAAATTTGCCCTGTATCCGACCATAACCAAAGCCATTCACATTGGAGCAAACAAATAAAAACAATAAACATCACAAGGCGAGTTCGCCGGGTAATAACAATTAAAGTTTTGTGATGTGAAAATATGAACTCAAGGAAATAAGTCCGTCCCATTCCGACTCGTCTCGTCCGTCTGTCTAGCTGTCTTTGTTGATGCCACATGCCTGTACGCCACTTTGCTGGCTGCTGCCCATTTAGCAACGACAACGACTACGACAAAGCAGCACATGTTGCTCCATGTGAAACAGAAAGCCGTGGCGCGGCGCATGGCGGCGGCGTCGGCGACGTGGAACATTCCTCCGCTAGTAACCTTAGGCTTAATGAAATTAAACGAAGTCACATCATTAACTTACGCACAAAGGCAGCTCGAAACAAAGTAGATACAACAGCAATGGCAACGGCAACAGCAACATCAACTACAAACCAGAAGGGAAAAGTTATTAAATTAATTTAAGTTTAAACAATAACAAACAAAGTAAAGTACTCGTATAATGAATTTAACTTTAAATGTCATTATTTCCATCATCTTCATCAACATTGTCGCCGACAGCCAGGGCCGGATTATCCATTAGGCGACATTTCACTTCAAATAGTGAGGCCCGCAATTAAAAAGGCCTGAATGAATTATAAATTCAACAAAAAACTCCCACAGTAGCTGAAGATTTCACCTCTTCCGTAGAGTCTAAATCTGGTAATCTGAGATGGAGAACAATTCCTTCTTCAAAACATCCACATTCACATAGAGGTTCATTGTCTTGGAATAACAACAAATGTGGAACCCATCATGTGCATAACTTTCCAAATTGCGATAAACAGGACTAAAGGCTTCTTCAATAAGGGTCGATCGATGTTTAAGTGGAATAAAGCTGATACTGAGATTTTCTTCTTCCCACTATGTGGCGCTGACCCGAGAGGATAATTTTTTAACTACTCTACTGCATAGACTAGGCTGATTTTGAGAGATGCCTGTGTTATGTTGACTTTGAGATCATCTTTCGATTACAACTTATTGGAATAGACTTCAGAAAAAAATCTCAGGGTATATACTTGGGGCTAAAGATATTGGTTACTAATGATATGTCGTTTTCCACCAATGTTACCGTTAGGTAAAACGATCTCCAAACTCTTTACACATCTCCTAGAAGAAATTTTGAAACCTTTTCCGAGACAAACATATGCAGAATGTATTAGTATCATTTATACATATAATAGATAATAGATTGTCAAAAAAATAAGACCTTGTGGTATGATCTCAGCACGGGAAAGTTCTGTCAGCGAAAGTAGTCATAAGTACAGAACTAAGAATAGGTTTTGTACCAAGTAAATGGATACCGAAGCGTGGAAAAGTACCACATGAAAGAAAGTTTACAGATCAATATCACTACTAACAACACTGTAAAAAGTCTTTGAACAAATAATTCTATGGAGACTAAATCCTATCATAGAAGAGAAAAGACTAATCCCAAACTACCAATTCGGATTTAGATCAAAACATTCTACAGTAGAGCAAGTTCACAGAGTCACAAACATTATTGAGCAAGCCTATAATGACAACAAATGTATTCTGGAGTTTTTATAGATGTTGCACAATCTTTTGATGAGGTATGACATGAGGACCTAAAGTTTGAACTAAACAGAGATATACCAACTAAATACGCTGAATTATTTGAATCCTATAACACAGAACGTTATTTTCGAAAAAAATATGAAAAAATAATTTGATACTGCATAAGCAAATACAGAGAGACCTAAGTGGCATTCGGCATCCAAATATGGGCATGTACCTCAAAAACAAAAATTTACAAAGGATTGGAATGGTTCTTAATGTTAAACTATTACAGACAGAGGCATGCAATTTAAAGTATTTTTAAGAGAAGTCCTTCTCCTTCAGTTGATACCCATGTCCCACAAAAGTATGCAAATAAATTATTAAAACATCTATATTCTTTTGGAAATTAAATTAAAAAGGCGAAATGATCAACAAATGGAAAACTGAGTGCTCAGTTTTTATACTCTCCACCTCCAGGATGAGGGTATACTTAGATTGTCATTCCGTTTGTAACACCTTGAAATATCGACCTGAGACCCTATATGGTATATATGTATATTATTGATCGTCATAAAATTCGAAAATGATTTAACCATGTCAGTCTGTCTGCTGAAAACACGCTAGCATCTAGACGAAAGGAGCTAGGGAATTTTCCAAGAATTCGTCTAATAGTTGTAGATACATACGATGGGATTGAAAGTGGGCGAAATCGGTCCAGAGAGAAAAAAATTTCCCTAACAAGGACAGAAAATCCCCCTAATATGTTGAGTATTTAAACATGTTTTTCGAGTATGTCTGCTTATATTTACTTGATATTTGGTATGCATGTTTCATATTTGTAGGGGATGAAATGGGACAGAAAAGGGATAAAAATGGTACCTATCAAACAACAAAAGCTAGAAACATGAAATTCGATGTGCACAATCCTCTAATTTAGTATACGTGTAGAATAAAGGATTTTTTCAAACTAGTACTTTAAAGGGGATAAAATGGGAATAGAGGTATAAAAATAGTACCAACAAAACGACTGTAGCTACAATAATGAAATTCGGTGTGTACATCCCTCTAACAGCATGTACACATAAAATAAAGTGATTTTAAAAATTCGTACTTTTATAGGGCGGAAATGTGGAAAAGGGGATAAAATGTGTACCGACCAAATAACTCAAGCTAGAATAACGAAATTTGGTGTGTACATCCTAGAGATAGGCGCGGCTTACGTAAATTGCGTGAATCACGCGTGATCGTGAGCAAAATTTATTTTACTCACGTGAGCGTACGTGAAAGTGAGCAACGAAAATATGGGAGACCCCCTTAAGATCGGTTCAGAGTGATATAGGGGTATATGATTTGTTTTCTACTTGGATTTTATGTCAGTGACATATTTTTAACTCTGCAAGTTTTAATACTACTTTAAAAATATGAATTTCAGACAAACCTCAGTGATTTAAATAATATAATTTTCGGATTTGCGAGGCTTTACTCACTTCGATTTAGAATAGAAAATAAGGGGGATAAGGCGTATGTTATTTTCGTTGTGGAGATTGTTTGCGTGATTTACGCGCGTGATCATGAAGCAACATTTATTTTACTCACGTGAGCGTGCGTGAACGTGAGGAACGAAAAAACTTTCGTGCGTGGACGTGAATCAATTTTGTTCCTTTGTGAGCGTGCGTGAACGTGAGCCAATAATCACTCACGCGCCCATCTCTAGTACATCCCTCTAACAGCATGTACACATTAGGCTGGGTCGTTGTCCATACAAATGGAGAAACAATTTCCAGTCACCCCATGAAAATAAAGTTTGGATTGTTTAACGATGTTTTGCAAAATATTTCGTTTCTAGATCAAGCGTTTAGCTCACGCTCCTGAAAATTCCCCTAAAAATCATGTTTTTCGCGTATAATATCCAGCAAGATGTTCGTATCCATCCATCCATTCATCTGCTTTATCCGTCACTTTGGCCTGTGCACATTTCATAGGGTTTTCATGGAATTTCGAAATGCGTACTTTCTCTCTCTGAATAATTACTTTGATATATAGTCAAGGGCTGTTAAGCAATAAAAAGCATTTTTAGACATTTTATAGAATTAATTAATTTTATTTCAAACTAGCTTTTTGTACCCGGCGTTGCACGGGTTTTCGTCTTCCTTATGTATATAACTTTGTAGGCTCGCAATTTTTGTTTTGTATATTTTTACTTCTGTAAATTAGTTTAAATTAATACTTATTTATTTAAATTCATAAGTTACATTTTTAAAATGTAAAAACTTCATGAAAATTTAAATAATTTTTTCAGTGTTTCTTTAAAGAAAATGAAACATTTATTAGAGAGTTAATTAATTATGGTAATTATTTCTAAGAATGTATTTTGTGTCTATTATTTAAGTTAGTCAGTATTTCATTTATTATTTTCAATTTCAATATTTCGATATTTTCAATTTTTCCACCTTGTTCAAGCAAATTAAAGTTTTAGGGTTTGAGAGCAAGCATATGAAAAACATGGATTTTCCAGATTCAATCCACAAACTTCAAGTGATTGTGCTGTACTTTGATTAGCAATCAATGACGTTGGGCATTAGTCGCTTAAATTATTAACATCGTTGTTTTTTTCAGCCGATGTAGCACGGACGTAAAACCACTCTTTGTTTCCATAGTTTGTGGTAATTTGTGGGAAGACTTTCTCGATTAATTGTTGAATTGATTCCTGAATGACATTTTTTGAAAATGTAATACTCCTTTTCACTGCATCAACTGATACTTTTCCATTACCAACATCCAGTAGATATTTCGAAAATATAGCTGCTAAGTCATTGTGATGCAGATGTATACGCATATTGGTGGTCAGATTAATTTTTTGTACATATCGCCAGAGATGCGGGTGCTGATTTTGGAATTACTGGAAGGGTCTGTCGGAAGTCTCCAGCTAGTAAAATAAGAGTTCCACATAATGGTTGTGTATTTGATCTAAAATCTTGAAGTGTCCGATTAAGCGCTTGTAGGGATTTCTTATGTGCCATGGTGCAGTCATCCCACACTATCAGCTTGCATGTTTTCAGCATTTTCGCCATACCTGAACTTTTGCAATATTACAGGTTGGAGAATCAACAAGTTCCATATTCCATGCTAATTTCAACGCTGAATGTGCCATTCGTCCTCCATCCAATAATGTAGCAGCAATACCGGGGGAAGCAATATCTAAAGCTATCCCATTTTGAGAGCGGATGTGCGCTAATACCAAAGTGATGAGAAAGGTTATAACTGTGCCTCCAGGTGCATCGAGAAAAAAAGGCCGCCGCTGTCATTTGTTACTGCAGTTATAATTTTATCAAAGGCCACAATTTGCAATTAATAGAGTTTTTTGTTGCGACAAACAAACGCAAGTACTCTTAGCAAATCTCAATCAGTAATGTCAACGGTAGAACGTTCAGGCACCATCAATTCAAGTTGATTAAGAGTTTTGTTGCTGATGGCTAGGAATATGTCTTAAATTTTTATCAGCGTATCGTTGAAAATATTAATCGCAAATGATATAGAATCGTAACGGTGCGATAATGATGCAAAATGTTCTCACTCATACCCTCTTTGAATTTTTCCCACAGGTCTTTTGGGTTAGATGGCGAGCAAGTTCTTAATATTGTCGCAAACAAAGTTCGTATCTGGAGAGGATGATACATTAATGTGGTCCCCCAGTTTCTGACACGCCTCTCTCAACTGCTCTTAAATTTTAAACTGAAGTGGGTCCTCTCACGTTAACTTATAACATTCTCAAATAATAACATTCTGCGTTGTTTGGGTGTACGGTATAAACACGGCCCAATGCATATGAAGAGTAAACAATTTGATACCCATCTACTGGAACACCTTGTTTGGTTCGAGTATGAGGAAACGCGCCAATTGTTCATACCACGACCTCTTATATTCAAGAACTAAACCCTTACCTGAACGTAGCGGCGGAAAAAAATTGGCACGTGTTACTTTATAGCCCCTTTTTGTAGCATGACCTTTTTATAGTCAAGGGTCATCCTCTTTTCGTTACAAAAAAATATTGAAGTGAATCAATGTATTTTGTTATAGTTTTTGTGATGCCCATTTGTCGTGTCTTCCCCTATTATAGCCAGAAAACGTCCCCTTTCCACAGGGTAGATACAGTAAAATTTCCAAGAGAATTCGTTATTCGTTACTTGTTTTGTGATAATTTTAATATATAGTTCGTGTGGGCAGTCTCACGTCAATTTGTATCATGTCCATTGTATAGTCACCATTCAGAAACTATCCTCAGTTCATAAGTTAGTCACAATAAAATTTTCAAGAGAATCCGCACTTCGGAACGTGTTTTATGATAGTTTTAAAATATAGTTTGTGTGGGCGGTGCCACGCCTCTTTTTCGTATAATGACCTAGTATATCCTGGAACCATACCTTGCCCAGAAGTTAGGTGCAGTAAAATTATAGAGCGAATCCACCCATCGGTATGCCTGTTGTGATAGTTTTAAAATATTTTTTTGTGTGGGAGGTACCACCCCCCTTTTTCCTATCGTGACCTAGACTATCCAGGAACCATCCTCTGTCCAAAAGATAGATACAGTAAATTTTTCAGGCGAATCGGTCCACCGGTTTGGCGTCCTATACGCAACATACAGACATACAGACACACATTGATTTTTATATATATATGTAGATTGTTAATAATGAAACATTACAATTTATTTAACAAACGTCGCCATCAGCAGAAAATCATAATTTCCCTAAAATTTTATTGCACTTTGCGTGAAGCCTCTATTCTGCCGGTACATAGTTATTCATCCAAACACGAGCCTCGTCGTTAAGGATGATTTTTCGATCCTCTTCCAAACGCTTCAAAGCCCAGTCAGCGAACAAATGGCATAGCTGTCTCTGCTCATGTAAGCATGAGCTCTTTGATCAATTGGATCTTATACCGATGCAGACCCAAGTCACGATGCAAAAATCCCCAAGTTGAAGTCCGAACATGTACGACTGTTAATCGACTGCCTTCAGATCTCCTGCACACTTTCGAGGAAAACGTCCACTTGACGTACGAATGTTGGCTGTTTGTTTTCTAAACAAATTGCCACGAATTTTGAATTTGACCTCTTGGATCTTGCTCGGCTCTAAGCCAATACCCAAAGTAAAAGTCGCAAAAGTTGAAGTCTGCAAAAGTCAGAGTTCTTGTGCACGGCTGTTGGCTTATTGTTTACAAAATCGATCATGTAAAATTTGGCAACAAAATGTGGAGGGTCAGTTATGAAATGCCGCCGCATATGTCGTAAAATTTACTCAACACCCTAATTGGAAACCTTTTAACATCTGTTAGGGATTTATATCGGCGGTTATCCAATGAGATTGAAGTCTGCAAAAGTCAGAGTTCTTGTACACGGCTCTTGGGTTATTGTTTACAAAACCAATTTTACCGAAAAATTTGGAGCTTTCTGCACCATTTCTTGAATTTTGCATCGTCATTCATCTTGTACGGCGACTCATCGCACTATGTTGGGACCATAGTGCCATATTTTTGGAAGAAATTCAAAAAAATTAAATTGGAAATTGTTAAATGTGTATATAATTTCTTAATGCCAACACTCCAAGCTATCAAGAAAATGTATTGGAGAAAACTAGGTGGCAACACCGGAAGCCAGAGAGGCATTTAAAGTTTGCCGTTGAAAAAGTGGGATGAATTCGAATTTAAAGCAGTTATACAAAATACTTAAAATTAAGGAGTACAAAGATTATAATGAAGTTACTATATTATTTTATGATTACTGCAGTCTTATCAATTTTTTATAAATGCCGTGGACCAAAAGTTATATGTAGGACTCAACTTGACTCAAAGTGTAAATGTGGAAGTGTTCGTCTGAGTGTGTAGTTTATGGTAGAAATAATATCTCGTCAGCATTTTTCGGAAACTCCTACAATTGCCACTTTATTTTAGCACAATTTCGATTAGCCATAGTACGCATATTTGATCATATCTCTGAATCAGATTTGTGTATGAGACCCATCACCATATCATTTTAAAGGTATTGCTGGTATATAACGTCATTCACTTTTCTGTACACATGTAGACATTTTATATTATTTCCTGAAATAATTATTTAAATTGCAATGTTAAGCAGAATATTTGTATGCTATATTTTGCTTTTGTAATAATGCTCACAAAAACATTGTTCGTCAAAGCGAAATAAGTTTCATTATTTTAAGCTTTCATAAAATTTTGTTTTTAGCCACCCTGTACTAATACAGGGTGATAATTATATTGAGTTTATATGGGAGGTGATAGTGGGCGTGTTCCGATCGGCCCAATTTTATTTTTTATTTTTTTAAGATTGTTATGTCTAGCAAATGTGCAAAATTATAAGATTGTATCTTTATTTTTCGACTTTATGCCATAAAAAATGGATTTGGGACCAGTGTGCATCGGTTGAATGTGGAGACTTCCCAGAGTAGAGCCAAGAACGGAGTTTTTTCAATCCGAGGGTATTTTTGCAATGATTTCATAATATTGATTAATATGCCGACGCTACTCTACTTCTTATGTACACTATATTTGCTGCAAAAAACTGTTTGTGATAAATGTGAAACATTTCCACAAAGTTTTTCTTTGCGAAAAAAACAAACAAAAATATACAAAGTTATCTGCAGAGAAACTTATTAAGTCATTGAGTTGTTTTTAATTTTTTAAACAGAAGTCAATATCCTCCGATAAAAGGATATTAATGTTTTAATAAATTTTAATAGAAGGTCAACTATTTAGTACAAAAAACATTGAATCGCGTTCAAAATTTATGTCTTGGTAAAATCAGAATTTTCACGATACCAACCAACTTTCAAAAGAACACAAAATACGAAGCTTTGCGAACTCTGGGTGTACATGCACCAAATTTATTTAAAACTTTAATTGTTTCGCTTAAGGCCTACCAAAGACTTCAGCGGGCCCTGAACAACATTTATTGCACGAAACATGCCGCATGGCACGCATGGACTCTTTTCATAGCGTGGACTTCGCGACTGGGACAGCGAGTGGTGACACTATCGCTGATGTTCTACATACCCGCCTACATACTTTCATACATTCATGTTTGGGATAATGTCAACATGTGGAAATCAGATGACTTCTTGTTGAGGACAGTAATTAATGTAGATATAAATATGTACATCAAATATTTTTTACATTTTCGACTCATACTTACGTACATATAAAAAATGTTATCTTCATTAATATAAATTAATCCATGATTCATTTAGTTTGTTGTGATGAATTTATTTTTTGACACAATTTGGTAGGGGATAAAATCATATGTCCAGGACAAAAAACGAAAAATGTCGTAAATTGGCATAACATTACCGAAATAGTACCAAAACTATTATAATTTGTTGTTAAATTAAAAACGAGCTCGAGCTCATTACTTTGTATTTTTATTTTTATCTAATCAAGTAAGAAAAGGCTCAAGTTTGACGGATTCGACCATGTATACGATATCCTCCACTCTCTAACCCTTTTCAAGTTTTTTATTGTCAATCCTAGAAGTTTTAGAATATTAGTGAACGTTTACATCCAGGCTCACATTTACAGTAGCGATTATAAATTTGAGATTTTATCAGATTTCAATACTTTGTTTCTTTTCAATTTATATGGGACCAATATCAGATCATGTTCCTGTATGGTCCTCTTTTGTTTCTACTGATGTTTGCAAATTGAATTCGAATTTTGAAAATGTTTCAGTTGGAAATGGAAAATCTCAATTTTAATTGATATTTTCTTAATTTTAAATGGAAAATCGGAAAATTTTTTCGTAACTGAAAAAAGTCTACAATTTCTAAAATTTAGTTTTTTTCGTTTGTATTTTTTGGTCTGTAATCAGTATTTGATTTGAACTGGGATCTTGTCCTAGCTCAATAACATTTTGCATCTATATTTAATATAATGCAAATTTATTTACAAATGACATGGTGACATTTATTACTTCCTACATTGTCAAGTCCTGGCTATTGTACAACACTCCTTGGAAAGGCGTCTCCGCCAGCATGAAGGCATTACATCAAAAGCAATGCTGAAGGACGTACTAAAGGAAGAATGGGATAATATAACTGCTGAGGAGACCAATAAGTTGGTGGATTCCATGCCCAAAAGGCTACCGGAGGTGTTGAAAAGAAGAGGCTACCCGACAAGTTGCTAAAAAAACAAGCCAAAACTACTTTTTATACTATTAATAAGATATTTTAATTGCTGTTCGCATACTTTTTCTTCTGCCTTATTTTTATGTAACGAGACCAAATTCATGATAACTTGAATTAAAAATCCGAATATAACTTTCCTAGTGTCATTTTTATTGGTGGAAATTGCTAAAAGTTATCAATTAAAAAGATTATAAACTAGTAAATCAAAAAAATTTTTTTTTCAAATCCATGCTTTATGCAAGCAGAATTCTATTGGGCCTAGAAATTCTTTTTTAGTTATCTTTTGTAGAAGGAAAAATTACTGCAAAATTTCAGTTTTTATCTGCCATAGAACGGCATATATTCGAAAATGGGTTTTAACTTCGTATGGGAGGTGCCACGCCCACATTTCCATTACCGCCCATTTTTGTCACAACTACGCACATTAATGCTAGATGCACTTACACAAAATTACAGTAGGTGTAATTTTGGTTTTAACTTCATATGGGAGGTGCCACGCCCACTTTTGCATTACCGCCCATTTTAGGCGAAACTACGCACATTGATGCTAGATGCACTTACACAAAATTTGAGCACTATACGTGTCATAGAACTGACACTATTCGATAATATGTTTTAACTTCGTATGGGAGGTGGTACGCCCACTATTCCAATACCGCCCATTTTTGGCAGAACTACGCACATTGATGGTAGATGCACTTACACAAAATTTCAGCACTCTAGGTGTCATAGAACTGACAATATTCAATAATAGGTTTTAACTTCGTATGGGAGGTGCCACGCCCACTTTTCCAATACCGCCCATTTTTGGCACAACTATGCACATTGATGCTAGATGCACTTACACAAAATTACAGCACTCTAGGTGTCATAGAACTGACTATATTCAATAATAGGTTTTAACTTCGTATGGGAGGTGCCACGCCCACTTTTCCAATGCCGCCCATTTTTGGCACAACTATGCGAATTGATGCTAGATGCACTTACACAAAATTTCAGCACTCTAGGTGTCAAAGAACTGACAATATTCAATAATAGGTTTTAACTTCGTATGGGAGGTGCCACGCCCACTTTTCCAATACCGCCCCTTTTTGGCACAACTATGCGAATTGATGCTAGATGCACTTACACAAAATTTCAGCACTCTAGGTGTCATAGAACTGACAATATTCAATAATAGGTTTTAACTTCGTATGGGAGGTGCCACGCCCACTTTTCCAATACCGCCCCTTTTTGGCACAACTATGCACATTGATGGTATATGCACTTACACAAAATTTCAGCACTCTAGGTGTCATAGAACTGACAATATTCAATAATAGGTTTTAACTTCGTATGGGAGATGCCACGCCCACTTTTCCAATACCGCCCATTTTTGGCACAACTATGCGAATTGATGCTAGATGCACTTACACAAAATTTCAGCATTCTAGGTGTCATAGAACTGACAATATTCAATAATAGGTTTTAACTTCGTATGGGAGGTGCCACGCCCCTTTGTCCAATTGGTCAAATTTTTCCATTTCCTTGTATTGTCATCGAAAATGATTAAGTGTGCAAAATTTGAGCAAAATTGGTTGAGAAAAAAGCTTTCAAAAATTGATTTCAAATTTTGTGGCACACAAACATATATAGAAAGTAACCTTATATGAAGCATGGAAAAAAGTTGAAATTTTACAAAAAAAAAAAAAAACAACTAAGGAAAGGCTAATGTCGGACGGGGCAGACTCTATTATACACTCCACTTCCTATCGGAATAGATACAATTCAGTAAAAAAGTGAAAACGGGAAAAATTTTTGTATGTTTCCTAATCACAGGCTAATATGACCTGCTCCAATTTGTCAAATCGAGAATAATATTTGTATCGGGGCTATATCCAAACATGGAATGAAGTAACTAACTTTCACAATAAGTTCTTCCAGTTGAAGTATAACGTGTTATGCTCAATTTTAAGAAATTCTCTGAAAATACGCGATTTCTGTGGGAACGAAATTTGTCTGAGAGCTATATGTAAATCTGAACCGATGTGACCCATTTTCACCACAAGTGTTTCCAGTTGAAATATAAGGTGTTTTGCCAATTTTGAAGAAAATCTGTTAAAATATGTGGATTCTGGAGCGGAAAAATTCAAATTGGGAGGGAAATTTGTATGGGAGCTATATATAAATCTGAACCGATCTAACACATTTTTACCACAAGTGTTTCCAGTTGAAATATAAGGTGTTTTGCCAATTTTGAAGAAAATCTGTATAATTCGTACGGGGGCTATAGCTAAATCTAAACCGTTTTTCTTCAAATTAAATAGTGTTCGTCCTTGTACCGAAGTTCGTTGTGCTAAGTTTCGTTTGGTTCTGGCTACAATTGCGACCTGTATCGTGATTGCAACAATAGATGGACAGACGGAAAGTGATTCTAAGCCGATCGGTATAATTAACAATGGGTCTATCTCCCTTCCTTTTGGGTGTTACAAACAAATGCACAAAGACATAATACTCTCGTGGAGTGTATACAATTACTTTTCGAGTTAACACAATGTATTCTGCCAAATGTAACCAAAATCGTTTAAAATGTGGTCACTAGTCAGAAAAAGTCAGATCGGCGATCTGCATTAAATCTGAAGCAATTTTTTAAAAGCTTCGTACTTTGATTTAGAGAAAATGGTCACTCCCAATATTTGTATTGCTCTGTGAATATTGCTCTGAAGAACACTTATACCATTTTCAAAATAAAATAATCATTTAACACATCATAGCGTATTCTATAGGCTTAAGTTGCATCCGCACTAGACCATTTAATCGCTTAATGCATACGTTCCACATACAAAAGAAATCAATAAACCATACAAAACATTTCGGACAGGGTCACTTTCAAAAGCGTTTTTCTTCTTTTCCGTTCATTTGTTTCGCAAATCAATCAAAGTTTTATAGTTTTGCTTTAATTCTATTTGTGCACTACACATTGCAATCAGCACTGGCGTGAGCAGGTGGTGGTGGTAAAAGTGTGTTGCTCAAAATCGATTGTGGCATTAAAATTCAATGATTTGTTAAGTAAAAAAAGGAGAAACGCCAACAACCAAAGCCATACGAACTGAGCTATTGGCAGTCCATGTAGTTAAGCTTAAAACAACAATGAATGCAAAATTAAAATACAATGTTTGCACTGGGAAGGATGGTAATGCCAAGGTTTGAAAAAGGATATAAAAGGAGACGAAAAAACAGAACATGTTTGCATAATACAATGTGTGCGTGTATGTATAGAAATAGCACTGATATTAGGTTGATGTATGTGGTATGTTCAACATTGGCCAGCAAAGATATGGGCCCTTTCGGACAGGTTGTATTTTTTATTTATTTATTTGATTTCTCAGCTATTAAATAATTATTTACAATAAAGAACTTTGGTCTAAAGATCACGGACACCGATATTCACTAGACCGCAACCAAAGATTTTAAAATTTAGATTAGTTCGAATTGGTCGAATGGTCGGGTAAGGACGATTTTTAAAATATTATGACTATTTTAAAAAAGTCGCTGCGAAGCCACCTGAACGAAATCTTTAGACAGGGTGGAAATCATGATCGTGGTAGTCTGCAGCCAAGTAATAAATGTCACCATGCCATTTGTTAATAAATTTGCATTCTATTAAATATAGATGCAAAATGGTCTTGAGCCGGGACAATATCCCAGTTCAAATCATTTTTAATTATTTTTAAAAATGAGCCTAACTATTCAAAAGTAGTACAATTGGAAGGAATTTCCCATATCACTCACCTATCACATGGGGCGCCGTAAATGTCAGGGGTATTCCAACATTTGCCAGTTCTTTCGCCTTAATTTGTGCACACAGTCGTACTGCTCACGTGCATGCATACATATGACCATATGTACGGATGCGAATAAGTTCTCTGAAACAAATAGGATTTAAACCATCCCAAAGCTTCGGCATAACACAAGAAAAATCAAAGGTTCAGAGTGCAACATAGTATTTGTATTCATCACCAAACAAATTCAAAGGAGCACAATAGCCAACAATGTACCGACTCAATACATAGTGCGACGTTCAGTCGGTGCCACAAGAAATGTTGATGGCCGAGCAAAAATAAGAAAAAATGTCGAAGTTAAAAATTAAATGTATCATGTTGCCATTTGGCTATAAATCATTCGAAAGAAGAACAAGTAAAAAGGCTTTAAGTTCGACCGGGCCCTGAATTTCACAGTATAACCGGCAGATTAGAGGCTGTCAACCTTACAAAGAAGTGAACTGACATATTAGGAAAATTGTGATCTTTATGTACATCACAATATTTGTTTTAAATAAATAGTGATGCTTCATTATTATAATATTAATAGTCCCTAACTTCAAGAGTAATCAAAAAGTGAATATGAGCAATCTACAAAAGTATGCCCTCAGGGTCGAATTTCCAATTTGCAATTTCTTCTATTTTGATAGAAAAAGTACAAATATTGAAGATCCAATATGTTTCGCGTTCGCAGTAGAATGTACACACCCATTTTCACGATTTTAGCTACAGCCGTTTTCTTGATGTTTTTTCATTTTGACCCTAATTGGTGTCAAATTTAATCCCCTTTAGATCCTGAAGGTACGAATATCGAAAGATTTCTTTATTTTTCGCGTCTTCACACTATTTTAGCTGTAGTCGTTTGGTTGGTACCATTTTTATACCCATTCGCTCCAGTTTCCGCCTAAAAGTACAAATTTCGAAAAATTCCTTTATATTTCTTGTCAATACAGTCAAAAGAATGTATACACCGAATTTAACGATTTTAACAACAGTTGAATCGGTTTAGTTGGTACTATTTGTATCCCTCTTTTTCAATTGTATGACATAAAAAACGGATTTCGAAAAATCCTTCTATTTTACGTGTCTACGCAATTAGAGGGATGTACACACCGAATTTCTTTCATCCCAAAAGAACGAATTAAAAAAAAAATCTGTTTTAAATGTTTACGCATGTCCAGTGTTTAGAGGGATGTCTACACCGAATTTCACGATTCTAGCTGTCCCATTTCGCCCGCTAAATCTTTTATTTACGTGTTGGTGCTTTCAAACTGCAAGAGGAATGTACGCAACAATTTTCAAGTTGATATAAAGCAGAAATTTAAAAAAATGCTTAAATATTCTAAATATTATTTTTAGTTAAGGAAATTGCAACCATGAGACGCATTTATGGAAAATTTGAACCTCCTAGCCATTTCGTTCGATGGCTAGCGTGCTCAACAGACGGACAGACAGACGGGCATGGCTAGATCGTCTTAGAATTATACCACGGCCCAG
Organism: Polietes domitor; assembly: GCA_947397865.1. Taxonomy (NCBI): domain Eukaryota; kingdom Metazoa; phylum Arthropoda; class Insecta; order Diptera; family Muscidae; genus Polietes; species Polietes domitor. Next base: position 102,463,141 of record OX377621.1, on the reverse strand, counting down.
AATATATATACTTTATGGAGTCTCCGATGAATATTTCAAGGTGTTACAAACGGAATGACAAAGGGAATATAATACCCCAATCATTAGGGTATAAAAGTGTTGTGTACTAATTTAGCTCATATCGCTTTTAATTAGATATATCAAGTATTGCAGTTGGATGACAAAATATTTTTAATCTACTTTGGAATACGCTCCATCCTTAGGTGGAGGGTATAATAAAACACAACACTTTGCCAAATTTGGATCAAAAAAGGAAATATGTGTCCTAAGCGGTAAAGGGTCAAATCGGAGGCTATATCGGAGGACTCTGAACCTTATATGTTTCTAGTTTCTTGCCTTTTATTAATTTTGAAGAAAATCCGTTAAAATTGTTGTTTCTGCAGCGAAAAATGTTAAATCGGCAGCTACATTTCAAATGGGCTGTATCTAAATCTGAACCAATTTTCTTCTAATTCAATAGCGTCCATACTTCTCCCACAAAAGTTGTTTGTGCCAAACGTTGGGATCGGACAATAACGGCGGACTAAACCGAAAATCATGCATGATGTGGATGCTGATCTCGAGATAAAATAACGGCGATAATTTCGCTGCGTCAAAACAATTGATCGTTGAGAAGAATAAAACAATTCTATAGTTTCCATGCGTTGTTGTGCGCACTAATTATAAATATGTTTTTGTGTTTGATTCCTATTCGCCTAATATACATTTATGGAATCTATTTTAAAACATGCATGAATTATTATAAATCATGAATATATTCTTAGTCGTCGACTCCAGCACAGTGCATATTATTATACCCTATACCACTTCGTGCACTAGGGTATTATAAGTTTGTTTTCCGCCAAATGTTTGTAACACCAAGAAATAATAGAGCTCGACCCACCTTTAAGTATACGGATCGGCTAAGAATTCGCTCTCTACAGGTCGCAGTTGTTGCCCGATTGTCGTGAAATTTGGCAGAAGTTATTTTTTGGCCCAACCATCGGTATTGAATTTGGAGAAAATCGGTTCAGATTTAGATATAGCCTCATACAAATACCCCTATAATTTACATTCTTACTGCTCTAGAATACACATTATACATGGGATCAGGACAAGATTTCAGGATCTTATATTTGAACTAGAAACAGTTAACGGAAAAGTGGACCACATGGGTCCATGTTTCAATATAGCCCCCATACAAATGTACCTCCGATTTACAATATTACTGCACTAAAATGCACATTTTATATCGGATCTTGAAAGTGATCTACATGGGCCCACTGTTTAATGTAGCGCCCTTACAAATGGGGGGGATTTTAGTATTATCCCTTTAGGACCAACATTTTACATCGGACGTTTTTCAAATTTTGCAGATCATGTTCTATTTCAATACCTAAAGGGTGATTTTTTAAGAGCTTGATAACTTTTTTTTTTTAAAAAACGCATAAAATTTGCAAAATCTCATCGGTTCTTTATTTGAAACGTTAGATTGGTCCATGACATTTACTTTTTAAAGATAATTTCATTTAAATGTTGACCGCGGCTGCGCCTTAGGTGGTCCATTCGGAAAGTCCAATTTTGGGCAACTTTTTCGAGCATTTCGGCCGGAATAGCCCGAATTTCTTCGGAAATGTTGTCTTCCAAAGCTGGAATAGTTGCTGGCTTATTTCTGTAGACTTTAGACTTGACGTAGCCCCACAAAAAATAGTCTAAAGGCGTCAAATCGCATGATCTTGGTGGCCAACTTACCGGTCCATTTCTTGAGATGAATTGTTCTCCGAAGTTTTCCCTCAAAATGGCCATAGAATCGCGAGCTGTGTGGCATGTAGCGCCATCTTGTTGAAACCACATGTCAACCAAGTTCAGTTCTTCCATTTTGGGCAAAAAAAAGTTGGATATCATCTCACGGTAGCGCTCACCATTCACAGTTACGTTACGATTCGCATCATCTTTGAAGAAGTACGGTCCAATGATGCCACCAGCCCATAAACCGCACCAAACTGTGACTTTTTCTGGATGCATTGGTAGCTCTTGCAATGCTTCTGGCTGATATTCACTCCAAAATCGACAATTCTGCCTATTTACGTACCCATTGAGCCAAAAATGAGCTTCGTCGCTGAACACAATTTCTTTCTTTCTGAACTTTCTTAACAGAGCACGCATTTTGATAATAAAATTCAATGATTTGCAAGCGTTGCTCGTTAGTAAGTCTATTCATGATGAAATGTCAAAGCATACTGAGCATCTTTCTCTTTGACACCATGTCTGAAATCCCACGTGATCTGTCAAATACTAATGCATGAAAATCCTAACCTCAAAAAAATCACTCTTTACTATTAAAGTCAAATATATGTGTCCATATTTTGGCACAATTCCCGTACAAATGGTACCCCCATTTTACAATATTACCGCTCCAGAACCTATATCTTACATCTGATCTTTAACAATTGTTGCAGATCATGTCTCATTTCCACTAGGAATGCCTAAAGGAAACTATAATGGCCAAAGTGTTTTTATAGGTCCCCTACAAATGTCCGTCCAATTTATCCTATTACCGCTGAAAAATCTGCATTTGTCATCGGATCTTTGTCAAATTTTCCAGATCATATTATATTTACTCTCGGAATACCAAAAATTTTCAATATTATCTTCGAAAATCCTTCATATTGCATCGCACCTGTATTAAATTTTCCAGATCATGGATTATTTCACATAGGAACACTTACTGATGAAGTGGACCATGGATCCAGATTTTAGATACATCACGTTATATTTCAGTTAAAAACACTTGCAGCAAAGTTGGAGTACCTTAGGGACATAGGATGGTCGAAATTAAAGAAGTTCATGGTCGTCACGGAATTCCTAAAAAAGGCGAAATGATTGATTTTTCCACTTTCGCCTTTTTGGTTTTTTATTGAGAGCGCACAACAGGCCGACTTTCGGATCTAATCCTAGAGCCCCTGGGTATGAGTCACACTCAACCACTACGGTTGCCGTGACACCTCTTTTTCAAACTAACTTAACTTAAACTAAGTTTGGGGAAAATGCTACTATTTATACTAAAAAGTCGTGAAACAGATTGGGTCCAAACATATTTAGGACCTTAAGTTACTCCTTGTACGTGTTACATGTTTCGTGTGTCCCAACTGATTTGGCATAAACTAAAAAACAAATTTAAGAAATTACCAGGAGGATAACCGTCTGTGCTGATTTTCGAATTGATTGCATTCGAAAACGTTTACTCGAATTGGTGTCTGCAAATTTAATTTTCTGACTTCAAATATTTCTGTTGAATGTGTGAAAATGGTCATGGTTTTTGGCTGAATATATAAATTTCGAAACAGATTTTGTCGGATTTAAATCGTCTCGAAACTCAAAACATTGGCGTATATTACTGTTTCGGATGAATACTCCAAAAAATGCATAACAAAATAAAAACAATTAAATCAAACTGATAGAGAACCATGTTCATAGTTTTATGGTTTATGCTCAAAATTTTACCAAACTTCGGAAGACATTTGGATATGTTAATGGAAGCCCACTCAAAGTTGGTTTCTGCAATGTAACTTGTCTTTTCATGTGGATTCTTCGGATTCTCTACTATCTAGTCTTTCTTATTCTTCCAAGAGATAATAGCAAAATGAAAGAAATGGGCTACCGCCACAAGTAATTGATCATTTAAAACCGCATCAAATAATAAAAATGTCTGAATATTGGATCGATGTTCACTTTTTCATAAATTCTTATCTCTGCTGCATCCAATTTATCAAATTGGATGTCCCCAGCGGGATATAGAATCTATATTCTCCAAATCCGGTGTAGTTGAGATATACAACCGATTTTCCATTTAATTTCCATCAAATTAAAATTTTGTTGGTACTTGGTACAAACAAATTATCTATGTTTCACTTCAACAATATATGTTCTAAGATCAGATATTCATAAAATATCCGCTGACAATATAGATAGTTCTAGTTATGACCTCCACCACCAGGATGGGGGTATACTAACTTTGAAACACCTTGAAATATCGACCTGAGTATATATATTCTTGATCGTCATACAATTATAAGACGATCTAGCCATGTCTGTCCATCTGTTAAAAGCACGCTAGCATCTAAACGAAAGGAGCTAGGACGTCCAAATTTTCCATAAATGCGTCTTATAGTCGTAGATCTGTTGGGATTGTAACTGGGCGAAATCGGTCCAAAGGGAAAAATTTTTTCCTCACAAGGGAAAAATTATATTTTACAGTAGTTAGGCATGTTTTTCAATATGTCAGCTTGTACTTAATTGATATTGGGTATCATAAAGTGCTTCTTATTCGTAGGGGTGAAATGGGACAGAAAGGGATACAAATGGTACCTATCAAACGGCAACAGCTAACATCAGCTGGTGTGAACATTCCTCTAAATGAGTAGATACATAATATAATCGTATTTTTTCCAAATTCGTACTTTTAAGGGGTAAACTGGGAATAGTGGGATAAAAATGGTACCATCAAAATGACCGCAGCTAGAGTCATGGAATTTGGATTATACAGTCTGACTGCGTAGACACAAAAAATAAAAGGTTTTTTCCAAATTCGAACTTTCAAGAGATAGAATGGGTACAGAGGGATAAAAATAGTACCAACTATACGGCTACAGCTAGAATGAGGAAATTCGGTATATAAATCCCTCTAGTTGCGTAGACACATAAAAAAGGGATATTTTAGAAAGTCGTACTCTTAAGGGGGTAAAATACGAAAACGGGGATACAAATGGTACCAACCAAATGGCCGCAGCTAGAATCATGGAATTCGGTGTATACATTCCTTTGACTGCATAGACACGCAAAATAAAAAGATTTTTCCAAATTAGTATTTTTTACTTTTACGGCAAAAGTTGTTTGAATCATTAAGTTAGGCTATTTTGCACTACGTGAGATAATGAATTTTCAAAATTTGTACTTTTGGAATTAAATAGAATGGAAATACAACCATCTGTAGCACCCACTATATATTTGTATTTAAGCTTTTTTGAAACTGTAAATATAAGAATATTGATTTTTTAGATTGACTTGAAGTATTATTTCGATATATTTGATGTAAATGTATTGATAGCCTTGCCATTACATTTATTTATAAAATTATTTTTTCAATTTATTTTAGATTTTTCGTTTGTATTTTTTTGGTCTGTAATCAATATTTGATTTGAACTGAGATATTGGCCTTGGTCAAGACCATTTTGCATTTATATTTAATAGAATTCTAATTTATTTACAAATGGCATGGTAACATTTATTACTTGGCTGCAGACTACCACGATCATGATTTCGACCATGTCAAAAATCTTTTCAAGTGGCTTCGCAGCGACTTTTCAACATCAAACCCTCTATAAGGAGATGATTCTCACAAACGAACGAGAAGCACAACTCACTTGCCGAATTTTCGTTAAAAAATCACACCAAGTATCGCACCACCAAGCCATCTTACAAGCATCTCATTGAGTTGCATATGTAGGTATGTGTATATGCAGGTATAGTTACCGAATATTTGTTTTGGTTTGGCTATATTAAAAAGTATATATATTTTCCTGTAATATTACTGCACTTCTTCGAAAATCGACGGCCTCTGTGGAATGCAATCCATGGTGGAGGGTATATAAAGTTCCGCCCGGCCGAACTTAACGCCGGATTTACTTGTTGAAATATAAGATAGTTTTTTAAATTTGAAAAAAAAAAAAAACAAATGATTGAGCGGGAAAATTAAATCTGAAGCGTCATTTGTATTAATGCTATATCTGACTCGATTTGCTATAAATTCAATAGCGTCCGTCCTTGGCCAGCAAAAGTCTCTTCTTCCTGTACATTTATTATAAAGAGTGATTTTTTTGAGGTTAGGATTTTCATGCATTAGTATTTGACAGATCACGTGGGATTTCAGACATGGTGTCAAAGAGAAAGATGCTCAGTATGCTTTGACATTTCATCATGAATCGTCTTACAAACGAACAACGCTTGCAAATTATTGAATATTATTATCAAAATGCGTGCTCTGTTAAGAAAGTTCATTGCGCGCTTCCATTTTATGGTCAGTTTAATCGACCCACTGAAGCGGCTATTCGGGCTATTGTGACTAAATTTCGCACCAAATTTACATTGTTGGACATTAAACCACCAACACGCTTACGTAGAGTGCGAACTGAAGAAAATATCGCAGCTGTATCGGCCAGTGTTAATGATGACCACCAATTTTCGATTCGTCGCCGTTCGCACCAATTGGGTCTCTGTTACTCAAAAACGTGGAAATGCCAAAATTGGACTAAGCGGATGGACCACCTAAGACGCAGCCGCGGTCAACATTTAAATGAAATTATCTTCAAAAAGTAAATGTCATGGACCAATCTAACGTTTCAAATAAAGAACCGATGAGATTTTGCAAATTTTATGCGTTTTTTTTAAAAAAAAAGTTATCAAGCTCTTAAAAAATCACCCTTTACGAATAGATGAACGGACATGGCTAAATCGATTCAGAAAGCGAGATATAATAAGCATTCTTCCCTTGGGGTGTTATCCCTTAGGGATATAAAGAGTGTCGATTTCCGTGGACGTACTGTGCGGTATGTTAAGTTCCAAGGCGAATGAATTCTCAAAGTCCCTCAAACAACGCTTGTATGAAAGTGTACGTACGCCTGTTATTCGTGTTTCTACAAGTCCACACACACATACATTCGTGTAGCCTCAGCTATTAACTAACTCCACTATATACTCGAGCTCGAAGTTGTTCTCTGTTTACGGTCAATGGTAATGTTCGTACAACGAAAGGGATTGTTTGGCCGTTTGATGTTCGTATGCATTTACAGGGTGTAGCAAAACACACTTTCCCATTTGGTTTTGCTACAAACTCTTTGTTTTACACCTTTCACCATAATGTGGTACGGGGTATAATGTCTCAATCTATATCTTCTTTTCCCACTTCAAAAAATTGAAATTTGTTATTTTTTGATCCACCCTGTATATACCCCATTACCAACCAAACAACAAGGCTATCCTTCAATCATTGCACTAACACACGCTACGCTTGAGTTCCTTGTAGTTGTTCCAGGATGATGTTTTTAAGGAAAAGTTTAACAAACCTAAAACGAGTCGACATAAAACTGTTGTCCGTCGCTTAGACGAGAAACATGTTGTGTTGCAGACTTTGTGTTCTTGGATTTCGTTTTTTCTTGGTTTTGGTATTATTGGTCCTTCCTCCCGGTAGGAAGTAAACATTTCCGCCACTCGCGAGGTGACTACGCTGCACAAACTCACTCACATACTAAAGCCATTGAGCGTATATGGGTTGTCATTACGCAAACTGGTTCTGGCTGGGGTTGTTTACAGGACATGCTCATAGTTTTGGAAATTGTTGTGGCCGTTATTGGTGTCCTTTTTGGTCTGATATCTTGTTACAATTCATGAGTCCTTAGTATTCCTTGGGCTACAACAAAGCCAACAACACAGTCAGTCAGTGTCAGAGCTTTGTTGCTGGAATCACTGTGATTATGTATGTGTATTGCTGTGGGGCACGTTGCCATCAACGCTTCCTGAACTTGGTCGGGAATTGTAATCATCATTAAAACTCATTACCAAGGGCACCATAGGGAGCAACTGAACTATGTACCTACAAAGTCAATAGACCAGTACCTTTAGGTAGCTGGCATTGTTGAGCTTCGTAAACGTTTGGCTCCCGCCCCTATCTTGTTACGGTCAACAAAATCTGACAAATGTTAGGTGTCCCCATGCAATTTATTTTCCCTTTTGAAGTATTTATAACATACTTCAATAAAATTGAAGAAACATATATTATTTGCTAAGCAACTTATTTCGGGAAAAGAGGCATGCTAACTGTGAAATTGAAATTCATACAAATACTAACAATTATTACAAAGTTAATGATATTATTTAGATGAAAGTATTGACATTTCTAGTTCATGGTGTCATAGTCATTGTCCAACAATATTTAATTGTTTAAATTCCCTTCTAGATTGGTGCCACCTTAAGGTTTGCGCTCATTGAAATCCCTTAAGTCTCCAATGGAACTGGTGTACCATCCTAATGTTTTTGTAAGCACAGTGGGCGAACTGGTTTTCTATCGGAAATAATTCAACCGCTTTATATTCTAGAATTATCTATGGTAAAAATAGGCCAGATCGGTTCAGATTTATATATAGCTCTCATACAAATTTCGCCACTGAATTGATATTCTCCTCCGATTTGACTCCTTCCGCTCTAAAAACCACATATTTGAACAGATCTTCTTCAAATTTGGCAAAACAAATTATTTTTCAATCGGTTCAGATATATATATATATATAAAACAAATTATATTTCAACCAGAAAGAGCTCTGGTAAAAATGGGCCAGATCGGTTCAGATATATATATATAAAACGTCATATATTTTAACTAGAATTATCTCTGGTAAAAATAGGCCAGATCGGTTCAGATTTATATATAGCTCCCATACAAATGTCTCCTATGATTTGACTCTTTCCGCTCTAGAAACCACATATTTTAGCAGATTTTCTTCAAATTTGGCCAAACTACTTATATTTCAATAAGAAACAACTCTGGTAAAAATGGGCCAGATCGCTCCAATACACATATCGCCACTGAATTGATTATTTCCGCTCTAGAAATAGAATATTTGAACAGATTTGCTTAAAATTTTGAAAACCAGCTCATATTTCAAACATCCATGGCGAAAGTGGGTCAAATCGGTTCAGATTTGTATATAGCTCCCATATAAATGACTCCCCCGATTTAACTCTTTCGCTCTAGAAACCACATATTTAACAGATTTTCATCAAATTTGGGAAAGCGTTTTATATTTCAGAAAACCTATGCTAAAAATGTGTTAAATCGGTTCAGATTTACATATAGCGCCCATTCAAAGTTTGTGTTCAAATTTTCTTACAAAACAGATAAAAGCATGAAATTTTTAGTATATATATACCAGGTTCAAATGTGACGAACTTCTTCGACTAGGTGTAGGGTATCATATAGTCGGCCACGCCCAACTTTAACCTGGCTGGTTTGGAATTATTTCTGAAACTTTTGAACGGCTTGAGGCAAAGGTGTTTTCCATATATTTATAGTTGGTGTAGGGATCACTGAGTGACCTACAAATTTATCACCTCGGTCATGTTAATTATTAAAATGACTGTCAAAAGTACAATTATGAAACGATTAAAAAAAGTTTTCTTTATTAGATTTTTAGTGAGATTTTTAGTGTGTCGACTTAGTTCGGTACTAGTACTAATATGAACCCTGATTTAAGTCAAAGACATACATTCGTTGCGAAAGTTCTGATGAGATGGGGTAGCGCCCATCGAAACTGCGCAGTCAACTTTTAGCTGCAACAATAAGGGTCTCACTTTACCTTTTTTGCTAATTTTTGGGTTCTGCTGAAGACTTCAGCACAACCTATGGTCTTAAACCAAAATAAATGACAAGACGTTTTCTTTATTATTTAAACATTTTGTTTACATTGAGAATTAAAACTAGTAAGTAAACGTTAGTCGGCTAAATCGACTTATACTTACCCTCACTCTCAGAGAACATATGTATGGAAGTTATAATAACTTAATTTGTACAAATCTAAAAACAAATATCAAGTAATAATTAATTTCAGGCACCAGTATAGAAGGCGATATGGACAATTGAATGGGAGGTACCAGAAGGCGCGTGGCAGAAGCATATATGTTTTATTGATTTAAAGACATTATAAATATTCAAATATCAAATTGCAACTGATTTCAACAATCCAAATGGATGACAAGTTTTGTGGGAGGTACCAGAAGGCAATGTCGCTCATATTGCATGTTAATGCAACGTCTAAACATTGCCGAATATCAAATTTGAGAGTATTCCGATCATCCGTATATAAGTTATAACAGTTTTAATTTTAGGTAATCTGTGTAGGTAGGAGGTAAACCCACCATATTTTGTACGCTTAAAAGGATTATAAAAAATGTATCATATACCAAGGTATAGCTGATTCCGAATACCAGTGTGAAAGTTACATTGGTTTTAATATAACATATGAATATGGGCCATTTGTGTGGTAGGTGCCAGAAGGGGCATGGAAATTTCATCCATCTGCGAACTTAAAGTAACGTTGGGAAATATACTCCTTTCGGAGCCAGACAGACGGACGAACTGACATGACTCAAAAAGTCGTGATACGGATTTGGTCCAAACATACTTCGGATCTTATGTCACTCCTTGATGCGTTACTATTTTCCTTCTCAAATTAGATATACCCTATCTTATATAGACTCTGTAGAGTGAGGTTGAGAACTTTATCCATCATGGATTACCTTCCACAGAGGCTGTCGATTTTCGTGCATTTAAAAAAATGTTACTTTTGTTAATACCCAAACCAAAATAAAGAAATATATAAAAAATAATTTTATAAATGAATATAAAATTTTAGTTATGTTAAACAACGCTTAAAAGGCAAGGCTACCAATATGATACTATATATATCGAAATATATATCAAGTCAATTCAAAAAGTATATATTAGACAGCAATCTTCAAAACAGCTTAAATAGCCTAAATATTGGGGGATAGTTGGTGCATTTTCAGCTAAAATCTTTTGGTATTTCTATCCTATTTTAATTCCAAAAGTACAAAATTTAAAAAGTTATTTTCTCTTACGTACACAGTGCAAGATAAAATATCTTCACGATTCTAGCCATTTTCTCGCTACCAGTTTTATCGCCTTTCTCATTTTTGCTGTAAAAGTAAAACGAGGTTTGAATTTGGAATGTACCAAATTCCATGATTCTAGCTGCGGCCATTTGGTTGGAACGACTTTCGAAAATCTCTTTACTTTGCGTGTCTACTCCCTCAATAAAGCAGTATCCGTTTAGTGGGTACAATTTTATAGCTCTGTTATCATTGTATCCCTTGAAAATCCGAAATTGGAAAAACGTTTTTATTTTTCGTGTCTACTCAGTCGAATTTAATGATTCTAGCGATTCGGCCATATGGATGATACGATTTTTATCCCCTTTTTACGAAAAATCCGAATTTCGAAAAATCCCTTTATTTTACGTGTTTACGCAATCATCATTGTAGTTGCAGCCGTTTGGTTGATACCACTTATATCCCATAATTCCCATTATACTTTAAAAGTATGAATGTGAAACAATTATTTTATATTATTTATCTCCTTAATTAGAGGAATGTACATACCAAATTTCGCATTTCTAGGTTTTGTCGTTTGATAGGTACCATTTTGATCCGTTTCACCCCCTACTAAGAGAATCACTTTTTTTCTAAAAATATTCAAATACTCTAAATATTAGGGGTATTTTCAGCCCTTGTGAGGGAAAAAAATTCCCCTGTTGACCGATTTCTCCCATTTGCAATCCCAACCGACCTATAACTAGCGTTCTTTCAACAGACGGATCGTCTTACAATGAATATATATAGTTTATAGGTTGATATTTAAATATGTTACAAAAGGAATGACAAACTTAGTATACCCCCATCCTGTTGGTAAAGGGTATTCAAATTATTTGCACCAAATTTCAAAGATCGGTTAAAATACAACTTTAGGGTAAAAATTAATTTAACTGCACGATTTTCTTATTTTTCAACATTTCATAATTTTTTTCCTTCGCTAGTACTTACCTTCCATCATTAAGCTATTTATAATAATTTGTATATATTTTTGAAAGAGGACATCGTGTAAATAAGCTCAAATTCAGCAATTGTATATGTCAGCGGGATAACTCGAATATAGACAAGATCCATACACTCAGAAAAAAGTGAACTTTATAATGAGTTAAAATTAACTAAAATTTAGAAAAATTGAACTTCGTATCAAGTTCAAACGTTTCCTTGAAAGTAGTACATGCTTTGTACTTGGTTCTAGTTCAATTTTCCTCAAACCAAGTAAATATTTACTGAAACTGAGGAAAATTGCAGTTAGTTTTTCCTAAAACCAAGTACATTTTTACTAAATGTAAGTACAATTTAGCTGAAATTTTCCTAAATCGAAGTAAATTTTTCCCAAAACCAAGTAAGTTTTTACGAAATTTAAGTAAATTTTTCCTAAAACTAAGTAAATTTTTACTCAAACAAAGTACAATTTTAATAAATCTAATTAAAATTTTGCTGAAAAACAATATCAAGTGATTTTTATAAGTTCATTAATACTTAAATGTATGAAGAACTCGGTATAAATTTTAGTAAACAATATTAACTTAAATATTACAAAAAAATTCTGACTCTTTTTCCTACTTAAAACCTTGGAAATATTCATTCACACAAGTTTGAATTTACTCAATTGTAGGAATTTTTTTATTAAAGCCAAAGAATTGTTTTCAAGTAAATTTACTACCATATTTCTAGTAAATGAACTATTTACTATGGCTTTGAAAGAAGGAAACTCATACATACCCAGCAAAAAGAGAGCACCCAAAGAAGTGAACAAGATGTTCATCTTGTGATTCGGAAGTAGTGAAAATTGGGATCTTCACCAATGAATTTAACATGTAGTTATCATAGGAGGGATGTCCTTTATTTTGAAAGACTTAAAAGTTATTTTAAAGTGTTGAAAAGGAACCACTTTTTTGCTTGTTTCCATTTCTGTTTTGAAAAATCCGACGCCACCGGGGATAGAACATCGGACCTTCTGATTGCTACTACGGCACTCTAACCATCTTAGCTATCCTCTGTTGTGAGTTTAGTTTGGTAAAACTGACAATTGGGAACTTAACAAAATATTTGTTTAATATGAACTAATATATAAAACAAATAAATACTAATTAAATTTAGTATTAAATAAATTGGCACTACTTAATTTTACTAATATTATGCAGTACCAATAATTAATAAAAATATGAAATATTTTAAGTGCATTAAAAAAGCAATAAATTTGTATTTTTTAATCAAAAAATTTTAAATAGTCAAAATTATACAAAATTAAACATTGCTTATTTATAATAAAAATAGTAAAAAATATAAAAAAAAATTCCCGAGCCACGATTCAAACCCGAGACCATCTGGGTGCAAAGCGAACACATTACCTTTGTGACCCCACACTAAAAAGTCGTTCCCATTCAGTTGTGAAAATGCTATTCATAAAATGTTACGGAATATCAACATATTATCTACTTTTTTGGACGTTGTTTAAAAGAACTTCCTCAAAAGCGGGAAAATGCTCATTTGGATTTTGAGATGCGATTAAATGTGCTTCCTACGGAAGTACTTCCAATTTTTTTGCTGGGTAGTTAATTTTCCTACTTTTAAGGAAATTTTTTCTAAGGTAGAGTAAAATTGTTGAATTAAATTGGAGTATGGATTTTATTCAAATTTAGGAATGCTATTTTTCTGAGTGTAGAAATTAATTTAGTTACACAGTTAATTCTTTAAAGGCAAAACACCGATTACAAAAGTAAAAATTTAATTTTATTCGCGAAAATAATAAAAAAGTTTTCTTCTGATCCACGACGTAAGTCGAAGAAATTTTGACCATTTTCTGAAAGAATCACATCTTTTGGATTAATTTGCCCCTTTTAGAAATTGTAGGATTTTTAGATGTGGTACGACATTGAATTTGACTATATCGCGATATGGTAATGACAATTGAGACTCCGTAAAGCATTTGCATACTTACATGCCAACTATACAATATTATAATATCAAACATTACGAAAGCATTACATAATTATCTATGTTTTCCCACTGTACGATGTGTTTATAAAAGTATATTTATACTTTGGTGACTGTTGTCGTGCTTAAAGTTGTACATTTTAAATCACAAAGGATTCTATCTGTTATCCCTTCGTTGTTTCAGTAGCATGTGTAGATGACGACACATGCTGACGTATAAATGGATTTTAATTTGAACGTATTACACATTTCCCAAGAATTTAATTCATTATGGCCAAAAGTAATACTCGAAAAGGTTTATAATATGAAAAGTACTTAACCGAAACTATTGACTACTCCACTGAGTGCTTGCTTGGCTTGCTTTTGCCCAGTCCGACAGCTTATAAACCCATAAATGTGGCATGTCCTTTGGCGTATAGCGTTGCATGATGTGGTTGTTTGTCGGTGGGGATAAAACTTTGTCACATACGAAATCAACAAAGTTTGGAAAAGTTTTCATTGCGGACATTATCAATTATTGCTTAACTTGTCAAGGGAGCTGGCAGCAAAACAAAACAAAAAGAACACGAGACTGAACAACTGCACACGAGTAGTCTGGGAAAGTAAGTAATCCTTATGCAATATGCATGTCATGGAAGCAGCTACTGCAAGGAATACATTCATTGCAATAAATGGATTCGTGTGAAGGGTATACAAAAGCGAGAATGAAAATCAATTTGAAAAAATTAATGTGAAATTAATGGTTACAGACCGGTTGGGATTGCAAACTGACAAAATCAGAGCAGAGGGAAAGTTTGTTCCCTAACAAAGACTGAAAATACTTTCATGGAGAATGATATATGGCATATGAAGTGTACATTCTAGGCTTCTAGTTGCGTTGCCACGAGAAATAAATAATTTTGAGAAGAGTGTTTTTTCCATAAAAAAGTTACAAAATCAAAAACCACTGTGCACTGTGCGTCCTTAGACCGTGCATATTGCATTGTAATCAATAACAATAATAGATGGACAGATAGACGAATGGACGAACAGACAGACATACGGACATTGCTAAATCGATTCAAACAGTGATTCAAAGTCGATCGGTATAATTAACAATGAGTCTATCTCTCTTCCTTTTTGGTGTTACAAACAAATGCACAAAGCCATAATACTCTCGTGGAGTGTATAAATATTGAAAAAATAATTTTATAAATAAATATAAAATTTTTATTATCTTAAACCACTCTTATAAGGCAAGGCGATTATTCTTCAAGTCAATTAACAAAATAAATATAAGACCGCAGTCTTCAAAAGCTACAATACCATAACTATTGCTAGGAATTTTGGAATTTTGAAAATCCATTATCTCTCACGTACACAGTGCAAGATAACCTAACTTCATGATTCAACCAATTTTTGCTGTAAGAGTAAACAAGTAAGAAAGACTAAAGTCGGGCGGGGCCGACTATATGATACACTCCACTTTCCATCCGAATACAATTCAATTCGGTAAAAAAGTGAAAACAGGAGGTATTTTTGTGTGTTTCCTAATCATAGGCTAATATGACCTGACCCAATTTGTCAAATCGAAAAGAATATTTGTATCGGGGCTATATCCAAACATGGAATAAAGTGGCCCACTTGCACAGTTCAAGTATAACGTGTTATGCTCATGTAAAGAAATTCAGTGAAAATATGTGGTTTCTGGGGCGGGAAAAGACAAGCCGTGAGCGAAATTTGTATGAGAGCTATATATAAATCTGAACCGATATGACCTATATTCACCGGTTTTTATATTCACAGGTCTTCTAATTTAAATATAAGATTTGAAGACAATCTGTTCAAATTTGTGGATTCTAGAGCGGAAAAATTGGGAGCGAAATTTGTATGTCAGCTATATATAAATCTGAACCGATCTGCCCCATTTTTACCACAGGTGTTTCTAGTTGAAGTATAAGATGTTTTGCCAAATTTGAAGACAATCTGATAAAATATGTGGTTTATAGAGCGGAATAAGTCGAATTGAGAGCGAAATTTCTATGGGAGCTATATATAAATCTGTACCGATTTTCTTTAAATTAAATAGGTTTCGTCCTTGTCCCGATAAACTTCGTTGTGCAAAGTTTCATATAGTTCTGGCTACAATTGCGACCTGTATCGAGATTACAAGAATAGATGGACAGACAGGCAGACGGACATTGCTAAATCGATTCAAAAATTGATTTTAAATCGATCGGTATAATTAACAATGGGCGTATCTCTTTTCCTTTTGGCTGTTACAAACAAATGCACAAAGACATAATACTCTGGTGGAGTGTATAAAAATACGAATTTGGTAAAATATTTTTATTTTGTGCGTCTATGCAGTCAGAGGAATGTTTACACCGAATTCCATGATTCTAGCTGCGGCCAATTGGTTGGTACAATTTTTATCCCTTTTTCCCATTTTATCCCTTAAGAGTACGACTTTCTAAAATCTCTTTATTTTACTTGTTTGTGCAACTAGAGGGATGTACAAACCGAATTTTATCATTCTAGCTGTTGCCGTTTAATTGGTACCATTTTTATCCCTCTGTTCCCATTGTATCCCTTGAAAGTACGAATTTGAAAAATCTTTTTATTTTGCGTGTCTACGCAGCCAGAGGAATGTATACTCCGAATTTCA
The DNA here is from genome assembly GCA_947397865.1 of Polietes domitor. Lineage (NCBI taxonomy): Eukaryota > Metazoa > Arthropoda > Insecta > Diptera > Muscidae > Polietes > Polietes domitor. The sequence goes on along the minus strand of OX377621.1, from coordinate 102,446,859 downwards.
ACACTCTAGCTGCAGTCATTTGGTTGGTACTATTTTTATCCCCTTTTCCCATTTTAACCCCAAAAAGTCCGAATTTCGAAAAATCCTTTTATTTCACGTGCCTATGTAATCAACATACATTCTGCTGATTACATAGGCACCGAATTTCATTACTCTAGGTGCATCCGTTTGGTTGGTACCATTTTTATCCCTCTATTGCCATTTTGCCCCTTAAAATTAGGAATTTTTAAGAAAAATACTTTTATATTATGTATTTACTCAATTAGTGGAATGTACACACCGAATTTAGTATTTCTAGCTGTTTTCGTTTGATATGTACCATTTTTATCCCTTTTTGTACCAATTCACCACTACGAATAAGAATCACTCTATTGTGCACGTTTTTGTTATAGGGGACATGCGCATACCCAATATCATATAAGTACAAGCAGAGATAATTATCGGCGGCGGCGGCACTACCCAAAAGAGGTCGGCGGCGGCGGATGTCGGCTGATTTGCCGGCTCGTTCTATCATTCGATCACTCCTAATTATTTGACAATTTTTGGAAAAGAGAAGGAATAATTTGTATTGGTTTTTAATACTTTTTCTTTTATTTTTGGTAATAATTCAATATTCGTTAATATAATTTGAAGCAAATCGGTTCAGATTTAGATATAGCCCACATACAAATATCGCTCCCGATTTTACTTTTTCCGCTCTAGAAACCACATATTCTATCCTATTTTATTTAAATTTGACACAGCATCTTATAATCCAACTAGAAACACCTGTGGTGAAAGTGGGTAAGATCGGTTCAGATTTAGATATAGCCCTCATACAAATGTTGCTCCCGATTTGTCTTTTTCCAACTTAGAAACCACATATTGCACCCGATTCTTTCGGCTGATTTGCCGACTCGTTCTGTTATTCGATCACCCTATTTATTTGACAATTTTTGGAAAAGAGAAGGAAAAGGCAAGTAATTCAATATTCGTTAATATTAACCAATATTAGCCAATGTTCCCATAATTTTATACTATTAACCCATACAAATATTTTTTGGAAGTGGAATGTATTCCTAAAATTTTTAATATGGATGAAATTAATAATTTTTTTGCAATTGCTGCTTTTCATGTGAGACATATTTGACCAGACATCTTGAATATCATAATCCTTCTCTGGTCCTAGCTCCTTTCGTTTAGATGCTAGCGTGCTTTCAACAGACGGACATGGCTTAGAATTTTATCACGAGCAAGAATATATATACTTTATAGCGTCTCAGGTCGATATTTCAAGGTATTAGAAACCTCCATCCTGGAGGTGGATGGTGGATACAAATGGACAAAAATGCAACATAAATAACGTAAAAAAGGCGTTATACCTCAATACAATGTACAACTTTGGTGTCTTCGGTAACCCCCATTGAAATTTCCCCACAAATTCTTTCGTAGAACATTTTAATCCTTAAATGTCCTTTTTGAAATGACTTTTTGATTTTCTCAAAAAAAGCGTCAAATTGAACCATAAAAAGAGGAGCTAGAGGGTTAAGATCTTCCACAAAAATTATCCTCATGAAATTCCACAATATAGTATGTACTAACAATAAGAATTCTCCCAGACATTAAGTTAAAACACTTTTCACGCTCAGTATAATGTTCCCTTCGACAAAAAAAAACTGAAAACTTTGACCCGCTGTAAAAAGTAACTAAGACAAGCTGGACTATACGTTTATTTTGCAAAAATGGTCTACTCAACATGCCCTCTCAGAATTATATTCTGTTCCATTCAATTTTGTTGGACAGTGTTATTAATACTACATAACGGCTAGAGTGCCGTAGTAGCAACCAGAAGTTCCGCTGTTTTTAAAACAGAAATGGAAACTTATTAACCAAGTTGTTCATATTGTCGCCAGAAAAATAAGTTATTTGTTTCTTTTTATTGTAGCCAAAGAAAATGTCCAGTCAACTTTCATGTGGTCAGACAAATCGCGTATTTCGTGTGAATTTAGATCGTACGAATCGATAGGAAGGATCTGAACGACTTTTTAAATGATAGCCTCGCTCCCTTTACGTCAAATATTTCTGCAATACATTAAATACGCTATACATATAACTAGCTTAAAGTTCAGACATTTTTTGGTTTTGCGGCGTGGAATTGGTTGGAAAACTTAACCAAAAAAGCAGTTTCTATTGTTTCATATCAGCAGAAAAAAGTTTGTGATTTATTTTATTTTTTATTGCAACTGCAACTTGGTAGGTGAACGAACACACTCACTCACACACACACATGCAGACAGTCACGTCGACAAAATTCCAAAGGAAAACAAACCAAAACGTGCCACATTCGCCATTTGTTGGCAAGTCGAAATACCATTACGAGTCAGTCTATACATCAGACTAATATACATACATATATAAATACATACATACATACATATACGACTACATCCCCAGCCAGACAGACCGCCATCCATACAGACGTCCTGGCATGAATGAATGCCTATTAACAAGGAGACCCTGATGCTGTCTGGCAATGCCTGCCGGCGTCTAAGAATGGCGACACTGATGATGTATTCCATTACAAGTCGTGTTTCTTATTGGCAATCGCACGAGTAGTTCATCTACTCGTTTGCCATGTAAAATTTAAAATTCACGTTCATAAATTTTGTTTTCATAACTGAATTGTGCACGAAACATTTCCAAAGGAAGTACCCTATTAGTTCACAAAGTGTCCGTCCGTCTGTCGGTGTACAAGGTGTGACATTGTACGTTGAACATTGAACATTTTTAATTTAAATTAACCTTGAGCCAATTACTGCAACGACATTTGTCTTGCGAGCTCTCATTGTAAATAGGGAATGAAAAGATCCGGATTATGTTTATTTGTTTGAAAAACATAACCGGTTCCACGGTTCTTTTAAATGTTGTACAACGTGCATTTATAATAAAATATTGTTATTAACAATCCAAAATGGCCCAGATTCTGGCCATTCTATATATACATTTTCATTCTATTCAATATTATTGCCTAATGTAAAGGAGAGAGAATATCCGAGTCCAAATCGACATCCTAATTTATTCTTAAAAACAGTGTTTTTTATTAAGAATATACTTAAATGAAGGAACAATAAAGGTCTCCCTTTGCCTTTTTGCTAATTTTGGGTTCTGCTGAAGACAAGACACAACCTTTGGTTTTAAACCAAAATAAATGACAACACAATTCGTACAAGTGATAAAACTGGTAGCGAGCAAATGGCTAGAATCATGAAGTTAGGTTATCTTGTGCGTAAGGGATAATTGATTTTCAAAAGTTTTTTCTTTTGGCATTAAAATAGGATAGAAAAAAGAACGAACCTAACGGCTGCAGCAGAAAATGCTCCCCTTATCTCTCAATATTTATCATATTTAATTTTTTTTGAAGAAAGTTGCCGTAAATATATACTTTTCAACTGACTTGAAGTATTATTTCGAACGAAGTGAGCTAGTGTGTCTAATGGCTGCAGTTCGGTTGGGATTTAAAGTGGTCGAAATCGACACAGAAGGAAAAAAATCCCTAACAAGGGCTGAAAATACCCCATAATATTTGCACTATTTAATCACCATTAAACCACCTAAGAATGGGTGTATATTCATTTTGTCATTCCGTTTGTAGCACCTTGAAATATTCATCGGAGATTCCATAAAATACATATATTCAGGGTCGTGGTAAAATTCTAAGGCGATCTAGCCATGTCCATCTCTCCGTCTGTCCGTCTGTTGAAAGCACGCTAGCCGCCGAACGAAATGAATGGGCGAAATGGGCCCAGAGGAAAAATTTTTTCCTAGCAAGGACTGAAAATACCCCCTAATATTTAGACTATTTAAGCTATTTTCTTTTAATGTCTGCTTTATATGCACTTGAGATTTATTGCGTACATTCATCTTGTAGCTTGAAAGCACCAAATAGTAAATAAAGGAATTTTTTGAAATTTGTACTTCTAGGTGTAAAATGGGGCGAATGGGGATAAAAGTGGTACCAAACAAACGGCTGCAGTAAGAATAGTAAAATTCAATATGTACATTAGGATGGGTCACGAAAATAAATTACAGCAGTCACTCCCCTGAAATGAAGATTTAATTGTTTAACGATTATCTGCAAAATATTTCGTCACTGGGTCAAGCCATCTGTGAGCTAAACGCTCCTGAAAACACCTCTAAAAATCATGTTTTCCCGTGTAATTTTTGTCCAAAATTTGTTTCTGAATTAATATACCCTTTAAATAAAAATTGTTATTATTGTCTTAATAACTCATTGCTCGTATTATTGGGCGTTTCGATTGATTTTTTGTGGGTTTTCAAAGTGACAGCTACAAACTCATATTTCTTGGGAACCTTTTGAATGAGTTGTTATGAAAACTAAATAGAAGGAATCAATATCTGTCGAATGATGTTCAAATTATGAATATCGGACGATAAATGACGTCACTCAGGTGATGGCTTTTCAGAGCCAAAATGTTCAAACTCCTATTAGAAAAATGAGCACTGCGACGACAATTTCCTTCCGATGTTCATCATATAGGTATTGACTGCAGCTATTTATTATACCCTACACCACTTCGTGAACTATATATTATATTATAAGTATTATAATTATAGTATTATAAGTTAGTTTCGCGCCAAATGTTTGTAACACCAAGAAATAATCGTGCTAGACCCACTTTTAAGTATACGGATCGGCTTAAAATCACCAGCTGAATTTAACGATGTCTGTCTGTCCGTACGTCCGTCCGTCTGCTGTTCATCTAAGCTTGTTCGCACTCTACAAGTCGCAATTGTGGTCCGATTGTCATGAAATTTGGTAGGTATTCAACTAAGAATACCTACTTTGAATGTGATCTGTAAGGAACCACTTTTTAATGTAGCGCCCTTACAAATGGCCCCATTTTAATTTTTACCCTTCAAGGACGCAAATTTTACATCTGATTTTTTTCAAATTTTGCAAACTATATTATATTTCACCTCAGAATACATACTATGAAAGTCAAATATGTGTCCATACTTAGGAATAACCCAAATGGGGCCCCATACTACCCTATTACTAGGAATACCTACTGCGAATGAGAAATATATAGACCCATGTTTTGGATCAGGCCCCAAGTGTTATTATAGTCCCCTTTGAAATGTCGGTCCGGTTCATTTATAATTTGTGTTTGTCTGCCGTAAAATTGGATCAGTTATTTACCAAAGACCATCGGTATTGAATTTGGAGGAAATCGCTCCAGATTCATACGTAGCCTCCATACAAATATCCCCCAATTTACCCTCTTACTGCTCTAGAATACAAATTTTTTCATTGTACCTTGTTACAATTTTCAGGATCATGTTATATTCGGACAAGAAATAGCTAACATGAAAGTGGGTTACATGGGTCCATGTTTCGATATAGAATGCTCCAGAATACACATTTTACATCAGATATTGATTAAATTATACAGCCCTAGAACACATATATTACATTGGATCTTAATAATATTTTGCAGATCATCAATTAAGAATACTTACTTTGAAAGTGATCTATAAGGTTACACTTTTTAATATAATGCCCTTATAAATGAGCCCCCATTTTATATTTCTTACCGCTCCAGAATCCATAGTTTATATTAGACGTGTGCACATACAGTACGCGTTATAGTTTGAAATGGTATGAAATATCGTAACGTGTATAAAAAATATCAAAATATTCCTAATATGACACCTCACTTCTATTTAATATCGTCAACCCTTTATCTGTCGACAATACTGTGGAATGCACTCCATGGTGAAGTGTATATAAGATTCTGCCCGGCATAACTTAATGCCTTTTTATACCCTCCACCTCCAGGATGGGGGTATACTAACTTTGTCATACCGTTTGTAACACCTTGAAATATCGACCTGAGACCCTATAAAGTATATATATTCTTGATCGTCAATCGATCATCGTGTAAAATTCTAAGACGATCTAGCGATGTCCGTCCGTCCGTCTGTTGAAAGCACGCTAGCATCTAAACGAAAGGAGCTAGAACGTTCAAATTTTCCATAAATGCGTCTTATAGTCGAAGATCGGTTGGGATTGAAACGGGGCGAAATCGGCCAGAAGGGAAATTTTTTTTCCCTCACAAGGACCAAAAATATCCAAAATAATCCCTAATATTTTAGAGTATATAAGCATGTTTTTTCAATATTTCTCTTTATATTTGCTTGATATTTGGTATGCGCATTCCCCTTATAGCAAAAACGTGCACCATAAAGTGATTCTTATTTGTAGGGGGTGAAATGGGGCAAAAAAGGAATAAAAAATGGTACATATTAAACGATAACAGCTAGAAACACGAAATTCCTCTAATTGAGTATATACATAATATAAAAGTATTTTTTTCAAATTCGTACTTTTAAGGGGTAAAACGGGAATAGAGGGATAAAAATGGTACCAACCAAACGACTGTACCTAGAATAATGAAAATCGGATTTTTCAAAATTCGTACTTTTTGGGGTTAAAATGAAAAAAGGGGATAAAAATAGTACCAATCAAATGACCGCAGCTAGAGACATGAAATTCGGAGTATACATTCCTCTGAATTTGTAGACACGGAAAATAAACTGATTTTTCGAAATTCGTATTTTTAGGGCCAAAAAAAATGACCGCATCTAGAGTCATGAAATCCAGAGTATACATTCCTTTGACTACGTAGACATGAAAAATAAAAGTTTTTTTTCAAATTCGTACTTTCAAGTGATACAATGGGTACGGAGGGATAAAAATGGTACCAACCAAACGGCTACACCTAGAATAATGAAATTCAGTGTATACATTCCTCTGATTGCGTAGACACTTAAAATAAACAGATTTTTCGAAATTCGTACTTTTTGGGGCTAAATTAAAAAAGGGATAAAAATAGTACAGGTAGAATCATGAAATTCGGAGTATACATTCCTCTGACGGCGTAGATACGGAAAATAGACGAATTTTTCGAAATTCGATACAATGGTACAGAGGGATAAAAATAGTAACAACTAAACGACTACAGCTAGAATGATGAAATTCTAATTGCGTAGAAAAATCAAGGGGGTAAACATGGTACCAACCAAATGGGCGCAGCTGGAATCATGGAATTCGGTGTATACATTCCTCTGACTGCATAGACACGCCAATAATTTTTTCCAAATTCGTACTTTTTCTTTTCCGGCAAAAATTGGTTGAATAATGAAGTTAAGTTATATTGCACTATGTACGTCTGATAATGGGTTTTCAAAATTTGTACTTTTGGATTTAAAATAGAATGGAAATACAACCAACTTCGGCCCGGTCGAACTTAACACCGTTTTTACTTGTTTTAATTTCTGCTTTGTATGTACTAGAAATTTGTTGAGTACATTCCTCTCAAAACGTAAAGCACCAAAAAGTAAATAAAAGTTTTAGCGGACCAAATGGAACATAAAGGGATACAAATTGTGGGATTTTTCAAAATTCTTACTTACTTTTAAGGGATACAATTGGAAAAGGGGATACAAATGGTACCAACCAAACCGCTGCAGTTGAAATCATTCGGTGACTGAGAAGATGCGAAACAAAAACGATTTTTTCAAAATTTGTACTTTTATGCGGAAAATGGGGTGAATGGGGATAAAAAGTGGTACCAACCAAACGGCTGCATCTATATTAATGAAATTCTGTGTGTAAACTTCTATGGCTGCGGTGACGCGAAAAATAAAGAGATCTTTCGCTATTTGTACGATCACGATCTAAATGGCATTAGATTTGGCAACAATCAAACGACTGTAGGTAGAATCATTATAATTAGTATTTGCACTCGTCTGTCCATACATACATAGTGCACTTCTATGTAACGTTGACAGCCTCTAATCTGCCAGTAATACTGAGGAATGCACTCCCTGGTGGAGGGAACTTCTAGGTGGTATATATTTGGCTCGGTTCGAATTCTGCCATTCAGGTATTAAATGATTTCAACCTTATAAAATACCTAACATTTCATAACGTTTTTTATCGGCTCACTGAAAATGACACAAAAATCCCCTCAATGGCAGAGTAAAAACCGCACTATCGGTTATTCGGTTTCATCTGTTAGTCACTCTTTAGTGGCACTCTTCCGTTCGGTTACTTAAATGATTTGTAATTTTATCAAATCGTTTTTTTCTTTCTTTTCTCAATTCTATTTCTAGCCTGAATGAGATGTTGCCAGCGGGACTGATTTCAAGCATCCACATGTAGAGTAGAGGTGACATGCGACAACATTTCAACGTGGCATAGTGGCATTTTATAGCGCCGCCAAAACAACGCCAACGACACCACCAGACGTGGTAACAGTGTCACTGTCACAATCGTACATACCCCAAATGAGCCCCCGAGTAAATGAAAGTTCCTCCATTTAATTTTAGCACCGACACCGACACTGACACTCAAACGCCACAAAAAGAGTTCTTTCGTTCACTTTCGTCGTCCAACGTTAAGACATGCGGATCAGCCAGCCTCCTCATCAGAAATAGCATCGTGTCTCCGGCGTGTTTGCACAAAGATTAAATGAAGGATTTGCGCCGTCATGATATCACATGGAAATCAACCGGATATGCTGCTTGTCAAGTCGAAGGCCGATGAATCACCGCCATCCACTCGCATAGACATTCCAAGTGAGTTGCCAACCGACGGCGTTCGGACACCAAATAAATCACAGCCCAAATCAAAGAAGACACCGAGCCTCGACGCCGCCCTAGTCCTGAATGTTAAGTGCCATTGTGCCGCGACAGAGGACGGTCGCTGCATCACGGTCGACAGCTCCCGTGGTCTCTATTGTATGCACACCGTCCATTGTTATGAATTGCCAATGAAATTTTCATTTTTGCCAAACGCGTTAGCGGGTTCCGCCAACGGCGCAGAGTTAGATCGCAAATATTTAGCTGATCAGAAGCGGTGGTGGCCTCCGCCACTGTTCATTGTCTTAATATCGCTGTTAGAGGTGAGTACGAAATAAATCGAAAACTTTCGATAGAGTGGACTTTGATGATTATACACTCCACGAGAGTATTATGGCTTTGTGCATTTGTTTGTAACACCCAAAAGGAAGCGAGATAGACCCATTGTTAAGTATACCGATCGACTTAGAATCACTTTCTGAGTCGATTTAGTCTGTCCGTCTGTATGTCCATCTATTGTTGTAATCAAATTACAGGTCGCAATTATAGTCCGATCTTAACAAAAATTGGCACACGTAAGTTTTGTGGATCAAGGACGAACGCTATTTAATTTGAGGTTCAGATTTGGATATAGTCCCCATACAAATGTCGCTCCCGATTTTAAATTTTCCGCTCTAGAAACCACATATTGTACCCAATTTTCTTTAAATTTAGCACAACATCTTATAACCCAACTAGAAACACCTGTGCAAAACTTGGATACGATCTGTTCAGATTTAGATATAGCCCCCATACAAATGTCGCTCCTGAATTGACATTTTCCGCTCTAGACGCGACATATTGTACCCGATTTTCTTTAAATTTGACACAACATCTTATAACCCAACTAGAAACACCTACGCAAAAATTGGATAAGATCGGTTCAGATTTAGATATAGCCCCACACAAATGTCGCTCCTGAATTGACATTTTACGCTCTAGAAACGACATATTGTACTCGATTTTCTTTAAATTTGACACAACATCTTACAATCCAACTAGAAACACCTATGCCGAAATTCGGTAAGATCGGTTCAGATTTAGATATAGCTCCCATACAAATGTGGCTCCCGATTTGACTTTTGCCGCTTTAGAAACCACTACTTGATTTTCTTTAAATTTGGCACAGCAGCTTATAATCCAAGTAAAAAACCTTTGGTGTAAGTGGCTAAGATCGGTTCAGATTTAGATATAGCCCCCATACAAATGTCGCTCCCGATTTGACATTTTCCGCTCTAGAAACGACATATTGTACCCGATTTTCTTTAAATTTGGCTCAACATCTTATAATCCACCTAAAAACACCTATGCCGAAAGTGAGTAAGATCGGTTCAGATTTAGATATAGCCCCCATACAAATGTCGCTCACGATTTGACATTTTCCGCTGTAGAAACGACATTTTGTACCCGATTTTCTTTAAATTTGGCACAACATCTTATAATCCAACTAGAAACACCTATGCCGAAAGTGAGTAAGATCGGTTCAGATTTAGATATAGCCCCCAAACAAATGTGGCTCCCGATTTGACTTTTGCCGCTTTAGAAACCACTACTCGATTTTCTTTAAATTTGGCACAGCAGCTTATAATCCAAGTAAAAAACCTTTGGTGTAAGTGGCTAAGATCGGTTCAGATTTAGATATAGCCCAAATTCAAATGTTGCTCCCAAATGTTTAACCTATTTCGTTCCAGATTTCAATATACCCCCATACAAATGTCCTTTCCGATTTAACATTTTTTGTAAAACACATACATACAGGATACAAAAATCCTTCCCGTTTTCTCATTTTCACCGATTAAATTGTATTCGGATTGAAAGTGGAGTGTATCATAGAGTCGGCCCCGCCCGACTTTAGCCTTTCCTTACTTGTTTTTTATTGGTAATGATACTAAAATATTTTCACAAATATATGACAACATCAATTATACCGATCGCTATATCCAGCTTTCCGTTGAATGTAGTTTCACTCTTACGATGTACTCTCAGTTAACCTTCTCATGCCCGAATTTTCTTCTTAATCTATATATATAAAAATGAATCTGTGTTTGTAAGTTTGTGGGTTTGTTTGTTTGTTTGTTTGTTTGTTCTTTATAGCAGACTAAACTACTGGACCGATTTGCTTGAAATTTTCACAGTATGTTCATGTTGAACCGGTGGTGAAAATAGGCTATATAAATTTTTGATATCTTCAGTGGGCGTGGCACCTCCCACACAAATTGGGGATTTTATTCGTTTTTTATAAATTAGCATATTCGGAGTACTGTTGCAGCTAGAGTCTTGAATTTTTGTGAAAGTCTACTAATTGTTAGTCTGCACAGTTTTGCCAAAAATGGGCGGTATTGGAAAAGTGGGCGTGGCACCTCCCATACGAAGCTAACACCTATTATTGAATATTGTCAGTTCTATGATACCTAGAGTGCTGAAATTTTGTGTAAGTGCATATAGCATCAATTTGCGTAGTTGTGCCAAAAATGGGCGGTATTGGAAAAGTGGGCGTGGCACCTCCCATACGAAGCCAACACCTATTATTGAATATTGTCAGTTCTATGACACCTAGACAGCTGAAATTTTATGTAAGTGCATATAGCATCAATCTGCGTAGTTGTGCCAAAAATGGGCGGTATTGGAAAAGTGGGCGTGGCACCTCCCATACGAAGCTAACACCTATTATTGAATATTGTCAGTTCTATGACACCTAGAGTGCTGAAATTTTATGTAAGTGCATCTAGCATCAATGTGCGTAGTTGTGCCTAAAATGGGCGGGATTGGACAAATGGGCGTGGCACCTCCCATACGAGGTTAAAACCTATTATTGAATATTGTCAGTTCCATGGCACCTAGAGTGCTGAAATTTTGTGTAAGTGCATATATCATCAATTTGCGTAGTTGTGCCAAAAGTGGGCGGTATTGGAAAAGTGGGCGTGGCACCTCCCATACGAAGCCAACACCTATTATTGAATATTGTCAGTTCTATGACACCTAGAGTGCTGAAATTTTATGTAAGTGTATCTAGCATCAATGTGCGTAGTTGTGCAAAAAATGGACGGTATTGGAGAAGTGGGCGTGGCACCTCCCACACAAAGTTAAAACCTATTATTGAATATTGTCAGTTCTATGACACCTAGAGCGCTGAAATTTTATGTAAGTGTATCTAGCATCAATGTGCGTAGTTGTGCCCAAAATGGGCGGGATTGGACAAATGGGCGTGGCACCTCCCATACGAATTTAAAACCTATTATTGAATATTGTCAGTTCTATGACACCTGGAGTGCTGAAATTTTATGTAAGTGCATATAGCATCAATTTGCGTAGTTGTGCCACAAATGGGCGGTATTGGAAAAGTGGGCGTGGCACCTCCCACACAAAGTTAAAACCTATTATTGAATATTGTCAGTTCTATGACACCTAGAGTGCTGAAATTTTATGTAAGTGCATCTAGCATCAATGTGCGTAGTTGTGCCAAAAATGGGCGGGATTGGACAAATGGGCGTGACACCTCCCATACGAAGTTAAAACCTATTATTGAATATTGTCAGTTCTATGACACCTAGAGTGCTGAAATTTCGTGTAAGTGCATATAGCATCAATTTGCGTAGTTGTGCCAAAAATGGGCGGGATTGGACAAATGGGCGTGGCACCTCCCATACGAATTTACAACCTATTATTGAATATTGTCAGTTCTATGACACCTAGAGTGCTGAAATTTCGTGTAAGTGCATATAGCATCAATTTGCGTAGTTGTACCAAAAATGGGCGATATTGGAAAAGTGGGCGTGGCACCGCCCACACAAAGTTAAAACCTATTATTGAATATTGTCAGTTCTATGACACCTAGAGTGCTGAAGTTTTATGTAAGTGCATATAGCATCAATGTGCGTAGTTGTGCAAAAAATGGGTGGTATTGGTAAAGTGGGCGTGGAACTTCCCATACGAAGTTATAACCCATTTTCGAATATATTCAATTCTATGACAGATACAATACTGAAATTTTGTGTAAGTGCATCTATCATCAATGTGCATAGCTGTGCCAAAAATGGGCGGTATTGGAAAAGTGGGTGTGGCACCTGCCATACGAAGTTATAACCCATTTTCTAATATATCCAGTTCTATGACAGATAAAATACTGAAATTTTGTGTGAGTGCGTCTAGCATCAATAAGGGTAGTTGTGTCAAAAATTTGCGGTATTGGAAAAGTGGGCGTGGTACCTCCCATACGAAGTTAAAACCTATTATTGAATATTGTCAGTTATATGACAGGTATAGTGCTGAAATTTTGTGTAAGTGCATCTAACATCAATGTGTGTAGTTGTGCCAAAAATGAGCGGTATTGGAAAAGTGGGCGTGGTACCTCCCACACAAAGTTAAAACCTATTATTGAATATTGTCAGTTCAATGTCACCTATAGTGCTGAAATTTTGTGTAAGTGCATCTGTCATAAATGTTCGTAGTTGTGCCAAAAATGGGCGGTAGTGGAATAGTGGGCGTGGTACTTCACATACGAAGTTAAAACCTATTATTGAATATTATCTGTTCTGTAAAACCTAGAGTGCTGAATAATTGTCTGAATGGATCCAGTGTAAATAGTTGTGCAAATATGGGCGGAAAGTGGGCGTGGCCCTTCCTATATAAAATTAAACCCGGTTTTAGAGTATATTCGATACCAAGATGGGCGGAAAGTATCCGTGATCCTTCCCATACGAAATTAAAATCTGTTTTAGAGTATTTTCGACACCGAGATTCCTATATTGTTATACAAATGGGCGGGATTTGAAAGATGGGGAATTTTTGATTTGAATTTTGTAAAATTACTCATTTTCTTTGGATTTTCTTAGCATAATAATAAAGAAAGATTACAAAAGTGTTGTTTGATTAGTGAACAATTTGATTGACTTTCTATGTGTTTTGAATGTAGTACATTCGAATTCCAGCTATTCGATTAAGTAAGTTCTTCTTACATTGGAAGTTTTTTTGGTAGTGGAAGGGAGGAGAATCACACTCAACCTAATATCAATTTGATTTTTGACATTTCTTCCTTTATTCGCCGTACTTCAATATTTTCCATGGAACATATCCATTTCTTTTGTATCTCATGGAAATACATTGATTATAATTGGTACATATAATACCGATCACAAGAAAAAACAATATGATTTTTATTTCCGTGTGTTTTTCTGCCTGGCGAAGCGGGCGGGGGTTCAGCTAGTGTATATATAAAATTTGATATGCTTGTTGATGATGTACGGGTCTAAATATGATTTATATAGAGTTTTAGGGTTCTAATTCATACAGGACATGAGTAACAGGATTTTTCTTAAAATCATTATCTGCAGATATCGGTTAAATAAAAATCATATTTTGAATTGTTTCTTCATTTTAAACCTTTATTATGTATCACTTCGAACACTTGTACTCGAAGAAATCCTATAAAAATAAGAACAAATTCTAAACAATTTTAATTACAAAGTACTCAAATAATTGAAATTTGAGACTTCACCTTTTTTTTCGTATTCCTACGCAGACCCAAGTTACCGAATTTGTTGGTTCTCTTTTGAATAGACTATGTTACCCATGCACACCAAAATAGGCTTTCATAATAATAACATCCATATTTACCCAGGGATACGATGTACTCTCAGTTAATAGGCTCTCATAATAATAACATCCATATTTACCCAGGGATTTTCTTTGGATATTAACTGTTTTCTTTATTAAAAACAAATAAATCTAATTTTCTTGAACCGATAACACTGTTCGATAGTCCATATTACACTTGAACCAGATGATATACCTCTGAAACTATAGGTGAAATGGAGTTTTTAGTTTTTTACTTGCCTGATCCTGTTGGGCCTTCAAAAGAACTAAAAATTTCCAAAGGACACAATTTTTTAAAACTATTTTAAATACTTATTCGCACTCTATAATACCGATATAAATGCAATATTAAAGAAGAGAATATGTGCTAAAAATGTAAGATTATATCTGTATTAGTTTAGCATTAACAACCATTTCCTCTTAAAAAGTAAAATGTCAAAAAACTAAATAAACTGATAAATTAAATTGAAATGGTTACTGATTGTAATTGCTTGTAATTTGAGCAATTTTTAACAGATTTTTAATTTGCCTCTACACTCAGAAAAAAGTATGCCACGGATTAAGTTAATATGTACTAAAACTGAGGAAAATTGAACTTCACATCAAGTACAAACTTTTCCTTGAAAATATGACATGCTTTGAACATGATTCCAGTTCAACTTTTCTTCAAAGCCAGTAAAATTTACTCAAACTGAGGAAAATTTTTCTTCAAATCAAGTAAATCTTTACTTAATCTGAGGAAAATTTTTAAGAAATTTTTCTCAAATCATGTAAATGTATATTCAAACTGAGATTTTTTCCTCAATCCAAGTAAATTGTTACTCAAATTAAGTAAATTTGTAGTCATGCCAAGTAAATTTATACTCAATCTGAGGCAAATTTTCGGAAATTTTTCCTTAAACCAAGTAAATTTGTATTCATCCTGACTACGACTATACTGATAATTGAAATAAATTATTTCGCTTCAGAGTATGCAAGACTCATATGAAAAAAGACAACATGGTATAGTTCTCAAACGTATCATCTTACTCATACCATAAAGAGTTGAGATATTTCACTGTAACTACTTTAGAGTAATATTTGAAGTACTTATGACGAAAGTCTCGGCTAAGGAACGAGAATTGCTTCTTAGACTACTATTCATGTGTTTTTCTAAGCACGCAGGAGTATTTTTTATAAGTTCATTTATACTTGAATGAATGAGGAACATGGCATAAATTTAATTACTTTCATTTACTTTATTTGAAGTAATAAACACATTTTTAGGTAAAAACTTCTTAAATGGAATTTTTCCGTACAAAAAAAATCTGCATTATTTTCTTTCTTGAACGCTAGTAAATTTTCTTCCGCACAAGTATGAATATACTTATTTGTAAAAAGTTTTTACTAGATACAAAAAAATGTTTTTATGTAAATTTACTACCCTATTTTGAGTATATGTACTATTTTGTCTGGCTTTGAAATAAGGAAAGTGTATTTAATTTTCCTTCTCGTATGGAAATTTTACCTAAAGTGGAGTAAAATTGTTAAACCAAATTGGATTATGGATTTTACTCAGATTTAATAATGATATTTTTCTGAGTGTAATACCGTCGTCATAGGGTGTATTTAAAATAATTTTTGAAAAATTGTATCCTATGGAATTTTTGTGGTCCTGTAAACGGGTGGGGAAATAAAAACTAAAAACGACAGTTAATTCCACATTGCCTATAGTTTCATTCGTATATCATCCGGTTAAAGTGTAACGACTTTTTTAAAAATTGTCGTCGCACGCGGAAAATCAAGTCATTTGTAGTCAGTTGTATCCATCTTTGGATAGTATTTATAGAATTTTCATTTGGTGGAAATAGATAAATCTAAACTAGTAATTTGAAAACTTCCTATTAGATAGCACTTATTCACAGTCAAAGGAATGTGCTTGTCGTTGTGTACCACTTTAGTTGAACTCCCTTCGAATGTATCATTTTTATCATTTTCTATACAGTTGGGAACAAAGAATACAACCGCAGAGCTTTTTATATCTTCGATCTGATGTTTCTAGATGCAGCTGGCCACATTTTAAGTAAACATAAGTAAACAAGTAAAAACTACATTAAGGTCGCCGGGCCGAACTTATATACCCTCCACCATGGATTGCATTCCACAGAGGCTGACGATTTTCGTATAAGTGCGGTGCATTATTGAAAAAATAATTTTATAAATAAATATAATATTTGATTTGAACTAGGATATTGTCCTGGCTCCAGACCATTTTGCATCTATATTTAATAGAATGCAAATTTATTTACAAATGGCATGGTGACATTTATTACTTGGCTGCAGACTACCACGATCATGATTTCGACCATGTCAAAAGTCTTTTCAAGTGGCTTCGCAGCGAATTTTCAACATCAAATCCGGCCTCTATAAGGAGATGATTCTCACAAACGAACGAGAAGCACAACTCATGGTCGAAATCATGATCGTGGTAGTCTGCAGCCAAGTAATAAATGTCACCATGTGTACAATCTTGTGAGTTCTGCAAGTGGACTGTAATTATTTAGATATGACTCACAAGTTTGTAAAAACCATGTAAGATCACAGTAAATAAAATAGAAAAGAAAAACAGGATGTCAGTTTCAGTTCGATTTATTGCAGTCGTTTGACTTCTTACCGCTTCAGTCGTGATGATCCAAGTGACCGACTTGTTGCAGGTAGAAGGAAAACGCAGATCAGTTTGTGAAATTCAGCAAAACAACAATTGGAAACTTCATGGAAAACCTTCGTCAAATTGAGTAAAAGCTCTTTCACCGAGCGCAATTTGACGTAGGGTTGCCATGAAGGATTATAAAATTATAAGTAAGGAAACTATTCGTAGAATTCAGTGAGAATTATAACTAATATTTATAATTCATATAATTCTTATAGTGAGGTAATTCAGTGTATCATAGTAATCTAATTTCATTCAATCTTAAAGCTAAACGAACTTGTAGAAGTTCGTTGTTGTTGAACACGGTTCAACACCATGCATTTGTAAATAAATTTGCAATCTATTAAATATAGATGCAAAATGGTCTTGAGCCAGGAGAGTAACCCAGTTCAAATCAAATATTGATTACAGACCAAAATTATTATTATCATAAGTCTATAGATACAAATATCCTTACAGACGAAAAACGAATGTACATATATACACTTATGAACTACTTAATTATTAGGTATTTAAATACAATATAATTTTTCTTTTAATAAAGTTTTTATTTTCCTATAATTCAATGATATGGTAGTATTTATTAAATTGAACACACAAGCGGCGGAAAGGATCATTATTAGCGTAATTTGTGCGGAAGTAATCAATGTCAAACAACTGAAAAGGTCTAGAAGTCTTTGAGTTATATTTATAAACATTCTATTCATGATAAAATTTTAATCAATGTTGCCCTGTAAAACATTCTTCAGGAAAGTAATGTTCAGCATAGTACGACGACTTCTCAAAGATGGTAACTTAATAAGATTAAATCTAAACTCATATGATGGCAGTATACGGGGGTTCCACCCACGTCCACGTAGACAAAATAAGAGGAATTGTTTTTGCACAGATTCAATAATGTTACTATGAATAGTATAAGATGGGTCCCATATAACAGAACAATACTGAAGCATGCAGCGAACCAAAGAGGTATATAATTGCTTAGTGACTGAAATATCAGAAAACTCCTTACTCCAACGCTTCATAAAACCAAGAGCACTATAAGCTTTGTTTACTATCATTGAAATGTGAAGTAGAAAGTTCAGACGCTGATGTAATAAGATTCCGAGGTCCAGAAAAGTATCTACAGTATCGAGTTCGTGATCACCAAAGAAATAATTGGTTCTAGGATGTTTAACTCTTGAAAATGATATATGTTTACAATTCAAAATATTTAGTTCCATTAAATTTATTTTACACCATTCATGAAAAAAATCAAGATCAGATTGTAGATAATATTGCTCCAACGGGTCTTTAAACGACCGAAATATTTTTACATCATCAGCATACATTAGAGTATTGGAATGTCGAATTACAGATGGAAGGTCATTAATAAATAGTGTAAATAAGACACCATTTTTGATCCCTCTTTGTGCTTGTTTGGTACCCTTTTTGTCCTGCTCACCCCTTATAAGAACAAATTTCGAAAAATGCATTTTGATTGGGCATCTACGTTGTCAGAGGAACTTACACAACAATTTCACGACCATAGCTGCAATACTGAAATTGGTAACATTGTTATCTCTTTTTTCCCGCTCACCGCTTATAAGTACAAATTTCGAAAAATAAATTTAGATTAGCGCTTCTACGTTGTCGGAGGAATTTACACACCAAATTTCACCACTATAGCTACAATACTTAAATTGGTATCACTTTTCTCCCTTATAAGTACAAATTTCGAAAAAACAAAAACAATTAAGATTTGCGCTTCTACGTTGTCAGAGGAATGTACACACCAAATTTCACGACTATAGCTACAATACTTCAATTGGTACCATTTGTATCCCTTTTTGTCTCGCTCACCATTTATAAGTAAAAATTTCGAAAAAGCCATATATGGTGGGCGTCTACGTGGTCGTTTCAGATTCTAGCTACAATAATTAAATTTGTAACATTTTTATCCCTTTTTGCCGCGCTCACCCCTTATAGGTACAAATTTCGAAAAATCAATTTAGATTGGCGCTTCTACGTTGTCAGAGGAATTTACACACCAAATTTCACGACTATAGCTGCAATACTTAAGTTGGTACTATTTTTATCCCTTTTTGTGCCGCTCACCCCTTACAAATACAAATTTCGAAATATCAATTTATGTTGCAAGTCTACGTTGTCAGAGAAATGTAAATACCGATTTTCACGAATATAGCTGCAATACTTAAATTTTACAACTTTCATCCCTTTTTTCTCTTCTCTCCCTTAAAAGTATTATATTCGGAAAATCCCTCTTTGTAGCCCGTCGATCAGTGCAAGGAATTTGCACTGAATTTCATATTTCTAGCTACTGCCATTTAGTCAGGACGAAGGTGCGATGTTTATCCCTTTTTGTCCCATTTTACCCCTAAAAGTGCGAATTTCGGCGTCTACGTCATATTTGGACATTAGCCGTTTGGTCTGGGCGCTGGTCAGTCAGTAACGCAACTCTTTTATATACATATATAGATATCCCTGTTTGTTATCGCCAAAAAATTAGAATATGAGACAATCTAAACTTTTGGACTCATATTATAATTTAATCAATACACCACCCAATGTTTTTGACATCGATTTCGATCAAGATTGATGTGCATAACGCCCCTTATACTTCTACAACCATAGAAGCACAACAACGTTCCTTTTAAAATTTTAAAATTTCCCATGAATACCCCCATGAATTTCCCTGGAATTCCGGTATAAATTGGCTGATTTTCCGACAGTTTTCTAAATCGCCTCGGGTTAATATTTTAGAGAAAAATAAGCGTTCGGAAATTTCTTTTAGGTTGAGTAAAATGCGTCAGTTATCGTGTCTATATATCGAAATCGATTATAATTTTCTACATAAAAGAACGCCACTGTTCGTTGACCTTTGTTCACTCAACAGACGCTGTCAACAATGAACATGTTCTTGGCAAGATTTCGTTTATGACAACACGCACCACCGATCAGTCTGATTCATTCAAAACAGATGCTAAATTATTCCCTCAACAAGCCGAAGAAACGAAAAGAAAGTCCCGAGAAAAAAATGACAAAAGAAAAACGTAACAATTGCCGAAATGACCGACCACCTAAATGTAATTAACAAAACAAGCCATCAAGCAAGCACGAGTAGCTTTACTAACCAATTGTCCGTCCTCAACCAAGTCCAGTCCTCTTGGGTGGCTCCTGAAAGGGCTTGCAGCACTTGTATGGCCACTGATGATGATGATATGTAGGCTCATTTGGTGTTGGGCCAGACGCCGCAAAGCCAAAGTCAAAACACAAAAAAGAGCAGCCTACCACAATGACTCAAAGACCGTCTGCTTGGACGAACATGATCTACTCCAGCTAAGCAAGAACACATAAATGTATGTATGTAAGTCTGTACATCTGTATATGAATGACTTAATGTGGTACTCGTACGACGGACTTTGCAACAATGTGCCGTGATACAACATGACATGTGGGAGCTGCTGCTACTCGCCTCTTTCTTTTTCGCAAGTTCAATGATTTGGTCCCCCAAAAAAATGACAAAGCAAGCGCTAAATGTCTGTTGAAAAAAAATTGGCATGACAGGCCTGAATAAATTAGGTTACATATGAATGATTCCACGGTAAACCAAACGACTTTCCTAAGTGAATGCTTTTAATTTCTAAATAGAAGGGCCGGAAAACAAGTGTATCGGTCAATACAACTTCTAAAGTTAGCAATCACTACGAATGAAGAGTAAACTTAAATAACGAGAAATTATATGGTAACTAGGGTGCACTAGGCTGGTACTTTTTACACATTTTTAAAATTTACAATAGGCAACATCGTCTTTATTAGAAGTCAAAAAATTTCTACTAGATAATAGTGGAAGTTTTAAAAATTTTGTATTAATTTTTCTATTAACTGGTATTAATTGTGCATTTGACTCTGGGTCAGTAAAATTTCTTAAAAAAATCTGTTCATCCGTCTTGCTGGTTGATATGATGACATTAGTGGCCAAAAAGTCTGATTTTTTGACATGTTATATTTTTATTTAAAATTTATTATTTTGTACCCGGCGTTGATGGGTTCATTCTTTGAAAGATAAAATTAGTAATTTTTGATAGTTTTAAAATATTGTCTGTGTGGGAGGTAGTGGGTTGTCCTATAATAACCCAGTATATCCAGGAACCATCCCCATCCAGAAGTTAGATACAGTAAAATTTTCAAGCGAATCGGTCCACCGGTTTTGGCGTAAGGAATGTAGTCCATTCGGCCCATAAAAAATACAACATTTTGATTTTTTGTTAAAAGTAGGGGGTCCATGGCGCCAAATTTTTAAGACGTAACTATTTTTTGGTCGTAGATAACGAATATCACAAACAAAATCAAAATCGTACTTAAATCATTCAAAATAAATTCCATTTTGACTGTATGGTTCTGAATTTCACAATGAAGCGATCCCTTGCGATACATTAAAGTCGTCTACATAAGCCAGATTTTGTTCGTATCTGTTAAATATAGTGTTCTCCGAACATACATTAGACATTCGGATGGTCTTTCTAGTGCTACAGGCAAATCCATTAAGGAAAAGTGAACTAAAAATATGTTCAATTTAAATAAATCTGAAGAAAATGCTCCGCAATAATTCAAGCAATTGATTTTGCTTCATAATATGCAGATTTCATATAAAGAATGTTAACATAAACTATTTCTCAAACGTTCTGATAATTCTACCATGACGGTTTTGACATAAATTTATGTATACACTATTACTTAATTTAATTTTATCTTAATTAAACTTTCCTGTTTCCAAATTTTGCTCAGACAAAAAACTTCTTCATTATTTTCTTTCTTAAAAATATTCTTCCACACAAATATGAATTTACTCAATTGTATGTAAAGTTTCTGATCGTTCGAAGCCGGCTCTAAACAGTATGTCCCTTTATTATAAAGTCATATCGCACACAGCTCATTGATTGAGAGAACTCCCGCCTGTTCATTCAATGAGATGTTAGTTAGACTTAGTACACACTACATATTGAAGATATTGGTAATATAACGCAGTTCGATTTGATATGAAATAACTCATATATCATGTTTACACCAAAGTTGATATGAATGTATGTAAGTATGTATATGTGACAATAATGAAATGGATAAAACGATATGTAGTATTTTTGAAAAAAAAAACAAAAAAACAATATGCCTCCAAATAAAATATTATCGAAAAACATCGACCGCACTTCACTTGAACTTCGATATGTTGGGCCTCTTTAACGCCACCATGGCAACACTTCTGCTTAAAGCGAAAAGTGAAGTCATAGACATTAAACGTGGGTGGTAAAGTTTAGTTTTAGTCCCCCCACAATTTACCACATACATGACACAGTGGGGGAAATTAATCGCTTTCTATAAGATTTACTTATTTAGCGAAACATTGAATCGAAGCTCAGCATATATTAGACGGAATATACAGGGTGTTCTCAAATTCACGAATAATTTGTAATTGCCATCTTTTAAATAATGGTGATATCTAACAGTTTAAAGCCTTTTCAGGCCGAATGAGAGATAGAGTTTAAATCGAATGGTCAATTTGGTGAAGTGAAACACAAAATCGTGTTTATAATCTATCATTAAAATATAACAATTTCAGGAAGAAAGGTAAACAAAATATCAAATTATCAAAATGAAATATATGTTTCTAGAAAGACGACTAAAAGTGTTTAGTTTTCTGAATTGCTTTGTTGTTTTTGTTTACAAGTATCCAAATCGAAATGCTAAAGAGCTTAATTTCACAATTCGGATCACTACGCGAAAGCCCAACGCAATGCTTAAGCAATATTACAAAAAAATGGCAGATTTTGGATTTGTTAATTGTCAAAATTGGGATTCAGAGAACCAACACATGATTGTTGTAATACAATTACAATTGTTTGGTGTGGATTTGGGACTGTAGACCAAGTCTGCCGCACATTTTTTAAGGAGATTGCCAAGCATTTCGATATTTGCAACCATGTAAGTTACATCAAAACTTAATTACTTTACCTGTCGACATGCAAGGGAAATGGCACTTTTGCTGGCGAATAACAGGTGGACAGGCCTATTTACGTGAAGAATCGCGAATATGGTCTGGTTAAATCCTATGAACATTTAAAGCAGTAAACATATGAATTTTCTACATTGATTTCAGTATTGATTAGTAATTATGGGATTTTTATATGAGGTATCACAAAAACGTTTTTGAATAGAATTAAAGAATTTGTAATCGTTACGATAAAATTGCCACGGCCACACTCCATAAATGAAGAACGGATAGTTATTATTTAAATTAGCTATTTAGACTTATATCAATTTGAACTGGGATATTTTACTGGCTCAAGACCATTTTGCAGCTATATTTAATAGAATGCAAATTTATTTACATATGGCATGGTGACATTTATTACTTGGCTGCAGACTACCACTATCATGATTTCGACCATGTCAAAAGTCTTTTCAAGTGGCTTCGCAGCGACTTTTCAACATCAAACCCGGCCTCTATAAGGAGATGATTCAGGACAATATCCCAGTTCAAATCAAATATTGATTACAGACCAAAAAATACAAAAGAAAAAACTAAAACTTATATCAATTTAAAAAAAAAAAATCCTTTTTTCGTCAATTTCTTGTTGACTTCTTCAGGGGTTTTGTATATTTTAATTGGATTGGGTAATGATGATCTACAAAATATTTTTCCGCTGTGTCAAACAGTGAGATGAACGGCCCTAAAATCTAGATTTTTGTGATTTTTTATACACTCCGCGAGACTATTATTTCTTTGTGCATTTGTTTGTAACGACCAAAAGGAATCGAATTAGACCCATTGTTAATTATACCGATCGACTTAGAATCTCTTTTTGAATCGATTTAGCAATGTCCGTCTGTCCATATATTCTTGTAATCAAATTACAGGTCGCAATTGTAGCCAGAACCAACGATGTTTTTCAGGATAAGGACGAACGTGGTTCAGATTTAGATATAACCCCCATACAAATGTCGCTCCCGATTTGACTTTTTCCTCTCTAGAAACTACATATTTTAACAGATTGTCTTCAAAATTGGCAAAATATCTTATATTTCAACTAGTAACACTCATGGTGAAAATGGTTCAGATTTATATATAGCTCCCATACAACACTCCCATATAAGACGTTATACTTGAACTGGAAGAACTATTGTGTAAGTGGGTCACTTCATTCAAGTTTGGACATACCTTCCACCATGGCTTGCAATCCACAGAGGCTGATTTTCGTAGAAGTGCAGTAACATTACCGGAAAATGTTTAATATAGCCAAACCAAAACAACTAAAATAATGAAAAAATAGTTTTACAAATAAATGTAAATTTTTATTTATTTTAAACTGTGCTTCTAAGGCGAGGCTACCAATATGTTTATACTATACATCGAAATAATACTTCAAGTAAATTCAAAAAATAAATATAAGGCAGCAATCTTCAAAAAAGCATAAATACTATAAATTTTGGGGAAAGTGGAATCATTTTCAGCTACAATAATTTGGTTGGTTGTATTTCCATCCGATTTTAATTCCAAAAGTACAAATTTTAATAAAGCATTATCTACCACGTACACAATACAAGATAAAAAGTACCAATTTTGAATAATCGTTTAATATTTTCGAGTCTATGCAGTCAGGGGAATATATACACAGAATTCCATGATTCTAGCTCCGGCCATTTGGTTGATACCATCTTTATCCTTTTTTACTATTTTACCCCATTAAGAATACGACTTTCGAAAAAATATTTATTTTAAGTGAGTAATTAGAGGGAAGTACACACCGAATTTCATAATTCTAGATGTAGCAGTTTAGTGGGTATCATTTTTATCCCTCTGCTCCCATTGTATCCCTTGAAAGTACGAATTTGGAAAAAACCTTTTTATCTTTCGTGTCTATGAAGTCAGAGGTAAGTATACTCTGAATATCAAGACTCTAGCTGCCGCCATTGAGTTGATACAATTGTTATCCCTTTTTTCCATTTTACCCCCTAAAAGTACTAATTTCGAAAAAGTCTTTTATTTTACATGTCTATGCCATCAGAGGAATGTATACATCGAATTTCATTACACTAGGTGCAGCCGTTAGGTTGGTACCATTTTATCCCTCTATTCCCATTTACCCCTTAAATGTACGAATTTTGCAAAAATACTTCTATATTATGTATCTACTCAATTAGAGGAATGTACACTAGGGCGTACCTCAAAAAAAAAGTTCGCCGTACACCTTCGAATATGAAGTATTATTGAAAGGTAGTTTCAAAAAAAAAATTTTTATTTTTTTATGCCGAACGTAGGGGTCGCGCTTTTACATTTTTCTATATAACTTGTATTTATAAACGGATTTTAAAGTGTGATACATCGATGTTTTTGTCTCGACGAGGCCGATTTTTTTGTCTTTGAAGTCATTGAGCTCAAGCACCCCCTTCTGGTACTTACCCATCATTTCTCAGTTGCTACTACCCTAATGTACCACTCTAATAATCGAAAATTAAAGCTCGCATAAAATCATGAATCATGTTTGAGCTCAATGACTTCAAAGACAAAAAAATCGGACAAAAACATCGATGTATCACACTTTAAAATCCGTTTATAAATGCAGAAGTTATATAGAAAAATGTAAAAGCGCGACCCCTACGTTCGGCATAAAAAAATAAAAAAAAATTTTTTGAAACTACCTTTCAATAATACTTCATATTCGAAGGTGTACGGCGAACTTTTTTTTTTTACTTGTAACCTGGTACGCTCTAATGTACACACCGATTTTTGTGTTTCTAGCTGCTATCGTTTGGTAGGTACCATTTTTATCCCTTTTTGTCCCATTTCACCCCCTACAAATAAGAATCACTTTATGGTGCACGTTTTTGCTATAAGGGGAATACGCATACCAAATATCAAGCAAATATAAACAGACATATTCAAAAACATGCTTAAATACTCGAAATATTAGGGACGGACATGGCTAGATCGTCTTGGAATTTGATGACGATCAAGAATATATATACTTTATAGGGTCCCAGGTCTATATTGCAAGGTCTTACAAACTGAATGACCAAGTTAGTTTACTGACGTTCAGTCTGTCTACTTTAAAAATGAGAGGGTTAATATATTGCAAAATTACAGAAAGAGGAAATTTGAATTTAAAAGACTTTTATAAAATCACAAATTCATTGAGAGATTAAAAATTTGGAATCCTACGGTTCTAGAGTTATTAAGTTTGTGAATTGATCGCCTTCTCGCAACGCTGCTCACTGTGCGTCAATGACGTTACCTATTGTGTAGTACGTACATCATGGGCACGTGCCCCGTTCGCTAGGGTGGCACGATTTATTGATGAGGTGGCGGGGTTCAATAACAATTAGAAAAAAACATATTCCCCATTGTACATTGTCTTTTTGCTTCGCAGTTGTTAGAATTGTTAGACCTTAGCTATTGTTATTTCAAACACGTTCGAATGAAAGTTCTACGCACATTTTCCCCAACGCTGAGCAGCAGCACACGTTCTTATGGCCCAAGTGAAAAATGTTAACATCCAAAAAATACATATTTACATATAAATGTATGTATGTATGTACGACGATAAGAACTTTTAAGACTTTCATGAAAATGAATATGTTGAGTTGCCTTTCAAGTGTTCGTTCGTTCATTTTCATTTGAAGGGTCTCATTGAGTGGCGCTATGAATTATCGTTTTGAACTCCATCGAAGCAGGAGAGAAAAAACAACAACGAAAAAAAAACAATTTGGAGGATGATGTCAACACGCACTTGAAAAACTTTACCAAAGTTAGTTTTCCACTTTACGTCCGCAATGGGTACAACCACCCATTCCGGCGCGGGTGGATATGCGGGTGGTAAGGCTCAGTCGGCTGTAATACCTTTAATGTTTATGGCATAAATATTAGAAAACTCACTGGGAATATAATTGTATTCATATAGGGAAATATTTCCTTGTGCAGGCAATGGCGCAATTTTATTAAATTTGTGCTATTTTTATTGCCAAAGAATGTGTGAATAAACCATAAGGAAAGCAAACAAATTTAAATAGTTGGTGGCTATGCAAACTGGGAGTTGTGCTTTCACGAAGCGTTTGTTTTTGATCTTACATAAGTGAGTGGTTGGCGACAAACCAATGGTAATTGTGGAAATTCACACGCAAACTAGTGAGAATTCTAATCGGTCGGTGTGCATCAAGTTTTAGGGTAAGAAACGTCTATTTTAGTAAGTAACAACAATAGTTGGTTTGTGTACTATTATATCATCCACCATATAAAAAATGGATTAAAAAAAAAAACAATTTAAAACGGCGGTAAGTTTGGCCGGGCCGAACTTTATAAACCCTTCACTATGGATCGCCTTCCACAGAGGCTGTCGATTTTCGTAGAAGTGCAGTAATATTAAAAGAAAATATATATATTTTTTTAATATAGCCAAACCAAAACAAATACAAATATTGAAAAAATAATTTTATAAATATAGAATCCGCCATGTAACGTTTTTTTCAACTATTCAACCGTTGGACTATTATTTGTGGGGTGCCCTCAGCAGCCATTTGAATGAAATTATTTTCCATTATTAACCGTAAGGATTGTACTTTCAAATAGAAAAAGAAATTTGAGAAAATATTCAGTAGATTTTTTATAGCATTTTCAAAAAAAAAGTTTTTTGTTGAAATATGAGGTTTCTAGAGCGGAAAAAGTAAATCATAGAAGACATTGGTATGGGGTCCGCCATCTAACGTTTTTTTTTCAACTATTTTTTTCAACCGTTGGACTATTATTTGTGGGGTGCCCGAGGCAGCCATTTGAATGAAATTATTTTCCATTATTAACCGGAAGGATTGTACTTTCAAATAAAAAAAGAAATTTGAAAATATTCAGTAGTTTTTTATAGCATTTTCAAAAAAAAAAGTTATTTGGCGGATCCTATATAATATTTTTATAATTTCAAACCAAGCTTATAAGGCCGGGCTACCAAACGTTTACTAAATATTCTTATATTTATATTTTCAAAAAGCTTAAATGACATAAGTATTGGTAGATAGTGGGTGTTACAGTTGGTTGTATTTCCATTCTATTTTAATTCCAAAAGTACAAATTTTGAAAGTCCATCATTTCACGTACATAGTGCAAAATAACCTAACTTCATGACTCAATTTGGAAAAATCTTTTTATTTTGCGCGTCTATGAAATCAGAGGAATGTATATACCGAATTCCATGCTTCTAGCTACGGCCATTTGGTTGGTACCATTTTTATCCCCTTTTTCCTATTTTACCCCCTTAATAGTACGACTTTCTAAAATCTCTTTGTTTTACGTTTCTGCGCAATTAGAGGGATGTACACACCGAATTTCATAATTCTAGCTGTAGTCGCATAATTGGTACTATTTTTATCCTCTGTACCCATTGCATCCCATGAAAGTACGAATTTGTAAAAAAACTTTTATTTTTCGTGTCTACAGTCAGAGAAATGTATAGTCCGAATTTCATGACTCTAGATGCGGTCATTTGGTTAGTACAATTTTTTATCCCCTTATTCAATTTTAACCCCAAAAAGTAGGAATTACGAAAAATCCGTTTATTTTAAGTGTCTACGCAATCAGAGGAATGTATACACCGAATTGCATTATTCCAGATGTTTGGTTGGTACCATTTTTATCCCTATTTACCCATTTTAGCCCTTAATAGTACGAATTTGGAAAAAATACTTATTTAAATTATATTATCTAATTTATATTATGTATCTACTCAATTAGAGGAATGTACACACCGAATTTCGTGTTTCTGCTGTCGTCGTTTAATATGTACCATTTTTATCCCTTTTTGCCCCTTTTCACCCCCCACGAATAAATATCACTTTTAGGTGCGCGTTTTTGTTATAGGGGGAATGCACATACCCAATATCAAGTAAGTACAAGCAGATATATTAAAACAAGTAAGGAAAGGCTAAAGTCGGGCGGGGCCGACTCTATGATACACTCTGCGAAAAGAGTGAAAACGTGTCCTTTAAATGTATGTGTTTGACAAAAAATGTTAAATCGGAAAGGACATTTGTATGGGGGTATATTGAAATCTGGAACGAAATATAATATGTATAGTTTGGCCAAAATTGGTTAAACATTTGGGAGCAACATTTGTATTTGTGCTATATATAAATCTGAACCGATCTTACCCAATTTCTGCACAGATGTTTTAGTTCGATTATAAGAAGTTGTGCCACATGTAAAGAAAGTCGAGTACAATATGTGGTTTCTAAAGCGGCAAAAGTCAAATCGGGAGCGACATTTGTATGGGGCTATATCTAAATCTGAACCGATCTTACCGAATTTCTGCATAGGTGTTTTTAATTGGATTATATGATGTTGTGTCCGGGTACAATATGTAGTTTCTAGAGCGGAAAATGTCAAATCGGGAGCGACATTTGTTTGGGGGCTATATCTAAATCTGAACCGATCTTACCCACTTTCTGCATAGGTGTTTCTGGTTGGATTATAAGATGTTGTGTCAAATTTAAAGAAACTCGAGTACAATGTGGGGTTTCTAGAGCGGAAAATGTCAAATCGGGAGCGAGATTTGTGTGGGGACAGACGGACAGACAGCCGGACAGACGGACATTGCTAAATCGACTCAAAAAGTGATTCTAAGTCGATCTGTATACTTAACAATGGTTCTATCTCGCTTCCTTTTGGGTGTTATAAACAAATGCACAAAGACATAATACTGTCGTGAAGTGTATAAAAATATGCTTAAACACTCTAAAATATTAGGGAATATTATGGGTTTATTTTTTTTTCACTGAACCAACACTCAGGGGATGTCCCCTATAGATGCAGTGCATTGCGTTGACGGAAGGAAGATCAGGTATTGGAAGCAGAAAAGAGGGAGTTTTAGTCCTTCTGAGGCAAACAATTTTCCCTTTGAGCCCAACCGATCTTCGACTATAAGACGCATTTATGGAAAATTTGGACGTCCTAGCTCCTTTCGTGCTTAAAACAGACGGACGGACGGACGGACATGGCTAGATCGTCTTAGATCAAGAATATATATACTTTATAGGGTCCCAGGTCGATATTTCGAGGTATTACAAACGCAATGACAAAGCTAGTATACCCCCATCCTGGCGTGGAGGGTATACAAAACATTATTAGTTAAAATTTCATTCATGGGTTATAAATTTGAAACGAACTGTATATTTTATATTTGGTTTTAAATTTTAAACAATAACTATTTTACAATAATGAACTGACTACCGCAGACGTTCAGACGTCTTTCAGACATTCTGGACATGTCTGTCTTGGCCATACACGAAATGTTGTCAGACAACGTTGAGTGTAAATTGAGAAAAGAATCCGCAAAGCATTTATGCTGGTGCTTTTAGATCACATTATAAACAGGGTTAGAAAAACAAATGTATAAATAATCACTGTTTGTTTATCGTGCCAACAAAACGTTCCAACAGCTTATCACCAATGCTGCAGGTCGCAAGGGTTCGCGCAGTGAGTTGCCAGCTCAATATTTTATTAGATATTATGCAGCCGGAAACTAATTTTATATGTAAATATTTCCTTTTATTTTGCCTATTTGTTTACTCAGATAATAACAACAGGAATATAAAACTTAAAAATTTTAAAATTGACAAAAATAATATGAAACAAGTAAAAACGGCGTTAAGTTCGGCCGGGCCGAACTTTATATACCCTCCACCATGGATTGCATTCCACAGAGGTTGTCGGTTTTCGTAGAAGTGCAGTAATATTACAGGAAAATATAATTTTTTAATATAGCCATTTTTTAAATTAACCAAAACAAATACATATATTGAAAAATTAATTTTATAAATAAATATAATATTTTAATTATTTCAAACCACGCTTATAAGGTAATGATTGGTAGCATTACCTTATACGTGAATTCAAAAAATAAATATTGTTATATTTATATTTTCAAAAATATTTTCAAATCCATAAATATTGGTAGATAGTGGGTGCTCAAGTTGGATGTATTTCTATTCTATTTTAATTCCAAAAGTACAAATTTTAAAAATCCATTATCAGTGCAAAATAAGCTAACTTCATGATTCAACCAATTTTTGCCGTAAAAGAAAAAAGTACGAATTTGGAAAAAAACTTTTTATTTTGCGTGTCTATATGTATACACCGAATTCCATGATTCCAGCTGCGCCCATTTGGTTGGTACCATTTTTACCCCCTTGACGTTTCTACGCAATTAGAATTGCATCATTCTAGCTGTAGTCGTTTAGTTGGTACTATTTTTATCCCTCTGTACCATTGTATCCCCTGAAAGTACTAATTTCGAAAAATTCGTCTATTTTCCGTGTCTACGCAGTCGGAGGAATGTATACTCCGAATTTCATGACTCTAGCTGCGGTCATTTGATTGGTACTATTTTTATCCCCTTTTTCTTTTTAACCCCAAAAGGTACGAATTTCGAAAAATCAGTTTATTTTCCGTGTCTACACACTCAGAGGAATATATACTCCAAATTTCATGACTATAGCTGCGGTCATTAGATTGGTACTATTTTTATCCCCTTTTTTCATTTTAACCCCAAAAAGTACGAATTTTGAAAAATCCGTGTATTTTACTTATCTATGCAATCAGAGGAACGTATACACCGAATTTCATTATTCTAGGTACAGCCGTTTGGTTGGTACCATTTTTATCCCTCTATTCCCATTTTACCCCTTAAAAGTACGAATTTGGAAAAAATACTTTTATATTATTTATCTACCCAATTAGAGGAATGCACACACCGAATTTCGTGTTTCTAGCTATTGTCGTTTAATAAGTACCATTTTTATCCCTTTTTTGCCCCATTTCACCCCCTACAAATAAGAATCACTTTATGGTGCACGTTTTTGCTATAAGGGGAATGCGCATACCAAATATCAAGCAAATATGAACAGTCATATCCAAAAAACATGTTTAAATACGCTTAATTATTAGGGATTATTATGGGTATTTTTAGTCCTTGTGAGGGAAAAATTTTTCCCTTTGGGCCGATTTCGCCCCATTTCAATCCCAACCGATCTACGACTATAAGACGTATTTATGGAAAATTTGAACGTGCTAGCTCCTTTCGTTTAGATGCTAGCGTGCTTTCAACAGACGGACAGACGGACGGACGGACGGACATGGCTAGATCGTCTTAGAATTTTATGACGATCAAGAATATATATACTTTATAGGGTCTCAGGTCGATATTTCGAGGTGTTACAAACGGAATGACAAAGTTAGTATACCCCCATCCTGGAGGTGGAGGGTATAAAAACTAAAAATAATAAAATAAATAGTTAATAGTTAAAACAAACAAAAAATAATAAAAAAGTAAATAATAAGCCAAAATAATATATATATAAAAAACTAACAATAGAAATGAAATTAAATAATTAAAGGTATGTTAAGAGGAACGAAAAAATTATGAATGGAACGAGAATACAAATGAAAAAGAAAAAGTTTTGAAGATGGGTCAGACGGGAATGATGGAATAAGGAAATTTTGGATGAGCAGGACAATGAATCGGGAATTGGAGCGGGTACAAGCGGATGAAAAATTATACTGACACGATAGAAATTCTAGATTCTCTAGAAGGAAAATCTAATCAGGAGGAAAATTTGCGGAGCGTGAAGGAGTGCCATAATGCACCCTTTTGAACGGAGCACACTTCTCGTAAAGATATTTTATACCCAGCCTGAAAGATTGAGGTGTTTGAGAGATATTTATATGGGAACAATATATAAATCTGAACCGATCCGACCCACTTTCACCGCAGATGATTTTAGTTGTTATATAAGGTGCTGTCCTAATTATAACAAAATCGGTTAAAATTTGTGGCTCTAGAGCAGAAAGAGACAAATCAGGTACGATATTTGTATGGGAGCTTAAATCTGAACAGATCTGACCCACTTTAACCACCGTTTTTATACCCTCCACTTGGGTATTATGTCTTTGTGCATTTGTTTGTAACACCCAAAACGAAACGAGTTAGACCCATAGTTTATTATACAGATCGTCTTAGAATTACTTTCTGAGTCGAGTTAGCAATGTCCATCTTTCTGTCCATCTATTGTTGTAATCAAAGTACAGGTCGCAATTATCGCCCGATGCGATCTTAACAAAAGTTGGCCAAAGTGCGTTTTGCGAATCAAGGACGAATGCTATATAATTTGAAGCAAATCGGTTCATATGGTTTTAAAGTCATTCTATAGCACTAGTTTCCACACTTTCTATAGCACTATCAATTTTATGAACTATCAAATATAAGATGTTTTGCCAATGTTGAAGAAAATCTGATAAAATATGTGGTATCTAGAGTGAAAAGAGTCAAATCGGAAGTGAAATTCGTATGGGGGCTATATCTAAATCTGAACGATTTTCTTCAAATTAAATAGCGTTCGTCCTTGTCCTGAAAAACTTCGTTGTGCAAGGTTTCATTTGGTTCTGGCTACAATTGCGATCGTGATTACAAGAATAGATGGACAGGCAGACAGACGGACATTGCTAAATCGATTCAAAAAGTGATTCTAAGTCGATCGGTATGATTGTGAATGGGTATATTTCGCTTCCTTCTGGGTGTTACAAACAAATACACAAAGACATAATACTCTAGTGGAGTGTATAAAAATAATTTTATATTAAAATTTGTTGACATAGCCTAGATAACGCTCTATTATAACTGGAATGTATGCCTTAGACCAAAAACGTCCATAAAATTATTTTTGTTTGCTAATTAGTTTTAAAACAACCATTTATATTGTAGTTGCCGACAATTAGAAAAAATATGGTTTTTATTTTTGAGAATGAATTAACTATTTATTAACGTGTTCGTTATCGCGTGAAGAAAAACATCCCTAATAATTATAAACAAATTCAGAAACTCCATTCAAATCCATCAGCAATTTACTACTTTAGCTAGTGGAAGACTATTAAATCTGTGTTCCAAATTTGCAGTAATATTCGGCCATGTTCTGACAACCGCACGATGTCAAACCACAGCTTCTAAATTTCCCATTTCTATTTAAAACCTCTCAGTAGTATTCTTCTTTCTTTACTTACTCTTCATTTACTCGTCAGAAAAGAAGGACAATTGAAAAAAGTTATTTTAAAGACAAATGCGAAACTTAGAAACTGAAAATTACCAAAACAATGCGATTTGAAAATAGTTCGGTTGTCAGAACATGGTTGTCAGAACATGTTTTCCTACAATATCATATTAAGACTTTTTGATTGGAACAGAATAGCGACCCGATAATTCTGAAAGGGCATGTTGAGTAGATCATTTTTGTAGAATAAAGTTGTATTCTAGTTGGTCTGAGTTTTGCTTCAGAAACCCAGAGAGAGAAAGTTGAAAAAGATGCAATTGCAACCGCGAATTATGGATTTTTGCAACAATCTCAGCTTTTTCGCGACAGACTACATATATGTTACAAGCACCATTAGTTATTAATACACATGTAAAAAATCAGCCGGAGCCCTTGGATAGATCGCGAGAAAATTACAAAACAAAAATGTCATCTATACAAAATTTTTTATTTTAAAAATATTCAATTTGTATTTTGTGTTTACAGTGCTTTAACGAAATATCCAAATCTTTTGGCGAAAATGGCTGATCTTCCAAAAAACATGGACGAATTTTAACCCTAGTAATTATGTTGTATTACTTGGCGTGTAATTTTGCTATTTAAGCATGAAGAGCTTTATTTACAACTTTGGTGACTCCTATTGAAATATTCCGGCAAATTTTTTCGTAGAACATTTTAATCATTAAATGTACTTTTTGAAAGTACTTTATTGATTTTCTCGAAAAAAGGGTCTAATTGACCCATAACGAGAGGATCTAGAGGTTTAAGATCTTCCACAAAAATTGTCCTCATAAAATTCCACAGTATAGTTCTGACAATTAGAATTATCTTAGGCATTAACTAACAACACTTTTCTCCCTTCGACAAAAAATGAAAACTTTGATCCACTGTAAAAAGAAACTCAAACCAGCTGGATTATAAGTTTATTCTACAACAAGTAAAAACGGCGTTAATTTCGGCCGGGCCTAACTTTATATACCCTACACCATGAATAACATTCCACAAAAGCAATCGATTTTCGTAGAAATGTAGTAATATTACAGGATAACATAATTTTTTTAATATAGACAAACCAAAACAAATACAAATATTGAAAAAAATATATATAATATTTTTATTATTTCAAGGCAAGGCTACCAAAAAAATCTCTGTGTAAATACATTATAATTGACATTTCCCGGGGGAGTTTTTCTCGCTTAGACTACAACTTATTCCCCTTATGACAGTGGTGACCCATCTGGTAACAATTGTGGCCAGAGGAAAAACAATGCCAGACTAAGTATGTCGCCCATAATACAAATAAAGACCATGTAATTCACATTAAAACTGAACTCGTATAAAAGTTTTGTGCGGAAAGAAGGTACTCGGGTAAGTACAAACTGTACGAACTGAAAACTGCAAACTCATATTTCAATAAAGCGGCGAACGAGTGCTTTGGAAAGTACGCTTCGCAATTAGACACACATACTCACACGCGTACCCACATACATTGTGTTAGAGATACCCATAGCCAACAGCTACTCCAGTTACCCATGAATATATGTGTGTGTGTGTGAATAGAAACAAAAGACATGCCAGACAGGGGTCAACTCCAAAAAGGATTTGCTTACATAAGTTAAAATTAATACCAGCGACAATGGCGGCCCAGCGGACAGACAGGGTCGGACAGACGCTCCTCCGGTTAACAATAAGTGCGTGAGAGCTGAACTGTACGAGGGACTACTCGATGGATGGGGTTGCAATGGTTCAATTCCACTGTCTGGTGTTAGTCTCCCCATGTCTGGCACGGCCTCAATCTATGTTGTCGGCTGGCTGGCTTCTTGGCTTGCAACACCACAAGACATGGCAACAGCGGCAGACACAGACATGCTCACACCATGCTCCCTTCTATGCTAACGAGAATGCGAGTGTGAGCCATAATTTGTATGCTTGTATTGGTATTTGCGAGTTATTTTATTTACCCTGGTCTGGTATAAATACACGAATACACATCACGTATACGTACCGCATGCATGCATATGGGTTATTCCATGTCAAGAAGGAATATTTTCAGGAAATCGATGGCAAACAGTGAATAAACCAAATAATTGGTTTAAAACAAATAAAGTTCAACTGGGCTGCTTTCTCTACAGGACGCGGTTCATCGAATCATAGCTTGGATAAGATTTCAAATCAGGAGGAGCATGGAGGATATTCAGGGTGGGCCATTTAAAAATTTAAATGAGAATCGGCTATAAAAAGTACAAATTATTTTTTCGAATTTCTGGTTTTATGGGAAAGGTCGAGCTTTGTCATTTAATAATGGAACACTATATCATTCATATGACTACCACGACTGGCTCGGCACTACCTCATCCGATCAACCCAATTTTTCAGGACAGACCAAAATCCACACCAAACAGCGACTCGTTGTGGATGCATTGGGTTCTCAATAGTCACGTGTGGTTTCTCTGAACACCATATGCGGCAATTTTGCTTATTGACATAGCCACCGAGATGAAAATGAGCTTCATGAAGGCTGAACTGAAGGACGATCTCTTCTCGAAAAATGCCCACGTACATTTCTTATAGTTTGTGTTATAGACTCACTACTTTGGAAGTAAGTCTTTAATATTTCCCAATTTTGTTCGATCGAATAGCGTCCCATTTGGAAAATGTCAAACATAAATCGGCACTACCTCATCCGATCAACCCAATTTTTTAGGACAGCCCAAAATCCACACAAAACAGCGACTCGTTGTGGATGCATTGGCTTCTCAATAGTCACGTGTGGTTTCTCTGAACACCATATGCGGCAATTTTGCTTATTGACATAGCCACCGAGATGAAAATGAGCTTCATGAAGGCTGAACTGAAGGCCGATCTCTTCTCGAAAATTTCCCGCGTACATTTCTTATAGTTTGCGTTGTAGACTCACTACTTTGGAAGTAAGTTTTTAATATTTCACAATTTTGTTCGATCGTATAGCGTCCCATTTGGAAAATGTCAAACATAAATCTGAAAATAAAAATGAATGTTATTCTATCTTTAAAAGTCAACGTTATCGGCAGTTCAAATTTAATATTTCTTATGTATTTGAGTTTATTTTATTATTTAAGACATATCAAAATTTTAAAATGATAATTCCTTCCGAAATTATAACTGTCTTCAAAAAAAGTTATAAAAATATTGAGAATGAGAATTGTATGGGATAATTTGATATTATGAAATTCTGGGAACATTGAGCAGAATTTAGTGAATATTGA
Organism: Polietes domitor; assembly: GCA_947397865.1. NCBI lineage: Eukaryota > Metazoa > Arthropoda > Insecta > Diptera > Muscidae > Polietes > Polietes domitor. The sequence continues at coordinate 102,409,530 of OX377621.1, read as the reverse complement.
TAAAGTGCGTAGCAATTTTGTTTCCCTTTCTCCCCATAATTTTGGGAAAATATTTCCACAATTTCCTTATATCAGCAGGATAAAATTATTGTTTTTTCCAATCTAAGATAATGTGGAAAATAACGCATTATTACTTTCCAAATATTACTTTGCGAACTATTTTTTTGAGTCAAAAATTTCTTCAATGACCCATATGTAGATGACTGTATATCGATATATGAGGGTATATTTGTTTTTGCAATTGTATAATTGTGACTTTTTGTTTTTGCAAACACCATAAAAATGGGGTAGGAAACAGAATGGAGCTGAAAAGCCGAAAAAGTATAACGTAATTTTTTTTTTTGTTACTCCGAAAAAAACATTAAAGAAATGTTACGGTATTTCTGCCGTCTGACACAGTGTCTCGTCTAGAAATATATATTTTCTATTTGTTTGGCAGTTATACGGCCACACATTCACATGAACTCGTGCGACAATTGTACATATATATTTATACAGACATACATATAAACAAATCATGGGGATTTTTCCTGGGCCGTATTTATTCCCTCTGGATTTTTTGGTGGTATGAGCTTATTTCACACACATGCACTGAGATACACAACATTGAGATAAGGTTGTGAGGATGTGTGTGTGTTAAACTACACTCTCTACCAAAAGAATGGTAAGCAGTTGAGTAAAATCTACTGTACCCACACCACTTCGGGGACTAGGGTATTATAAGTTAGTTTTCCGCCAAATGTTTGTACCACCAAGAAATAATTGAGCTAGACACACCTTTAAGTATACGGATCGGCTTTTAGAATCACCAGCTGTCCGCCCGTCCGTCTGCTGACCATATAAGCTTGTTCGCACTCTACAGGTCGCAACTGGGGTCCGATTGTCATGAAATTTGGCAGAAGTTACTTCTTTTGGCCAAGGACGGTAGGTATTGAGTTTGGAGGAAATCGGTTCAGATTTAGATATAGCCTCCATACAAATATCCCTATAATTTACACTATTACTGCTCTAGAATACACAGTTTACATGGGATCATGGCCAAATTTTCAGCATCGTGTTATATTTGAACTAAAAACAACTCACGGGAAAGTGAACCACATGTTTCGATATAGCCCCCATACAATTGTACCTCCGATTTACACTATTTCTGCACTAAAATGCACATTTTACATCGGATCTTGATCAAATTTTCCACACAATGTTACATTTATACTAAAAACACGTATTTTGAAAGCCAGCTATATAGGTCAATGTTAGGATATAGCCCACATACATGTTACATTGGATCTTGATACAATTTTGCAGAACATGTTATATTTCAATTAAGAATACCTACTTTGAAAGCAATCTATAAAGGTCCACTTTTTAATGCAAGACCGTTACAAGTGGGCCCCGTTTGAATTATTACCTCTCTAGGACCCACATTTTACATCGGAAGTTTTTGAAATTTTGCAGATTATATTATATTCATATTTCATACTAAAATACCTACTTTGAAAGTGATCCATTTTCATTATTACCTTTGAAATGTTCCCCATTTTTATTATTACCACTCTAGGACCCACAATTTACATCGGAAGTTTATCAAATTTTGCATTTTGTATTATATTTCAACTAAGAATACAAAGTCAAATATATGTGTCCTTTCTTTCTAAGAACCCAAATGGGGCACCCATTCTACTCTAATACATCTCTAGAAACTACGTCTTACATCGGATCATGATATATTTCAACTACCGTGAATGAGAAATATATGGATCCATGTTTTGAACCAGTGTTGTTATAGGCCTCCTTTCAAATGTCGGTCCGATTCATCCTATTACTACTGTATAATTTGTATTTGTCAGCCGGAAAATTGGATCAATTATTCACCATATTTGTTAAATATGAATAAAGATGAATTTATAGTAAACTGTATAATTTATATGAACTACATAAAATTGCTCCCATGAAACACCTGGGTTTAGTAATAAAAGCGAGGTATATACGCAGGGAGTAGAGTAGGGTATTATATAGTCGGCCCGCCCGACTTTAGCCTTTCCTTATTTGCTTTTTAAAATATTCTCACAATTAAAATAAAAAAATAAAAGCGATAAATTTTTACTATATCTACTTTGCTCTGATTTTAAAAATATACACTTTTTGCATTAAAATCATTTTTAAAGGTTCAAAAAGAATATGAAATTTTAAATATATAAATATACACAGTAGGATTACATATATTTTCATGATTTTATACAAACCTAAAGACATCTAAGCCTGAAAATATTATTTATCATCGAAATTTATATCTTTAGGAAGCCGACAATTTCATACAGATTTAAAATTTCATAATATCATCTCGCTAGACAGCCAGGCTTTTCCAAGAAATTGTCGGAGCAAAAATGTTATATCATTTAATTTTATGTTCAAATGAAAAATCCATTACTGATCTGCTACGCAAGCAGAAAAGAACCATGTGTGCCAGGGTACTTAGACGTGAAAAGTTTCTGTACGAAGAACGTCTAAAGTGCCAAACTTCTTTCTGCTCCCAGGGAGCAGCTTTTGGTCAAGCAAAGCAGTCAACCACTTCCATGCCTTAGATATGTTTCGGACACGTGGATTCAAAAGGGTTATCGCAAATCTTGATGTAAATAAATCTCCGGGCCCGGATGGAATTTCAGCACTTATCCTATGTAAGTGCTCTTCGACGCTAGTCCATCCACTTCGCAAACTTTTCAACCTTGCATACCGTTCCCAGCGCATTTTAAAATTGCAAAAAATATACAGCCTATACCCAAAAAGGTTAGGCTAATAACCCTGCTAACAACCGCCCGATTGCGATTTGCTCTGTGCTCTCGTAGGTTATGGACATTATGGTTAACCACCATCTTGTGAGATACTTAGAAGCCAATGATTTACTTAATGATCGACAGTATGGCTTCCGTAGGAATCGATCTACGGGGGACCTGATGACGCTGCCATCCGACAAGTGGAATCGTCCCTCAACCAGTTTGGTGAGAGTCAGGTCGTTGCTCAACATATCTCTTTTAATAGAGTCCGGTACGACGCACTCATATTAAAGCTCATTGCTTTGGTTTTTGTTGGTAGCGACTTCTCTCTCTTTATATCAAGTCTCCTCAGAGATCGCATTATACGTTGTAGATGGGTTCTCATCCGACGAGCATAGGTTAACCGCAGGATTACCACAGGGCTCAGCCTCTTCCTTTTTATACCCTCCACCTCCAGGATGGGGGTATACTAACTTTGTCATTCCGTTTTCCTAACTTTGTCATTGTGTTTGTTTTAAATATCGACCTGAGACCATTCTAAGACGATCTAGCCATGTCAGTCCGTCTGTTGAAATCACGCTAGCATCTAAACGAAAACAGCTAGGAGGTCCAAATTTTGCATAAATACGTCTTATAGTCGTAGATCGGTTGGGATTGAAACTGGGTGAAATCGGCCCAAAGGGAAATTTATCCTTCACAAGGACTGAAAACCCCCATAATAACACCTACTATTTTAGAGTATTTAAGCATATTTTTTCAATATGTCTGCTTGTACTTACTTGATATTTGGGGGAAGCGTACCCCGATAACAAAAACGTGCACCATAAAACGATTTTTCTTCGTAGGGGTGAAATGGGACAAAAAGGGTTAAAAATGGTACGTATCAAACGACAACAGCTAGAAACACGAAATTCCTCTAATTGAGTAGAAACATAATCTGAAATTATTTTTTCGAAATTCGTAAATATGGTACCAACCAAACGGCTGCACCTGGAATAATGAAATTCGGTGTATACATTCCTCTGATTGCGTAGACACGTAAGATAGAAGGATTTTTCGAAATTCGTACTTTTCGGGATTCAAATGGAAAAAAGGGTATAAAAAAAGTACCAACCAAATGACCGCAGCTAGAGTTATGAAATTCGGACTATCCATTCCACTGACTGCATAGACATGAAAAATAAGAGGTTTTTCCAAACTCGTACTTTCAAGGGATACAATAGGTACGAGGGATAAAAATAGTACCAAATAAACGAATGCAGCTAGAATGATGAAATGCGATGCGTACATCCCTCTAATTGCGTAGGCACGTAAAATAAAGAAATTGTAGAAAATCGTACTCTTAAGGGGGTAAAATAGGAAAAAGGGGATAAAAATGGCAACAACCAAATGGCCGCAGCTGGAATCATGTAATTCGTTGTATACATTCCTTTGACTGCATAGACACGCAAAATTAATTTTTTTTCAAATTCGTACTTTAACGGCAAAAATTGGTGGAATCATGAAGATAAATTATTTTGCACTATGTACGTGATATAATGGATTTTCAAAATTTGTACTTTTAGAATTAAACTAGAACGGAAATTCAAACAACTGTAGCACCCACTATCTACCACTATTATGTGGTACTTAAGCTTTTTTGAAACTATAAATATCAGAATATTTATTTTTTAAATTGACTTGAAGTATTATTTCGATATATATAGTTTAAACGTATTGGTATCCGTGCCTTGGTATCACTCGGCCTGGATTTACTGACCATTTTCGAATGGGGTCGAGTGAATAGAGTAGATTTTAATGCAAGTAAGACCCAGTGCTTCCTGTTATCTCACATGCGCACTATGGTCCCAAATCCATTTTTTTGGCAGAAATTCAAAAAAATTAAAATTGGAAAGTGTTAAATGTGCATATATTTTCTTTATGGCAACACTCCACACTCAAGAAAATGTACTGGAGAAAATTAGGTGGCAACACCACAAGCCTGAATGGTACTTAAACTTTGCGGTTCAAAAAAAGTGGGATTAATTTTGATATAAAGCAGTTTTATAAATTAATTAAAATCAAGACTTAAAAAGAAAATAATAAAGTGACTATATTATAAAAATTGACAGCAACAGTTAGTAGTTGAAAAATTATATTTAACATTTTATGATTATTGTGGTCTTGTAAGTATTCATAGGTATTGTAATTTTTTGATTTGTAGAGAACATAATCTATAAATGTCGTGGACCAAAAGTTATATGTATAACTCAACTTGACTCAAAGTGTAAATGTGAAAGTGTTTGTCTGAGGTTGTAGTTTATGGTGAAATTAATATCTCGTCAGCATTTTTCGACAAACTCCAAAAATTGTCATTTTATTTTAGCACAGTTTTTGATTAGCCATAGACATATATATGATTATATCTCTGAATTAGTTTTGTGTACGAGCCCCATCAATATTTTATTTAAAAGGTATTGAAAGTACCTTTAAAATGGTATACAACATCAATCACGTTTTTGTACACATGTAGACATTTTATTTTATTTCTTAAAATAATTATTTAAATTGCAGTGTTAAGTATAATATTTGTATGCTATATTTTGCTTTTGTAATAATGCTCAGAAAGATACATATCGTCAAAGTTACCAAATCTTTATTCTTTTAAGCTTTAATAAAATTTTGTTTTTGGTCACCCTGTACCAATATAGGGTGATAATTATGTTGGTTATATATTAAGTTTATATGGGAGGTGGTAGTGGGCGTGGTCCGATCGGCCCAATTTTATTTTTATTTTTTGCGTATGATATGTCTAGCAAATGTGCAAAATTACAAGACTGTGTGTTTATTTTTCGACTTTATGCCATAAAAAATGGATTTGGGACCAGTGTGAAGCGATTCACTGATCCAACGGTGTCGTCGATTTCAATGAACGGTGTGGATATTGAGCAATTAGATACTCTTGAATTTTATGTTCGTTGGACATGAAGATGCGATGTTCGTTGGACAAAACATGTATTTGATGTGTCGAAAGAAGCATTCAAGTGTCTTAGGTTTTTAAAGCGGTCTAAGAAATACTTTATTAACTCCGATCTTCTCAATATCTAAATTACGTACGTCAGACCTAAGATGGAATACAACTCCCAAATATGGTCAGGTGCTCCAAGATCTTCCTTGGACGATGGTGTTGATTGGTGATAGTAGGATATCCAATTCGCTGTTTTATCGAAACTTTTATGGTGATTGTTCCTCGGAAATTCGTGATCTCATACCGGACATGAGGACGTTCGGTAGGGATACGCGACTTTCAAGGAACTCGCGTCTATTTGTTGTCGATAAATAAAAGTTCTGCTCTCGTCTGTGAAATCGACTTCCGCCAAATATCTTTCCCGCCAATTATGACATCAAGAGATTTAAAACAAATTTTGTAATTTAAAATTTGTAAATTAGGTTGCAAATGTGGAAGCTTGATCCCATATGACAAGTACTTTCTAGTCTCTCATATACAAGTTCGGCCCAATGTAATATTAAAGTCCTTATAACTTCCATACAGATGTTCGCTGGAAGTGAAGATTTATATAATTCGATTTATAGGACTGATACTTACTTTTTTCATTGACGACCATTTGGAGCAGACTTTGAGTACAATCTACTTTCGATGATAGTAACCTGTGCCTTCAAGAAATTGAGAAATTGTATAGTGCAATTATTAGTTTCAACCAAAATGAAAAAACCTGTTGCTAAATAATTTGATTCGTTCTCAGTCGCATTTCTCGTCGAACAGACCGTACACATTTCTTTGGGGCATTCGTCTGAAATATTCCCATTCAACTTTCGACATGCTAGCTACACTCTTAATACCTCCAACATTAATTTAAGTGAAAAAGTTGTATTTCTTCTATACAAATACTTTTCCAAGAGATGGATTATTTATGTGTCAATATACATACATATGGGCATGCAAGTATAACCTCAATTCCCTTCCTTTTTATGGCCAAATTAAAAATGTATTTTATTCCCGATATAACCGACTGAATAAATTCCCAAAATTACTTTTTTAATATTTTGCGATTTTATTGCATATCCTTCTTTATGATAAACCTTCTTCACAGTACGAATAGTGATTAATGACCATTTCAACAAAATGTCATTTTTATAGTCGCCATCATATTTTCTTGGAAGGATGAGGGGAGCCCCCAACCAACCGTATGACAATGGGCCATTGCGTTTTGAACGACTGTGTCATGTGTTTCCTAATGGGATTTTGGTAGACGGCAGATTACACTTGTTTCTGTCGGGGTTGGCACGCTCTTGGAACTCTGCGGTATTGTGGAATGTGCCCGGGTGTGCCGGAGAGATGAGGGTGTTTTAAATTCGTCTTGAATGTGTGCGAATATCACACTTTTAACTTTGTTGTTTGAGTACAATTGCTTGCCCCCGTCCATTAATTGCTCCCCAGAATATTAAATGGGCTGACTAGACGAGATTATCAACAGCAAGATTGTCACTCAGATGTCGCATCAAATGGGGTTGTTTGGAGCACAATGAACCGACCATCCAGCCGACCAACATTCTCCTCCATATGTTTTTCATTACAGAATTGAATTGTCTTTTGTACACCCTATAGACTACAACTTTAATATGACGATGATACATTATTTATCTGCAACAATTTCAGTTACGTTTAGTTTTTCTATTTTTTTTTCATGTCTATGAAGATAATGCTTAAAGTGTTTTCTAATAGAAGACGAAACTTTTACCTAAAAATGTATTCTGTAGAGAATAGTTGTTCAGAGAAAAATATTATTATTAAATGGAGGCTGATAAATATTGCTACATTAAGAAACTCAAATAACTTTTTTTAGTGTATGGAATTCATTTTTTATTCATGTTAAAGATCTTTCAATTTTATTAAATATTAATTTGCCCTTTCATGACCTAGTACATCCAGGAAACATCTCCTGTCCAGAAGTCAGATACAGTAAAGTTTTCCAGCTAATCGGTACACCGGTTTGACGTCCTATACGTGCAGCCGACCACTATATGACCTTTTGCACCTCTTTCCCAAAAAATACACATTTTGAAAAACATGTGTTTTTGCTTCCTCTAAAAACATCCTCCTTATAAGTATTATTTAGGAAATTATTGTCATTTATTTTTATTATGATAATATTGGTTTGGTGCAAATATGTATGGAACAAAATATCGACCTCGGCGGCACACCTCCATCCGATGGTTTAAATTTTGATGACGCTGAAGTATAATTGAGGTTCTATGCCGGTAAGGTGCCGAATTATCTCATCCTTTAGATCTTGAATTGTTGCTGGCTTATCGACGTACACCTTTCCTTTCAAATAACTCCAAAGAAAGAAGTCCAACAGTGTCAAGTCACGTGATCTTTGCGGTCAATTGACATCGCCACCACGTGAGATAACACGGCACATTGAATTTGTCGCGCAAAAGAGTCATTGTTTCGTTGGCTGTGTGGCAAGTGGCACCGTCCTGTTGAAACCACATATCGTCCACATCCATATCTTCCAATTCGGGCCATAAAAAGTTCGTTATCATCTCGCGAGAGACCACAGTAAGTGCCTGACCGGCCTCATTTTGGAAAAAATATGGCCCGATGATGCCGCCAGCCCATAAGCTGCACCAAACAGTCACTCTTTGTCGGTGCTTTGGTTTTCCGGCAACCACTCTTGGATTATCATTCGCCCAAATGCGGCAATTCTGCTTATTGACGAATAAACTGAGGTGAAAATGATATGCTTTTTGATTTGAACGCCCATTTTCATAATAAGCCTGAATAACTTTAACGCTTTGCTTGATTCTATATCTTTCCATGGTTCAAATTGAGTTAGTCTGAAATTGAGAAATGTCAAATGAAATTCAGAAAAAACTTGACGTTTAGACGTGATTCAAATTCAACATCGGCCCTTACCATTTAACCACCCTTTATATGATGAGAGAAATTTACATACCAAATTTCACGATTCTAGGTATAATAATTCATTTGGTACTATTTTTATCCCTTTCTTCCCGCGCACCCCTTATAAGAAAAAATTTCGAAAAATTCATTTTGATTGCGCTTCTACCATCAGAGGAATTTACATACCGAATTTCACGATTCTAGCTATAGTAATTCATTTGGTACCATTTTTATCCCTTTTTGTCCCGCTCGCCCTTAAAAGTACAAATTTCGAAAAATCCATTATGTAGCAAGTCTACGTTGTCGGAGGAATTTGCACAACAAAGTTCATGCTTGTCGCTGCAATAATTGTGTTAATACTATTTTTATCCCGCTCACCATTTATAAGTACAAAAAAAGTACATTTAAATTTGCGTTTCTACGTTCTCAGAGGGATTTACACACCAAATTTCCGGACTATTGCTGCAATACTTTAGTTGGTACCATTTTGATCCGTTTTTGTCCCGCAGACCCCTTAAAAGTACAAATTTCGAAAAAATCTATTTAGATAGCGCTTCTACTACGTTGCCAGAGGAATTTACACACAAAATTCGCGACTATAGCTGCAATACTAAAATTAGTATCATTTGTATCCGATTTTGTCCCGCTTATACATGGTCAGATGAATTTACATACCAAATTTCATGATTCTAGCTGAAATGCTTTAGTTGGTATGATTTTTATCCCTTTTCGTCCCGCTCACCCCATATAAGTACAAATTTCGAAAAATCCATTTTGGTTGCAAGTTTACGTTGTCAGAGAAAATGTAGATACCGATTTTCACAACTCTTTTATATATAGATTATTTATTAGTTTTTAAAATAATAATTAAATTTTTAATTCGTTTTTAAAATAATGAATTTTAAATGCCCCTTGTTGCTTAATGCATGTGCGGCATCTTACCAAAATATTGTTCATTACTGCTTGGAAAGTTGAGACAACCATATCCGCATATCGACTAGATTGCTTTAGATCATTCAAATTTGTTGGATTTGCTTTGTATACTTCCAGTTTGCAATACCCCCACAAGAAAAAGTCAAGTGCAGTAAAGTCAGGGGATCTGGGGGCCAACGGATTGTGGAGTTTCTGGATATCAGCTTATTGAGAAATTGTCGTCGCAGCGCTGCGTTCAGTTTGTTGGCCATTTGAATTTTATATGGGGGAATAAGTCCAAATCATTGTGCATAATTGACTGCAATGAATGTCTGCTCATACCCATTTGAGCAGATAAGCTTCTTGTCGAAACTCTTGGATTGTGTTGTATGGCAGTAGCTACAGCAGTGATTGTTTCCTCCGTCCGAACTGAAGGGTTTCGGTGGTAAGGTCTTCTTTTGCCTGTCAAACGCTCGGCAAAATTGTTTACAAGTCTCATTGTGGTCCATCTGCTCGGAGGACTGCCGGATTCTTGTTATCATTTATCCATTTTTGTTAAATCTAAAAATCAATTTGCAAAATAAAATAAAAATTAACCAGATTTATTAAGTAGAAAAAAGTTATTAATTTTTTTTGGTAGCGGGTTTCATCAGCCACCCTGTATAAGCAGCTATGTCCGTCGATAAAATTCAATATTTAACTTTGCTATATGTGCTTTGACTTTGCGGAATTAATTATCCAATTAAATTATTTTCTATGAAAAGTGATCATATTCGGGTGAACCGGGTGAGTGCTAATTTACATTAAAGACTTTTCTATAAACATTAGAGTGACTGCTATTGTGAAGAAGAAAAAATGTTGTCGATGTTCCCGACTAAAATGAAAGTTTGGATTGTTTTATGCGTTCTCTCGACATATTTCGCCTTTAACATTGTCCGTTTCTGAGCTGGACTCGTTCAAAATAACCTCTATAAAACGATTTTTTTCGTGGAATGAATTCACGGTCTGAATGATATTGAGAAGAAATCCGAAATGCCATAAACGTAAGGTGAAAAATAAAAGTAGATTGAAAAATATTTTAAATATATTTTATTTTAAATATTTGATAACTGAACGGAAAAGAATCCCCCCATTCGATGAGCTCTAGCCCGGTCAAGACTTGCGTGTCATTTCCGTTCTATCACCAGAGGTTATTACAAAATCCAAATGTCGCAATTGGGGTTTCTAAAAACATTCTTCTAGAAATATTCCCTATTTAGTCAGCAAACATATATACATAAAAAGTTACGCCGTTGTTTTGAAGACACATTCTCATCCTATCCTCACATCCTATTTCCATACTCCAACAATTCTACTCCAGATAAGTAAAAATTTCCATCAAAGTAGGAAAATTAAAAAAAAAAAAAATTAAAATTAAGTTGTTTACTTAAAACATTTCTTTGGATCTAATAAAACATTTTTACGAGTGAGTAAATTCATACTTGTGTGTAAGGAAATTTCCAAGGTTTTAAATAAGAAAAAATGAAGAAATTTTTTGCATGACAAAAATTCCATTTAAAATTTTAAACAAAAAATTATTTTTTTTTTAAATTTAATAAATTTAATAAATTTAATAATTCAATGTGTATTCTCGTTCGTTTGCCGAGAGTTTTTTTCTTAAATACTTCAAGAATTATACTAAACAACCACTGCGCAGGCGCATATCTTGCCTTCGAAGAAATCGTGGAGAATTAGCACAACTCTTTATGGCAATGGTATCATGAAACTTTTGAGAAATATTTCATGTTATCACTTTCTGTATTAGTTTTGCATACTCTGAAGCAAAATAATGTTTTGGAAATATTGGGGAATAATTTCCCCAGTTTCAGTTCAATTGAACTTATTTTAAATTCACTTTTTTCCTTACATCAAGTAAAATTTGTTTCGGCTAAAGTAAAAATGTACTTGTTTTGAGGAAAAAATAAAAAAACAACACAGTTTGAGTAAATATTTACTTGTTTTTACGAAAAAATACTAAAATTTTGCTCTGGCTTAGCAAAAAATTACTTTGGTTTACTTAGTTAAAGTAAATATTTGCTTGGTTTGAGGAAAATTTAGCTTGAATCAAGTTCAAAGCATGTTGTACTTTCAAAGATTACTTTGAACTTGATATGAGGAAATATTAAACAAAGTTAAATTTTCGTAAACTTGAATTCAATTTATTTCATTTTTTATAACTCGCATATCTTTAATTGTGGTACACTCAATTAATTGTTAAATTACGTGTGTGTTTTTATAGTCTGAATTAATTTGTAATTGAGGCAGTTAATTTGCAATTGTTTAATCGGTTTCCGTTTGTATTTATTATTTAACTCCTTCCGACAGGGTTGAATTATGATTTCCCATGTGAGTATGTTGACTTTCCTTTCAGAAAGATATATGAAACATTTTTTTTTTCATTTAACAAGGTAAAAGCAATAATTCCTCTTAACAGGCCAACATTTATCCCTTTTCATGTTCACACATTTTTTAAGTCTATAACTTGAAGATATTAATTTGAAATTTCTGTCATGTTAGTTCCAATTATCAGGTATCAGCAAGTAGGATTCAAAAGCACTAATTCGAATGATGTTGCATCCGCAACTGATAATTTCTAATTCTTGTTTAAACAAAAGTCTCATTTTGTTTTTGCTTCGTTCTGTCTACACTGTAAGAGTTATATTTATAATATTTATGATTTTGTCTTAACCCCAATGAAAATTTTCATAAAATGTATGAAATGTGTTTCATAAACCACAAATCAATGAAAATTGTCATAGAATTTATGAAACATTTCTTAGAAACTATGAAATGCAGTTCTTCATTCGAAAAACTTTTGTCATAAAAATTCATTATTTTTCATAATATGGTTTATGAAAATTTTCATATATTTTATGAAGAAACTTCATTAATTTTATGAAAGAGTTTCATAAATGGAAATAATTTATACTGAAGTTTCCATTATAAACAAAAAAGCAACAAAAGGTCTGACTCGTTGACTAACCAATCAACACACACCACCATTTCGAGAGTCTTTGCAATGAATATATCTTTGACCTAAATCAGGGTTCATACTTATGTCAAAGTTAAAAGAGTACAAATGATAATTGCTAGCATTCAAGCGAATAAAGTCGACTCACTAAAGATACAGTTGTAAGTTATGAAACATTTCATAAAAACTATGAAATCCTTCATTATATTTATGAAGACATTTCATAGCACAAATAAAGAGTGATTTTTTTGAGGTTAGGATTTTCATACATTAGTATTTGACAGATCACGTGAGATTTCAGACATGGTGTCAAAGAGAAAGATGCTCAGTATGCTTTGACATTTCATCATGAATCGTCTTACAAACGAACAACGCTTGCAAATTATTGAATTTTATTATCAAAATGCGTGCTCTGTTAAGAAAGTTCATTGCGCGCTTCCATTTTATGGTCAGTTTAATCGACCCACTGAAGCGGCTATTCGGGCTATTGTGACTAAATTTCGCACCAAATTTACATTGTTGGACATTAAACCACCAACACGCTTACGTAGAGTGCGAACTGAAGAAAATATCGCAGCTGTATCGGCCAGTGTTAATGATGACCACCAATTTTCGATTCGTCGCCGTTCGCACCAATTGGGTCTCTGTTACTCAAAAACGTGGAAATGCCAAAATTGGACTAAGCGGATGGACCACCTAAGACGCAGCCGCGGTCAACATTTAAATGAAATTATCTTCAAAAAGTAAATGTCATGGACCAATCTAACGTTTCAAATAAAGAACCGATGAGATTTTGCAAATTTTATGCGTTTTTTTTTTTAAAGTTATCAAGCTCTTAAAAAATCACCCTTTATTTTATTGGTTATGACATATTTAAGAATTGTTTCTTTAATACTATGAAATCTTTTTATTATGAAGGAAAATTCTTTCAGTGTAGAGTCTAGACACTCATCAACAAAACTATTTGAATGTGTAACAATAGAGACAGACTTTAAAGTGTTAGGATCAATTCCTGACGACACAAGAACGTGATCGAATTACCAACAATCATACGAAGAGTTATTACCCCAATCGTTTTGATTGATCGCATTAACAAATAAAATTCGTTCGTTACAGATCGCCGTCTTCGCCTACGATTATATAACCGTGAAGCCGCACAGTGAGCTGATTAGCACCAGTATACCGAGTGAATCGCTGTTGATTTATCGCCCAGATCGCCGCTTGGAGATATGGCGTTTTCTCACATACATGGCGTTGCATGCAAATTGCTTTCATTTGGCTTTCAATGTCATCGTTCAGCTACTCTACGGGTTGCCGCTGGAGATGGTTCACGGCTCCGCACGTATCGCTGCCATTTATATGGCCGGCGTTCTGGCCGGTTCACTGGGTACGAGTGTCATTGATTCCGAGGTGTATTTGGTGGGAGCGAGCGGTGGCGTTTATGCCCTGCTGGCCGCGCAACTGGCCAATGTCATGATTAATTTCGGACAATTGCGCTACGGCGCCTCCCAACTAATGGCCGTATTAATATTTGGTAAGAACGAACGAGCACTTGTCGGACAATTTGTACAGGCAATTAACCATCATCTATCTGACACTTTCGTTTCAGTTTTCTGCGATACGGGCTATGCATTCTATAGCAAATATTTGGCAGCAGACGGCAGCATGGATCATATCATACCTACGGTGTCGTACATAGCCCATTTGACGGGATCTCTGGCCGGTTTCACCATTGGACTCTTGGCATTAAGGAATTTCGAACACAAATGTGACACGAATTTAATTCGTTGGCTGGCGTTGGGCGTCTATGGCGCCTTCACACTATTTGCGATAGCATTTAATCTGGTGAATACGATAGCCGCTCAAAAACTCGAGGAAGAGGGCGAAGTCATCCGACAACATTTGCTGCATGATTTGGGAATCTCGTAAACCAAATCGGACAACTTGAATAGAAACAGACAGTATTTGAACCGTTTACTTTTCGGTTTGCAACCGAATACTCGCACTAGCTGTAGTTCCGATAGCCGTTTAAATTTAAGCTGTAAAGCCGTTCTTAGCCTCCCCAAAACATGATGACTGGCAAAGGTTGTTGTGATGAAGCCAAAGACTGAAAACAATAACACATAAAGACATATAATAAATGTGTCCATAATATAATTTATGGTCGTAAGTTATCTATTAAAAATAATTTAAAAGTTATGAACAAAAAAATAGAGAAATATGTGTATGCATTTCTGCACACTGACTTCATAATTAAGTGACTTAAGTTTTTGGAGCGAATTCTGTCCTCAGGCCGAAATTGAAGAAGAATCCTGGACAACAAGTTAAAAGAATCTGGTTACACGACCAGATTGCATTCTGCCAACACAAAACTAAAGTTTATATTTTGATAAAAACAAAATAAATAGATGAAGATCCGTCATATCGTGGTAATCGGCCATACACATGTAATGAATTCAGAGGCGGGAATTACTCAAATTTGTTTTGGAGAAGAAAAGAGTTCAAGCTACAAAAGGGTAAATACACTGTTTAAAATGACCCCAATTATTGTTAAATATTGTTAATACTAGGTGACTGATGAATGTTGCTACTTTTTATACCCTACACCACTTCGTGGGCTAGGGTATTATAAGTTAGTTTCGCGCCAAATGTTTGTAACACCAAGAAATAATCGAGCTAGACCCACCTTTAAGTATACCGATCGGCTTAGAATCACCAGCTGTGTCGATTTAACGATGTTTGTCTGTCCGTCCGTCCGTCCGTCCGTCCGTCTGCTGACCATCTAAGCTTGTTCGCACTCTACAGGTCGCAATTGTTGTCCGATTGTCATGAAACTTGGCAGAAGTTATTTTTTCTGGCCAAGGACCATCGGTATTGAATTCGGAGGAAATCGGTTCAGATTTAGATATAGCCCCCATACAAATATCTCTCCCGATTTCATTATTTCCGCTTTAGAAACCACATATTGTACCCGATTTTCTTTAAAATTGGTACAACATCTTATAATCCAACTAGAAACACCTATGCAAAAATTGGGTAAGATCGGTTCAGATTTAGATATAGCCGCCATACAAATGTCGCTCCCGATTTGACATTTTCCACTCTAGAAACCACATCTTGTACCCGATTTTCTTTAAATCTGGCACAACATCTTATAATTCAACTAGAAACACCTATGCAAAAATTGGGTAAGAGCGGTTCAGATTTAGATATAGCCCCCATACAAATGTCGCTCCCTATTTGACATTTCCACTCTAGAAACCACATCTTGTACCCGATTTTCTTTAAAATTGGCACTACATCTTATAATCCAACTAGAAACACCTATGCAAAAATTGGATAAGATCGGTTCAGATTTAGATATAGTCCCCATACAAATGTTGCTCCCGATTTGACATTTTCCACTCTAGAAACCACATCTTGTATCCGATTTTCTTTAAATTTGGCACAACATCTTATAATCCAACTAGAAACACCTATGCAGAAATTGGGTAAGATCGGTTCAGATTTAGATATAGCCCCCATACAAATGTCGCTCCCTATTTGACATTTTCCACTCTAGAAACCACATCTTGTACCCGATTTTCTTTAAAATTGGCACTACATCTTATAATCCAACTAGAAACACCTATGCAAAAATTGGATAAGATCGGTTCAGATTTATATATAGCCCCCATACAAATGTCGCTCCCTATTTGACATTTTCCACTCTAGAAACCACATATAGTACCCGATTTTCATTAGAATTGGCACAACACCTTAGAATCCAGCTAACAACACCAATGGTGAAAGTGGGTTAGATCGGTTCAGATTTAGATATAGCCCCCATACAAATGTCGCTCCCGATTTGACATTATCCACTCTAGAAACCACATCTTGTACCCGATTTTCTTTAAAATTGGCACAACATTTTATAATCGAACTAGAAAGACCTATGCTGAAAGTGGGTATGATCGGTTCAGATTTAGATATAGCCCCCATGCAAATGTAGCT
This sequence comes from Polietes domitor, assembly GCA_947397865.1. Classification (NCBI taxonomy): domain Eukaryota; kingdom Metazoa; phylum Arthropoda; class Insecta; order Diptera; family Muscidae; genus Polietes; species Polietes domitor. Next base: position 102,392,936 of record OX377621.1, on the reverse strand, counting down.
CCCGATTTGACTTTTTCCGCTCTAAAATCCACATATTGTACCCGATTTTCTTTAAAATTTGCACAACATCTTACAATTCAACTAAAAAACCTATGGTGAAAGTGGGTATGATCGGTTCAGATTTAGATATAGCCCTCAGACAAATGTTGCTCCCGAATGTTTAACCGATTTTGGCCCAACTTTACATATTATATTTCACCAATAAACATACATGGTGAAAGCGGGTCACATCGTTCCGATTTAACATTTTTTGTCAAACACATACATTTACTGGATGCAAAAATCCGTCCCGGTTTCACTTTTTTAGCGAATTGAATTGTAATGAGAATTGTTTGGGAGATGCCCATATGTCCATACTTTGGTATAACCCAAATGGGGCCCATTCTGATCTATTACAGCTCTAGAAACTACATCTTACATCGGCTCTTCATCAAATTTTGCAGATCATGATATTTTTCAACTAGGAATACCTACAGTAAATGAGAAATATATAGGCCCATGTTTTGACCAGGCGCATGTTGATATAGGCCCCCTTTTATAATGTCGGTCCGATTCATTCTATTACTACTGTATAATTTGTATTTGTCTGTCGGATAATTGGATAAATTACCATATTGTTAGCCATATTCGTTAACTATGACTAAAGATGAATTTATAGTAACTGTATAATTTATATGAACTACATAAAATTGCTCCCATGAAATACCTGGGTTTAGTAATCAAAGCGAGGTACATATGCAGGGAGTGGTGTAGGGTATTATATAGTCGGCTCCGCCCGACTTTAGCCTTTACTTACTTGTTTAATTCGTAGAAATTTTTTTATTTTTGTTCATTTGAAAAGAAATACATATTTATTACATATTTTTAATATTGTGGCAATAATCCTACAACAAAAAATCAGGTGCGGACCTTGGGCCAACGAAATGTGGAGTTTCTTGAAATTAGCTTATTAGAGAAAATTCGCTGCAATGATGTCATAACAGGGCACCACCTTGACAAGTATCACCATCTTGTTGAAACCACACAGTGTTGAAAAGGGTTATCTCTCTATGCAGTTCTGTAAAGAGAAACTGTTGCAAGAACAGCATTCGTCAGTCACCCTGTAAATAAAATTGTATCAATTACTAGTTATAAAACCGACCTTTCTGTTACATCTCTCCTTCTTATTAAATATTTAAACTCAAGGTAAAAGCTTTTAATTTTTCCGTAGTATTTCGTTTTCAATGTAAAGACATCTAAAGGTAAACGTAAAGTCATATATATCCTTAATCGTCATAAAATTCTAACACGATCTAGCCATGTCCATGTGAATATAAGCCAAAAAAAAACTTAAATACCACAAATATTGGTAGATAGTGGGCGCTACAGTTGTTTGTAATTCAATTCTATTTTAATTACAAAAACACAAATTTTGAAATCCATTATCTTACGCAAAATAACCTAACTTCATGATTTAACCAATTTTGTCGTAAAAGTAAAAAGTACAAATTTGGAAAAATCTTTTTATATTGCGTGTCTATGCAGTCAGAGGAATGAATGTACACACAAAATTCCATGATTCTAGCTGCGGCCATTTGGTTTGGTACCATTTTTATCCCCTTCTTCCAATTTTACCCCTTTATGAGTACGACTAAATTTCTTTATTTTACGTTTCTACGCAATTGAATGAATGTACATACCGAATTTCATCATTCTAGCTATAGCCGTTTAGTTGGTACTATTTGTATCCCATTTTTCCATTTTAACCCCAAAAAGTTCGAATTTTAAAAAAACCGTTTATTTTACGTGTATACGCAATCAGATGAATGTATACACCGAATTTCATTATTCTAGATGCTGCCGTTTGGTTGGTACCATTTTTATCCCTCTATTCCCATTTCACCCCTTAAAAGTACGAATTTGGAAAAAACACTATTATATTATATATCTACTCAATTAGAGGAATGTACACACCAAATTTCGTGTTTCTAGCTGTTGCCGTTTGGTATGTACAATTTTTATCCCTTTTTTGAGATAAAATCAATTTTGGTGCACATTTTTTGTTGTAGGGGGAATGTGCATACCCAATATCAAGTAAGATAGATTGAAAAAACACGCTTAAATACTCGAAAATATTAGGTGTTGTTATGGTTATTTTTAGTCCTTGTGAGGGAAAAAATTTTCCATTTGGCCTGATTTCGCCCAGTTCCTACTCAATGGGTACTGTTAGAGGGAAATGGGTCGTAAAAGGATAAAAATGCTAAAAGCCAAATATACGCAGCTAGAATATTGATATTGATATTACTCGCAATATAAAAAGATCTTTCGAAATGCGTACTCTTATGTTAAAAATGGTGAATCAATCCAATCCAATTTTCAGTATCGATATTGGAAAAAATGTATAAAATAAAACTGGTACATTCGAAATTGGCACAATTGCTTTCTTATATTCACATTTGAAATACATTTGCAGTTTTATTTAGCTGTGTTTAGTCGTGCACCCAGAAAAATAGCATTCCTAAATCTGAGTACAATCCATACTACAATTTAGTTCAAAATTGTATTCCAGTTCAGTAAAAATTTCCAAAAAGGTTGGAAAATTAACTAAATTCCATCAGAAGGATTTGCAAACGAATGAGAACCTCAACACACTTTTTGTATATCAGTCAAAACAATCGCACCAAGCAAAAAAGCACACATTCCCATCATACAATCATATCATTGAGTTGAGTATATGTGACATTGCATAGAGAAAGGACCTAAGGGTAAAAAAATCAATTTTCATTTTTCAGAGATATGCGCGTTTTATGAAAGTGAAGTCGACGATTCTAAGCGCAAATAGAAAGGGACCTTACGGTAAAATTTATTTATTTTCATTTATTTATTTATTATTTTCCGTATGAACAATTTAAAAAAAATAGAACTAGTAAATCAAAAATTTTTTTTTTTCAAATCCATGCTTTATGCAAGCAGAATTCTATTGGGCCTAGAAATTCTTTTTTAGTTATCTTTTGTAGAAGGAAAAATTACTGCAAAATTTCAGTTTTTTATCTGCCATAGAACGGCATATATTCGAAAATGGGTTTTAACTTCGTATGGGAGGTGCCACGCCCACATTTCCATTACCGCCCATTTTTGTCACAACTACGCACATTAATGCTAGATGCACTTACACAAAATTACAGTAGGTGTAATTTTGGTCTTAACTTCATATGAGAGGTGCCACGCCCTCTTTTGCATTACCGCCCATTTTAGGCGCAACTACGCACATTGATGCTAGATGCACTTACACAAAATTTGAGCACTATACGTGTCATAGAACTGACACTATTCGATAATATGTTTTAACTTCGTATGGGAGGTGGTACGCCCACTATTCCAATACCGCCCATTTTTGGCAGAACTACGCACATTGATGGTAGATGCACTTACACAAAATTTCAGCACTCTAGGTGTCATAGAACTGACAATATTCAATAATAGGTTTTAACTTCGTATGGGAGGTGCCACGCCCACTTTTCCAATACCGCCCATTTTTGGCACAACTATGCACATTGATGCTAGATGCACTTACACAAAATTACAGCACTCTAGGTGTTATAGAACTGACTATATTCAATAATAGGTTTTAACTTCGTATGGGAGGTGCCACGCCCACTTTTCCAATTTTTGGCACAACTATGCGAATTGATGCTAGATGCACTTACACAAAATTTCAGCACTCTAGGTGTCATAGAACTGACAATATTCAATAATAGGTTTTAACTTCGTATGGGAGGTGCCACGCCCACTTTTCCAATACCGCCCCTTTTTGGCACAACTATGCGAATTGATGCTAGATGCACTTACACAAAATTTCAGCACTCTAGGTGTCATAGAACTGACAATATTCAATAACTTCGTATGGGAGATGCCACGCCCACTTTTCCAATACCGCCCATTTTTGGCACAACTATGCGAATTGATGCACTTACACAAAATTTCAGCACTCTAGGTGTCATAGAACTGACAATATTCAATAATAGGTTTTAACTTCGTATGGGAGGTTCCACGCCCACTTTTCCAATACCGCCCATTTTTGGCACAACTATGCACATTGATGCTAGATGCACTTACACAAAATTACAGCACTCTAGGTGTCATAGAACTGACAATATTCGATAATAGGTTTTAACTTCGTATGGGAGGTGCCACGCCCACTTTTCCAATACCGCCCCTTTTTGGCACAACTATGCACATTGATGGTATATGCACTTACACAAAATTTCTGCACTCTAGGTGTCATAGAACTGACAATATTCAATAATAGGTTTTAACTTCGTATGGGAGATGCCACGCCCACTTTTCCAATACCGCCCATTTTTGGCACAACTATGCGAATTGATGCTAGATGCACTTACACAAAATTTCAGCATTCTAGGTGTCATAGAACTGCCAATATTCAATAATAGGTTTTAACTTCGTATGGGAGGTGCCACGCCCCTTTGTCCAATTGGTCAAATTTTTCCATTTCCTTGTATTGTCATCGAAAATGATTAAGTGTGCAAAATTTGAGCAAAATTGGTTGAGAAAAAAGCTTTCAAAAATTGATTTCAAATTTTGTGGCACACAAACATATATAGAAAGTAACCTTATATAAAGCATGGAAAAATCATTTTAATCGACGGTTCTTGCGAATTGGTTCCTTAGAACTTGACTGTACCGGTCCTTTATTTTTTTTGATTTCTTCTTAACGTCTGCTGCCTCCACTTCTTGAGGATTGTTGACTTCCTCCAAATCCTCCTCTTAGTTTCCATTTCCAGAGACCAAAGGAAGAGGAGCACCCGAATCTTTTTTTGAATCGTCAAAACATAAACTCCGGATCTCTTTATAAAGGGTGATTTTTTAAGAGCTTGATAACTTTTTTTTTAAAAAAAACGCATAAAATTTGCAAAATCTCATCGGTTCTTTATTTGAAACGTTAGATTGGTCCATGACATTTACTTTTTGAAGATAATTTCATTTAAATGTTGACCGCGGCTGCGTCTTAGGTGGTCCATTCGGAAAGTCCAATTTTGGGCAACTTTTTCGAGCATTTCGGCCGGAATAGCCCGAATTTCTTCGGAAATGTTGTCTTCCAAAGCTGGAATAGTTGCTGGCTTATTTCTGTAGACTTTAGACTTGACGTAGCCCCACAAAAAATAGTCTAAAGGCGTCAAATCGCATGATCTTTGTGGCCAACTTACCGGTCCATTTCTTGAGATGAATTGTTCTCCGAAGTTTTCCCTCAAAATGGCCATAGAATCGCGAGCTGTGTGGCATGTAGCGCCATCTTGTTGAAACCACATGTCAACCAAGTTCAGTTCTTCCATTTTTGGCAACAAAAAGTTTGTTAGCATCGAACGATAGCGATCGCCATTCACCGTAACGTTGCGTCCAACAGCATCTTTGAAAAAATACGGTCCAATGATTCCACCAGCGTACAAACCACACCAAACAGTGCATTTTTCGGGATGCATGGGCAGTTCTTGAACGGCTTCTGATTGCTCTTCACTCCAAATGCGGCAATTTTGTTTATTTACGTAGCCATTCAACCAGAAATGAGCCTCATCGCTGAACAAAATTTGTCGATAAAAAATTTCGAACCGAACACTGATTTTGGTAATAAAATTCAATGATTTGCAAGCGTTGCTCGTTAGTAAGTCTATTCATGATGAAATGTCAAAGCATACTGAGCATCTTTCTTTTTGACACCATGTCTGAAATCCCACGTGATCTGTCAAATACTAATGCATGAAAATCCTAACCTCAAAAAAATCACTCTTTACAAGTACCATTGACGCTTCATCGATAACCCTGGTGACGGAATTATAATTGGTTTGTCATCGAAAATGGTATTGTTACTCAGATGTATGTTTTCATTTATGCTGGCTGAATTCGCAAACAGTTTACATTGCACTGGTGACTGAGCAATAAATACAAAGTGATGATACTTCGATATTCCAATTAAAGTTTTATATTTAGTGGAGAAGTATTCGTCCCATTTTCCCCACTCAACAACAGGCTCACTTGAGTTTGGAAGTCGAATAGGTATAGGAACAGTAAATCCATTATGAGATGATTTTCTAACACAATTAACTACATCCATGAAGCAGTCAACATTAGTTTGGGCATATTTTGATTTGAAAACTCCGAATAAACGATCAGGTGAAAACTTTGTATGTCCGGTTAACAAAAACTTCAATTGAACTAATTGTTTTGCGACCTGATTTAAAGTATGCAGTTTCTATTTGCTGTGGACCCGACGGAAAGCTAACATTTTGAGCATAATCCATATTAACATTTGAGCAAATTACTAGATAATCCTCCTCTGGATACATGGCATTTGGACTAGGCTTAACTAATGTTCTCAAGTCGTTATAGTACTCTCGCTGAGTGCTGGCAGATTGCAAATGATCAGAATGCACCTTCAATGCTGCTTCTTTTTCAACTTCAGTAAGGTTTACTGTATTAACAGCATCTTTTGCAAGATTTCGACACAATTCGCACAAATCGTACGCCGGCTTCATAGTGACGATGTAGGGACAATATTTCTTCCACAGTGTTTGGAAAGTGCGAAGTTTTACGATTTTAAAACCCGGTTCGACGCTGTTGGTGTATCTAGTGTAAACAGAAGTCTTACTTTCAGTAGTTGGAAGTTTCAATAAACGATAATCACGATGATTTGGTCGACGTCCAGGTAAATTGATAGCAACAGTTTCAGCAAAACGGCATATAAATCAAACAATTTATTATTTCCAAAGTAGTTAAAGCATCTGTACGATTAATTTTATTCGTCATGCCATGTTCGCGTGGATAAACGTAATGTTCGATTAGATTTTTGTAGCGTTTAATTCCCATTGTGTATAGGAAGTACATATCACGGCATATCGGCAAACTTCGAAAATAATATATCCGATTGCACCGTTTCTTCATAGCTCGCGATCGATCACCAACTTTTGACCTGAGCATTGCGGTGAGCTGCCATATGTCCGATAATAATTAAATCTTGGGATTCCTTATCTAAATTCATGAAACACGTACGAAAATCCACAGCCATCTTCTTAGGGATCACTTCATTGCATTGATTTGAACAACACGGAGGTATTTTTGAACCATACAGTCGAGTCGCGTAAATCAAGATCAGATTTATCAAGGTACATATCATCGGTATCATCTTCAGAGTCACTATCCGATAATTCTGAGAAGTGATCGTCATCAGGGAAGTAAATCTACTTCTTCGAATTCGTCCACCATTTCATCCTAAAACAGTCAGTAAGAATGTTATTAGTTTTAAATTATTTTCGCGAATAACATAACATAAGGTTACGTGAAAAAATTTTCGTACTAACTGAGTGATATTCACGATTTAAAAGAATTATAAATGAGTATTTGTTATAATTCACAATTAATAATTTCAGAAAATAAACCTGGATTCGAAAAAAACGCGAGCAAAATTGATATCAAACTCATGGAAAGAGCGGGCTAGGCATAAAACAGTAAAAACCAATGCAATACAGATCAAAGAAAAAAGTCTTGTTATACACTCCACGAGAGTATTATGTCTTTGTGCATTTGTTTGTAACACCCTAAAGGAAGCGAGATAGACCCATTGTATATATACCGATCGAATTTTTGAATCGATTTAGCAATGTCCATCTATTCTTTTAATCACGATACAGGTCGTAATTGTAGCCGGAACCAAATGAAGCTTTTCACACCAAAGTTTTTCGGGACAAGGACGAAGAAAATCGTTCAGATACGAATTTCACACCCGATTTGACTCTTTCGTTTACGATTTCACCTTTTTCCCCAATTTAATTGTAATGGGGTGGAAAGTGGAGGGTATCTATAGTCTGCATGCTTTCTTCCCTTGTATATTTATTTGGACTAATTTCTAATGTTCGATTTTCTATGTTAATAAATCAAAATAATTCTGGACTCCGTATAGACTTCTTTATAGCTCTAAACAATTAATAGATCTAAATTTTTGAATTCGGGCTGATGGAAATTGAGTTGTCGTTTGAAGTTGTAATAGCCATTTGATATTTGTATGCAGGTATGTAATGTGAACACTTCCGAGACACCAACACTTGTGAAAATTATCCTTGATTTCCAGAAAAGAGGGACAGACAGACCGACAGAAAGGTGTAATTTGTAGTATACTCTATTGTAGTATACTCTATTGTACACAGTAATTGTTATGGGGTGTAATTTTAAACAGTGTGCTCTTTACTTGACACACTTTCATCTCTTTTGCAAATAAATAAATTATTAATACAAACAATACATAAACAACTAGTCCGATATTACAAATATATATGTAAACATACTTCAATTATAAAAACACATAGCCATGTAACCTAATTTTAAAAACAAAACCCATTACATAACCCATACCTAATGAAAATATGAATTTATATTTGATTATCATGCAGAAAACATTTTACCAAAGAAAGTCATTTCACAGAAATCATACTTTAAACCAAACACACACACACAATCATTCATATATTCACGCAGCATGAATATATACATTCATACAGCCATCCACACACAATAACAATTACCAAATAATAAATTTGCTCTTTTTTGATTGGTATAACTAACAATAACAACCGAAGAACAGAAACGTAATTAAAAATAATAAAAATGAAATTGCAACGTTATCAATAAAAATAAAAACAAAGAATTATTTGCTCAATGAATGAATGAATGAATTTTACTACTAAATTTAAGAATTAAACCACAACAACAACAATAATAATAATAATAAAACCCAAAAACAGAAACCGAAACCAAAACAACTGAAATTTAAGAATGATTGTAATTTGTAATTTAATAAGGCATACATTGTGTGAACATCAGTTCGGTGGCACTTGAATGTAAAGTGATTGACCGACATGGTCGACTCATTGAGCACCCACCCACCACAACAGGCGGCGAATATTTCCATAAGTACGACAACATATCAAAACCACAGGATGACAAAGTGTTTTTTCTGCCAAGTAATGAAAAACTAAATTACGAATGAATCAGCCGATGCAGTGTTTAATTAGACAATAGTAGTGTTTTCTTGTTAATAATGTTAAAATGGCAGTGTTTAAAAGAAAATTCACAGTTGGAGCAATAAAGTGTAATATAGAAAAATATTAAAGAATCTCTTTAAAGGTCCTTTGAGAAATATAACAATAAATTATTAATGCCATTATATTGAAATTAATACTAGAACTACTTATTTCTTTATAGAATGAAATCTCATGCGAATATTATTCAGCGTTAATAAAAAATACCACAAACATTGTCAGTCCATTGGTATAGGACCTTCTTAGTTTATAAAAGAGCTTCTTTTAGACGTGATAGAAAATAACCATTACTCGAGCTTTTTCGACACAATAGAATAGTTTATGTCAGATTCGATCTCAGCAGTGAAAATATAATATATATTTCGTTTATGTGCTACTATATCCATCAAATGAAATAAGACCAAAGAAGTAACATGACATGAAAGCCAAAATAGATGAAAAAATCCCCAAAGATCAGAAATCAGTTGAAATCGTTTGAATCGTATTGTTTTGTATCGTATATTTATTATTAAAGAACGATTGTACTCTGCATATGCGGCTCTGAACAAACCCAGGCGACAAAATACACTTGAATGCCGGCAATTGGGGTTCTCTGCCAGGAATTCCGGATCCGATTCCAATCCCGAATTCCAGAGAATTTTCATCGGAAATTCACGGGAACTCAGCTGCTAAAATCTATTTAGACCCTCCATTATTATGTCATTGTGCATTTGTTGGTAACGCCCAAAAGGTAACGAAATAGGCCCATCGTTTATACAGATCGGTTTAGAATCAATTTCAATCAGAGTCGATTTAGCAAAGTCCGTCCGTTCATCTATTCTCATAATCGAAGCACAGGTCACAATTATTGTCCGATGCTAACAAAAATTGGCACAAGTAAGTTTTGCGGGCCAATGTCGAAAGCTATTCAAGCAAATCGGATCAGATGTAGCTTCCATACAAGTGTCGCTTCCAATTTGACTTTTTCAGATCTAGAAACCAGACATTTTAACCGATTTCTTCAAATTTGGCATATCAGCTTATTACCCCACTAGAAACATCTATGGCGAAAGTAAGTCAGATCGGTTCAAACTTACAATTCGCACTCGATGTGACTTTTTCCGCTCTACACCTTTTTCAATTGTAATTCAAAAAACATCACTTGAAATTCAAAAGACATCACTTCAAATTTAAAAGACATCACTTGAAATTCAAAAGACATCAGTTGAATTTCAAAAATTCCATTTGCAATTCAAAAAATGTCAATTAAAATTCAAAACTCGTCACTTGTAATTCAAAAGACAACATCTGAAATTCAAAAGTCGTCATTTGTAATTCAAAAGACATCATTTGAAATTCAAAAGACATCATTTGGAATTCAAAAGACATCATTTGAAATTCAAAACTCTTCATTTGTAATTCAAAACTCGTCATAAGTAATTCAAAAGACACCATTTGAAATTCAAAAGTTTTCATTTGAAATTAAAAATTATTCCACTTGTAATTAAAAATTATTCCATTTGCAATTCAAAAAGGGTAAACAAAATTATTTAAGCAAAATATACATTAGGTTGGAGCATTTATTTATTTCTGTAAACTTTAATATTCTGCTGTTAAGAAAACAGATTTACGTATCTCTCACGCAAATCTCTGATACGGACGATCGGAATACTCTGAAATTTGGTCATTGGTAATGTTTTCATAGACATAAGAGCGATATTGCAAGACCTCTCACACAAATTGGAAAATTTGGTTAAAATAAAACTGATCAGTAACAATTTAATATTGGAAATGGTTTTACAATCACTTTATACCTGTAAAATAGTTATGATTTGTTGTACCTCCCACACAAATAATCCAACCCTAAGTAAAATGCAAGTCATTATAAATTATATGCAGATGCTCTCTGATCTGGTGAAGGTTATAAACTATATATGAAATTACCGACATTTTACATCATTATAATTATTAGTTGCTTATCATTTTATTAAATCTGTTCCCAAAACTGCAGAATATCCAAATTTGCAGAAAAAATAAATGCTACCCCACCTAATGTATATTATTCTTAAATACGTTTGTTTACATTTTCGAATTTCAAATGGAATCTTTTGAATTTCAAATGGAATAATTTTTGATTTTCAAATGAAAACTTTTGAATTTCAAATGGTGTATTTTGAATTACAAATGACGAGTTTTGAATTTCAAATGACGAGTTTTGAATTTCAAATGGTTTCTTTTGAATTACAAATGACGAGTTTTGAATTACAAATGACGACTTTTGAATTTCATCATTCGAAAGGTAATTATTGCAGTTATTTATTTTGATAAAATACTACGCCCCAGTTGAAACTATAAAAAAACTTTAAAAATTACTATAAAGGTCCAATAATTCGACCAATAAGTTACTCTAAGACAAGAATCAAAATTTTTATTTAAAGTGATTTTAAGGGTCTATTAATTCAGAAAAAAATTGCAAAAAAAATCACGGGTAAAACATAATTTTTAGAGTTTAGCTCACATATGGCTTGACCCAGTGACGAAATATTTTTCAGATCATCATTACACAATCCAAACTTTATTTTCGTGAGGTGTCTAGAAATTGATTTTCCATTTGTAATATAGTTTAATATATAGTACACATACAAAAATCGTTCCCGATATCACTTTTCCCCGAATTGTAATGGGATAGAATGTGGAGGATATCATATAGTCGGCGCCGCCAGACTTTAGCTTTTTCTCACTTGTTTAAATATAAATTACCTATAGATGTCAAACTCCACACAAACTGACAATTATAATTTGATTAGATCACTAATTCGAATTTTCGATATCTCGTCATGTTTATTAGAGTTGGGGAGTCGCATTAGAACTGGTCGACTGCCTTTTCTTCCTCTTCGTTGACACGGATATGGCCGTGAGTTGAACTGTAGCGTCATTCGTTGCTCATGGTTTCCAATTGAGCAATGACCTATCAGCACTATGATAACTCTTGATATAGAATTGATTTGGTATAGTAGGTCTTTGGAACGTTTTTATACCCTCCACCTAAGGATGGGGGTATATTCACTTTGTCATTCCGTTTGTAACACCTTAAAATATTCATCGGAGACTCCATAAAGTATATAAACTCTGGTTCGTGGTAAAATTATGAGACGATCTAACCATGTCCGTCTGTCTGCTGAAAGCACGATATCGGCAGATCGGTTGGGATTGAAAGTGGGCGAAATGAAAAATTTGTCCCTAACAAGGACTGAAAGTACTCCCTAATATTTAGAATATTTAAGAAATTTTTCTAAATTCGTATTTTAGGGTCAAAATGGAAAAAGGAGTGAAAATGGACCAATGAAACGCTGTAGCTAAAATCATGAAATTAGGTGTGTACTCTCCACTCTTCCACTCTGAAATATATTGGTACAGACATTTAGGCTGTAGATCGAATCAAGAAATTGCAAATGGGGAAAATGTTGGGGCTTGAGGGAAATTGTTTCCATCTAATAATATTTAGGACATATTTTCAAGATTTCTGACTAATAATTATATTAATATTTATATATAGTAGAGGACTATTAATATTATAATCACAATTTTCCTAATATAGCAGTGCACTTCTCTGCAATGTCGACAGCCTCTAATTTACCAATAATACTGTGGAATGCACTCCGTGGTGGAGGGTGTATATAATTCGGCCACACCGAACTAACGCCTTTTTACTTTTTATTGAGGTTAGGTTTGTCTGTCTATTTGACAAGTTTCTAAGTTTCTTCACTTTAAAGTAAATGTAATTCTCGCAGTCAGGCAAAATAGGATCTAAATAGATTCTCAATGCACTGATCTCTAGAGTAGATCCGCATATTATCTTAGACAATCTTAAAGACAAAAGGGCAGCTTTCGGCCAAATATGCCTATCGAAATACATAATTTCGAATTACTGAAAAGATTTTTAGATCTCTGTCTCATATTCTACAAATTGTTGTACCATGTCCACTAGGGCGTACCTCAAAAAAAAAGTTCGCCGTACACCTTCGAATATGAAGTATTATTGAAAGGTAGTTTCAAAAAAATTTTTTTTATTTTTTTATGCCGAACGTAGGGGTCGCGCTTTTACATTTTTCTATATAACTTCTGCATTTATAAACGGATTTTAAAGTGTGATACATCGATGTTTTTGTCCGATTTTTTTGTCTTTGAAGTCATTGAGCTCAAACATGATTCATGATTTTATGCGAGCTTTAATTTTCGATTATTAGAGTGGTACATTAGGGTAGTAGCAACTGAGAAATGATGGGTAAGTACCAGAAGGGGGTGCTTGAGCTCAATGACTTCAAAGACAAAAAAATCGGCCTCGTCGAGACAAAAACATCGATGTATCACACTTTAAAATCCGTTTATAAATACAAGTTATATAGAAAAATGTAAAAGCGCGACCCCTACGTTCGGCATAAAAAAATAAAAAAATTTTTTTTGAAATTACCTTTCAATAATACTTCATATTCGAAGGTGTACGGCGAACTTTTTTTTTTTTTACTTGTAACCTGGTACGCTCTAATGTCCACTCCTTCCCTCTAGGGAATTTAACATAGAATGGTTCTAAAAACGTAATTGCTGTGGTCGGATGGTCACCTTTGACATGATTTCGATAGGTGACGACCATCTTCTCCTGGTCAGAAAATAATTTATAAAAAACATAGGCAAAAGGAAAATATCATCGACAAAAAAGGAGCATTGAAAAGAATTTATTATAAAGTATATATTAAATACTATCAATAAAAATGTAAGTTAAATTAATGATGATCCAAACTCCTATTACACGATATACATGATGTATTGTTATTTTTAAACGAAATATTTTGTTTTCTAGGTATTGTTCTCATTTCCAAAGATATTGTATATAAAAACACACATCCTAAAACATTTCAAGGGGAATTTTAGAAAATTTAACGTACTTACTCAAAAGTAGTTTTATTATTTCATTTAAACTACAAACTGAGTCAAATTTTTAGACAAAATTCAAGTATGAAATAAAAAAAATGACGTATGCATCAATTGCAAACATAGACCACTGTTTCATTTTCTAGAACGAAATTACTGCAATATTAAAAAAGCTCCTTATTCACGACTATTTTGGAGATAAAGATGATCATAATATTGACGAATCAACAAATCATTCACAAATTGTTTTTGTTTTGGTCGAATTCTTTGAAATAAAACAACTTTTTATATATTGGGGATAATTGAGGATTTTTCATAACTATTTTGAAGGAAAAAAATGTATCTGGCAAGCCTGGGCTAACTTTATTTCTTTTGAGTGTTACAAAGATATACAAAGTAGGTACACAAATTAGTCGGATAGTGGATCTAGAACCACGTTATGCAGTCATTCATTGGGATGACTTTTGACAACTGTCATATGGACTTATGCAAAAGTTAAGTGTTTTCGTCAATCCAACACCAAAACCCTTTGTCAGCCAAATGAATTTATATGAAATGCACAAGTCACGAATACTTACGAACTTTCAGGTGGTAGAGATGGTTACTACAAAAAAAATGCTGAATAACTGCAGTCAGCAAAAAATGTCGCAAATTTTTATAACGTCCGCGGTGTTAGGTTGGACACCGAACTGAATGGGGAATGAATGACAAAAAAACAATAACAATTATCAATGAAATTTTTCTCAGAAGCACACAGTGCAATTAGATCTACGTAGAATACAAACAATTATGTAGTATTAAATATAGAAAACCCATATAAAACCAAATCAAATATACATTAAAATTCGCTTGAAAAATATTTGATGCTTGGTGAGTGATTGTTTTCAATTCGGAAGGTAAGGTAATAAAACAGGTGAGTATGTTCTATGGGTTATCAAATGTAAATGTGGTGCAACAAATTGAAAGAATGGAAATCGGAAGTGTTCGAGCTGATGGGTATTCCCAATCGATTCCATCATTAATGAACTGAACCACGGACAACATTATTTTATGAGGTAGGTATGATAGAGACTACACAGTGCCTTTTCTTGGGGAGCCCCACCTGGGCTACTTCTAGAGGAAAAAATTTAAACTCGAAGGGGGAATTTCATAAAAAATTAAATATATTATTATTATATCCTCCATATTCAGGATGGGGTATAATAACTTCGTCATTGCGTTTGTAACACCTTGAAATATCGACATGAGACTAGGGTTTGCATTTTCCCGTACTTTTTATTTCCCGGGAAACGGGAATTAGTTTTTCAATTTCCCGGGATCCTGGGACAGCACGGGAAAACGTCAACATACTGTTTACCATGAGTTAAGCTTATTTTTCCAATGAAACATTCACATTTTATTAAAGTAAAATAAATATATATTTCACAACGAACCTGTTACAGAATTCATATTATCTTTTCAAGTTTCAAAATTAATTAAAGATCAGATATTTCTTATTTTATTGGAAAATGAGGACGCGACGGAGAACGATCGTTCACATTAATAGTAAGTAAAGCATTAAATGAAATGTTGAGCTTTGTCCTGTCGCTTCGAAAAATTTAAATTCTTTATTTTTGGCGTTCGGTTACACGCCCAAAATCTATTTTTCACGGATTTTATTTTTTTTTCATATGGAGCTTGTCAGGAAAAATCCCAAAAAGTGGATTTTGAGTCCACATCCGTACGCAGCTTAAAAATATTTTGTCATCCAACTACAATATTTGACATACCTGATTAAAAGCTATGTGATGTACATTTTTATACAACATTTTTAATTTTATTGTGGAAATGATGGAAAAAATATGTAAAATTTTCTACTGAATTCCCGCGGTATTCCCGTACGAATTTCCCGGGATACGGGAAATGAAAAATGTACGAATTCCCGGGAATTTTCCCGCGGGAAATCCCGGGATGCAAACCTACATGAGACCCTATAAAGTATATCGAGGGCGTAGAGTAGAGTATTCATATGTGGCTATGAACAAAAACACAACTTTTCAGGAGAGCAAAAAAACTGATTTTCTCCTTAATTTTGAGATTAATTACACAGTACAACATGGAAAACATGCGGGGTTCTGACAATGGATTCTGAAAGAGGAGACCAAAATAAATATACGTGTTTTTATATATATATTTTTTATATAGTTTCCCAACTCTGGCCTCTTCTTGCAGCATATCGGTGTATAAAACTATGTTTTCTTTACATCTGAAGCATTGGGTATGTTCAGATAATGATATGGTGAATATTTTTGTAGAACATATTAACCCTTTAACTACCCCTCATAACGGCATTTTTGAGAAGGGTTGCAGATGGAGGGTAGGTGTGTTCTGAAAAAATATTGGGGCTGAAAAAATATAGGGGGTGGGTCTTACATTTGACTTCACTAGCGGTCTTCTGGGGCCAGTAAAAGTGGTGGGGACCAATTTGATAAAATTTTTTTTTTGTATGGGAGCAAGGGGGCTCGAGTGGTGATAGTGGGTATGCGTGTTCGAAATAAATGTTGGGGAGAGAAAATTAATGGGGGTCGGTCTTAAATTTAACCCCTCTGGGGACGACTCCGAGGCAGTTTTGGGACTTTTCCTGTATTTTTACCACTTACTTTTGACCCCGATGAGAGCCCACTTACACTCACCCCACCACCCCCATTTTTTGGCTCATGAATTTTATTTCCGAACCTCACAAAATAGGCGGTTCTAGCATATCAAAATCCAAAAGTCGTGCACTATCCCACCACTACTGAACAATAACTAAATTAACCCTTAATGGACAATCTTGAATTTGATTGATTTTTGGCGTTTGTGTTAAGTTTTGGGTATTGGTGTGTTCTGACATATGTATATAGTAGAATTTTATGGCCTACGTTTTTGTAGAACATTTCATCCCCGCCCTTCCCCCTTTCGGGGTGTTTTTTACAATTTGTTAAAATAAAGCCAAAAAATTTCGTTATGAGGGGTAGTTAGAGGGTTAACATGTATTCTCCATATCATTATCTACAAAGTTGCTGAGCATACCCTATGCCCTATCAGATGTAAAGAAAACATAGTTTTATACACCGATATGCTGTATGAAGAGGCCAGAGTTGGGAAACTTTAATCGTCTATAAAATGAAATTACGATGTGATCTGTCAAAACGCCGACATACGTATATTTTTTGGTCTCCTCTTTCAGAATTTATTGTCAGAACCCGTAATTTTGGAAAAAGTTTGAAATTGTTGTACAGTGTTATGAATCACTCTTCCACAGTTCAATCTAAAGAGGATTACTAATTGCTACGATTAAAAACTTTTCGAAATTTTCTATTATTCCCGGATTTATGGTTTATAGCCAATTTTGCACGTTTAAAATTGAGCACTATGAATATTGAAACAAGCACATAGCCATTAATGGTCAATTATATAAGTAAGACTTATTGTAAACTCGATATAGTTTTTTTATGAAATGTTGTGTAGAAAACGCATTTCTGGGATGTACACAGCGAATTTAAAGATTCCAGTTTCAGCCGTCAGCTTTGTACCATTTTTATCCCATTTGTACCATTTTTATTCCAAATTTTTTACAAAAAGTGGATATTGCGGTAGGGCATGGTAAACAAAAAATACAAATTGGATATTTTTGGAAAATTTTAATTTTCGCTGCAAATATGGCTAAAACGATTTTCACACATGACATTTTTGTTTTATGATTTTCTCGCGATCTAGCCAACGGATCCGACTGAATTTTTGTTTGTGTATTAAGAACTAATGTCGCTTGTAACATATATGTAGCCAGTCGCGAAAATCGCTGCAATTGTTGAAAATCCAAAATTCGCGGTTGCAGCAATTGCTTTTATTTGAACTTTCTCTATCCAGCATTCTGAAACCTTTCTGACACAAATACTCCGAATGAAGTGAGCAATCATATGTCATAAAAATTATTTTGGTGTTCTCAATATGATAAAAAGTTACGCGGTTTTTTCTGAAAATACTTTTCACAATTTTTGACTTTACAGCCACTATTTATCCTACTTTAGCCTGTTAACTTGGGAACCACGAAGTGATGGAATATGATAGTACGATATACCCTAAATCTAGAAAAATGTTTTAAACAAAATCGTTGTAGTGAATTATAACCTTCGGTGTTATGCTGCTCCATTTTTGAACTATTTTATTTATATTATTTGCAGGTTCATAGCCACATTTGCAGTCACTCATAAAACCGCTTAATATTTTAGAGCGTATTTTTTTAATTGCGTAGACACGTAAAATAAAGAATTTTTAGAAAGTCGTACTCGTAAGGGTGTAATATAGGAAAAAGGGGATATAAATGGTACCAACCGCACAGCCAATCATGGAATTCGGTGTATACATTCCTCTAACTGCATAGACACGCAAAAAAAAAGACTTTTCCAAATTTGTACTTTTACAGCAAAAATTGGTTGAAACGATTTGGGTTTTATTAAATTCATTTCAGCCTTACACAACATAAAATACCTTAAATCTAACAGTGATAATTTACATCCTAGCATACTATAGTATAGTAAGGACAATGTCATTTATACTAAAGTTATGTCGCAGCTTGCTGCTAACATGCCATTCTTTCATTTTTATACCCTCCACCTCCAGGATGGGGGTATACTAACTTTGTCATTCCGTTGTAACACCTTGAAATATCGACCTGAGACCCTATAAAGTATATATATTCTTGATCGTCATAAAATTCTAAGACGATCTAGCCATGTCCGTCCGTCCGTCCGTCTGTCCGTCTGTTGAAAGCACGCTAGCATCTAAACGAAAGGAGCTAGGACGTCCATTGGTTGGGATTGAAACTGGGCGAAATCTGCCCAAAGGGAAAAATTTTTCCCTCACAAGGACTAAAAATACCCATAAAAATCCCTAATATATTAGAGTAATTATTAATGTTTTTTCAATATGTCTCCTTGTACTCACTTGATATTGGGTATGCGCATTCCCCTTATAACAAAAACGTGCACCATAAAATGATTTTATTCGTAGGGGGTGAAATGGGGCAAAAAAGGGATAAAAATGGTACATATTAAACGACAACAGCTAGAAACACGAAATTCGGTGTGTACATTCCTCTAATAGAGTAGATACTTAATATAAAAGTATTTTTTCCAAATTAGTACTTTTAAGGGGTAAAATGCGAATAGAGGGATAAAAATGGTACCAACCAAACTGCTGCCCCTAGAATAATCAAATTCGGTGTATACATTCCTGTGATTGCATATACACGTAAAATACACGGGTTTTTCAAAATTCGTACTATTTGGGGTTAGAATGAAAAAAGGGGATAAAAATAGTACCAATCAAATGACCGCAGCTAGAGTCATGAAATTTGGAGTATACATTCCTCTGACTGTGTAGACACGGAAAATAAACGGATTTTTCGAAATTCGTACTTTTTGGGATCAAAATGGAAAAAAGGGATAAAAATAGTACCAATCAAATGACCGCAGCTAGAGTCATGAAATTTGGAGTATTCATTCCTCTGACTGTGTAGACACGGAAAATAAACTGATTTTTCAAAATTCGTACTTTTTGGGATCAAAATGAAAAAAGGGGATAAAAATAGTACCAACCAAATGACCGCAGCTAGAGTCATGAAATTCAGAGTATACAATCTTTTGGCTACGTAGACATGGAAAATAAAAGGTTTTTTCCAAATTTGTACTTTCAAGGGATACAATGGGTACAGAGTGATAAAAATGGCACCAAACAAACGGCTACACCTAGAATAATGAAATTCGGTGTATACATTCCTCTGATTGCGTAGACACGTAAAATAAACGGATTTTTCGATATTCGTACTTCTTGGGGTTAAAATGAAAAAAGGGGGTACAAATAGTACCAACCAATTGACCGCAGCTAGATTCATGAAATTCTGAGTATACTATAAATTTATGTGTTTTGAGTGTGTGTGTTTATTTTTTTGCATAAACTCGAAAATGCCCAATAAATGTTCTGTCCACAAATTTATTCACCGATTAATGCAAACTAACTAAACGACTACAGCTAGAATGATGAAATTCTAATTGGGTAGAAACGTCAAATAAAGAGATTTTAGATAGTCGTACTCTTGACGGGGTAAAAATGGTACCAACCAAATGGAATTCGGTGTATACATTCCTCTGACTGCATAGACACGCAAAATAAAAAGTTTTTTCCAAATTCGTACTTTTACTGTTACTGCAAAAATTTGTTGAATCATGAAGTTAGGTTATTTTGCACTATGTACGTCTGATAATGGATTTTCAAAATTTGTACTTTTGGAACTAGAATTTAATGGAAATACAACCAACTGTAGCACCCACTATCTACCAATATTTATGGTATTTAAGCTTTTTGAAAATATAAATAAAAGAATATTTATTTTTTGAGTTGACGATTTGGTAGCCTTGTCTTATAAGCGTGGTTTGAAATAATTAAAATATTATTTTTATTTATACAATTATTATTTAATATTTGTATTTGTTTTGATTTGGCTATAAAAAAATTATATTTTACTGTAATATTACTACACCTCTATGAAAATCGACATCCTCTGTGGAATGCAATCAATTGTGGAGGGTATATGAAGTTCGGCCCGGCCGAACTTAACGCCGTTTTTACTTGTTTTACATTAACATGAAAATAGAAAAATAGAATTATATAAAAACGGAAGATCTTTTACATTTTGTTTCTTATACTAACACTTACACTAAATGCTTACAAACTACTTAAAAACTATTATATACAAATTATTGATTGGTATTGTATACCGTGTCGTCAATGTCCAAGGTCTTAAACCGTCTGTGGTAGAACAAGAGTTTGTCCGCCCGGTAAAGAAGTCCCTCGGAATCGAGAGTCAGTAGCCCAGCAGGTGGAAGGAACTCATTACTGAGTTGCATTTCCACACTGTCGGTCATCTCAAGACAACCCCTAATCAGTCTGTTGTCCAGAAACTCAGCCCTTCCAAAGAAGTTCAAAGCATTCCGGACAAGAAAGACATCGATTCTATCAAAATCGATAGAACCGTAAATCTTCCGGCAGGATGGTCTCCTAGGGATACCATCGGAGCCCATGACTCGCTTAAGTCCCAGACAGGAAACCAAAATCGTCCTTTCCCATCTCCTGAGTCTTTAGATTTGGCTGGAAGAGATCCAATACCAGAGTGGAAAGGCATAGGAGAGTAGCGGCCTAATTATCTATCGATATAATAATAAGTTTTCATTAAAAGTCACCCCTAGATATTAAATTTTCACCGAGTTGCGCACCCGTTCCCCTCCAATCCGTATTTCAGGTTCATATGACCTGCAATTTTTGAAAGTATAAATATAAGAATATTTATTTTTTGAATTGACTTGAAGTATTATTTCGATGTGTAAACGTATTGGTAGCCTTGTCTTATAAGCGTGGTTTGAAGTAATACAAATATATATATTTATTTATAAAATTATAAATAAAATTATAATAGAATGCAAATTTATTTACAAATGGCATGGTGACATTTATTACTTGGCTGCAGACTACCACGATCATGATTTCGACCATGTCAAAAGTCTTTTCAAGTGGCTTCGCAGCGACTTTTCAACATCAAACCCGGCCTCTATAAGGAGTTGATTCTCACAAACGAACGAGAATCACAACTCACTTGCCGAATTTGCGTTTAAAAAATCGCACCAAGTAATAAAGCACACATGCCATCTTACAAGCATCTCATTGAGTTGCATATGTAAGTATGTGTATATGCAGGTATAGTTACCCAGCAATACTTCTGCCGTGTCAACGCTCATTTGTTTTAGTTTTTTCGTTTGCATTTTTTTGGTCTGTAATCAATATTTGATTTGAACTGGGATATTGTCCTGGCTCAAGACCATTTTGCTTCTATATTTAATAGAATGCAAATTTATTTACAAATGGCATGGTGACATTTATTACTTGGCTGCAGACTACCACGATCATGATTTCGACCATGTCAAAAGTCTTTTCAAGTGGCTTCGCAGCGACTTTTCAACATCAAACCCGGCCTCTATAAGGAGTTGATTCTCACAAACGAACGAGAATCACAACTCACTTGCCGAATTTGCGTTTAAAAAATCGCACCAAGTAATAAAGCACACATGCCATCTTACAAGCATCTCATTGAGTTGCATATGTAAGTATGTGTATATGCAGGTATAGTTACCCAGCAATACTTCTGCCGTGCCAACGCTCATTTGTTTTAGTTTTTTCGTTTGCATTTTTTTTGGTCTGTAATCAATATTTGATTTGAACTGGGATATTGTCCTGGCTCAAGACCATTTTGCTTCTATATTTAATAGAATGCAAATTTATTTACAAATGGCATGGTGACATTTATTACTTGGCTGCAGACTACCACGATCATGATTTCGACCATGTCAAAAGTCTTTTCAAGTGGCTTCGCAGCGACTTTTCAACATCAAACCCGGCCTCTATAAGGAGTTGATTCTCACAAACGAACGAGAATCACAACTCACTTGCCGAATTTGCGTTTAAAAAATCGCACCAAGTAATAAAGCACACATGCCATCTTACAAGCATCTCATTGAGTTGCATATGTAAGTATGTGTATATGCAGGTATAGTTACCCAGCAATACTTCTGCCGTGCCAACGCTCATTTGTTTTAGTTTTTTCGTTTGCATTTTTTTGGTCTGTAATCAATATTTGATTTGAACTGGGATATTGTCCTGGCTCAATATCCCAGCAATATCCCAGTTCAAATCAAATATTGATTACAGACCAAAAAAATGCAAAAAACTAAAACAAATGAGCGTTGGCACGGCAGAAGTATTGCTGGGTAACTATACCTGCATATACACATACTTACATATGCAACTCAATGAGATGCTTGTAAGATGGCATGTGTGCTTTATTACTTGGTGCGATTTTTTAAACGCAAATTCGGCAAGTGAGTTGTGATTCTCGTTCGTTTGTGAGAATCAACTCCTTATAGAGGCCGGGTTTGATGTTGAAAAGTCGCTGCGAAGCCACTTGAAAAGACTTTTGACATGGTCGAAATCATGATCGTGGTAGTCTGCAGCCAAGTAATAAATGTCACCATGCCATTTGTAAATAAATTTGCATTCTATTAAATATAGAAGCAAAATGGTCTTGAGCCAGGACAATATCCCAGTTCAAATCAAATATTGATTACAGACCAAAAAAAATGCAAACGAAAAAACTAAAATAAAATTATAATATTAAATATACATTTTCCTGTAATGTTACTACACTTATATGAAAATCGTAAGCCTTTTACCTTACTTTTTTTTTTAATTTTTTTATTGCCAAAAATAAATATTTTTGGTATTAAACTATTTTTTATAATTTTTTAAATTTTGTACTTCTCTCAGTAGCTTTGTGATCAAAAATAGAAAAAAAAACAAAAACCACGACTTTGACCTGCTCTGCAGAGAATACCACATATCAAGCAAGGGACAGGTGTCAAAATACGTTTTTCATTTATTAGTAATTTCTTTGGAATGAAACTAATAAAAGATCGCATCGTAATTTGAATATCTCATCTAGCTGAGCGGTATGTCTGCTGTATCGAAATTACATGCCATCCATCGTGTGGCAAGCAATAATTATTTCCATGTTCACCACGTATTTTTTTATAAATTGAATAATTATTTAAGCTGTGGCTTTGTTCGTCTCCACCACTCCTCTGAAAATATATTCACCATAATTACTAAGGCCGCAACTATACAATTTGATAAAAACACAAACCAAATGGATAATTTCCAGGATCAGGTGGCTATTATGGCGATTCACAAATGTTCGATGCGACGAACAAAAACACAGATCGAGCAGTCAGTAGGACCATATGTACCAGAGGAACGGACAGAAGACCATTTCATCAATTTATTTTAATCTTTAAATACTTAAAATGCCACAAAAAATGTTGCCGCAGGGCATAAATTATGCCATGTAGCCAGTTATTGAACCATCATCAGCGCACTGGTTGGGAGGACTGCTGGACTGCTATGCTATGCCGTCACACATATGGACGGACGCATTTCGTTGCATGGCTGGACTGTGCTGTGCTGTATGATAATACTTATGGTTGTGTCCTGCTGTCTGTATGTCCACGCAGGACGCAATACATGAACTTTGTGGTTTTTGTGTCGTCTGCGAAATTGCTGCTCCAGAAGAAAGAATAAACTGTATCTGCTGTCGATCAGCGGTAGCCGCATTTTTAGTCCATCACATCAAAAAATTGCACAAACTTCTGTGCAATAAACCAAAAATAAACGCCAAATCAAAGCAAAAAAAATACCAACCGAGTAAGCTTTTGAGCTATTTAGCTAAGTCGTCTAAAACTTTAGCGTATATACGAGTGGATGTTGCCAAAAGTGAGACACTGCAATTTTAATTCAAGAACAAAAAAGTGCTGCCTCGTGCTGAGCAGAAGCCAAGTTGTTAAAGCTGCTGATCTACAGTGGGACAAGACTGAATGAATTTGGAAAGCAAATTTGTAATAAAAGAGGAAGAAAAATTTAAATTCGAAATGTACATGCTTAATTTAAAATTTAGGAAATATATAAATAGAAAAATCGAAGAATAGAGAATATTTTTATACATTTCTGTTTTAAAGAAAATCATGGAAAATTTCACTCCCGATTTGACTGTTTTCACTCTAGATACCACATATTATAACAGATTTTCTTCAAAATTAACAAAATATCTTATATTTCAACTGGAAACACCTGTGGTGAAAATGTGTTAGATCGGTTCAGATATATATATTAGAGTGGCTTCTTTTGTGAGGAAGGAAAAAATGTTGTTGATGTTCCCGATTAAAATGAAAGATTGGTTTGTTTTATGTATTCTCCCAAAATATTTCGCGTTTATCATTGTCCATTCGTGAGCTGGACGCGTTTAAAATAACTTCAATAAATCAGGTTTTTCTTGAATAAAATTCAGCATGAGAATCGTATTGAGAAAAAAACTACTATAATGTGTTTACGATGCAACTAACCCCATATTTCAGTTTTTACGTCACATGTAACCCACTGAGAACCAACACTAAGAAAAAAATTGTCAGCCCTTAATGGGTTAGGAAGTTCTAAAAATTGGAATTGGTCATCAATACCTCTTCAACGATCCAACAAAAACACAAATCGAACTATCTAATATGGAAGTTATTGCGGTTTTTATAAAAAAATGCAACAAAAATTTCACAAAAATGGTGAATTTCTACCCTCTATTCTTGATTAAAATGCAAGTTTTTGATATGGTTTGATAAGGCTCCGACCAGATTTTAATTTCTAGCAGGTTTTTTCTAAATACAATTCTCATCGTGAATTTTATTCAAGAAAACCCTGATTTATAGAGGTTATTTTGAACGCGTCCAGCTCATGAACGGATAATGATAAAAGCGAAATATTTTGGGAGAACACATAAAACAAACTAATCTTTCATTTTAGTCGGGAACATCCACTACTTTTATTTTGAAGCCACTCTAATAGAAACACCCATAGTGAAAATGGGTCAGATCGGTTCAGATTTATATATAGCTCCCACACAAATTTCACTCCCGGTTTAACTTTTTCACTCTCTAAACCACATATTTTAACCTTCCGAGAGATATCCTTTATCTTTAAAGCAGGGATGAAAAATTCAGTACTTTAGTACTTTTTTCAGTACTTTTTAGTATCGAAAAGTACCGCAGTACCCCCACCGCAATTTCAGTACTTTTTTCCCAAACTGCAAAACCTTAATAATCTGCACCAAATTTTGTATAAAGGCACAACATCCAAATCAAATAACAGCCACACTGCACAGAAATTTTTGCGCAAAATATTGCGCAAAGATGTATCGATTACGCACTTATCTATTACTATTACTGTCAAATATATATAATTGTTTTGTTATCTCTAACGGCGCGACAATTGTTATTTTGTATTTTGTGAATGGATAAGACAACAAATGACACACACAGCGATTTAAAACAATTGGAAATGGAAAACGAAGTAAAAGGGTAATATAAATGTTTGTAAGTTGTAAACGAGTTGTTTCTAATGACATTTTCAATAGGAAACAAGCTAAAAAAGTTTATATAGCTGCATTTCGTGAAGAATGGGCTGAAAAATTCTCGTGGTTGGTCCGAGACAAAACCAATGGAAAAAAATGCACAATATGCAATATTGGCATTGTTGGTGGACTAAGTCACATCGAGCGTCATGGAAGCCGTGAGTGCCATCTGAAAAAAATTGAATCTGGCAAAGAATACTCCCAAAATAAGCCAATTTTTGGAAAATATTGTCAGATGCCCTGTGACTGATATGGCAAAAAAATTGGAGATTAAGGTTTGTTTGTTCGTGGCGGAACATAATTTACCTTTTGCTGTTGTCGAACATCTTTGTTGTCTAATTAAGAGTGGCATACCGGACTCTCAAATTGTTAAAAAAAATTTGTTGAACAGACAAAAAGTGCAAAAGATTGTAACTTCGGTGACCGGCCCAGAAAATGCAAAAACAATATCAACATTCTGTAATAATTCTTATTACTCCATTGCGATTGATGAAAGTACCGACTGTGCAGCATCGACGAATTTAGCAATTATTGTACGAATATTCGATGGAAAGTGTCATGATCGATTTTTGTCATTGGAACCATTGACTGATACTAGCGCAGAGGCAATATGTGAACGAATAGTTGGTGTATTAAACGCTAACAGTATACCATTACAAAATATGGTAGGTTTTGCTGCTGACAATTGCAACGTCATGATGGGTGCAATAGGTGGTGTACAAGCTAAATTAAAGCTTTTAGTGCCAAATCTTTTTGTAAATGGCTGTGTGTGTCACATTTTAAACTTAGTATCAAGTTCCGCTTATTCCTGTTTGCCAAAAAATATAGAAACATTCATAAAAGAAATCAATTACTATTTTTGCAACAGTTCCAATCGAAAAAAAGATTTCATTTAATTTCAAGAATATTTTGGAACAGCTACTCATGTAATTTTGAAATATGCCTCGACTAGATGGCTTTCACGACAAGAAGTTGTAGATAGGTTTATAGAGCAGTGGGACCCTCTACAGTATTTTTTTAATTTAATTAACTTTGAAAATTCACAAAAAAAAAGAAAAAATACAATTTATTGTATCTTGTTTCCTAGATTCCCAATGAAATTATATTTCCTTTTTTTGTCATACTTTTTAAAAATTGTGAATAATATAAATTTAGAAATGCAATCTGAAGATGCAAGAATTCATATATTGCATTCAAGATTGCATTATTTGTTTATGCAAGTTGCTCGAAATTTTATTCGAAAAGATGCTTTGGAAAACGTAGATGTTACGGAAATAAATTTGTATAAAAATAATTTGTCAAACAACGAAGTATTTTGTGGAACAGAAGTCGAAATTTTTTTCCAAACAAAAGATGTTCACATTGATCTCATTATTAAATTTAAACAAACTGTGAAGCGCTTCTATATACAATTTTGTGAAGAATTGAGAAAGAGGGTGAACTTTAAAAATGAAATATTAATAATGTTTAACAATTTTAGTCCATTTAATGTTATAACAGGGAAAACTAATAGCATTATTCCACTGTTGTTAAACTTATTTCCCAATGAACGGGATGATTATGAAAAAATAAATTCTCAGTTTCGAGCGCTGGCAGATTTGTCTGAAATTAAACATTTAAAAAATGAAAATATTTGTAAATTTTGGAAAGAAGTTGGAAATATTAAAAATGAACTAGGCGAACTAATGTTTCCTGACATTTCGCGCAAAGCTGCCGGCATTCTTTCAATACCATATTCTTCAGCAAATGTGGAACGTATATTCTCCGTTCAAAATATTATAAAAAATAAGACAAGAAATAGACTCAATGTTGAAACTGTGTCAAATTAATTAAAACAAATGACTTGTTAAGATCGAGTGATACTTGCTGTTATAACTATGGCATATCAAATGATCTCATAAAGAAAAACTAAAAATGTGAACTTGTTGATCTCAGCCAAAAAAAAATCTTTTCAAAAAAAATGTATGAAAAATGAATTTAGAATATGGTAAATAACTTTGTTTTCTCCTTATTTTTAATGAAACTTGAATGTGATTTTTGTGCCTAATTTTTTAATTTTAAGTTTTGTTTTGTTTTTAAAAAAATAAAAATTAAGTACCATTTTGGTCCGAAAAGTACTTTTTTTCATTGACCTTAGTACCATTTCGTTATGGCCATTTTGCATCCCTGCTTTAAAGACTTAAAAGTTATTTTTAGTAGGGACAATGATCTACTTTTACACTATTTTTCATTTCCGTTTCAAAAAATACGCCGCTATCGGCTATAGAACAGTGAAACTTCTCGTTGCTACTACAATACTCTAACGATCTCATGTATCCTCTGTTGTGAGTGGTGAATAACTAAAGCAAACCATTTTGTTCGGTAGAACTGAGAATATGAAACATAACTATGTAAGTAATTATTTAATATGAAATAATATATAACACAAATAATTATTTAATTAAATTAGTATTAGTATGAAATAAAGTAACACTACATAATTTTACGAATATTATGTAGTGTTAATAACACTGTCCAACAATGAACAATTGCAGCTTTTTCGCGACTGAATACTTATGATAGATTGCGAGAAAAGTATAAAATAAAAATGTCATGCAAAAAAA
Source organism: Polietes domitor (assembly GCA_947397865.1). Classification (NCBI taxonomy): domain Eukaryota; kingdom Metazoa; phylum Arthropoda; class Insecta; order Diptera; family Muscidae; genus Polietes; species Polietes domitor. The sequence continues at coordinate 102,364,266 of OX377621.1, read as the reverse complement.
TCATTTTAGTCATATATCCCGCGAAAATAAGAATTTTGCAAAAATATTTAATTAGTATTTTATGTTTACCGCGCTCTACCGAAATACACACATTTTTTTTTGTCGAAAATGATAGTAATTTTGTTGTTTAAGTTGACAAGTTTGGAGTCTTTGGTGTATCCCACAGATTTTTTTCCGGAAAATGTTTTTGTAGAACATTTTAATCCTTAAATGTACTTTTCGCGTGACAATTATGTTTTATCATTAAGTGAAAATGTATCCTTTTATTTAGGTTCTTATTATCGCAGTTTAGTTATCCAGTCTTAAAGAGAAACACCTTTAATAATATAATATAATATATATTCCGGGATTGTCATTTGGAAAGTGTCCTATATAATGAACCGATGAGACCCTCTTTCACTATGTAAATTTCCAGCTGAAATATAACTTGTTCTGATCAAAACCTTCTCAAATATGTGTTTTCTAGAGCAGAAAAACTAAATTCGGCGACATATGTATGAAACCTATATATAACTGAACCGATTTGACCAATTTTCGCTACAGATGTTTCCAGTTAAAATATAAGCTGTGCTAAATCTGATCAAAATCGGTTAATTTATGTAGTTTTTAGAGCAGAAAAAGTCAGACGGAGAGTGATATTTGTATGGGAGCTATATCTAAATCGGAACCGACCTTTCTCACTTTCACCACAGATGTTTCTAGTTGAAATATATATTTTTGCCAAATTTTAAGAAAATTAGTTAAAATAGAGTGAAAAAAAGGTAAATGGAGAACGAAATTTGTATGGGAACTATCGCCCATGTGCTGACAACCGCATGATTTCCAAATCGCATTTTTTTTGGCGATTTCGAGTCTCTAAATTTTACATTTCTATTTAAAATTGCTATGTTTAACCAAACATCTTCTTCATTTATCCGCCAGTAAAGAAAGAAAACTGAAAACAATTGTTTAAAGTAAAAATGCGAAATTTAGAGACTCGAAATCGCCAAAAAAAAATGCGATTTCGAAATCATGCGGTTGTCAGCACATGGGCGTATATCTAAATTTGATCCGATCTGGCCCAAATTTACCATAGATGTTTCTAGTTGAATAATAAGATACTTTGCCAAAACTGAATTAAATCGAATAAAATATGTGGTTCCTAGAGAGAAAAAATTCAAATCGGAAGCGACATTTACATGGGGGCTTTATCTAAATCTGAAATCTGAAATCGTCTTTGGGCCGCAAGACTAACTAGTGCCAATTTTTGTTAGATGGACGGACGGACAGACAGACGGACATGGCTAAATCGATCCAAAAAGGGATTCGTAGTCGATCGGTATACTTACCAATGGGTCTGTTTCGACTTCGTTTGGATGTTACAAACAAATTCACAAAGATATAATATTTATATTAGTGATATAGTATTTTCGTTTTGTGGGCGGAGTAGGCGTTGGAAATGTTTTTTGAGAGCTAGAAGGCTGAAAAGTGGATCGCATATATTACTGACCACGAGAAAGTTCAATTTGATGCCGAAATTTGGATTATCGTTTTGTGGGCAGAGTGGGCGTGGCAATAGTGTTTTCGAGCTAGAAGGCTGAAAATTGGTACATATATATTCTGACCACGAGAATGATAAATATGATGCCGAAATTTGGATTTTCGTTTTGTGGGCGTGGCAAAAGTGTTTTTGAGAGCTAGAAGGCTGAAAATTGGTACATATATATTAGGGACCACAAGAAAGGTAAATATGATGTCGAAATTTGGATTTCCGTTTTATGGGCGGAGTGGGCGTGGCAAAAGTGTTTTTGAGAGCTAGAAGGCTGAAAATTGGAACATATATATTACTGACCACGAGAATGATAAATATGATGCCGAAATTTGGATTTTCGTTTTGTGGGCGGAGTAGACGTGGCAAAATTGTTTTTGAGAGCTAGAAGGCTGAAAATTGGAACGTATATATTACTGACCACGAGAAAGTTCAATTTGATGCCGAAATTTGGATTTTCGTTTTGTGGGCGGAGTAGGCGTTGGAAATGTTTTTTGAGAGCTAGAAGGCTGAAAATTGGTACATATATATTACTGACCACGAGAAAGGTAAATATGATGTCGAAATTTGGATTTCCGTTTTGTGGGCGGAGTGGGCGTGGCAAAAGTGTTTTTGAGAGCTAGAAGGCTGAAAATTGGAACATATATTACTGACCACGAGAATGATAAATATGATGCCGAAATTTGGATTTTCGTTTTGTGGGCGGAGTAGACGTGGCAAAATTGTTTTTGAGAGCTAGAAGGCTGAAAATTGGAACGTATATATTACTGACCACGAGAAAGTTCAATTTGATGCCGAAATTTGGATTTTCGTTTTGTGGGCGGAGTAGGCGTTGGAAATGTTTTTTGAGAGCTAGAAGGCTGAAAATTGGTACATATAAAGGGTGTTTTTTATTGAGGTATAGAACTTCGAATTGAAATAAAACACAAGAAAATCGTTTTAATGTCCATCAATTTGGCTTTATTGGAAGGATAATTTTATGCCATTAATGTTTAAATATGATTTCGGGCATGTGGCCGCCGCGGCTGGCTCGAATATAGCCAATTCTACAGGTCCAATTTTCAACCACTTTTTCGAGCATATGGGGCCGTATGTTGGCAATAACGCCACGAATGTTGGCTTCCAAGTCCCCTAACGTTTCTGGTTTGTTGGCGTAGACGAGCGACTTCACATATCCCCAAAGAAAATAATCCAATGGTGTCAAATCACACGATCTGGTTAACCAAATTAATTGCTCTGATGGACGATTATGTCGACCATAAAATGGACGGAGCTTGCGGTGAACTTCGCGAACTGAACTATTACTTTCGAAATAAATTTGCACGATTTGCAAGCGTTGTTCTTTTGTCAACCTGTTCATGATGAAATGGCAAACCAAACTAAATATTAATCACTTGACAGCTGACAAAATGGCCGCCAGTTAAAAAAGTGATGCCAACTTAAAGTTCTATACCCCAATAAAAAACACCCTTTATATTACTGACCACGAGAATGATAAATATGATGGCAAAATTTGGATTTTCGTTTTGTGGGCGGAGTGGGCGTGGCAAAAGTGTTTTTGAAACCACTGTGTTTACTGACCACGAGAAAGTCCATTTTGTTGCCGAAAATTGGATTTTCGTTTGTGGGCGAAGTAGGCGTTGGAAATGTGTTTTGAGAGCTAGAAGGCTGAAAATTGGTACATAAAGGGTGATTTTTTAAGAGCTTGATAACTTTTTTGATAAAAAAAACGCATAAAATTTGCAAAATCTCATCGGTTCTTTATTTGAAACGTTAGATTGGTCCATGACATTTACTTTTTGAAGATAATTTCATTTAAATGTTGACCGCGGCTGCGTCTTAGGTGGTCCATCCGCTTAGTCCAATTTTGGCATTTCCACGTTTTTGAGTAACAGAGACCCAATTGGTGCGAACGGCGACGAATCGAAAATTGGTGGTCATCATTAACACTGGCCGATACAGCTGCGATATTTTCTTCAGTTCGCACTCTACGTAAGCGTGTTGGTGGTTTAATGTCCAACAATGTAAATTTGGTGCGAAATTTAGTCACAATAGCCCGAATAGCCGCTTCAGTGGGTCGATTAAACTGACCATAAAATGGAAGCGCGCAATGAACTTTCTTAACAGAGCACGCATTTTGATAATAAAATTCAATAATTTGCAAGCGTTGTTCGTTTGTAAGACGATTCACGATGAAATGTCAAAGCATACTGAGCATCTTTCTCTTTGACACCATGTCTGAAATCCCACGTGATCTGTCAAATACTAATGCATGAAAATCCTAACCTCAAAAAAATCACTCTTTATTACCGACCTCGAGAAAGATAAATATGATGTCGAAATTTGGATTTCCGTTTCGAGGCCGGTGGGGACGTGGTTAAAGTTTTTTTGAGCTAGAAGGCTGAAAATTAGAACGTAATTTTACCATTTGTTTTTTTTTTGCCTGGCGAAGCGGGTGGGGTTCAGTTAGTATATGTATACATTTGAAATAGATCTAGAAGTTTTCATTTACAAAGTAAAACTAAAGTAGTACTCAAAGCAGACCTGTTAAATTTCGATTACGATTAGTAATCAATTACATTACTTTTTAAAAAGAATCGTAATGATTATACTATTATTCAACAATTTCTGATTACTAATTGATTACGATTACAAATAATCAAAAAATAATCAGGATTACTTGCGATTACCGTTACCTTTCGGTTTTAGCTGGCAAAAGAACGAGAACAGAAAAAAATCAAAACTGACATATATTGAAAAGTCAAAAGTTTTGACAAACAGACTACTATGACTCTCATACCGATTTCGCGAGAATCAAAAGTAATCAAAAGTAATCTAAAATAGTCAAAAGTAATCAAAAGTAATCTTTTAAAGTAGTCGAACTCATTTTTGATTACTTTTGATTATTTTTCAGTAATCGCAAGTAATCCTGATTACTTTTTGATTACTTGTAATCGTAATCAATTACTAATCGTATAAAACTGAATGTAATCGTATTGTAATCATTACTTGTACTTTAAAAAAAGTAATCTAATTACTAATGATTACGATTACTAATCATTACTTAAAAGCTCTGACTCAAAGTAATCAATAAAGTATTTTAGTAATATTTCCCGTCCACATTTTTGCGGGAAAGCGGCTCGGGAATTCCGGGACCCCAAAAAAAGCATGCACTAAAACATTCTGCTCTCAATGCATACCTCCGCAATATCTAAAAAATGGTAAAAATTTTTTTTTTTTAAACGCAAATTCGGCAAGTGAGTTGTGATTCTCGTTCGTTTGTGAAAATCATCTCCTTATAGAGGCCGGGTTTGATGTTGAAAAGTCGCTGCGAAGCCACCTGAATGAAACCTTTAGACAGGGTGGAAATCATGATAGTGGTAGTCTGCAGCCAAGTAATAAATGTCACCATGCCATTTGTAAATAAATTTGCATTCTATTAAATATAGATGCAAAATGGTCTTGAGCCAGGACAATATCCCAGTTCAAATCAAATATTGATTACAGACCAAAAAAAAAAAATACAAACGAAAAAAAAAAAAAAAAAAAAACTAAAACAAATGAGCGTTGGCACGGCAGAAGTATTGCTGGGTAACTATACCTGCACATACACATACTTACATATGCAACTCAATGAGATGCTTGTAAGATGGCATGCGTACTTTATTACTTGGTGCGATTTTTTAAACGCAAATTCGGCAAGTGAGTTGTGATTCTCGTTCGTTTGTGAAAATCATCTCCTTATAGAGGCCGGGTTTGATGTTGAAAAGTCGCTGCGAAGCCACCTGAATGAAACCTTTAGACAGGGTGGAAATCATGATAGTGGTAGTCTGCAGCCAAGTAATAAATGTCACCATGCCATTTGTAAATAAATTTGCATTCTATTAAATATAGATGCAAAATGGTCTTGAGCCAGGACAATATCCCAGTTCAAATCAAATATTGATTACAGACCAAAAAAATACAAACGAAAAAAAAAAAACTAAAACAAATGAGCGTTGGCACGGCAGAAGTATTGCTGGGTAACTATACCTGCACATACACATACTTACATATGCAACTCAATGAGATGCTTGTAAGATGGCATGCGTACTTTATTACTTGGTGCGATTTTTTAAACGCAAATTCGGCAAGTGAGTTGTGATTCTCGTTCGTTTGTGAAAATCATCTCCTTATAGAGGCCGGGTTTGATGTTGAAAAGTCGCTGCGAAGCCACCTGAATGAAACCTTTAGACAGGGTGGAAATCATGATAGTGGTAGTCTGCAGCCAAGTAATAAATGTCACCATGCCATTTGTAAATAAATTTGCATTCTATTAAATATAGATGCAAAATGGTCTTGAGCCAGGACAATATCCCAGTTCAAATCAAATATTGATTACAGACCAAAAAAAAAAAAAATACAAACGAAAAAAAAAAAAAAAAAAAAACTAAAATATTTTTATGAAATTTTAAATCTTCCACTCACTTTTTATAGCTTCATCCATGTATACTAGAATTTTCACCATGAAATATTACTCTGAACCCCATTAAGTCTTGGACAGTTGAACGTATTACCGTTTGTTTGCACATGTTTAGATTACTCAAAATATGGATGCAATTCTATGTCTGCATTGTTTACAAAAAATAAACTTTTGACGGTGCAACGGTTAATCACCATTGAGACGTGAAAATGGAACATTGCAAGTCCATGCTGTTTAATATCATCTCACAAAGAAAAACAATCTTCAACAGTGAAAACAGTGAGAGTTGTTCGACATCTGCCCCACTGTGCACTGTCACTACTGGAAACGCTTGGCAGTTTTTTCTGTTGTTTTTTGCTGAAAAAACACTAAATGTAGCTGTGCAACATTAAATTAACCAAATTACTGATTGCATTTGTGGCTTGAACATCATTTGGTGTCCGCGTGTGTCTGTCTGGCTGTCCGTCCGTCCGTCTGGCTGTGGCCGACAGACGGGCTGTGTTGCTGCTGTTTGGCGTTCTCTTGGCAGCAGGCAGCAGTCAACATGCAACACGGCACTGGGCACTGCAGCATCTCGCTGCCGCTGATATTTTATGAGCAAAGGCGAAAAGTGTTCATGGTTCTTATACGTTTTGGAGCACGAAACGTCTGAGCGGATTAGCTTTGATGCGATGGGCGCAATGTGCAGATGTGGCGGCGATGTGCTGCTTTTTGTCCATTTCAGTGAGTGATGATCACTCCCCCCGACCAAAAAAAAACCAACAACAAAAACAAAATACAAAAACTCCAAAGCAACAAAGCTCATAGCTGTAATTTACATACATTTGTTAATGTTTTCTTGCTGTTGTTGACGATGTTTGGTTTTTTGTGTGTTTATCATTAATTTTTGTTTATGTAAATCCATGGGTTCAATGGATGGGTGGATGCATGGATGTGGCATGGAATGATGATGATTAGGGTTGCCAGATTGATAAACGGACAAACAACTTTATGCCAAGGGCGGGGAAATATGGCTAAAAATTAGACTGTATCATATAGGACTCATAAGATCCTTGATATTTTGGTTAGAAGTTAATCACTTGTCTAAAATTGGCATACTACATCATCGATTAAATAATAGAAACTATATTAGCTATATTTTGTATTCAAAAATTCCAATATGATTTTGCTATTTGTGAATAATTTGCACATTCCTCCTCTGGGTAATTCCACAAGATTTCGACCAAGTGTGGATTTGAAACCCTCTTCGATTTTGATGAAATTTGGAGTTTGTCATATTCGAATTCAACGCACTGAAGTCTTTCGAAATTTGCAAAAGTGGAATTTTGTGGTCCACTGAAAAAAATCAATTAAGCGATTTTTTTAAAAAATATTTTTTAGAGTTTATGTATATTAGGATGGGTCACGAAAAAAATTTCTGCGGTCACCCCCCAAAAATGAAGATTGGATTGTTTAATGATGTTCTGCAAAATGTATTTCGTCGCGGGATCAAGTCGTCTGTGAGCTAAAGGCTTCCTAAAACATCTAAAAAATCAGTTTTTCCGTGTAATTTTTATGTCGTATTTTTGTCCAAATTTTTTCCTGTATTTATAGACCCTTGGAAGCACTTTAAATATATTTTTTTATAACTGACTTAGATTAGGACGTTTAGATTGATTTTGTGTGGTTTTTTAAAGTGACGCTAACAACTCATATTTCTTGGAAGCATTTTGTAAAAGTTGTTATAAAAAATACATAGAAGGAATCAATACCTTTCGAATGATGTCTAAATGTTGAATATCGGAATTAATATTGAAAATCAGTTAATGTTTCGCGTCTACACTGTCAGGGGAATATACACATCGAATTTCACGATTCTAGTTTCAGCCATGTTGCTGGTACCATAGGGATATAAAACAAGTAAAAACGATGTTAAGTTCGGTCGGGCCGAACTTTTATACCCTCCACCATGGATTGCATTCCACAGAGGTTATCGGTTTTCGTAGAAGTGCAGTAATGTTACAGGAAAATATAAATTATAATATAACCAAACCAAAACAAATACAAATATTGAAAAAATAATTATATAAATAAATATAATATTTTAATTGTATCAAAACAAAAAATAAATATTCTTATATTTATATTTTCAAAAGCTTAAATACCATAAATATTGGAAAATAGTGGGCGCTACAGTTGGTTGTACTTCCATTCTATTTTAATTCCAAAAGTACAAATTTTGAAAATCCATTATCAGACGTACATGTGTAAAGTGCAAAATAACCAAACTTCATGATTCAAACAATTTTTGCCGTAAATGAAAAGGTAGGAATTTGGAAAAAAACTTTTTATTTTGAGTGTCTATGCAGTCAGAGGAATGTATACACCGAATTCCATGATTCCAGCTGCGCCCATTTGGTTGGTACTATTTTTACCCCCTTGACATTTCTACGCAATTAGTTGTAGTTTCTAGTTGTAGTCGTTTAGTTGGTACCCCTGTACCATTGTATCCCTTGCAAGTACGAATTTCGAAAAATCCGTTTATTTTCCGTGTCTATGCAGTCAGAGGAATGTATACACCGAATTACATGACTCTAGCTGCAGTTATTTGGTTGGTACTATTTGTATCCCCTTTTTCCATTTTAACCCCAAAAAGTACTAATTTCGAAAAATTCGTCTATTTTCCGTGTCTACGCAGTCAGAGGAATGTATACTCCGAATTTCCTGACTCTAGCTGCGGTCATTTGATTGGTAATATTTTTATCCCCTTTTTTCTTTTTAACCCCAAAAAGTACGAATTTCGAAAAACCTGTTTATTTCAAGGGTCTACGCAATCAGAGGAATGTATACACCGAATTTCATTATTCCAGGTGTAGCCGTTTGGTTGGTACCATTTTTATCCCTCCGTACCCTTGAAAGTACGAATTTTGAAAAAACCTTTTATTTTTCATGTCTACGTAGTCAAATGAATGTATACTCCGAATTTCACGACTCTAGCTGCGGTCATTTTATTGGTAATATTTTTATCCCCTTTTTTTCTTTTGACCCCAAAAAGTACGAATTTCGAAAAACCAGTTTATTTTCCGTGTCTACACAGTCAGAGGAATGTATACTCCGAATTTCATGACTCTAGCTACGGTCATTTGATTGGTACTATTTTTATCCCCTTTTTTCAGTTTAACCCCAAAAAGTACGAATTTTAAAAAATCCGTTTATTTTACTTGTCTATGCAATCAGAGGAATGTATACACCGAATTTCATTATTCTAGGTACAGCCATTTGGTTGGTACCATTTTTGTCCCTCTATTCCCATTTTACCCCTTAAAAGTACGAATTTGGAAAACATGTTTTTATATTATGTCTCTACTCAGTTAGAGGAATGTACACACCGAATTTCGTGTTTCTAGCTGTTTTCGTTTAATATGTACCATTTTTATCCCTTTTTTGCCCCATTTCACCCCCTATAAATAAGAATCACTTTATGTTGCACGTTTTTGCTATAAGGAGGATGCGCATACCAAATATCAAGCAAATATAAACAGACCTATTCAAAAAACATGCTTAAATACGCTAAAATATTAGGGATTATTATGGGTATTTTTAGTCCTTGTGAGGGAAAAATTTTTCCCTTTAGGCCGATTTCGCCCCATTTCAATCCCAACCGATCTACGACTATAAGACGCATTTATGGAAAATTTGAACGTTCTAGCTCCTTTCGTTTAGATGCTAGCGTGCTTTCAACAGACGGACGGACGGACATGGCTAGATCGTCTTAGAATTTTATGACGATCAAGAATATAAAGGGTGATTTTTTAAGAGCTTGATAACTTTTTTTTTTTAAAAAACGCATGAAATTTGTAAAATCTCATCGGTTCTTTATTTGAAACGTTAGATTGGTCCATGACATCTACTTTTTGAAGATAATTTCGTTTAAATGTTGACCGCGGCTGCGTCTTAGGTGGTCCATTCGGAAAGTCCAATTTTGGGCAACTTTTTCGAGCATTTCGGCCGGAATAGCCCGAATTTCTTCGGAAATGTTGTCTTCCAAAGCTGGAATAGTTGCTGGCTTATTTCTGTAGACTTTAGACTTGACGTAGCCCCACAAAAAATAGTCTAAAGGCGTCAAATCGCATGATCTTGGTGGCCAACTTACCGGTCCATTTCTTGAGATGAATTGTTCTCCGAAGTTTTCCCTCAAAATGGCCATAGAATCGCGAGCTGTGTGGCATGTAGCGCCATCTTGTTGAAACCACATGTCAACCAAGTTCAGTTCTTCCATTTTGGGCAAAAAAAAGTTGGATATCATCTCACGGTAGCGCTCACCATTCACAGTTACGTTACGATTCGCATCATCTTTGAAGAAGTACGGTCCAATGATGCCACCAGCCCATAAACCGCACCAAACTGTGACTTTTTCTGGATGCATTGGTAGCTCTTGCAATGCTTCTGGCTAATATTCACTCCAAAATCGACAATTCTGCCTATTTACGTACCCATTGAGCCAAAAATGAGCTTCGTCGCTGAACACAATTTCTTTCTTTCTGAACTTTCTTAACAGAGCACGCATTTTGATAATAAAATTCAATGATTTGCAAGCGTTGCTCGTTAGTAAGTCTATTCATGATGAAATGTCAAAGCATACTGAGCATCTTTCTCTTTGACAGCATGTCTGAAATCCCACGTGATCTGTCAAATACTAATGCATGAAAATCCTAACCTCAAAAAAATCACTCTTTATATACTTTATAGGGTCTTAGGTCGACATTTCAAGGTGTTACAAACGGAATGACAAAGTTAGTATACCCCCATCCTGGAGGTGGAGGGATGTATAATTAAGAAAATAAAAATAAGATTTTCAGGATATTCAATGATTAAGTATATTTTAGCTTTTTAGAATTCTGGATCTATAAGGACATATTACTTTTCCTTTATATGTGTTAAGAGGAAATGAAAACCTTTCAGACGATTTCCATATAGTTAAAATCTGAAGACGAAATCAAATGTTATCATATCAATAATGAAGCAATCTAACCTCCAAGATCACCAGTTTTGGAAAACTGTAAAACTCAAATCACTTTGAGCTACGGTAAATTCTGTATTAACCGCAACCACTAGAAGATTGTACGTGACAAATGTCATATAAATCGGAGGGTATGAATATCCAACTATGCTTTATGGGTAGTTTTCTGATGGAATTGCACTTCTCTCAGATAGTATTTGGGGAATTGGTCACTCGAGCTGCTTCCTGGCAACCCTGCACGAGATATTTGTGGCATCAATATATCACAGTTTTCAACAACACTACTATGCCTGTATGTTGTTTCATTTGAGCATAAATGTACATGTATGTGTACATATACGAACGTATCGTCCATATGGATAATGGACAATTTCGGTCGAATGTTGCTGTGGTTTTTCGGTTACCGTTCCCAGTATCCACTTTTTTTGGCTGTTGATTATGAAAATTATATCAATTCATTTAAACGTTCAGCGGATTCAATGTCCATCCGAGTGTGTGATGCCAAATTGTGTGTGTGTGCAATTTATAGCATGCTTGGACAAAGTTAATTCGTCCTGGATTTTTTGCATTGTTCCTGCTGCAGCCACTGCCACTGCTGCTATTGTTGCAGTGGTATTAAATTAAGCGCAATTTCCATTTCTTGATCTGCAGCCACATCGGACTAAAAACCGAAACTGCACTCGCTCGTATCACATTTAACCACAATTTTTTGTTTTGGTATCAATTATTTGTACACATGAATATTAATGTATGCATTGCATACATACATATATATGTACCGTCGACATGTATTCATGTTGTATTCATGTTAAGCAAATTGTTTTGCGGTTTTCGGATATTTAAAAGAATTTATGCAAATTCTTAATATCACGATTACACTGCGATAACGTTCACCACAAACGATTAACAGCCATTCAATTAAGTAAACGTTTTATGGAGTTTGAAGTTATATGGCCAGCGGTTCGTTGGCAGAGTCGGATTTCTTTTATGGCTCCAAAGGTTTTGTTGTGACTACACTGTCGCTAAGGTGTCAAGACGGCGTCCAGTTCGGGAAGTGTTTGGGAATGTGTTTTTTCCAAAATTGCATTTTTAGCACTTTTTGTGGCTAATAACTATTCATTCATGAATTTTCACACAGATGTTTGCCTACAAGATAATTTTGTAATAGCATTTATATTAACAAGTAAAAAGGGCATTAAGTATCTTATATACCCTCTAACATGGATTGCATTCCACAGTATTATTGAAAGATTAGATATTGTCGACGCTTTTGTGATACCTCATATAAAAACAAGTAAGGAAGGGCTAAAGTCGGGCGAGGCCGACTATATGATATACTCCACTTTCTCTCCGAATATAATTCAATTCGGTAAAAAAGTTAAAACGGGAAGGATTTTGGTATGTTTCCTATTCATATTCATATCAAGAACAATAATTGAAGAATTGAATAATTGAATCTTGATTACAAGAATTCAAAAAGTGATTCTAAGTCGATTGGTATAATTAACAATGGGTAAATCTCCCTTCCATTTGGGTGTTACAAACAAATGCACAAAGACATAATACTCTCGTGGAGTGTATAATTACACAATTCCTAAAACGGGAAATATAAATCTCAAAAATGTGATTTGTTTAATTTTAATTTAATTTTAAAATCGTGGATCAGAAGAAAAAATATTATTAGCGGCTGCGTCAGTTAATGAAATTCAATTTGTAATCCCTGCTTTGGGTCTCTAGAATTAATTATCCAACTAAATAATTTTCTATGGAAATTTGTCATATTCTAGTGAACCGGTTGATTGAATAACTATACAATGTATACATAGTTATCCATTTCAGTTATCCATTTTGCGGTTGTTTACATGAATACCACTTTCCAAAATGTCCAAACTTATACATTCGCTGGGCAACGAAAAAAATAAACAATCCAATCTTTATGCTATATTATTGACTACATTTTTTTCTGAATTAATACACCCTTGATAGCACTTTAAATATAAATTTGTATTATTGTTATAAAGTAACGCATTGGTCGTATGATTGAATGTTTGGAGAATTTTTTGTTTTTTTTTTTTTTTCAATCTAAAAACTCGTATTCTGAAAGAGGAATCAATACCTTTAGAAAGTTGCCTAATTGATGAAAGTTTAATGCAAAATATGGTTTTCCAGAGCCAAAAATGTCGAAAATAGCAGAGCGTTGTCAATATCCTTCGGGGTAAAGACAAAAGTAAAAATACATATTTAAAGTGCTTTCAAGCGGTCCAAATAATTTATTTACAGCAGGGATTTGGTAATACACCATGGGGTGCATATGAAATGCAGTATTAACTGCAGATTCGAGATCATTCCAGATGTGTTTATGCAGAAAATTTATTGGGTTACATTTAAAAAATCCAACACAACTTTATGAACAATATAAAAAATAAAATAACATAAATAATAGCAACTAAACATATATGTAGCTTTCCATCTGCTTAATTTTTAGAAACATTTATTTTGAAAAAATTATAATCTCTTAGTTTACAAAAACAAAAAAGTAAGGAAAGGCTAAAGTCGGGCGGTGCCGACTATATAATACCCTACACCTCTCCCTGCGTATGTACCTCGCTTTGATTACTAAACCCAGGTATTTCATGGGAGCAATTTTATGTAGTTCATACCTAATATATATATTATATGAATATAATTTATATGCTATAAATTTATCTTTAGTCAAATTTAACGAATATGGTAAATAATATGGTAATTGATCCAATTGTCCGACAGACAAATACAAATTATACAGTAGTGTACCAAAGTCATACCAAAGTATGGACATATGGGCATCACCCAAACAATTCTCATTGCAATTCAATTCGGTTAAAAATTGAAATCGGGAAGGATTTTTGTTCAATTATAAAATGTTGTGCCAATTTTAAAGAAAATCGGGTTCAGTATGTGGATTTTAGAGCGGAAAAAGTCAAATCGGGAGTGACATTTGTATGGGGGCTATATCTAAATCCGAACCGATCTTACCCACTTTCAGCATAGGTGTTTCAAGTTTGACTATAAAATGTTGTGCCAATTTTAAATATTATCGGGTACAATATGTGGTTTCTAGATCGGAAAAAGTGAAATCGGGAGCGACATTTATATGGGGGCTATATCTAAATATGAACCGATCTTACCCACTTTCAGCACAGGTGTTTCGAGTTCGATTATAAAATGTTGTGCCAATTTTAAAGAAAATCGGGTACAATGTGTGAATTTTAGAGCGGAAACGTCAAATCGGGAGCGACATTTGTATGGGGGCTACATCTAAATCTGAACCGATCTTACCCACTTTCAGCATAGGTGTTTCTAGTTCAATTATAAAATGTTGTGCCAGTTTTAAAGAAAATCGGGTACAATGTGTGGATTTTATAGCGGAAAACGTCAAATCGGAAGCGACATTTGTATGGGGGCTATATCTAAATATGAACCGATTTCCTCCAAATTCATCGTTAAATCGATTCAGCATGTGATTCTAAGCCGATCCGTATACTTAAAGGTGGGTCTAGCTCGATTATTTCTTGGTGTTACAAACATTTGGCGGAAAACTAACTTAGAAACTAAAATTCAGAAAAATGCATGAAATCTTTATTTGAATCGATAGAACGGTCCATATAATTTAATGTTTGAATGTGGACCTTGACTGCGTCTCAAATGGTCCATCCGCTTAGTCCAATTTTGGCATTTCCACGTTTTTGAGTAACAGAGGCCCAATTTCTGCGAACGGCGACGAATCGATAATTGATGGTCATCATTAACACTGGCCGATACAGCTGCGATATTTTCTTCAGTTCGCACTCTACGTAAGCGTGTTGGTGGTTTAATGTCCAACAATGTAAATTTGGTGCGAAATTTAGTCACAATAGCCCGAATAGCCGCTTCAGTGGGTCGATTAAACTGACCATAAAATTGAATCGCGCGATGAACTTTCTTAACAGAGCACGCATTTTGATAACAAAATTCAATCATTTGCAAGCGTTGTACGTTTGTAAGATGATTCATGGTTAAATTGTAGACCAAACTGAAGATGTTTGACTGTGAAACAAAACACGAAACGTGCGTCAGCTGTTTAAACCAGTGTTGCCAAAAAGATAATAGCTAAAAAATTACCCTTTATAAGGTGATTGTCAGAAAAAATAATTTTATATTATTTATCTACCCTATTAGAGGAATAATGTACACGCCAAATTTCGTGTTTATATCTGTTGTCGTTTAATAGGTACTATTTTTATCCCTTTTTGTTAAAATCTATTACAGAATATTATCCGTTGACACCTACAGTGCTGAAATTTTGTGTGAGTGTACCGAAAGTGGGCGGTATTGGAAAAGTGGGTGTGGCACTTTCCATACGATGTTAAAACCTATTATCGAATATAGCCTAGAGTGCTGAAATTTTGTGTGAGTAGATCCACTGTAAATAGTTGTTCAAAGACGGACGGAAAGTGGCCATACGAAATTAAAACCTGTTTTAGAGTATATTCGACACCGAAACTCCTAAATTTTCGTGTGAAATGTCATGGGCGGGATTTGAAAAATGGTGACATTTTGATTTGAATTTTGTAAAATTACACGTTTTCTTTGGAATTTCGTATCATCTCCATCTAAATTCCCCAAAGGGTTGCTTTTGGCTAGCCAGGCTCCTGATACTATCGCTTGTACGAGATTTTAGACCACACCAGATGTCTGGTAGCCAACTCCAAAGTGAGAGATCTAAATGCGTCGAAATACATTTAATTACAGGCAATATTGAAGGCGGTCGGACGATCAATCACATCGTTGAACTACTCTACATTAAATTGACTTGCCTTGCATTGATCAATGCATGGTTTATCATGCACTGGACACTGATTGCTTGACTGAATGTCACCCAAGTATTGATTTTGTTTCGAACGCAAATGTTCCCCCCAGAATCTGGTACAGCCATCGACGATATCCCTTGTGTGGTAAACGATTTGATGAGCACGACGACGATGCTGATGACGATGATTATGGTGAGGATGGTGATCGAAGGAATCTTGTCTCAAAGCAAACCTACACAATCCGATGACAGCATCAACAGAATTGCAATTTATTTCTGAACGTCAATCGCTCCTTAGCGAATTCCATCATTCCTCCTCCATATGTGCATGTACATACATACGTACGTACGAACGTATAAGAGCCATTTTTCGTTTTTGGGCTAAATTGTTTCCAGATTAAAGCATCCATGTCCTATCAAACGCGTAACATTTGTTGTTTGGGGTACATATCGATGGCAATCATTTTGGAATCTGTTCCTCTGCTCCCACTCCGCTTGAGGTGATGCTGCGACCGACCACCATCGATCGTCTTAATGTAATTCCCCGGCACATGTTTGTGCGCGGCTCGGGCAACTTGTCCTTCTCATCTCTGCTGAAAGGACAACTTAATAAAAATGCTCTTCGCCAAACTCATGGGCTACAAAGTAGCTGCGCTGATTGACGTATTTCACGTCGTTGGCAATTCACTCTCCGCCTCACATTTTTCGCCCATTAACTTTGTTTTTCATATCGATGCCACTCGATGAGCAAGCACTCCGTCCACTCTGTTCGCAAATAATTGACAAAGGCGCTGCATACAGCTGCTCCGTGGTGATGTGCCTTGTGATGCACCATGAATGTCCATTGACATGTAATTCTATATTGTTTGTGTGGTCTTTGTCTCGGGCAACGTAGTTGTAGCATGACATGAAGATGCATCGCCAAATTGACATTGATTCCAATTCCATTTTTGGTTGCTCAATCAGAAGGCGGTCCTTTCTTTCGTGGCCATGTTGTGCATAAATTGAATTTATATGAAATATTTTGAAGTATCAATCAATTAGGGAAATATTGAGTAGTTCTTAAGCATTTATACGAAGGCTATAGAAACCTTGATTGGACATTTTATGTTTCAATTTGAAGTTCAAGTTCGATTCGTTGCCCAGAATCTCCAAGTAATGGGCAAGCGTCAATAAGTGGCTCTTGGGTGATGTTTGAAAACAGACATGATAGTATTTCCTATAACAATAACTGACATCTTCTTTCCTAAATAGCCCTTAGACTCAATCAGTGGATTATATATCGAGTCTAACAGCTATTATTTAAGCAACAGATAGACTGAAATTAATGAATAGAAATGCAGAATTATTTTAAATTTTTCTTTCGGTGGTTGAAGCACCAGAGTGTTGTTGTGGGTGTTGAATTCCAAATGTCGGAGTCTTTTAGGTTAGCTTAGCGACCTGAGGGAATCATGCAACTCTTTATATTACCTACGTTTATTCTGGTCAAGTCCCTCAAGCCCTCAAAGAAAGCTGAGCCCAGTAACGCTAAAAGTTCTTTTTATCCAATAGATAGGATTTACTTGTCGAACTGAACAAAAATATCTTCTAAGAACACCTAAAGAAAACTGCGCACTGTCCCACCCATGGAGTAATTTAATGTGAAGCGATCATATAAATTTTAGCTCTTCTCCGCGATTTTAACGCAGTTGCCGAAATATGTACTATTCTATATGGAGAAAAAACTGCATTCTCGATTTTCAAAAATTGTTGAATAAATTATTTATTTTCATAAGATAATTAAGAACATGATTTTTTTAATATAGCCAAACCAAAACAAATATTGAAAAAATAATTTTATAAGTAAAAATAATATTTTTATTATTTCAAACCACGCTTATAAGGCAAGACTACCGATACGTTTACACTATATATGTATATCGATATAATACTTCAGTTCAATTCAAAAAATATATATACTTTTATATTTATATTTTCAAAAAAGCTCAAATACCATAAATATTGGTAGATAGTGGGTGCTACAGTTGGATGTATTTCCTTTCTATTTTAATTCAAACATTTTTAAAATCCATTATCTCACGTGCATAGTGCAAAATAACCCAACTTCATGATTCAACCAATTTTTACCGTATGTAAAAAGTACGGATTTGGAAAGACCGAATTTCATGATTCTAGTTACATTTTTGCCCCTTTTTCCTAGTTTACCCTCTTAAGAGTACGACCTTCTAAAATCTCTTTACTTTACGTGTCTACGCAATTAGATGGATGTACACACCGAATTTTATCTTTCTAGCTGTAGTCGTTTAGTTGGTACTATTTTTATCCCTCTGTACGAAATTACGAATTTGGAAAGAACCTTTTATTTTTTGTGTCTACGTAGTCAGAGGAATGTATACTCTGAGTTTCATCACTCTAGCTGCGGTCATTTGGTTGGTACTATTTGTATCCCCTTTTTCCATTTTAATCCCAAAAAATACGAATTTCGAAAAATCCTGCTATTTTGCGTGTCTACGCAATCAGAGGAATGTATACACCGAATTTGATTATTCTAGGTACTGCCGTTTGGTTGGTACCATTTTTATCCCTCTATTGTCATTTTACCCCTTAACCCTTTGACGACACATATGTCCCATTTGGTTTTTTCGTATTTACAGGCACATTTTTTAATGGATTTTGACAAAATCAGTGTTGTTCGATAAAAAACAAATGCATTCTTTGACGTTCGTGTTAAAATTAAGGTTTTGTTGTTTCAATTGGGTTTAAGGGCGTCTCAAAGTCAGAAATTTGTATTTTTTTTTTGCAATTTTAGTTTCCTAATATCTCGGGTTCTTTATGATACTGTTGGATAAACTTTTACTATTAGATGTGCCAATGCCTTATGTACATTTATTGATCAACGCATTTTAAATTAGTTCTATGCTTTTCACAGGGGTGCTGAGAATATTATGGGACATATGTGTCCCATTCGTCGTCAAAGGTAAAAATAAAGGAGTTTTTTTTATTTAATATTTTATAATTAAAAAACACAAACAATTCAGTAAAAAACATAAACAAAAACTTAAAAAATTAATTCAAAATTATGAGATCCTATAAATGGTTCATATAAAGTAAATCAAAATCGAGCTTAGTTGTGATAAATTTCAAAACAATTTCTGTCCCCAGTAAAGCACATTGGTTTTTTACATGCGAAACAAATTGTGTTTGTTCGATTTTCGATTCCGTTTTTTGTGCAAACAACACATCGCTTCCTGACTCCTCCTTCCGTCCTTGTTAGATAATGTCCTGCTAAATCCGGTACTGCCCCAGTCTTGAGCGTGTAACTGATTCTCGTGGTGTCGATGTAATACCAACTTTTCGACTACAAAAACCGTCTATTAACTGTGTAGCCAACTGCGTGCGAAACTCCAGATGTTTTATAGAAAATGGTTTTGAATCACTTCTGGATATCATGTCGTACACTATGTGTGAGTTTTGCACACCCAAATCCATTAAATCAAAAAACAGTCGAAAATAAAATCTGATCTTCGACTTACGATCATATTCATAGTAGGACTGAAAATAAATAAATAAATCTTTCTCACATAAAAAGTTACTTAGAAGATACTTAACACTATACCTTTTTTTGGTCCATAAGATCAACGCCTCCCATTCCTGCGTTATATTGGGAAATCATTTTTGGACATGTCACATTAATTTTATTTGCAGATCCAGCCTGGCGTCTTTTGACATTTATGGTGTCGATTGGATTTATGAAATTGGATCCCATATGTACTGCACGATTATCCATCCATTTCACAATTGAAACTCCTTTTGACACAAAGCTTTGGGAGTCTCCACGATCAAAAGATTTATCGGCGTCAAATTTTGGCATTTGTGCACGATTTTTTCGCAAAGTGCCACAGGCTCGTATTCCATTGGTCATAAGTGTATGTAATAATATTGGACTATTGAAAAAGTTATCGAAATAAAGTTCTATTCCCATATTTTCCAGCCCTGCTGCCATATCTATAATAACGGATTCGCCAATGCCAACCTCTCTCTGTTCCTTTTTGCCTGTATATATATATCAATTTTATAAAGATAACCACTCTTAGCATCGCAACGGCACCACAATTTAAACCCCCAGCTTATGGGTTTGTCCTTCATATACTGCTTCATTATATTGCGCCCCTTAAATTTTACCATATGCTCGTCTATAGACTGGCATTTGCCTTGGCTCATATTTTTTCCAAATGCTGAGTTAAAATGATTTATTACTGGTCTAATTTTAAAAGCTCGATCGTATGATGGGTCATCACGGCTTGGCTGTTCAGCATTGTTAACAAAATGTAAGCTGGAAAGAATTTTTTCGAAACGATCTCGAGTCATAACTTTGGAAATAAACGGTACTGAATATATTTCCATCGTAGACCAGTACAATCTTATTTCTGGCAATCTGTGGATACTCATTGCTATAATCATTCCAAAAAACGCTTTCAATTCCTCTTTACTTATAACAAATATTGTACCTTTCTGCTCACAATAAAGTTTCGTTTGGTGAATTATGTGCTCTATTAGTGTGTCGAAATCACAAACTGCATTGAAGACTTCTAAAACAGTTGGAATCTCTTCGTCAGCGTTTACCTTTGGATTTAAAACCTGCCCGTATATGTAATCAGGGTCGGTATAAGCTGGCGAAACGTAATTTGTATTGGCTTTTTTCCACTGAAATTTAACTAAAACTTCTTTGGCATCTTTATGTTTGGGAATACCTTTTGTCATTGACGCACCAGTCTTAGAACTTTTGCTCGTTGAAGGTTTTTCGGTCGGCAGAATATCTTCGATTTCGATTTCGGCTCCGTTCGTTAAATCCGTAAAATCATCCAATACACCTATATCCTCGATGTCTAATTCAAACACATTTTCTTCATCTTCACTATCCGATGCGTTCAAAAGCTGTACAATTTCATCCTCAGTTTTATAAAACCGACGCAATCTGCCCATGGTTTACAATAATTAAATGGAAACCAGTAAGGAAAGGCTAAAGTCGGGCGGGGCCGACTCTATGATACACTCCACTTTCAATCCGAATACAATTCAATTCGGTGAAAAAGTGAAAACGGGAAGGTTTTTTGTATCCTGTAAATGTATGTGTTTGCCAAAAAATTTTATATCGGAAAGGACATTTGTATGAGGATATATTGAAACCTGGAACGAAATAGGTGAAATATCAAATAGTTTGGCCAAAATCGGTTAAACTTATGGGAGCAACATTTAAATTTTGGCTATATTTAAATCTGAACCGGTCTTACCCACTTTCACTATAGTTTTGTTTAGTTAGATTATAAGATGTTGTGCGAAATTTAAAGAAAATCGAGCACAATATGTGGCTTTTAAAGCGGCAAAGGTCAAATCGGGCGCGAAATTTGTATGGGGGCTATATCTAAATCTGAACCGATCTTACCCAATTTCTGCATAGTGTTTCTAGTTGGATTATAAGATGTTGTCCCAAATTTAAAGAAAATCGGGTACAATATATGGTTCTTAGAGCGCAAAATTCAAATCGGGAGCGATATTTGTATGGGGCCTATATCTAAATCTGAACCGATCTAGCCCGCTTTAGCCACAGGTGTTTCTAGATAGATTATAAGATGTTGTGCCAAATTTAAAGAAAATCGATTAGAATATGTGGCATTTAAAGCGGAAAAAGTCAAATCGGGAGCGACATTTATATGGGGGCTATATCTAAATCTGAACCGATCTTACCCAATTTCATCATAGGTGTTTCTAGTAAGATTATAAGATGTTGTTCCAAATTTAAAGAAAATCGAGTACAATATGTGGTTTCTACAGAGGAAAATGTCAAATCGGGAACGACATTTGTATGGGGGCTATATCTAAATCAGAACCGATTTGACCTATTTTCACCATAGATGTTCTTAGTTTAAATATAAGATGTTTTGCCAAATCTGAAGACAATCTGATACAATATGTGGTTTCTAGAGCGGAAAAAGTCAAATTGGGAGCGAAATTTGTATGGGAGCTATATATAAATCTGAACCGATCTGTCCGATAATCACCATGGGTGTTTCTAGTGGAAATATAAGATGTTTTACCAAATCTGAAGACAATCTGATACATTATGTGGTTTCTAGAGTGGAAAAAGTCAAATCGGGTGCGAAATTTGTATGGGAGCTATATAAATCTGAACCGATCCGACCGATATTCACCATGGGTGTTTCTAGTGGAAATATAAGATGTTTTACCAAATCTGAAGACAATCTGATACATTATGTGGTTTCTAGAGCGGAAAAAGTCAAATCGGGAGCGAAATTTGTATGGGAGCTATATATAAATCTGAACCGATCTGTCCGATATTCACCATGGGTGTTTCTAGTGGAAATATAAGATGTTTTACCAAATCTGAAGACAATCTGATACATTATGTGGTTTCTAGAGCGGAAAAAGTCAAATCGGGAGCGAAATTTGTATGGGAGCTATATATAAATCTGAACCGATCTGTCCGATATTCGCCATGGGAGTTTCTAGTGGGAATATAAGATGTTTTACCAAATCTGAAGACAATCTGATACAATATGTGGTTTCTAGAGCGGAAAAAGTCAAATCGGGAGCGAAATTTGTATGGGAGCTATATATAAATCTGAACCGATCTGACCGATATTCACCATGGGTGTTTCTAGTGGAAATATAAGATGTTTTACCAAATCTGAAGACAATCTGATACAATATGTGGTTTCTAGAGCGGAAAAAGTCAAATCGGGAGAGAAATTTGTATGGGAGCTACATATAAATCTGAACCGATCTAACACATTTTTACTACAGGTGTTTCTAGTTACAATATAAGATGTTTTGTCAATTTTAAAGAAAATCGGTTGTAATATGTGGTATCTAGAGTGAAAAGAGTCAAATCGGGAGTGAAATTCGTATGGGGGCTATATCTAAATCTGAACCGATTTTCTTCAAATTAAATAGCGTTCGTCCTTATCCCGAAAAACATCGTTGTGCAAAGTTTCATTTGGTTCTGTCTACAATTGCGACCTGTATCGTGATTACAAGAATAGATGGACGGACGGACAGACAGACAGACAGACAGACGGACATTGCTAAATCGACTCAGAAAGTGATTCTAAGACGATCGGTATAATTAACAATGGGTCTATCTCGTTTCCTTTTGGGTGTTACAAACAAATGCACAAAGACATAATACTCTCGTGGAGTGTATAAAAATGTTTTCAAAGCACAACTAAAAACACGAATTTACGCACAAATTGCAGCATACAAACCGTTCGACAGTTGATAAGAAACTAATAGCTTGAATCGCTTGTGTGAGCTTTGCAATCTAAAAAATGCAACACTTTGGTGCATGCATTATCATGCAAACTGAATGCAAACTATTGGACAACCGATCAGAAACTGATAGTTAGAATCGTTTTTGTTTGTTTCGCAATGTAAATATACCAACACGTTAGTGCATGCGTTTCACTGTTTACTTTTTGTAACGACAAAATGCTTTTTAATATTTAATGCATTTGTTCCCAAATATTTACCTTTGACGACGAATGGGACACATATGTCCCATGATTTTTCTCATAGAAGGAGTAACAATTTTTAAATTTTGACTACACTTTAGTCTTGAAATGTTGTGTTTCCGAGTAAGAATCCGCAATAAAATTTTGAAAATTTCCAGCGGAAAATTCTTCGTCGTCAAAGGGCTAAAAGTACGAATTTAGAAAAAATACTTTTATATTATGTATCTACTCAATTAGAGGAATGTACACACCGAATTTCGTGTTTCTCTCTGTTGTCGTTTGATATGTACCATTTTTATCCCTTTTTGCCCCATTTCACCCCTACGAATAAAAATCACTTTATGGTGCACGTTTTTTTATAGGAGGAATGCGCATACCCAATATCAAGTAAGTACAAGCAGACATATTGAAAACAAGTAAGGAAAAGCTAAAGTCGGGCGGGACCGACTATGTGATACACTCCACTTTCTATCCGAAAACAATTCAACTCGGTATAAAAGTGAAAACGGTCTAATATATAAATCTGAACCGACATAACACATTTTTACCACAGGTGTTTCTAGTTGAAATATAATATGTTTTGCCAATTTTGAAGAAAATCTGTTGTAATATGTGGTATCTAGAGTGAAAAGAGTCAAATCGGGAGTGAAATTCGTATGGGGGCTATATCTAAATCTGTACCGATTTTATTCAAATTAAATAGAGTTCGTCCTTGTACCGATAAACTTTGTTGCGCAAAGAGTCGTTTGGTTCTGTCTATAATTGCGACCTGTATCGTGATTACAAGAATAGATGGATAGACAGAGAGACGACATTGCTAAATTGATTCAAAAAGTGATTCTAAGTCGATCGGTATAATTAACAATGGGTCTAGCTCCCTTCCTTTTGGGTGTTACAAACAAATCCACAAAGACATAATACTCTCCTGGAGTGTATAAATATGCTTAATTAAGTTTAAAATATTGGCCGCCAAGATCATGTGATTTAACACCGTTGGACTTCTTTCTTTGGGGTTATTTGAAATGAAAGGTGTATGTCGATAAGCCTGCAACAATTCAAGAGTTAAAAAATGAGATAATTCGGCACATTAACGGCATGGAACCTCAATTATGCCTCAGCGTCATCGAAAATTCGGATGGAGGTGTGCCGATATTTTGTGCTATACATAATTGAACCATACCAATATTATCATAATATAAAGAAATGACAATAATTTACTAAATAATTTGTGTTTTATTCAAAATCAACAATGGCCCTCAAAATTAAACCACCCTTTATATACTTTACAGTGTCAAACTTAGTATACCCCCATCCTGGAGGTGGAGGGTATAATAAATATTTAGAAAGGTTGAAGGGTTATCCGTTTTTTCATGGTAACTTTTGCATGTATGGAATAACACCCTTGGAAAATATGATGTATTTGGTGCAAAAAGTCAAATTTTTTAGTTTTCAAACTCGAATTACTCATTTTTTGAAAAGTAAGTGCCCAGCTGGAATGAAAAAAAAATCTTTAACCACAAGCTAAATGTATGCCAATCGGAGTTCATTTGCTGGAACTATGCGCAAAACCCCGAACCATAACAATTTTGTTAGTATTGACCAATAAAAGTTTCGTCACACCTAGTAATGCATAGAGGTCCATAATCAAATACGAATGGCCAAAATGAATATTTATGGCATATTTTTTCGTTTTTTTCTGTTTTAAAGATATTGTTAAACTAGTATCTAATTATTATCACACATCGACAACCACTCTTTGTCCGTCCTTGTTAGGATCAATTTCGACATAATTTTGCATTTCTTAATGGCTGAACCGTTCATATGTATACACGATGGGCATCACAAACCGCATCCGACAGTATCTGTGATGGCCCTTTACCAAATAGTCAAATTTAATATTGACCACACTTTGCCCAAGACTTAGAGAAATTTCATCAGAAAACATATTGCATTTCTAATTGCACATCACATATCTCCGATGTGCAGACTTCCACCAAATTATCAAAGAATTTCATAAAAATATCACTTTTTGGCATTATTCCGTGAACAATAAAGTTCATTCAATCACACACATAACTAAAGTAAATAAATCGGTTATTACATAGTCATGACGACTACGACTATTTTGTCTCATCCGAGGATTTGCCACGCAGCGAACACCAAGAGCACCGAGAACACACCAGAGACACAGCCGCAGACGCAGAACAAAACGCAGTAATAGTGCAACTAGTGCATGGCGCCAGATAAACTGCACAATGTTCTAAATATATGTATTAATCTGGGCTTAGTATGTGCTGCCGACACCTACGCATTTTCCCAGGACACATGAGAACATCTTTGACAGCAGCCAAAGACAGCAAGACGTCCAAGCCGTAGGCAATCGAATTGTAGGTACGACCCAAACGCGATAGTTATCGTCCACATACACAAGTAAAGCCTATTATCCCCAGAGCTATTCTTGTGTCTACACTGCGAATCATTCGAATGGGGAAATTCGGCGTAAATGGTGGTTGGAAGAATATGCAATTTTACCGCAATGAAGTGGTAAATACAACTAAATATTTAAAAAGGAACAAAACTTATACTACCACTGATGTATTGTATTGTGGTCCCTGAAATAGAATTTTTTAGATGACTGAAAATAAAATCTACCCTGGACTTACATAGAGCATTTAAAATTTTAAATTAGAATCGGCTATAAAAAAGTACTGATTATTTTTTCAAATTTCTGGTTTTATTGGAAAGTTTGAACTTTGTCATTTGAAAATGGAACACAATATCATTCGTATGACTACCACGATTGGCTCGACAGTACCCCATTCTATCAATCCAAATTTTCAGTACATTTTCGACTGTTCCGGCTCGAATCTCTTCAATGACAACATCGGTTTCATGTTTCAACGCTTCAATTGTCTCTGGATGGTTTGCGTATCAAATCCAAAAAATCCGTACCGACCGATTTTCGAATAACGAATAATTCGAATAATCCGTACCAAATAATCGAATATTCGAAACTACCAAACATGTTTAGAGCGAAATATCATTTTGGAAAGTATAAATAATTGCACAAATGATTTTGCTTTATATCTACCAAAGAAGTCATCATTCAATTTTTACTGAAAACTTTGTGAAAATTAAATTCTTGCTTTGCTAGCTCAGTATACAAAAGTCTATTTGGTGTTGAAACGAACGAAGTGACAGAATATCCTGCCACTGAATGAGAAAATTGTATCGCTGAAATTTGCCTTTTGTCCGAACTGAACGAACAATAACAAGTAAGGAAAGGCTAAAGTCGGGCGGGGCCGACTATATGATACACTCCACTTTCTATCCGAAAACAATTCATCTCGGTAAAAAGTGAAAACGGGAAGAATTTTGGTATGTTTCCAAATCATAGGCTAATATTACCTGGTCCAATTTGTCAAATCGGAAATATTTATATCGGTGCTATATCCAAACATGGAATATAGTGACTAACTTTCAAATAAGTTCATCCAGTTCATATATAACCTGTTAAGCTCATTTTGTGAAAATTCGTGCTTTCTGATGCGGAAAAAGTCTATCCGAAATTTGTATGGGAAATTTTTGGGGCAAAATTTGTATGGGAGCTATATGTAAATCTGAGCCGATGACCCATTTTCACCATGAGTTTTTCCAGTTGAAATATGAGATATTTTGAAAGATTTGAAGAAGATCTGTTAAAATATGTGGTTTATAGAGTGGAAAAAGTGAAATTTGTGTGGGAGCTATAAGTAAATCTGAGCCGACCTGAATCGATCTGACCCATTTGCGCCATGGCTGTTTATAGAACAAAGCAAAAACTCAAATCGGGAGCGAAATTTTAATGGGAGCTATATATAAATCTGCACCGATCTGACATATTTTCACCATAGGTGTTCTAGTTTAAATATAAGATGTTTTGCCAAATCTGAAGACAATCTGATACAATATGTGGTTTTTAGAGCGGAAAAAGTCAAATCGGGAGCGAAATTTGTATGGGGGCTATATCTAAATCTGAACCAATTTAATCCATTTTCAACACAGATGTTTCTAGTAGAATTATAAGGTAATGCAAGGTAATTTGAAGCAAATCAAGTGAAATATGTGGTCTTTAGAGCGGAAAAAGTCAAATCGGGAGCGAAATTTTATTTTATTACGAAATTGTTTACAAGAATAGATGGACAGACGGACGGACATTGCTAAATCGACTCAACAAGCGATTCTAAGTCGATCGGTATAATTAACAATGGGTCTATCTCGTTTCCTTTTGGGTGTTACAACCAAATGCACAAAGACACTCTCGTGGAGTGTATAAAAATAGTACAATTTTCAGCAAAAACCGAAAAGTAGAATCGAATGACATACAAGATGATTTTTTATATTTAGATAAATCGAAAAAAGAACCAAAAAACTTAACTAAAGGGTGTTTTTTATTGGGGTATAGAACTTTAAGTTGGCATCACTTTTTTAACTGGCGGCCATTTTGTCAGCTGTCAAGTGATTAATATTTAGTTTGGTTTGCCATTTCATCATGAACAGGTTGACAAAAGAACAACGCTTGCAAATCGTGCAAATTTATTTCGAAAGTAATGGTTCAGTTCGCGAAGTTCACCGCAAGCTCCGTCCATTTTATCGACATAATCGTCCATCAGAGCAATTAATTCGGTTAACCATGGATCGTTTTCGCACTACGTTTACTCTATGTGATAATACGCATCCGCAGAGACGTCGAACAGTGCGCACCGAAGAAACAATTGCCGCTGTAGAGCAAAGTGTTGAAGAGGACCCGAATGAATCGATTCGCCACCGTGCACAGCAATTGGAGCTTTGGAAAATTGGACCTGTAGAATTGGCTATATTCGAGCCAGCCGCGGCGGCCACATGCCCGAAATCATATTTAAACATTAATGGCATAAAATTATCCTTCCAATAAAGCCAAATTGATGGACATTAAAACGATTTTCTTGTGTTTTATTTCAATGCGAAGTTCTATACCTCAATAAAAAACACCCTATACTTGCTCTTATTTCTATTGCTCCGATTTCAGCAGTAATTGAAAGAGTTTTTCGAAATCGAACTTTAGTAAAACAAAGGAAAAGAATCGCCTTAAACCCAATAGATTTTTTCAAATAAAAGATGAAGCTTGAGTATGTAATCTAAATAATTTGCAGGCAATTTTATTCGAATAATCGAATATTCGAATAAAAGCTGTCGACTTTATTCGGGTAATCAGAAATTTTGTATTTTCGAATAAACGTTTAATCGATTAATCCAAAAGTAAGAACAATTGGATACCCTATTTGCAAGTGGTCTAAGTCACACTATCGATGTGTTGCGATACAAACAAACCTTTTTATACCCTACACCACTTCGTGGACTAGGGTATTATAAGTTAGTTTTCCGCCAAATGTTTGTAACGCCAATAAATAATCGAGATCCAATGTAATATGTGTGTTCTAGGGCTGTAATATTAAAAATTGGGGCCCTCGTGTAAGGGCGCTACATTAAAAAGTGGGCCCTTATAGATTACTTTGCCAGTAGGAATTCTAAGTTGAAATATAAGATGATTTTTATCAAGATCCAATGTAAATTGGGGACCCAGTTGTAAGGGGGCTATACCAAAACATGGACCCATATACTTTCAAAGTAGGTGTTTCTCATCTAAATATAACATGGTGTGGGAAATTTGATCAATATCTGATGTAAAATGTGTATTCTAGAGCAATAATAGTTTAAATCAGAGGTATCGAAAAATGGACCCATGTAACCCACTTTCATGTTAGCAATTTCTTGTCCGAATATAATATGGTCCTGAAAATTGTATCAATCCAAATGAAAAAATGTGTATTCTAGAGCAGTAATATGGTAAATTGGGGGATATTTGTATGGAGGCTATGTCTGAATCTGGAGCGATTTCCTCCAAATTCAATACCGATGGTCGTTGGTAAATAATTGATCCAATTTTACGGCAGACAAATACAAATTATACATGAATCGGACCGACATTTCAAAGGGACCTATAAAAACACTTGGGGCCTGATCCAAAACATGGGCCTATATATTTCTCATTCACGGTAGGCATTCCTAGTTGAAATATATCATGATCCGATGTCAGACGTAGTTTTCAGAGGTGTAATAGAGGGGGCACCATTTGGGTTATTCCAAAGTATGGACACATATCATTCATAGTATGTATGAAATATAATATAATAGACTTCCGTTGTAAAATGTGGGTCCTAGAGAGGTAATAATAAAAATGGGGGCCCATTTGTAAGGGCGCTACATTTAAAAGTGGGCCTTTATAGATCACTTTCAAAGTAGGTATTCTTTATTGAAATACAACATGATCTGCAAAATTGTATCAAGATCCAAAGTAAGATGTGGGTTCTAGAGCGATAATAGTATAAACTGGGGGCCCATTTGTATGGGGGCTATACAAAAACATTGACCTATATAGCTGACTTTCAAAATACGTGTTTCTAGTATAAATGTAACATTGTGTGGAAATTTTGATCAAGATCCGATGTAAAATGTGAATTTTAGAGAAGTAATATTGTAAATCGGAGGTACAACGTGTCCTTATAAAAATGTCCCGCAGTGTAGGTGCATGTATGCATTGCATGAGGAGAGATAAATGAGGCCTAAATGAAAGTAAAATTGGTAATAAAGGTCGGTGTAGTTGTCGAGGTGGTTGTGCGCTTTGCTTCGCCTTAGCTGAATTGTAAACATTTGGCTTGATTGGATGCGATACAAAACCATCATCATGTGAATGAACTTGATGACACTACACACACACACACTCTCACATGCGCGCCCAGCTCGGGTATCCCCATCCCCAAAGAAAGAAAACAGCACAGCTCCAGCCAAACATTTGGCTCGGAATATTGATGTCCGTCCGCGGGTCGGGCTATCCGTGTGTCCGTCTGTATGCAATGTTTGTGTGGTGTAATTATAAACTCAATGAACCCAAACATAAGCTAAATTTATGATCATATGCTAATGATTTTGTTGTTGATATTATTGTGGCTGCTATACGATTTGTTGTTGTTTGTAATGTTGTTGCTGTTGTTCTTTACCCTACATTATGGCCCAAACAAAAGATCATCATCATCAGCAGCAGCATCATCCGCATCCCCCGATGATGCCGATGCTGATGGCTTTTCATATAGAACACAATACAAATGCATAATTGAATTCGCTGCAGTCAGCCTGTGTTGCATGCGTAGTCAGACAGTGGTACAGACGGACGGAGGGACGCTCGGTCGGTCGGTCGGACAGACAGACGCATGCATATAAATCTCTCGGTAAACAACATGCAAATTGACTTTTAATGGACCGCGCACTCGTAAACTTAAAGTTATGTCTGCTCTCGTTTAATAAAGAAACAGGAGCATCTGCTGGCAACAACTGCAGCATCGTCACCATCGACAGCAGCAGCACCAGCAGTGGGTAACAAGAATCACAAACGACATGCCTTACATACATAAATATGCACCTTTATAGATACATATGTGCGTGTGTGCATGTATGAGTTTATGCAAAATGATGTCAAGTCAAGGTGTATTTCGGATGTCAATTAAGGGACAACATCAGATTGACACGGTGGACCGAAAGTTAGCAACTCCATGGATAGGTAAACATATTTTTTTAATTTAAATTATAAATAGGATAGCTTTAGTGTCATGACACTTCTCTTCTAACGAAAATTTCCTCCATTTCGAAAAGCACCCGAAAACATTTTGACTGCTTACAGATCTCCGTGGAAATAATCAATCGGCTAAACTGAATTATATATACGAAACATAAACACGAAAATTAATTACAGCGGTCACCCCTCAGAAATGAAGATTGGATTGTTTAATAATGATCTACAAAATATTTCGTCACTGTGTCAAGCCATCGCTCCCGAAAACACCTCTAAAATCATGTTTTTTCCATGTAATTTGTATACCCTCCACTTTGTCATTTCGTTTGTAACACCATGAAATATGCATCAAAGACCACATAATATATATATATATATATATATATATATATATATATTCTGGGTCGTGGTAAACTTCTAAGACGATATAGTCATGTCAGTCTGTCTGTCCGTCCGTCTATCTGTTGAAAGCACGATAGCGGCCTAACGAAATGAGATAGGAGGTTCAAATTTTCCCTAAATGTGTCTTATGGTTGCAGATCTCGAAAGTGGGCGAAATCGGCCTAGAGGGAAATAATTTTCCCTAAATACCCTCTAATATTTAGACTATTTAAGCATTTTTTTAATTTTTGCATTATATGCACTCGAAATTTGTTGCGTTCATTCCTCTTGTAGTCTAAAAGCATCAAAAAGTAAATAAAAGTTTTAGCGGACGAAATGTGATAAAAATGGTACCAATGATACGACAACAGCTAGAAACATTAAATTTGGAATGTACATCCCTCTAATTGCGTAGATAAGTAAAATAGAGATTTTTTGAAATTCGTACTTTTGGGACGAAAAGTGATAAAAATGGTACGACAACAGCTAGAGTAATGAAATTCGGTGTGTACATCCCTCTTATTGCCTAAACATGTAAAATATAAGGAATTTTCTGACTTTATAGGGATACAATTGGAAAAATCATCTGACTGTGTAAACGCGAAACATAAAGTTCTTTTTTCGAAATTTGTACTTTTAGGCGTAAAATGGGTCGAATGGGGATAAATGATTAATAGAGGTTATGGTAGGTTTAAATTTGGCACTAATCAAACGGCTTAGAATTGGAGAATCGATCCTTAGGGAAATTGTTTCTACCTAAAAACGACTGATAATTAGGGTATACTTTTGAAGATTGCTGCCTCATGTTCACTTTTTGATTACTCTTGAAGATTTATATTTATATAGTAGAGGACTATTAATATTATAATAATTAACAAATATTGTGATGTGCATAAAATATCACAATTTTCCTAATGTTGACAGCCTCTAATCTGCCTGTAATACTGTGGAATGCATTCCACAGTATGGAATAGAATGGAGGGTGTATAAGATTCGGCCCGGCAGAACTTAATGTCTTTATACTTGTTTTATGTTGTATTTTTGTCCAAATTTTTTCTGATCTTTGGAAGTACTTTAAAAATAACTGTTATTCTTATCTTGGTCGTATTGTTGGACGTTTATATTGATTTTTTGTGGTTTTTGAAGGTGACAGCTAAAAACTCACATTTCTTAGAAACATTTTGTAAAAGGTGTTATGAAAAATCAATACCTTTCGAATGATGCAAACTCTTTTTACAAAAATGAGCGCTGTGGTGTCAATTTCCTTCCGATGTTCATCATTTAGTCATCATTCGAAAGATATTGACTGTCGCTACTTATATTCAGTTGCTATGAAAAAAAAAACACAAAAAATTATTATAAAGGTCCAATAATTCGACAAAAAGATTGCACGGGAAAACCATGATTTTTAAGGGTATTTTCAGGAGCGTTTAGCTCACAGACGGCTTGATATAGGGACGAAGTATTTTGCAAATCATCATTAAACAATCCAAGCTTTATTTTCGTGGGATGACTGGAAATTGTTTTTCCATTTGTATGGACCGCGACCCAGCCAAATATATACCCACGCCCTAAGTATGAAAATTTCGTTCCCAATTAGTCTCTTTTCGCTCAATTTGGTCGAATATGAGACAGACGCGTCCATAGGCTTTATTTTATTAACAATCAAATAATATAAATAAATTGGTATTCTGGCCTATAAGGAGATAGTAATAATTCTACTTTTGGAAAGCATTTACATTCTTTACATGGCAGGGGTGGACATCTTTATATGGACCAATACAAAAGTTACAGAATTATTTCCAAAAATACTATGGTACGCCGTGAAAGCATTCCTTCAAATGCGACAATTTTGACAATTAACAAAGCCATGATAAGATAAATAAAGATAGATTAGGATCATCACTGAATCATTTTCTTCTGTTCAAAAATTCGACATTATTTTCAAAATTTTGTTGCGGAATTAAGACACGATGTTATTTCGTGAAGAAGTCCAATTTTTAAAAATCTTAGGTCTTTCTACATCAAAACATTCTCGAATGACGTATTGATTTTGAAACCCGTTATAATGAAAGGTGACTGGAGTGACAAGTATTGTCTTTGAACCAAAATATATGTATGTATGTCCTATCATAAACAAATATATATGTCTTCCTGTTCACCCTGTATACCACGTATACTTTTGTACGGATGTGTGTATATGCTGCTACACATATTTTGAATGTAATGCATGTGATTCCAATAATCAACAGACTCGTACACATGTTATTTGACTGAAGTTCTAACGATTGTTTTAAGTCGACAAGTATTCTGAATAATATCAGACAGCATCAGATACAGGTGGTGGGTGAATATGTTTCCATGAATTAATCCTTTATTGCGAACAACTCGAAAAGGTTGACGCAGACCCACTTGAAGAGTCTGAGACGAGCTCGTCTGTTTACCAATCCTTTGTAACGAGATATTGAACTCAATCATAAAATGTTCTTAAAGGAAAATAAATTGAATAATTTCGTGAAAACTTAATGGAACTATGATTCCTTATTCAATATTAGAGTTCGAGAATTTATTTTTAAGATGGCGTGAACAATATTCTGACACAACCTTTTTAATATCGCACAATATGAACACAAATACGACAGAAAATCTAGATTTTCCAACGTTTCGGTTATTATATCGCAACTACGCGATTTGCTAGACCATTGTAGTTTCGAAATTGGATCCAAACTATCGTGTGTAACAATTGACTTGACCACTGAAATATTGCAAATATTGGAAAAACAAATGATGATATTTTTAATATATAGTGCTACACCATTACTTTGCTCCTCATATTTATTTTTCCCAAATATTTAGTTTTAAACCAATTGCGAATACCTTCAAAACTACAATTTTGAATGAAATAATAATAATAATTTTGTCATGCCATTATGCAATTTTGATATTATGTAGGCATTCCAATAAACAAAACATATATAAAAATAAGAAAATAAAACATACTTTTCAGGATATTTAAGGATTAAGAATATTTAAGACTTTTAATTAATGACACTGTCCAACAGCATTTTGGAAATATAATTCTGAAAGGGTATATTGAGTAAACCATTTTTACAGAATAAATTTATAGTCCAGCTGGTCTGAGTTTCTTTTTACAGTGGGTCAAAATATTAATTTTTTGGTCAAAGGCGAAAAAAAGTGCTGTAAGTTAATGTCTGAGATAATTCTTATTGTCAGAACTTTATTTTGGAATTTTATGGGGGTCATTTTTGTGGAAGACATTAACCCTCCAGCTCCTCTCTTTATGGGTCAATTTGACCCTTTCAAAAAGGACATTTAAGGATTAAGGATACGAGAAAATTGTTGGAAAATTTCAGTGGTGGTCACTTATACAACAAAATTATTTGGGTTAAAATTGGTCCATGTTTTTTTGAAGATCGATCGTTTTCGACAAAAATGTGAATATGTTATATGAGTATGCACGTAGAACATTTTAATCCTTAAATGTCCTTTTTGAAAGGACATTTTTGATTTCTTCGAAAAAAAGAAAAGAAAAACGAGGATTAAGATCTTCCACAAAAATGATCCTCATAAAATTCCACAATATAGTACTGACAAAAAGAATTATCTCAGACATTAACTTACAGCACTTTTTTCGCTTAGTATAATGCCCTCTTAGACCAAAAAAATAATCTCAAACTCAAACTGCTCTCTATTCTGTACCGTTCAAAAAGACTTAATTTGTTGGACAGTTTTATTAATAGAGGTATGTAAGTACTAGAGCCCAACCCAATTTTCTGGTTCGGCTTCGGCCAAAAATTGATATTCGGACCGATTCGTTGTTCGGCGTGGAAAAATCGAATATTTTATGTATGTAAATTTTCTAACAGATAATCTGTTTTCTATGAAAATGTTATATGGAAAAAGTAAATACGTTAAACAATTTGTTGTAAAATATTTTAGAATTTGGTAGTACTTTTTTAAAAAAAATTGTCTGAAATGTAATTTTTAGACGACAGTTTCGTACGAATTTATCAAACAGTTCTTAATTGTGCCAAAGACTGAATATTTTCCACAAAAATTGATTTTGAATTTGCCATGTCTTTATAAATCAAATATCTCTTAATTACATTTACATTGCAGTATATACATTTTTTGTAGAATGGTATTTTTGCAATCGGTACATAATTGTATAGGGTCCGTCACCTAACGTTTTTTTTTTCAACTATTCAACCGTTGAATTTGTGGGGTGCCCGAGCCAGCCATTTGAATGAAATTATTTTCCATTATTAACGGGAAGGATTGTACTTTCAAATAAAAAAAGAATTTTGAGAAAATATTCAGTAGTTTTTTATAGCATTTTCAACAAAAAAAATTATTTGCGGACCATATGTTTTTGCCAAACCGTCAAGCAGTGCCTACAGACCCGCACTCGCGGACCACTTATCTTGACCAAAAATATTAAAATTGTAAAAACAGCTTTATTGTAGTTTATGTTTAAAAATTATTTAAATTTACCTCAATTTTCATGAAATACAGCTTTTTATGACATCTTTCAAAATATCATTTTTTTAAACTAGTCGACTTGAATGATTAATCTAGTACGCTTTCGTGAAACTTTGAAGTAGCGTAGTCTATAAATCAATTCCATTAAAATTGAACCCACTTTCGAAGATGTCTAAATTCATGGGTAATTGACATCACAAACATATTAGTATTATTGGGAATATATATTCCTCGTAAATTCCTGAAAATTTGTGCAAAATTTTTATGATTCGCAAATGCCCTACGAAAAGTATTGCCTTTGTTTCTGGTGCCACATCAACCTTTTTTCGAAGATCAAAACGGAGACCATGTTCTATCCAAAGCCTATTTTAAACAGCATTCATTTTATTTTTAAATGCTCTCATCATTTTTTAACAGTCTAATAGAAATTGTAAAAATCGAATCGAGCAATGTAAAGGACTTAAAATATGAAGTTGCCTTCAATCAGATGAAATTTAACAGCATGTTTGAGTGGATTTAGTTCCATTGAGGATATTCAAACTTTTTACATCGTCAGATAAACGTTATTTCAACTACTTTATTTGTTTCGATGAGAATCCTTAGTTTCTTTTTATACCCTCCACCTCCAGGATGGGGGTATATTCACTTTGTCATTCCGTTTGTAACACCTTAAAATATTCATCGGAGACCCCATAAAGTATATATATTCTGGGTCGTGGTAAAATTCTAAGACGATATAGCCATGTCCGT
Organism: Polietes domitor; assembly: GCA_947397865.1. Classification (NCBI taxonomy): domain Eukaryota; kingdom Metazoa; phylum Arthropoda; class Insecta; order Diptera; family Muscidae; genus Polietes; species Polietes domitor. The sequence continues at coordinate 102,327,641 of OX377621.1, read as the reverse complement.
CTGTCTGTCTGTCTGTTGAAAGCACGATAGCGACCGAACGAAATGAGCTAGGAGGTTCAAATTTTTCCTAAATGTGTCTTATGGTTGTAGATCGGTTGGGATTGAAAGTGGACGAAATCGGCCCAGAGGGAAAAATTTTTCCCTCACAAGGACTGAAAATACCCCTAATATTTAGAGTATTTCAGCATGTTTTTGAACATATTAGATTGTATTTACTTGATACTTGCAATGCGCATTCCCTTTATAGCGTAAAAGGGCACCATAGAGTAATTTTTATTTGTAGGGGGCGAAATGGGACAAAAAGGGATAAAAATGGTACCTATCAAACGACAACAGATAGGAACACGAAATTTGGCGTGTACATTCCTCTAATAGAGTAGATACTTGATGTAAAAGTATTTTTTCTAAATTCGTACTTTTAAGGGGTTAAATGGGGATAGAGGGATAAAAATAGTACCAACCTAACGGCTGCACCTAGAATAATGAAATTCGATATAGACATTCCTCTGATTGCGTAGACACGTAAAATAAAAGAACTTTCCAAAAATCGTACTTTTTGGGGTTCAAATGGAAAAAGGGGATAAAAATAGTACCTACCAAATGACAGCAGCTAGAATCATGAAATTCGGAGTATACATTCCTTTGACTGCATAAAAACGAAAAACAAAACGTTTTTTCTAAAATTCGTACTTTCAAGGGATACAATGGCTACAGGGGATAAAAATAGTACCAACTAAACGAATACAGCTAGAATGATGAAATTCAGTGTGTACATCCCTCTAATTGTGTAGATACGTATAAATATTGGAAAAAGGGGATAAAAATGGTACCAACAAAATGGCCGCTGATAGAATCATGGAATTCGATGTATACATTCCTCTGACTGCATAGCCACGTAAAATATTTCTTCTTCCAAATTCGTACTTTATTTTGTTGCTTTTACGACAAAAAATGGTAGAATCATGAAGTTGTCTTATACTGCGTATGTGAGAGATAAGGTATTTTCAAAATTTATACTTTCGAAAATAAAATAGGATGGAAATACAACCAACCAAACGACTGTAGCTGAAGTACACTCTATGTCCCCCAATATTTAGGGTATTTATGATTGCTCCCTTATATTTACTATTATTATTATTATTATTTCCATTATATATATACATAGTATACAAATATTGGTAGCCTTAGCTTATTAGTTAAATTTCTTATTTTCACACAGTTAAAATTTGTTGCGGACATTCCTCTTGTAGTTTGGAAGCACCACAAAGAAAATAAAAGTTTTAGCGGGCGAAATGGGACAAAAAGGGATAAAATATTGTACCAATGATACGACAACAGCTAGAATCATGAAATTCGGTGTGTACATCCTTCTAATTGCATAAACACGTAAAATAGAGGGATTTTTTCGAAATTCGTACTTTTAAGGGATATAATTAAAAAGAGGGATAAAAATGGGACCTGCCAAACCGCTGAAGTTGAAATCATGAAATTCGGTGTATACATTCTGACTATGAAGACTCGAAAAAGGGTTTTTCTTCGAAATTTGTACATTTCGGTGGAGAATGGGGCGAATGGGGATATCTTTAAAATTTATACTTTTCTTATCACTTTGTCTGTGCTTCTATGTAAAGTCGACATCCTTTAATCTGCTGGTAATACTGTGGAATGCACTCCATGGTGGAGGGTATATAAGATTCGGCCCAGCCGAACTTAACGCCTTTTTACTTGTTGAATTTGATTCTTCTTTTAAAAATCTGACTATTGCATTTGGAATTTTTCTGACGCGTCCAAGAGCCACAAAGGAATCACGGTGATAGCCTACAATGTAGAGTCTGATTTGTGAGATCTTTCTATTTAGGTTAGCTCGTATCGCATTGAGCATGGCCAGAGCTGCTGTCAAATACATACCTGTTCCTGTTGATTTGATGTAAAAGCATTTGCAAATGTACTTTTGTTACATCTTCGGTAACTCGTATATCCATAGGCATGCAATTGATCTTCATTTCAATAAGTATCATAAATGAAAGAAAGTTATCTGTCATTCTTTGGTGAATTTCCTTTCGGATATTGCAATATTGTTTTTGGAAAAGTTATTTTCTAGAAGAAATGCTGGTGTCTCCTCCGCCGATAGTGCATTATCGCCTTCTTGGGATTTTCATTGATTTATTAAGAAACACTACCAAATATCATACACTTGCTAATGAGCAGGATTTTTTCAAAAAATCCTGGAACTACCCATTGTTGTATTTTGGTGTTCATCGGCCAGGCAATCAGACAATTCCGTTTGATCGTTATCACAAAATTAAACCTTAAAAAACACACCATACAATGCTTATCTCCAAATGTCCCACTGTGTCCGGTGTAGAAAATATGCTGTACAGGGGGGACAACTCCTTCAAACGCAAAGTCGACTCTGGTTGCAGTTCAACTGAGTGGAAGTGTCATTTATGCAATCGGCTTGAGAGAGTATTTGTAGTGCCCCTCAAATGTTGGCAAATCCTTTAATCGGTTTTAGATGTTTGCTACACATACCTTCATATATCCCTACCAACACCCATTCAAATACTGCACATAAATACCGTTCTCAATCGCGTTAAGGAACTTCCTCTGCGATTTGATTCACATGGCCGAAATCCGCATTTCTGATAAATTCTAACGAGGATGCAACAACACATGAAAGGCTATTAAGCGGAACAAATTCTAGGTAAACACTCGGCGGTTTACACACGAAAAGTTAATTGGCCAAGTCGACGAGAGGCAACACTTTTTCTTATTTTCACTTCGATTTTGATTCTATTTTTCCATTTTCCTTTTTTGCTGCTATGAATTTTGCAAACAGGCTTCGTCACAGTGGCGTCTAGGCTAAATTGACGTCATCGTTTGAACGGCGGCAATAAGGTTAATTAATAGATGTAAACAAGCCGTGCACAATCCGTGCCACTCCACTCTGCACACACACACACTGCTACCAGCACTTGCAACACACACCCTCACGTAAATCCTATGTGGCATGTTTATGGAAGAACATAGAGGAACAGTGTTGCACATTAGTTGCGGAGATCGACAGCCACTTAATCTAAAGCGTAACTAACATGGAAAGTGTTCATGTTGTTGCACCAGCACCAGCAGAGCACCACCAGCAGCAACAACAGCACCGCCAGCAGCAACTCAAGCCTGTCTGCTTTCGTTCATCGTGGTGTCGTCTCTGTCTGGAAATGTTGCAAATTTTGGGTGCGACCAATTGGCAGTTGAGCATAAAAAAAACACTGACACTCACGTTTCGTAAAGGAAGGCAACACACAATTATAAGTCAGGATAACAAAATGTGGGAGCAGCTAAAAGGATTATCCTTATTTTAATGATGCATGTGAGGCAGAAGAAAAACAACTTCGTCTAAATAAATCCGATTAGCTTAGGCGTTGCTAAAACTAGTTTTAAAACGCTCGCTGGTTGCGGCGTTGTTGTTAAATTTATTAATATCCCTGCCAGGTCACGTTGTCCATCCATCGATTCGTATATACCCCGACCATAGTAATTTGGCTAGAAATAGTTCCAAAGCAACTCAAAGGGGACAGTTATATTGAATGATAGAAATTTTCCAATTCAAATAGAGAATACTCAAATCAAATTTAGGGAAAGTCATATCAAATCAACTATAAATTTTGAAAATCGTCTGAAAGTTGGTGAGGGTTTTTTATATAGCAAAATATTTAGTTAGACGAAATTATTTTTAATAATCTATAAGCAAAATTTGGATTATTTTGATATTTTGTAAACTCTAAGAAAATTGCAAATTTTGTGGAAGTGGGTTTACTTAAGTAGTCTTAACTGTTTTGAGATTTTTTTTCAAAATTTTTCAATTATTACGAAATAAACAAGTAAGGAAAGGCTAAAGTCGGGCGGGCCGACTATATAATACCCTACACCACTCCCTGCGTATGTACCTCGCTTTTATTACTAAACCCAGGTATTTCATGGACGCAATTTCATGTAGTTCATATACATTATACAGTTACTATAAATTAATCTTTAGTCATATTTAACGTATATGGTTAATAATATGGTAATTGATCCAATTATCCGACAGACAAATACAAATTATATAGTAGATATAGGATGAATCGGACCGACATTTTAAAAGGGGGCCTATAACAGCATGTTGGGCCTGGTCCAAAACATGTGTCTATATATTTCTCATTCACGATAGGTATTCCTAGTTGAAAAATATCATGATCTGCAAAATTTGATGAAGATACGATGTAAGATGTAGTTTCTAGAGCTGTAATAGTTGGTATAACCCATTTGGGTTATACCAAAGTATGGACATATGGGCATCTCCCAAACAAGTAAGGAAAGACTAAAGACGGACGGATTTTCTAGGATTTTTGCATCATGTAAATGTATGTGTTTGACAAAAAAATTTAAATCGGAAAGACATTTATATGGGGGTATATTGAAACCTGGAGCAATGTGACCCACTTTCTTCATGTATATTTATTGGTGAAATATAATATGTAAAGTTTGGCCAAAATCGGATAAACATTCGGGAGCAACACTTGTCTGAGGGCTATATCTAAATCTGAACCGATCTTACCCATTTTTACTATAGGTGTTTCTAGTTCGATTATAAGATGTTGTACCAAATTTAAAGAAAATCGGGTACAATATGTGGTTTCTAAAGTGGAAAATGTCAAGTCGGGAGCGACATTTGTATGGGGGCTATATCTAAATCTGAACCGATCATACCCAAATTCCGCATAGGTGTTTCTAGTTCGATTATAAGATGCTGTGCCAAATTTAAAAAAAAAAAAAAACAAGTAAGGAAAGGCTAAAGTCGGGCGGGACCGACTATATAATACCCTACACCACTCCCTGCGTTTGTACCTCGCTTTTATTATTAAACCCAGGTGTTTCATGGGAGCAATTTTATGTAGTTCATATAAATTATACAGTACACTATAAAATCATCTTTAGTCATATTTAACAAATATGGTAATAATTCACCCAATTTTCCGGCAGACAAATACAAATTATACAGTAGTAATAGGATGAATCGGACTGAAAGGAGGTCTGTAACAACACTGGTTCAAAACATGGGCCTATATATTATGATCCGATGTAAGACGTAGTTTCTAGAATGGGGACCCTATTTGGGTTATTCCAAAGTGTGGACACATATATTTGACTTTGTATTCTTAGTTGAAATATAATATAATCTGCAAAATTTGAAAAACATCCGATGTAAAATTTGCGTTCTTGAGGGCTAAAAATTAAAATGGGGCCATTTGTAAGGGCTCTACATTAAAATATGGTTCCATATAGATCACTTTCAAAGTAGGTATTCTTAGTTGAAATATGACATGATATGCAAAATTATATCGAGATCTAATGCACGATGTGGGTTCTAGAGATGTAATAGAGTAGAATGATGGCCCAATTTGTACAGGGGTTATACCAAAATATGGACCCATATATTTGACTTTCATAATATATCTTCTTAGTTGAAATATATGAGGGCTATATCTAAATCTGAACCGATCTTACCCACTTTCACAATAGGTTTTTTAGTTGGATTATAAGATGTTATGCAAAATTTAAAGAAACTCGGGTACAATATGTCGTTTCTAGAGCGGAAAATGTCAAATCGGGAGCGACATTTGTATGGGGGCTATATCTAAATCTGAACCGATCTTACCCAATTTTTGCATACGTGTTTCTAGTTGGATTATAAGATGTTCTGCAAAATTTAAATAAAATCGGGTACAATATGTCGTTTCTAGAGCGGAAAATGTCAAATCGGGAGCGACATTTGTATGGGGGCTATATCTAAATCTGAACCGATTTCCTCCAAATTCATTACCGATGGTCCCTGGCCAGAAAAAATAACTTCTGCCAAGTTTCATGACAATCGGAGAACAATTGCGACCTGTAGAGTGCGAACAAGCTTAGATGGACAGCAGACGGACAGACAGACATCGTTAAAGGTGGGTCTAGCTCGATTATTTCTTGGTGTTACAAACATTTGGCGCGAAACTAACTTATAATACCCTAGTCCACGAAGTGGTGTATAAAAACGGAAACATTTAGAACAAGTAATGAAGGGTGGAACCGACTAAATAATAGTCTACACCCTTAATCCAATTACATGATTTTATTTCGAAATTTGGATTACTAAAAATGTCAGTGAAAACTGAAATGAATTTAACCCAAAAAATATAAAATATGTAGGATCTAGGCAGTAAGAGAACATTTGTATGGGGGATACGTTAAAACATAGACCGATGTGAGCTATCTTGTAAATATATCGTGATTGCCATTTTTGAGGAAAACCAGTTAAAATGTTGTGTTTCTATATTAAAATCGTGGAACTTTACTTTACTTTAAGCTTTGACCAATTAATATAATCGCATCTTTGGGCAAAGAAAATAATTCACGAATTATTAGACGTTTTCAAATGTAAATTTAATCACCAACCATAAATTATAATTAGTGATTGTTCTGATTGTATTCACTATAATCAATATTGCCAAATAAATCGTTTTTATTTGATTCAACACCTGAAAATAATAGATTTTTATTATTTAATCGCATCAAATGTTGTTCCAAATTTGACATGATAAGGGAGCCATTCCACAGTATGCTTGCTACGCAAAAAATAAAACGGGGAATCGCTGAATTAGCAACAAATCACTAAAATCCACTATTTCTGCCGCTGTCACACTACAAAAACTAATAATCGAAAAAAAAAACAGTAAAATCGGCGATAAGTTCAGCTTGAATAGAGGCTGTCGATTTTCGTAGAAGTGCTGTAGCATTACAGGAAAATGTAAATTTTTAACATAGCCAAACCAAAACAAATAAAAATATTGAAAAAATAATTTTATAAATAAATATAATATTTTTATTATTTCAAACCACGCTTATAAGGCAAGGCTACCAATAGGTGTATACAATATATATCGAAATAATACTTCAAGTCAATTCTAAAGTAAATATAAGACAGAAATCTTCAAAAAATCTTAAAGTATTGGTAGATAATGAGTGTTACAGTTTGTTGTATTTCCATCCTATTTTAATTCCAAAAGTACAAAATTTGAAAATCCATTATCTGACATGGCAAGATAACCTACCCAGCAAAAACTTGGTAATGACACCTCATTATTATTTGCATTACCTAGTGATGACAACTCGTTACGCCCTCAATTATTTTGAAGTATGAAATAATTACTTCCTTATAATGGTTTAAAAAAGTAGTTATTAGTAAGTTAAATTTCATAAAATGTTCGTAACGAAATTAAGATTTTAAAAATTAATTTTCTACATTTTTTGGTGAGTCAGAGAATAACAGTGCTGTTTTTCTTCAAGCCGAGAAACAAAACAAAAACTTTAAAAATAATTAATTTTTACTCAAAACAAAAGAATAGTTTTAATGTAAAATTATTTTTATTTTTTTTTTTCTGATATACATTGTTGTTGGCGACAATGTGAACCATTAATGTTAGCATTTATGTACGTTTTTATTTATTTATTTTGAATTACAATACAAATTGAATTTATATTCTTGTTTCTGGTCCAGGGTTTTAGCCGGGTGACGAAGACTAGCTTAATGGTCTTCGATATTGTAGCGACAAAACAGAGCATCTGATGGGAAACGAACCCACAAACCAGAGTGGGTAGCCGAGCACACTACCGGAGCGCGTTATGTACGTTTTTGGTATCTCAGATGAGTTATCCAGGCTTAAAGAAAAATAGCCCTAAATTCTTTATTCAGATTGTTAACAAGTCGATAAAAAATATATAATTTACTAAAAATAAATAAACAGCCAATGAAAGTGATTAATATACATAGATACCACTTAGCCTTTATATTGAATTTTATTATAATTTTAATAATAATTTGATATCAAATTATTGGCGTGATATTTGTATTTGACTACAAAGACACTTATTTTACAACTTCTTTATAAGTACTTATTTATTAACGTACGTGGAAGTACTTATTTTTTTTACAATCCCTTTATACAAATAATTAGAAACGGATTCGAAAAATAAGTAGTGAAGGTTTTGCCTTATTCCCTACATTACTTGGAATGAGAGTTTTTGTTGGGTAACTTCATGATTCGACCAATTATTGCCATAAAAGTAAAAAACTTCGAATTTGGAAAAATCTTTTTATTTTGCATGCCTATGCAGTCAGAGGAATGTAAACACAGAATTTCATTATACTAGCTGCAGCCGTTTGGTTGGTACAATTTGTATCCCTCTATTCTATTATTACCCCTTAAAAGTACGAATTTGGGAAAAATACTTTTATATTATGTATCTACTCAATTAGAAGAATATACACACCGAATTTTGTGTTTCTAGATGTTTTCGTTTGATAGGTACCATTTTTATCCCTTTTGCCCCATTTCACCCCCTACGAATAAGAATCACTTTATGGTGCACGATTTAGTTATAGGAGGAATGTGCATACCCAATATCAAGTAAATACAAGCAGACATATTGAAAAAAGCATGCTTAAATACTCTAAAATAACAGGGGTTATTATGGGTATTTTCAGTCCTTGTGAGAGAAACAAATTTCCCTCTGGACCGATTTCGCCCACTTACAATCCCAACCGATCTACGACTATAAGACGCATTTATGGAAAATTTGGACGTATTAGAATTTTATGACGATCTATAATATATATACTTACATATTTCAAGGTGTTACAGACGGAATGACAAAGTTAGTATACCCCCATCCTGCAGGTGGTGGGTATAAAAAAAAATCGATTTTATCGCATAAAAAGACACCCAAAAGTAGAAATATAGTTCGAAATCATTTTTTATGGAATTAATTCTGTAACTTTTGAATGTAAAAAGATAACTTGACGAGATTTCACATGCTTCAAGCAGAAGTGTTTTTCAGATGATATATATAATCTTGGTAAATTTTTTGTATATAATTGCTCATCTTGGTCATGTCAATTTTTTAAATTATTGCAAAAAGTACAATTATGTACCGATTGCGAAGATAGTGTGAATATATTTCGCGAATACCTACAAAAATGTGCTTTCAAATGTTTAATGCCCTTCCTACATTTTGGTCAAAATTATATTTATTTTGGTTATAAACGGAATGACAAAGTGAATATCCACCGATCCATAGGTGGAGGGTATAAAAACGTTAATAAAAATATATTTTTTTTTGCTCAAAATAAAAACCAACTACCATATCAAAATGAATTTTCAAAAATGTATATTTTATGTTGACTTTTTTGGACTTAGCCTCAATAACCTTTAATTTGTCTTACACTAGTCAAAAAGTAAAAAAAAAATATTTGTTCAAAATTTGTTTTTATACACACATTGATATTGCTAAATATTTTATGGTCAGTTTAATCGACCCACTGAAGCGGCTATTCGGGCTATTGTCACTAAATTTCGCACCAAATTTACATTGTTGGACATTAAACCACCAACACGCTTACGAAGAAATATCGAACTGAAGAAATTATCGCAGCTGTATCGACCAGTGTTAATGATGACCATCAATTATCGATTCGTCGCCGTTCGCAGCAATTGGGCCTCTGTTACTCAACAACGTGGAAAATTCTGCGGTGCAAGAATTGAAGCCGAACGACTTACCGCAACGTACAATTTTTGCTGAATGGGATCTTGGAAAGTTGGCCAAAAATTCACTTTTTTACCGAAAAATTGTGTTCAGCGACGAAGCTCAATTTTGGCTCAATAGGTACGTAAATAGGCAGAATTGTCGATTTTGGAGTGAATATCAGCCAGAAGCATTGCAAGAGCTACCAATGCATCCAGAAAAAGTCACAGTTTGGTGCGGTTTATGGGCTGGTGTCATCATTGGACCGTACTTCTTCAAAGATGATGCAAATCGTAACGTAACTGTGAATGGTGAGCGCTATCCAACTTTTTTTGACCAAAATGCCAGAGCTTGACTTGCATGGCATGTGGTTTCAACAAGACGGTGCCACATGCCACACAGCACGCGCAACAGTGGAGTTATTGAGAGGCGAGTTCGGTGAACATTTTATTTCACGTTCGGGACCGGTCAATTGGCCGCCTAGATCGTGCGATTTAACGCCTTTAGACTATTTTTTGTGGGGCTATGTTAAAGCTCATGTCTATACAGACAACCCCGCTTCAATTGACGCATTTATTCGTGAGATACCGGCCGAAATGTTGGAAAGAGTATGCCAAAATTGGACTAAGCGGATGGACCATTTGAGGCGCAGTCAAGGTCAACATTTGCATGAAATAATCTTCAAACATAAAATGGACCGTACTATCGATTCAACTAAAGATTTCATGCATTTTTCTGCATTTTATGTGTTTTTTTTTTGAAAAACTTTTCTATAGCTTTTAAAAAATCACCATTTATATGTTTATTTAAGAAGGTGGATTTTTATGCAATATTTAATTTTACGTGTATTGAAGCACAAATAGTGATTCGCTATTTATTGTGTTTTACATATTATTAAAGCCCTTGTTCTACCCTTTCCAAAATGGCACAACTTTTCTTTAAAAAGTGTACTTTTCTGATTCGTAATATGATTTGCCTACCCCAATGAAAGCATATGTATGAAGGCTATATCAAATTCTAAACCGATCTGCCCAATTTTTGCATTATACAAGAAGTTTTTGCAGAGAATCTCACATATATGGTATTTAAATAAAATGTTCCTATTAACCTGTATTTGATTAACTATTCTGTTGAACAGGAAATTGTTTTTGAAAATATTTTCAAAAATAATTTCCAATATAGATGCAGTGCTGGGTACCATTGTCATGGTTTTGTCAGGGAATGATGTTAATATTTCTTTTCACCTTCTAACGTATATACTAAATGTTCGGCCCTGCAGCTGCATTTTTGCTGAAAAAATTCAATTTCAATTTGATTGAATTGAAACAATATTCAAGAATCATGTTTGACTAAACATAATTTTCAACATTTAAATTATTTACAATATATGTACATACATACATACAAACGCACGAAGCTGTTGTCAACTCGTTCGGTCGTCTGCTGTCTGTATAGTATGTATGATCTCAGCATCGAGAGAATGTGGCAGACCAGTGACACCCACCCACTCGTATCTCTGCAGCCAAAATGAATTATCAAACATCTAAAGTTAATCTTTGGACTGATGGTGTGAAATAATACACAAATTAATTTATGTATTTTTCAATTTGTTATAAGCGAACGGCGATTTTGTGAAACCTACGTCAATATTGCCAATATACCACTGGGTAGTGACAACAACTACAGGGGAGCAGACATATATACATATTTTATAGGGCTCCGTGTTAAAAGCGATAATAAATTTAACAATTTGTCGCTTTTACACAAATGAAAATGCCTCCAAATTTATGATGACTTTAATGAGGCTGCTCCGCCCGACATCATCGCCACCGCTTGCCTGCCAGCCAGCCAGCCACTGCCACCACGTAATGTTCGAACACAAAACATTTTGACATGTCCATCAACTCTTTTATAAATAATCACAGCTTGTTACCGCCCAAATGTTTAGAGAATTGCTCGTAAATATATCTTTTTAAATGTTCAAAACCTATTCGAAATAGATTATAGAATGCGAATGCGTGCGTGCATTTAAATAGATTAATAGGGCGGACGGGAATATATTCATCTGACTTACGCAGCTTTGAATTGAAAACACGGCCTATGTCATATTTGTTTCAAAAGTAGAGGTCGTAAAATTTCAAATCTCACCAAGCAGATGGCAGATGGTAGTAGGCTAACGTGTTTAGCCAAAAACAAGTTAATGAAGTATTTTTGATGAGGACACTACACTGAACTAATGCTAGTATTGGCCATTCTTCAACGTTCTGAAGTGAAATAATGTTCATTTAGTGATATATGAACATTAAATTGGGGTCTTCATTCGAATGTGTCAGTCGTAAATTCAAAAAATCCATCTGCACACCACTCCCTTAAATGACTATTTGCTGATATTTAGACCCTAAATTCCGCCAATCGGTTCGGATGATGTGAACAATAAGTTCTATATTCACACTGACATGAATTATCAGAGATTTCCGAAGTAAAATTTATTAAAACTGTAATTTCTCCAATAAAGTTTTCTAATTATCCAAAAGTGACGGAGAAGTACGTTGAAACTATGACATATTTTCACTTATTTTTGGGATCTTCGTAAGCATGGACGCAAGTAGTTACTTTTTAGGTAATTTGTACTTTTAGATAAAACGGAGCGAAATGAGATAAAATTGGTGCCAATCGAACGGCTGCAGCTAGGATGAAGAAGATAATGGATTTTCGTAATTCGCGCTTTTAGCATGGGCGTAGCAATAGATTTCTGCTGGGGAGGGCTATAGCCTCCCACAGTTTTTATTTAAAAATGTTACATTTTATGAGATTTTTCGCAGTTGAACTCAACATTTGTTTTTATTCACGTGTGAAAATGACAATGAAAAGTTAAAAAATATTCATATTGAAATCATCATACCACTAGGTAGTGTGCAGCCAAGTAATAAGTGTCACCTTGCCATTTGTAAATAAATTTTCATTCTATAAAATATAGATGCAAAATGGTCTTGAGCCACGACAATATCCCACTGCAAATGAAATAAGAATTATAACAAGCTTTATATGATAAGTAAATATATTACATAAACTTGAAGTCAGTCTTTTAGATCAACAACAATAATTTAAAGCAAAAAATAGTTAATTATTTTTTTTAATTAATTAAAGAAGAAGTATTAACATGTAACAACAATAATATATTAAAATAAATAAGATACAATATGATTTGATGAAATATTCGAATTCAGCTCCCTGAAATCTTTCGAAATTGCTCTCCTGTCTTGCAAGTTACTTGCCCAGCGGAATATATTAGTCCGCTGCAAAAAACATCAATTAGCGATTTTTTAAATATTTTTTAGAGTTTATGTAAGTTTAAGGACTATCAAACCCCAGTATTACTTTTCTTTCTAAACTTATTTTTCCCAAAATCGCATGTGTGAATAACCCAATAACTACAATCTTGCACTGCCAATTTCGTTCAAATCTGATGATGCGATCCCAAGATACGATATCGCCCAAGAACTCCACGTACTACTTGGAGCTACGGTAAACGTTATATTAACCGCAGGCAGTAGTAGAATGTACGTGTTAGATTTCATCAAAATCGGCGTGGATAAATATCCAAATCTAATCGGCATCTCCACTTACAAAACAATCTACGAACCTAAGAATCGTTCCTCTACTTCTAAATTGATTGCAAATCTTATAGTAATTACCAAATGATCTTCTTTAATGCACCTGGCCATGCCCACTATCCATGAGAAAAGTCCACACGATATTGTCTTCTCCATCTATTAAATTCTGACACCACAAACATTTAATTTTCTTCTCCCATTCTCTCTGAGACCAAAATTGCGACATATGAAAAAAACTTTTTTCCACTACAGCACTTCATACTTTTTTTCTGAAAAGGATATGTTTTGCCCTTCAATCCTTACCGTGTAAAAATAAGAATACATGTAATCAAAATTGACCGTAGCCGCTGACCATGCGGATTTAGTTTGGACCGTTAAATATCCCATAGGGGTGTTTATACATAAAGATTTATTGTACAACTTGAAAGTAAATAATGCCAAATACTTAAAAAATGTAAGCATGTAAGCCTCGCATACGTAGAATTAGATCCCTAGTTGTGCAATAAATGTTCGTGTGAACAACTCTAATATTGGCATTGATGAATTTAAAAAATTCTGACTGAAAGTCTGGGGGGGCTAAAAAAGTTCTGGGTGGTATTAGGCCACCCCAGCCACCCCTTCCTTTTAGGATAAACAAGGAACGAAATTCGATATGTATACTCCCTGTGCAGGATTGTCAGATTATCTTGTAAACATTTAAACAACTTCAGTTTTTGTTAACAAAATAGACATTTTATATAGTTGTTGTAAAAATGTATGGAATTCAGATATTATATTTGAGACAGATAGTATATTTTCAACATTCCATGATAAGGAATAAAAAAACACACTTTATTTATTAATCCTAATAAAAGTTCAAACTATATGACCTAGTTTAGACATAATTTACTGGTTCAAAAAACAACAACAAAACAATTAACATTAAAAATTATATTTTTCTCCTTTATGAAGCAGTTTCTAATATTGGACCAATGTCTTCTAAATAATATTTCAGGTATTTTAAATGGAACGAAAAAGAAAAAAATTTAATGAAAGCATATAGAATGCATTTTGAATAAGTATGGAAAGTCTAAAGTCGGACGGGCCGACTATATGATACACTCCACTTTCTATCCGAATACAATTCGGTAAAAAGGATTTTTGTATGTTTCCTAATCATAGGCTAATATGACCTGTCACAATTTGTCATATCGATAAGAATATTTGTATCGGGCTATATCCAAACATGGGATGAAATGACCCAATACTTAATGATTTTCACAATAGGTTCCTCCTGTTCAAGTATAACGTGCTACGCTCAATTGGAAGAAATTCGGTGGAAACACAAGATGTTTTACAAAATTTGAAGACAATCAGATAAAATATATGGTTTCTAGGGCGGAAAAAGCAAATTGGGAGCGAAAGTTGTATGGGGGCTACATCTAAATCTGTACCGATCTTACCCACTTTCAGCATATGTGTTTCTAGTTGGATTATAAGACGTTGCGCCAATTTAAAAGAAATACAATACATATGTGGTTTCTAGAGCGGAAAAAGTCAAATCGGGATCGACATTTGTACGGGGGCTATATCTAAATCTTAACCGATCTTCACCGCTTTCACCACAGGCGTTTCTAGTTAGATTATAAGGTGTTAAGCAAAATTTGAAGAAAATCGGGTACTAAAGAGTGATTTTTTTGAGGTTAGGATTTTCATGCATTAGTATTTGACAGATCACGTGGGATTTCAGACATGGTGTCAAAGAGAAAGATGCTCAGTATGCTTTGACATTTCATCATGAATCGTCTTACAAACGAACAACGCTTGCAAATTATTGAATTTTATTATCAAAATGCGTGCTCTGTTAAGAAAGTTCATTGCGCGCTTCCATTTTATGGTCAGTTTAATCGACCCACTGAAGCGGCTATTCGGGCTATTGTGACTAAATTTCGCACCAAATTTACATTGTTGGACATTAAACCACCAACACGCTTACGTAGAGTGCGAACTGAAGAAAATATCGCAGCTGTATCGGCCAGTGTTAATGATGACCACCAATTTTCGATTCGTCGCCGTTCGCACCAATTGGGTCTCTGTTACTCAAAAACGTGGAAATGCCAAAATTGGACTAAGCGGATGGACCACCTAAGACGCAGCCGCGGTCAACATTTAAATGAAATTATCTTCAAAAAGTAAATGTCATGGACCAATCTAACGTTTCAAATAAAGAACCGATGAGATTTTGCAAATTTTATGCGTTTTTTTTTAAAAAAAAGTTATCAAGCTCTTAAAAAATCACCCTGTATATGTGCTTTATAGAGCAGTAAAAGTCAAATCGGGAGCGACATTTGTATGGAGGCTATATCTAAATCTGAACCGATATTACCCGCTTTCATTATAAATGTTCTATCTAAATCTGAACCGATCGCCACAGGTGTTTCTAGTTGGACTATAAGATGTTGTGCCTAATTTAAAGAAAATCGGGTAAAATTTATTGTTTCCAGATTGGAAAAAGACAAGTCGGGAGCAATATTTGTATGAGGGTTATATCTAAATCTGAATCGATATTACCCACATTCAGCATAGGTGTTTGTAGCTGGATTATAAGGTGTTAAGCCAAATTTGAAGAAAAAATACTATATGTGCTTTCTAGAGCTGAAAAAGTCAAATCGGGAGCGACATCTGTATGGGGGCTAAATCTAAATCTGAACCGATTTACTTCAAATTAAATCGCGTTCGTCCTTGATCCACAAAACTTACTTGTGCTAATTTTTGTTAAGATCGGACTATAATTGCGACATGTAATTTGATTATAACAATAGATGGACAGACAGATAGACGGACATTACTAAATCGACTCAAAAAGTGGTTCCTTTTGGGTGTTACAAACAAATGCACAAACACATAGTACCCTAGTGAGTGTATAATGAAAATACTCTCTCTAACTGCCTGACCCACGATGTCGAAAGGAAATCTATGCGAACTAAAGCCAGTCACTCACATTCGCATCAAAAAGCGACCCACTATCTTCTGACTTTTCGTTCGCATAGCCTTACGTGTTGTAAGTGAATGAAAATGTTGCCAGATCAAAAAGTCGCAAATATGCCAAGAAAAAAGCGTTCAATATCCAAATTCTAACGTGTAATAAAAAAGTTGACACAACTTTTTCTCAGCTGAAATAACTGAAAACAAAATTTTGAAAAATAATGTAAACAATAAATATTTGGTTTGATTGTTTTTGTGTGTTGTCAAAAAATATAAATTTTTCCAACGTACAAATTTTTTGGAGGAATGCTAATTTCAGGATCCCCGTAGACAGCTACTGGTCATCTCTAATGATCTTGAAATGACCAGAATACTTATAAAAACAATACTCTGGTGCAAACAAAAACAAACACTCTGGTACACGGAGCAACGAAAAGTATAAATGCGAGCTGCGTTCTGCACAATATGTGCCTCGACACATTGGTGCCTATGAAGTTCAAGGCGAGATTATATCCAACGCCGAAAAAAAGTAGAGAGGAGAGCAATAAAAATATCAAATACATTTGTTTTGTGTTTTATTTATTTATGCTAGCGACAGACAAAACACAAGTGAGTGATTTTGACATTTTCATTCGCTCAGATGACAGAAGAAAAAGTTAGTGGGCCCCGATTTTACACTGAAATGCTTACGTTTTCTTTCGCATAGATTTCCGTTCGCTTTGTCGTTCTGGTGCCTGTTAGTGGGTCCCAAATCAGCTGTTTGTCGCATGAGAGGCATGCGAACGTTAACGTTCGACATCGTGGGTCAGGCAGTAATATTTAATATTTACGGTATTTATGTACATTTCTTTTATCTTTCATTTTTATAACCTCCACTAGGGTATTATGTCATAAAAGGAAACGAGATAAACAGATTTTAACCGATTTTGTTCAAATTTGGCTGAAATGGGTCATATCGATTCAGATTTTTATAGCTCCCATACAAATATCGCTCCCGATTTGATTTTTATGATCAGAACACGATATATTTCACCTGAAATCAAACATTGTGAAAGTGGGTCTTATCGGTTCCTGATATAGGACAAAAAATCCTAACCGAATTGAATTGTAATGGCGTAGAGAGTGAAGGGTATCATATAGTCGGCCACGCCCGACGTTAGTATTTCCTTACTTGTTTCGTAATAAAATGCTGTTTTAATTCACTTAAATTCTATACGTTTTGCTATCGATCGTTATTGGAAATCACCCCGTTGATGTTGATGGAATTGATTTCCATTTGGATAATTACTTTGAGATTTCTGTAAACACGCTTGTAAAATTAATAGATTTTTATATTAAAACAGGCCACATAACCGAACCACACACAGCGCAAGGCAGATGAGTTAATATGCTCCAGTACATAAAAAACACTTTATTACTTAAACAAATAAATTCGAAATATTGCAGAAAATACACGCACACACACATTCTAATAAACTGTATTTCATATCGAAACGAAAGTTGTAGGCATTCCGATTGAACACAATATTGAACTCTGTTGCAATGGGGTGTTGATTTGGACGTGATAGAACTCCTTGTGGGATAAAAAACAGATGAGAAAGAAGAACCACGACTGTCAGCCGAATAAGTTGTTGCGAATATTGTAAGCTCATTTTGTATATTACCGCTAAAAATACGCCCAAGACCCTCCAACAGGAAGAGGGTTACATACAGTTAGTTACTCTGAGAGAACGCGGCCGGAAGTGATTGAACTTATATTCGCAAAACGCAAAGTACACATATTGAAGATATCTTGGACGAAAATGGGACTTTAAGTATTTTTTAAATTATTCAAAAAAATTTTATTGATTTTATAAGTATGTATGCCATAATTCACACAAAAATAATTTGCAGATCTTTTGCAGAAAATTAATTAATTAATCATGTAATTAATTCGAAGGTCCATCTCATTATCATTTACAATATTTGTAAAATTCCATACCTCATTTTTTGGGACATCTTTCCACCTCATAACCAAATTTATAATATAGTTCAAATTGTGTACAGCGAAAAGCTAAGACCCTTTGTCAGCGATTTTTAATATGTAGGCTTTTATGCTTTGACTGTAAAATGGATGTTGTTTACAAGCTGGCGAAAAAGAAAACAAGCCAGTTGCCACACTTACCACAAAAATATTTACATACTGGAACAAACAAACAAATGCCGCAGATGCAGGCCCATCACCATTATCGTCCAACTCCATCATAATCATCATCACGGAGCATCGTTGGGCGCTATAAATGATTATGGATCGATCGTTCCTTATTTCTGTTGAGGCCGTTGTCGACTCGGCAGAGTTTCTGTACAAATGGCCGGAGATCATTAAACATTCCTTTACGGCCGATAAACAAATGCAGCGAACTTTGCCAAGATATGCCCCTAAATAGTTGAGAGTCGGTATGTGTGTGAGCATGTGCGCTTGTAAACAAATCGTAAAAGGCAATTTTTTGTTTGGATTTTTCCCTCACAACTAATTTGAATTAGTATTTTATATTAACTCTAACATCATCTCATTAAGCCTCAAATCGAACATAATAAACTCAAATTTCAAAATTCTTAATTCAATTCCGGCCATTTCCATTCTTTGCCAACCTGATCTGGTCTCACGTGACCATATTGGGAGGCAATGACATTCTGAGCGGACCGTAGGCTAAACATGCCGGACCAAAAAAAAAAACTAAAAGCAAAAGAAGTTCTTGTCCATTTGGAGATAGTCAATGGTAATGGGTTTCTATATGATACGATTCTAGTTGTCGTATTTGCATAAATTTGTCCAATTTGGTAAGTGTCAGAAACGGCTTTGGTGCAAACGTCGAAACGTTTTGTCATCGAGAATTTTAGAAACACTGAAACGGTATTAGAGCAATTTCGAATCCAAAATAGATTAAATGTTTTATTAATTTTCTTTAATCGCTGCTAAAATGATGATTGGCGTTTATTTGCGTGACATCTGCAGGGTGATCTGATCAAGGTCGTTGTCAGCTGAAAGACATTTCCTTAAAGAATGCTGCTCAATTAATATTGGAATAATTAAATAATTAATTTATTATTAATTGCGAGCCCCGAGTAAGGCTCGGTGTTTTAGCAAAACAAAAACACCAATTAGAAATCCCGAGCTTGATCAAATTGAACCTGGAAAAATTTTCTCAGTCCAAGAACTTATTCGACTGGAATTGCATGAAAATAATCATAAATATTCGTTGTTTTATGCTAAAAATGGACAAAAAGAGATGTAATTATTATCAACCAAAAAGCTGAAAGTAGAATATTAAAATTCGGTATGTACAGGGTTTTTTGAATCACCCGGTATTTCGGTAGCTGTCTCTTTTGAAACTTTTATTCTTTGACATTTGACAAGTAGAAACTACGCCATTACTAACAAGTAAGGAAAGGCTAAAGTCGGGCGGGGCCGACTATATGATACACTCCACTGTCTATCCGAATACAATTCAATTCGGTAGTAAAGTGAAAACGGGAAGGATTTTTGTATCCTGTAAATGTAAAAATGTTTAATCGGAAAGGTCATTTATATGGAGGTATATTGAAACCTGGAACGAAGTAGGTGAAATATAATATGTATAGTTTGGCCAAAATCGGTTAAATATTTGGGAGAAACATTTGTATTGGGGCTATATCTAAATCTGAACCGATCTTATCCACTTTCGCAACACGTGTTTTTCTTGGATTATAAGATGTAACAATTTAAAGAAAATCGCGTACAATATGTGGTTTCTAGAGCGGCAAAAGTCAAATCATTTTTATGGGGTTTATCTAAATCTGTACCGATCTTACCCTCTTTCAGCATAGGTGTTTATAGTTGGATTATAAGATGTTTTGCTAAATTTAAAGAATATCGGGCTCAATATGTGGTTTCTAGAGCGGAAAATGGCAAATCGGGAGCGATAATTGTATGGGAGCTATATCTAAATCTGAACCGATCTTACCCACTTTCTGCATAGGTATTTATAGTTGGATTATAAGATGTTTTGCCACATTTAAAGAATATCGGACATAATACTCTCGTGGAGTGTATAAAAATGTAACGATACACGCTTCTACAACGCATTGAAATTATTAAAATTCATGAATAAAAATAATCCGGAATTCCATCGAAAAATCATCTTGACTGATGAAGCCCATTTCCACATCGATGACCACGTCTACAAGCAAAATTGACGCATCTGGGGCTCGGAAAACTCAAGAGTTATTGTTGAGAAGCCTCTCCATCCTCATCGTGTGACTGTTTGGTGCGGTTTATGGTCCGGCGGGGTCATTGGACCTTACTTTTTTTAAAATGAGGTTGGATCAACAGTTACGGTGAATGGATTGCACTATCGAGAGATGATTAATGATTTTTTATGGTCGGAGTTGGATGGTATAGATCTGGACAACCTTTGACTTTCAACAAGACGACGCTACGTGCCACACAAGCAACGAAACCATTGCTCTTTTGCGGGATAAGTTTCCGGAATGTGTTATCTCTCGAAGAGGTGATCACAATTGACATCGAGATCTTGCGATTCAACACCTTGAGACTTCTTCATTTGGGGGCACGTGAAAGATAAGGTCTACGCCAACAGCCCAGCGTCGATTCAAGACCTCAAAGATATAATTCTTGAGGCTATCGAGGACATAGGGCAGCCACTTTGCGATTTGGTTATGGAAAATGTCATGGTCCTGTAAGCGTGGTCGAGGTGGCCACTTGGCTGATGTTGTTTTTCATTATTATCGATACCTTCATCTTTATTATGAAATAAACATCCGATCATTTTTTTTGAATACCAAAATAACACCTCTTGTTGGAAAATCCTGTACATTCCTCTGCCTGCATAAGTATTTTCCATATTCGCACTTTTAAAGTCTAAATGGGCAAAAGGGGGAATAAGTGGCATCTTCCAAATGACTGTAGCTAAAAACCTAAAATTCTGTTTGTACATATCTCTGATTGTGTGTACGCACAATAAAGAGTGATTTTTTTGAGGTTAGGATTTTCATGCATTAGTATTTGACAGATCACGTGGGATTTCAGACATGGTGTCAAAGAGAAAGATGCTCAGTATGCTTTGACATTTCATCATGAATAGACTTACTAACGAGCAACGCTTGCAAATCATTGAATTTTATTATCAAAATGCGTGCTCTGTTAAGAAAGTTCAGAAAGAAAGAAATTGTGTTCAGCGACGAAGCTCATTTTTGGCTCAATGGGTACGTAAATAGGCAGAATTGTCGATTTTGGAGTGAATATCAGCCAGAAGCATTGCAAGAGCTACCAATGCATCCAGAAAAAGTCACAGTTTGGTGCGGTTTATGGGCTGGTGGCATCATTGGACCGTACTTCTTCAATGATGATGCGAATCGTAACGTAACTGTGAATGGTGAGCGCTACCGTGAGATGATATCCAACTTTTTTTTGCCCAAAATGGAAGAACTGAACTTGGTTGACATGTGGTTTCAACAAGATGGCGCTACATGCCACACAGCTCGCGATTCTATGGCCATTTTGAGGGAAAACTTCGGAGAACAATTCATCTCAAGAAATGGACCGGTAAGTTGGCCACCAAGATCATGCGATTTGACGCCTTTAGACTATTTGTTGTGGGGCTACGTCAAGTCTAAAGTCTACAGAAATAAGCCAGCAACTATTCCAGCTTTGGAAGACAACATTTCCGAAGAAATTCGGGCTATTCCGGCCGAAATGCTCGAAAAAGTTGCCCAAAATTGGACTTTCCGAATGGACCACCTAAGACGCAGCCGCGGTCAACATTTAAATGAAATTATCTTCAAAAAGTAAATGTCATGGACCAATCTAACGTTTCAAATAAAGAACCGATGAGATTTTGCAAATTTTATGCGTTTTTTTTAAAAAAAAAGTTATCAAGCTCTTAAAAAATCAAATATAAAGGAATACGAATTCGATTCATATAATTATCTGACTGCGTAGAAGCGCAAAATAAAAGGCCTTTTCCAAATTTGGGGAGAAAACAGGCACCAAACAAGAAAGCGGCTGTAGCTACACAGGAAAAAATTAAATTTGGATGCAATTCAAAGTGGTATACAATTGCATAGACACATAAATTAAAGAGATTTTAGAAAGTCGCTCTCTTAAGGGGGTAAACTAGGAAAATTGGGATAAAAATAGTACCAACCAAATGGGCGCAGCTGGAATCCATTCCTCTGAATACATAGAAACGCAAAATAAAAAGATTTTTCCAAATTCGTACTTTTACTTTGGTTGAATCATGAAGTTAGATTATTTTGCACTATGTACGTGAGATAACGGATTATCAAAATTTTTCTTTTGGAATTCAAATAGAATGGAAATACAACCAGCACCCACTATCTATCAATGTTTATGACATTTAACCATTTTGAAACTAGTAAGGAAAGCATAAGGTCGGGCGGGGCCGATTATACGATACACTCCACTTTTTATCCGAATACAATTCAACTCGGTAAAAAAGTGAAAACTGGAAGAATTTTTGTATGTTTCCTAATCATAGGCCAATATGACATGACCTTATTGGTCAAATCGAGAAGAATATTTGTATCGGGCCTATATCCAAACATGGAATGAAGTGACCCACTTACACAATAAGTTCTTCCAGTTCAAGTATAACGTTCTATGCTCAATTTGAAGAAATTCGGTGAAAATACGTTGTTTCTTGGGCGTAAAAATCAAGCCGGGAGCTATATATAAATCTGAACCGATCTGACTCATTTTCACCCTGGGTGTTTGTAGTGGAAATATAAGATGTTTTGCCAAGAAAATCTGTTAAAATATGTGGTATCTAAAAGTCAAATCGAGAGAGAAATTTGAATGGGAGCTATATATAAATCTGAACCGATCTGACCTATTTTCACCACAGGTGTTCCTAGTTTAAATACAAGATGTTTTGCCAAATTTGGAAACAATCTGTTAAAATATGTGGTTTCTAGAGCGGAAAAGTCAAATTGAGAGCGAAATTTGTATGGGAGCTATATATAAATCTGAAATCTAAACTATTTTTGCATTGGGTGTTTCTAGTTGAAATATAAGATGTTTTGCCAATTTTGAAGAAGATCTGTTAAAATATGGGGTTGCTACAGCAGAAAAAGTCAAATTGGGAGCGAAATTTGACTGGGAGCTAGATATAAATCTGAACCGATCTGAATTTTTTTCACCATTTGAGCAAATATTTAAAATATGTGGTATCTAGAGTGAAAAGAGTCAAATCTGAGCCGATTTTCTTCAAATTAAATAGCGTTCGTCCTTATCCCCAAAAACTTCGTTGTGCAAGATTTCATTTGGTTCTGGCTTCAATTGCGACCTGAACTTTGATTACAAGAATAGATGGACAGACAGACGGACATTGCTAAATAGATTCAAAAAGTGATTCTAAGTCGATCGGTATAATTAACAATGGGTCTATCTCGCTTCCTTTTGGGTGTTACAAACAAATGCACAAAGACATAATACTCTCGTGGAGTGTACAATATACCCCCGAGGATGGGGGTATATTCACTTTGTCATTCCGTTTGTAACACCTTAAAATATTGAACGGAGACCCCATAAAGTATATATATTTTGTATCCTGGTAAAATTCTATGACGATTTAGCCATGTCCGTCTGTCTGTTTCCTAATATGGTAGTGCACTTCTGTGTAATGTCGACAGCCTCTAATCTACCGATAATACTGTAAAATACACTCCATGGTGGAGGGTATATAAGATTCGGCTCGGCCGAACTTAACGACTTTTTACTTGTTGTTATTGGGCCCTTTTCGCCCAGTTTCAATCCCGAGCGATCTACGGTTATAAGACGCATTTATGGAATATTTGGGCGTCCTACCTTCTTTCGTTTAGATGCTAGCGTGCTTTCAATAGACGGGCAGACAGACGGACGGACGGTGCTAAACTTTAGCATTATAGGGTTTTCAAATGAAATTCGTCTAAAATAATATTTTGCAAGACAAAGACGTTAGCCAAATTTCATCTAAATAGGAAGACCTTCGAAAATTTCTCGTTGTTTTAACATGGAATTCCACTCGAACAGTTTTCGTGTTTTTCTCAATATTCAAATGTTCATAACTTCACTTAAAAAATTTGGATTTATACTCCGAATAAATTGCATATGTATTTTTAAAACAGTGATGTGAAAAGGTTTGATATTGATTGATTTCTACAAACCTTAGAGCTGCCAGCTACTTGGTATTGAGCAATTGTATATTTGATTTGATTGTCTTTGATTTTACGTAAAAAGTTTTGGATTAATTTTACGCAATTCTATAGCAAAATGTCCCAAGATTAATAGCGTTTTGAGATCAAAGCTCAACTATTGTCTTACTAATCCAGTGATTGAAATGAAAATATTAGAGGATGGCCATATATGGATTGCCAAAGGTTTGTTAGCTTGTAGCTAGCTGATGATGTATGCCAAGCTGTGTAGGTTTATTAATGTCTTAATATCTAGCTGGTGGACAGCATGTGCCGATTGTCTTTAATAGGTTCGCGAACGATGTGTGTGAATTATTCATAATTATGACTTCAATATGGACTTGTTATAAATCACCACCACCAGCTTCCTATCAAGTTTGCGATAAATTAGCCTGAGGCGAAAGTTAACATCTTATGAATGTAGACGTCACTAAATTGATAATATACGAGTGGGGTTCGGAAAGTAAGAGGAAACAAAAGTTGCATTGGTTCCATAACACTTTGGCTTAAAAAACAAGTTCTGCAAACATCACCGAAGGGATAATGAGAGAGGATAACTGGGAGAACTCAGTCAATGAAGTGTTATACTCGCTAGAAAGACATACTGCTTAGAGCTAAGTTTTTAAGAGAAGCCTTGATGGGCTTTACATTAATAAATGCCTCCGGCAATAAAAAAGTGAATTTTTTCACAATTTTCTATTTAAGTTGATAATAAATATTCTCTTTCTATTGAATCCAGTTCAACCTATGTAGAGGTTACCTCGAACATTGTGACGAATATACCTTTTTTCCAATGAGTATTTAGTTCTATATTCCATAATATTAGCTCTGATCCTTTAACCCTCTAGTACATAGCACCGCCTATAGACGGGGGTTACAAAAAAAATCGATTTGATAAATATTTGTTAAAATTATAATATTCCGACTTTTTAGAAGTGTAGTGGAAGCTTCAATCTGCGTTTCTGATTTTTCAGATTGGCAAAATTCCTTCTAGTTTTTGGTAATGTCTATTTGAAGTGACAGGTGACTACTTTCTCGTGATTTTTATTATTTTTGCAAACACCCGCATCTTTGCAAATAAAAAAGTATATTTTTTGGTGTCCGTTTCAATTAAGAAAAATACAAACGTGTGAGAAAATTTGCGTTCTTTCGGTGAGTGGTTGACCTGTTTTGAAAAAAATATTTGCAGGTGAGTAAATTGGAACATATTCAATTCCGCCTTGAGGCGGGGTCATGCATTGTGCAGTTCACTTGTTCATCCACTCACTTCCTAATAGTTTCACATTTATTGAGTTGTAACAATAAAACACATATGACCGAGGATGAAATTCGCGAATTTCTGTAATATTTAAAATCGATAAGGTGGAACTGCGTAAATTTTTGGGGGATTTTGTTCGCATTGGGGAAATATGGCTTGCGTCCTATACGCCAAGCTATGACATGTAATCGTTTTGAGCATATTCAAAGTTCATTTCAATGAAGATCGCGTATTGAGAAATGATAACCTGGTGATGATGCCTTGTATTTCAACGAACGTTTTGCTTCGTTCAGAAAGCTCCAGCGTCTTTGTGATGATGCGCTACATAGATGAAAGGAAATCCAATTGGCTGGCAAATCCTCACAAGGTGGGGGAGAAGCTGTTTGTAGTTTGCGATTCTTCAGGTTATTCAGGCTTTCGAAATCTATTGTGGCGCTGGGATAACAAAATATTTCAGACCTTGCTCTGCATCAGATGAAGTTGTAAGACTGGCACAAAATATCCCCAACAATAACAATCACATCCTTTCCTTCCTTTACTTATTATACCTGAGAAGTCGTGGGATTCACAGCAGGTACAGTAAGACCAAATCGTGTACCAAACATAAAACTTTCAACCGATGCTGATTTACAATCTAAAAAGGTTGAACATCTATAGGACAATTTGTTAGCACGCAAAATCCTTACTCTTCAAAAGAGGTGAATTGTGTAGCTATTATATACGAATACAGCAAGAATATGGTATGGATTTTGTTGATGGACTGATTGCTAGATACCGCATAAAAATGAAGAGCATTTGATTATATTTTGAACGTAGCTGTGGTAAACCCATATCTTCTCTACAATACACTGAATAAAGACGTCGAACATTGTCCACTTCCTGACTTCAGAACAGAAGTGACAGAAACACTTTATTTGATTAACTCGGTGCAACCTGCCAAAAGCGGTCGTCCATCTTCTTCAACACCTCACCAGCAGCTAAAAAGACGTATCTGCCAGTGTACAGTATTATATACGTTCAAATAGGACAGATTTCAAATAGGACCCAGATTGTCTGGATCTACGCGTACCCACATTTTGCCATACCATGACAATCAATCAGGTTCAATGTGAAATTGTTGATACCCCATATCTCGATAACATATGAGATCAGTATCGAATCCTCTACAGAACTAGGTTGGTCTGAAACAAAATGAACAATATCAACCTTCACTTTCCGACTTACCCTCGTATATATCTAAAGAGTGATTTTTTTGAGGTTAGGATTTTCATGCATTAGTATTTGACAGATCACGTGGGATTTCAGACATGGTGTCAAAGAGAAAGATGCTCAGTATGCTTTGACATTTCATCATGAATAGACTTACTAACCAGCAACGCTTGCAAATCATTGAATTTTATTATCAAAATGCGTGCTCTGTTAAGAAAGTTCAGAAAGAAAGAAATTGTGTTCAGCGACGAAGCTCATTTTTGGCTCAATGGGTACGTAAATAGGCAGAATTGTCGATTTTGGAGTGAATATCAGCCAGAAGCATTGCAAGAGCTACCAATGCATCCAGAAAAAGTCATAGTTTGGTGCGGTTTATGGGCTGGTGGCATCATTGGACCGTACTTCTTCAAAGATGATGCGAATCGTAACGTAACTGTGAATGGTGAGCGCTACCGTGAGATGATATCCAACTTTTTTTGCCCAAAATGGAAGAACTGAACTTGGTTGACATGTGGTTTCAACAAGATGGCGCTACATGCCACACAGCTCGCGATTCTATGGCCATTTTGAGGGAAAACTTCGGAGAACAATTCATCTCAAGAAATGGACCGGTAAGTTGGCCACCAAGATCATGCGATTTGACGCCTTTAGACTATTTTTTGTGGGGCTACGTCAAGTCTAAAGTCTACAGAAATAAGCCAGCAACTATTCCAGCTTTGGAAGACAACATTTCCGAAGAAATTCGGGCTATTCCGGCCGAAATGCTCGAAAAAGTTGCCCAAAATTGGACTTTCCGAATGGACCACCTAAGACGCAGCCGCGGTCAACATTTAAATGAAATTATCTTCAAAAAGTAAATGTCATGGACCAATCTAACGTTTCAAATAAAGAACCGATGAGATTTTGCAAATTTTATCCGTTTTTTTTTTAAAAAAAAGTTATCAAGCTCTTAAAAAATCACCCTTTATAAAGGTATTATGTAGTATATCAATTAAATATTTTTTGACACTATAACCAATGGGATTCAGAGGAGATAAAAGAAATATTTGCTCCGCTCCTAACCCACACAATTTGTTAGTTTCTAGATTAACATCTTCTTCTTCTTTATATTTTCGCATCATCCCTGCCATGGATGGATGATAGGTGACATGGAACGGCTGTTTTCCATTTGTGGTAATGGTCTAAATATGGTTGCCAATGGATATTTTTAAAAACTTGTTGTAAGTAAAATTTACAATCGCCCGTTGACATATCACATTATTAATTTCCCCTCCAACATGTGATATTGAAGTTATTTTGATATTTCTCAAATATATTCCTAGACTCGTATATATACGTGTAGATAGGTAGTGGCATGTCTGCATGTGCGTGTCTTTGTGGAGGGGGGAGGGTGACCGTTTGTGTTTATGATATGCCGCATCTCAGCATAGATATTATCCAAGTATTTCCATAGATTAGGCGCTATTAAAAAGCATTTTCACAAATATATCCGACGGGTGTTGTGCATATATCAGTCACATCACACACATCACCACCACCACCATGGCAACGCCGATTATTCTTGGAATTTTTTTTTGGCTTCTGTTTGAAGAATTTATCATCTCGTCAGAGCGATAGATATAGACACACAGCCAAACAAACATACGTGCATATAAAACGATCTATTAAGATGCTTATCTCCCTCCCATATGTACAGTGGGCAGATGCCACAGTTGTGCATTAAAATTTAGTTATACTTAAATAAGGCATGAAAGAAATAGTACAAAGGTTACTTCTATGTCTTTTATTTTATTACCCGGAATAATGATCTCTAATACCCTCAGTCTACAGAGTAGGTGGGTATATATCATTTGGGATACAAAAAGTGTAGTGCTTTGAAGGAGTGACTTAAGACCTCATGTATGTTTGGACCAAATCCGTTTCAGGATTTTTAAGCAGTTTGAGTCATGTTCATCCGTATGGCTGGCTGGTGTACACGATAACTCTCGAAAGTAGTTAAGGAGTCAAATCAAACTTTGCACATGGTAATATTTTTCCAAAAATTAGTTTAAGTTCGAAGATGGGCGAAAGTACCTCGCCCCTTCAACTACCTCCCATACAAATAGTCCATATTCTAATGTTAAATTAAAACCGTATAACTTACACACGGATATTTGAAATCAGATTTATTCTGGTATTTATTACAGTGTTTATAATCATTTTGAGGTTAGAAAATATGGCGACCCTTCTAGTACCTTCCACACAAATCACCATAAATAACTACGTAAAATTAAAGTTGTTACAACTTATATAAGGATGATCGGAATACTGTGAACTTTGGCATTATACAATGTAGAAGTTGCATTCACCAGGAATATGGACGGCATTATTTAAGAAATGTCGCTATTGATTAGATATGTGATTGATTTGAAGTGATGAATATTGTTATATGTATATTCTGTATAGAATGTTACAAATAATGTTATAGCATTTTTGGACTGCATGCGAAATCGAGCTGAAATCGACATAAGATTTTTAGTGTCAAATTTTTATTGGTAAATATTTGTAAATCAACCTTGATTGTAGATTAACCTGATTTCTCATGAACTCTGAAAAGGATATTAGTAATAATTGAACATAAAATTTTATAAATTTTGATATCTTTAGGAATATTTGTTATTTTAATAACTATGGGGAAATCGCACAGGTGTTATGTGCTAATAACTAAAAAAAAACACTTATCCATAAAATCTAAAGTAACAACGCTAAAATAAAAATGTCAATATTACCGCCTCAAAATATAAATTTAGGCTTTCGAAGCTATTGCAAACTTATTATTAACAAATAAGGAAAGGCTAAAGTCGGACGGAGCCGACTATATGATACCCTCCACTTTCTAGCCCATTGCAATTGTAAAAAATATAAATCGGGAAGGAGCTTTGTATTGGTAATAATCATGGATATTGGATACCGCTTTCTCCATGACCCGCTTTCTCCATATCTGTACAGGTGAAATGTAATATGTAAAGTTTGACCAAAGTTGGTTAAACTATTGGGAGCAACATTTGTATGGTGGGCTATATCTAAATCTGAACCGATCTTACCCACTTTCACCATAGATATTGCTATCTGGGTGGTAATGGTTGTTCCAAACTTAAGAAAAATCGGGTCGAAAAAAGTCACCAAGGTGTTGTTAGTTGGATTACAAGATGTTGTGCCAAATTTAAAGAAAATCAGGTACAATATGTGGTTTCTAGAGCGGAAAAAGTAAAATCGGGAGCAACATTTGTATGGGGTCTATATTTATATCTGAACCGATATTACCCACTTTCAGCATAGGTGGTTCTAGTTTGATTATATGATGTTGTGCCAAATTTAAAGAAAATCGGGTACAATATGTGGTTTCTACAACGGAAAAAGTCAAATCGGGGGCGATATTTGTATGGTGGCTATATCTAAATCTGAACGTATTTGCTTCAAATTAAATATTGTCTAAAAATATTGTAATAAATAAATAGTTCAAGTAAATAGCGTCTTTTATCCACAAAACTTGTGCCAATTTTTGTTAATAATCGATGGGTCTATCTCGTTTCCCTTTGGGTGTTACAAACAAATGTGGGGGGTAAAAATTAATATTACGTCTGTCAAATGTGCAATATCATTCTCTATTCTCCAATAAAACTGAAATGTCCTACGAATATACAAATGCATTGCCCTTTCTAAAAAAATTTTTGTATTTCCTAAAAAAACTTAATTCAAATTATTTTTTTTTTAATTCTTTAAAACTTGATTTCAATTTGTTTGATATGGGAAATAAAATAATTTACTTTAATAACGTTCGATTATTTTAGTCAAAAAACAAGTAAGGAAAGGCTAAAGTCGGGCGGGGCCGACTATATAATACCCTACACCACTCCCTGCGCATGTACCTCGCTTTGATTACTAAACCCAGGTATTTCATGGGAGCAATTTTATGTAGTTCATATAAATTATATAGTTACTATAAATTCATCTTTAGTCATATTTAACGAATATGGTTAATAATATGGTAACTCTTCTAATTATCCGACAGACAAATACAAATTAGACAGTAGTAATAGGATGAATCGGACCGACATTTCAAAAGGGGGCCTAAAACAACATTTTGGGGCTGGTCCAAAACATGGGCCTATATTTTTCTCATTCACTGTAAGTATTCATAGTTGAAAAATATAATGATCTGCAAAATTTGATGATGATCTGATGTAAGATGTAGTTTCTAGAGCTGTAATAGATCAGAATGGGGTTCCATTTGGGTTATACCAAAGTATGGACATATGGGCATCTCCCAAACCAGTAAGGAAAGGCTAAAGACGGACGGACTTTCTATCTCATTACAAACTAGACCACGAAGTGGTGTAGGGTATAAAAAAGTGAAATCGGGAAGGATTTTTGCATGTGTTTGACAAAAAAATTTAAATTGGAAAGGACATTTGTATGGGGGTATATTGAAACCTGGAACGATGTGACCCCCTTTCACCATGTATGTTTATTGGTGAAATACAATATGTAAAGTTTGGCCAAAATCGGTTAAAAATTCGCGAGCAACATTTGTATGAGGGATATATCTAAATCTGAACCGATCTTACCCATTTTCAGCATAGGTGTTTCTAGTTCGATTATAAAATGTTGTGCCAATTTTAAAAAAATCGGGTACAATATGTGGATTTTAGAGCGGAAAAAGTCAAATCGGGAGCGACATTTGTATGGGGGCTATATCTGAATCTGAACCGATCTTGCCCAATTTTTGCATACGTGTTTCTAGTTCGATTATAAGATGTTCTGCCAAATTTAAAGAAATTCGTGTACAATATGTCGTTTCTAGAGCGGAATATGCTAAATCGGGAGCGACATTTGTATGGGGGCTATATCTGAATCTGAACCGATCTTGCCCAATTTTTTGCATACGTGTTTCTAGTTCGATTATAAGATGTTCTGCCAAATTTAAAGAAAATCGGGTACAATATGTCGTTTCTAGAGCGGAAAATGTCAAATCGGGAGCGACATTTGTATGGGGGCTATATCTGAATCTGAACCGATCTTGCCCAATTTTTGCATACGTGTTTCTAGTTCGATTATAAGATGTTCTGCCAAATTTAAAGAAAATCGGGTACAATATGTCGTTTCTAGAGCGGAAAATGTCAAATCGAGAGCGACATTTGTATGGGGGCTATATCTGAATCTGAACCGATCTTGCCCAATTTTTGCATACGTGTTTCTAGTTCTTTATAAGATATTCTGCCAAATTTAAAGCAAATCGGGTATAATATGTCGTTTCTAGAGCGGAAAATGTCAAATCGTGAGCGACATTTGTATGGGGGCTATATATAAATCTGAACCGATTTCCTCCAAATTCAATACCGATGGTCCTTGTCCAGAAAAAATAAATTCTGCCAAGTTTCATGACAATCGGACTACAATTGCGACCTGTAGAGTGCGAACAAGCTTAGATGGACAGCAGACGGACGGACGGACGGACAGACAGACATCGTTAAATCGACTCAGCTGGTGATTCTAAGCCGATCGGTATACTTAAAGGTGGGTCTAGCTCGATTATTTCTTGGTGTTACAAACATTTGGCGCGAAACTAACTTATAATACCCTAGACCACGAAGTGGTGTAGGGTATAAAAACAAGTAAGGAAAGGCTAAAGTCGGACGGAGCCGACTATATGATACACTCCACTTTCTATCCAATTACAATACAATTCTGTAAAAAAAAAGTAAATTCGGGAAGGATTTTTGTATCCTGTAAAAATTTTAAATCGGAAAGGACATCTATATGGGGGTATTCACCATGTATGTTTATAGATGAAATATAATATGTAGTGTATAGGTGTTTCCAGTTCAATTATAGGCTAGTGTGTCAAATTTGTAGCAAATCGAGTAAAATATGTGGTTTCTAGAGCGGAAAAAGTCAAATCGGGTGCGACTTTTGTATGGGGGCTATATCTAAATCTGAACCGATCTGACCGATATTCACCACAGGTGTTTCCAGTTCAATTATAGGGTACTGTGTCAAATTTGCAGCAATTCAAGTGAATATGTGGTTTCTAGAGCGGAAAAAGTCAAATCGGTTGCGACTTTTGTATGGGGGCTATATCTAAATCTGAACCGATTTGCTTCAAATTAAATAGCGTTCGTCCTTGATCCATAAAACTTACTTGTGCCAATTTTTGTTAAGATCGGACTATAATTGCGACCTGTAATTTGATTACAACAATAGATGGACAGACAGACAGACGAACATTGCTAAATCGATTCAAAAAGTGATTCTAAGCCGATCTGTATAATAAACGATGGGTCTAACTTGTTTCCTTTTGGGTGTTACAAACAAATGCACAAAGGCATAATACTCTCGTGGAGTGTATAAAAACAAGTAAGTAAGCTTCAGTCGGCTAAATTGTCTTATTTATACCCTCACTCTCAGAGAACATATGTATGGAAGTTATATGGACTTATATTTTACTTAGGGATGATTTGTGTGGATTCCATGCACCAGTATGGAAGTTATGAAGTGTTTTATTTTACCTAAGATAGAGACAATTGTGTGGGAAGTACAAACTGGTACGTGGCTAATGAGTAAATATTTATACACTCCACGAGAGTATTATGTCTCTGTGCATTTGTTTGTAACACACAAAAGGAAGAGAGATAGACCCATTGTTAAGTATACCGATCTACTTAGAATCACTTTTTGAATCGATTTTGTAATGTCCATCTATTCTTGTAATCACGATACAGGTCGCAATTATAGCCAGAACCAAATGAACCTTTGCATAACGAAGTTTTTAGGGATAAGGACGAACGCTATGTAATTTGAAGAAAATCGGTTCAGATTTAGATATACCCCCCAAACGAATTTCACTCCCGATTTGACTCTTTTCACGCTAGATACCACTTATTGTATCAGATTGTCTTCAAAATTGGCAAAACATCTTATATTTAAACTAGAATCACTCATGATGAAAATGGGCAAGATCGGTTCTGATTTATATATATCCCAGTCAAATTTCGCTCCCGATTTTACTTTTTCTGTTCTAGAAACCACATATTTTAACAGATCTTCTTCCAATTTAGCAAAATATCTTATGTTTCCACTAGAATCACTTATGATGAAAATGGGCATGATCGGTTCAGATTTATATAGAGCTCCCATAAAAATTTCGCTCCCAAATTGTCTTTTTCCGCTCTAGAAACCACATATTTTATCAGCTTGTTTTGTCAAAACATCTTATATTTAAACTAGGAACACCTGTGGTGAGAATAGGTCAGATCGGTTCAGTTTTATATATAGCACCCATTCAAATTTCGCTCCCGATTTGACTTTTTCTCCTGTAGAAACCACATATTTTAACAGATCTTCTTCAAATTTAGCAAAATATCTTATGTTTCCATATCAAATTTCTTCAAATTGAGCATAACACTTTATACTTGAACTGAGCATAACACTTGGGTCACTTCATTCCTTGTTTGGATATAGCCCCGATACAAATATTCTTCTCGATTCGTCAAATTGGGTCAGGTCATGTTAGCCTATGATTAGGAAACATACAAAAATACTTCCCGTTTTCAATTTTTTACCGAATTGAATTTGTATTCGGTTTCCCTGGATTCAGGGACAGGACTGCCGCATTTTCTTCGACGAGTAGGATTATGACTGTAGCACTCCTAATACAAACCTGTCATCAATATATTAAAACACGTACCGGAGACCTTCTAAGCCAGAGAAGCACTTACTACACGACATTTGATATCGGAAATTGATATTGGAGATCTAATCAAATATTTCAACCTTTCAGGCTGCATATAACATAACATACCTAGTGATGTGTGTTCGTTGATTTGTATTTTGTGAAACACGTTTCATGTGCATTTTTGATGACTGTTCAAATGAAATTTTTTGACGGAGGGTATTACGTTTTTAAGCATTGTTGAATTACTATCTGTTGATTTTTTAGAAATACGAATATGGCTTTTGCCTACTGTATGTTCGCATGTTTATTAGATGGCGGTTTTGCTGTTGGTTCTTGTGTTGCTGCATGACAATGAAATGGAAAAGGAGGTGTGTTGTTTTGCGGCATTTTGTTAATAGTTGTTGTGGCATAAACCGCTCAACATCAATAAATAAAAAGATTTCCCAGTGATGTCTGTGACACATAAATATTTATGTGTGTATTTGTCAAGACAACCGAAAATAAATGTGTTTTTATTATTTTTATTTTATTTTTTCAAAACGATTAGCATGTGATGTTTCCATATTGCGGCAAATTAATGTGTTCGAATCAATCTAGTGTCACACATACTCAAGACGTGTGTATGTGTTTGTTCTGTATTTCAAATGTTAATATATATGATAAATGTATGTACGTGTGTGTGTTTTCTATAACAAATGTCCTCAAGGGGTTTTCATGACAACCACAACACTTTGTGATCTCATTGTGAGTGTGTATATCCTTGTGAATGTAAAATGGCACTGGAACTCTGGATAATGACATAGAGGGTTAAGAAAAACGTTTGAGCGGTTATGAGTTTACAACTCTGGCATATCCAATTCAATTAAGGATGTCCCAAAATTTTTACTTCGCGACATTTTTGAGATATGTTGATGTTGTTACCCAAAGCATATTAAAATATAGGACAACCGGAAAGAACGACACCTTTTTTTTGCGGAATTTTATATTAAATGTTTATATATCATCAACTGGGGTAATCTAAGAGAAAGCACCGAACCAATTTAAATTTCTAGAAAACATCTTTAGACAAATAATAACTAAAATAAAAATTGAATTTATATTTTCAAATCAAATATTTCCAAAGGAGTAAACATTGACATTTAGTGTGTCTGCGAGGTTGCACGTACAGCTGCACGTGCTTAATCTGTACAACAGTTGTAAAATTGTGGTTGACATTTTACATACAAAAACAAGTAAGGAAAGGCTAAAGTCGGGCGGGGCCGACTCTATGATACACTCCACTTTCAATTCAATTCGGTGAAAACCTGTAAATGTATGTGTTTGACAAAAAATGTTATATCGGAAAGGACATTTGTATGAGGATATATTGAAACCTGGAACGAAATAGGTGAAAAATAAAATGTAAAGTTTGGCCAAAATCGGTTAAACTTTTGCGTGCAACATTTGTATTTGGGCTATATTTAAATCTGAACCGGTCTTACCCACTTTCACCATAGTTTTGTTTAGTTAGATTATAAGATGTTGTGCGAAATTTAAAGAAAATCGAGCACAATATGTGGCTTTTAAAGCGGCAATAGTCAAATCGGGAGCGACATTTGTATGGGGGCTATATCTAAATCTGAACCGATCTTACCCAATTTCTGCATAGTGTTTCTAGTTGGATTATAAGATGTTGTGCCAAATTTAAAGAAAATCGAGTACAATATATGGTTTCTAGAGCGCAAAATTCAAATCGGGAGCGACATTTGTATGGGGCCTATATCTAAATCTGAACCGATCTTACCCAATTTCAGCATAGGCGTTCTAGTAAGATTATAAGATGTTGTGCCAAATTTAAAGAAAATCGAGTACAATATATATGGTTTCTAGAGCGGAAAATGTCAAATCGGGAGCGACAGTTATATGGGGCTATATCTAAATCTGAACCGATCTTACCCAATTCCTGCATAGGTGTTTCTAGTTAAATTATAAGATGTTGTGCCAAATTTTAAGAAAATCGAGTACAATATGTGGTTTCTACAGAGGAAAATGTCAAATCGGGAACGACATTTGTATGGGGGCTATATCTAAATCTGAACCGATTTGACCTATTTTCACCATAGATGTTCCTAGTTTAAATATAAGATGTTTTGCCAAATCTGAAGACAATATGTGGTTTCTAGAGCGGAAAAAGTCAAATCGGGAGCGAAATTTGTATGGGAGCTATATAATAATCTGA
The DNA here is from genome assembly GCA_947397865.1 of Polietes domitor. Lineage (NCBI taxonomy): Eukaryota > Metazoa > Arthropoda > Insecta > Diptera > Muscidae > Polietes > Polietes domitor. The sequence continues at coordinate 102,290,832 of OX377621.1, read as the reverse complement.
ACCGATCTGACCGATATTCACCATGGGTGTTTCTAGTGGAAATATAAGATGTTTTACCAAATCTGAAGACAATCTGATACAATATGTGGTTTCTAGAGCGGAAAAAGTCAAATCGAGAGCGAAATTTGTATGGGAGCTATATATAAATCTGAACCGATCTAACACATTTTTACCACAGGTGTTTCGAGTTGCAATATAAGATGTTTTGCCAATTTTAATGAAAATCTGTTGTAATATGTGGTATCTAGAGTGAAAAGAGTCAAATCGGGAGTGAAATTCGTATGGGGGCTATATCTAAATCTGAACCGATTTTCTTCAAATTAAATAGCGTTCGTCCTTATCCCGAAAAACTTCGTTGTGCAAAGTTTCATTTGGTTCTGTCTACAATTGCGACCTGTATCGTGATTACAAGAATAGATGGACGGACGGACAGACAGACAGACAGACAGACAGACGGACATTGCTAAATCGACTCAGAAAGTGATTCTAAGACGATCGGTATAATTAACAATGGGTCTATCTCGTTTCCTTTTGGGTGTTACAAACAAATGCACAAAGACATAATACTCTCGTGGAGTGTATAAAAATTTACAACAGTACAACTTTTGCATATATTGTTTTACAGTGTAGTAACTGATTACCTGTTGTTTGCTAGTTTTTAATCAGCAAATATTGCGGTAAAAAAGCAAAATTTAGTAAAAAAGGAATCAGTTGGAAAAATATATTAACGGAGGACACAGGTTAATTGGGAATTGCGTTTACGTGTTTTAAAAACGTCATCATCTTTAATTAAATCCAGGAGGTCCACAAATTCTGCTGAACGTACGCGTTCTATTTGGCTAAACCAGTTTTTGTCGAAGGAACCCAATACCATCTGTAGTCCCAAGTGGACACTGCGATTTATTAATAAGCAAACAATGTTCATTCTGCATTTTCGTGAATTTGATTTGACGAAGAGTTTTACTAATGATGAACATGAATTACTCTAGTACATAAAGAACCGATTTTATATATAGGGCCTCTAAAATGGGCAATCATTTAGAATTAAACTTTAAGTGATATTGTAAATCAGCTAAGATTGGGGTAGATGGTAATATAATATCTTTCGGGGCTTTTGAATTCTAAGGTTTATGGCGACTAATCATATATTGTAGGAGGACATTTATTTACGAAAGAGTGGCCACCAAATTTTGGCAGTCTTATAAATAATTAGAACACGAAAAATGTGAAGTTTGGAAGAAGACCTTCCAAGGATTCGAACAATAACAGGTGAACATTTTCAAAGAATTCAAGTTCTTGTCAAATGTCCTGAAAACGATATTTTAACTAGAAGAAATTCTTCTTATTCTTGAATACGTTACGGATATGTTAAAAAATTAAGAGGTCTATTGAAAATCCTTCCAAGGATTGAGGTATTTTCCATATACGTATGAATTTGTAATTTTTAATCTATTTAAAGAAAGCATTTCTTACACAAAGGAAATACTTGATTACATGTGTGTCATTCAGAGATACAGGCCGACCGATTTTGTGCCGACAAGCCGCCGCCGCATGTTTCTGCACGAGCCGCGCCGCGCCGCCGCCGATTTCTTCGGCTCACATCGATTTCAAACACGCCGCCGATTACATTCGTTCATATTGACTTTAACCACGCCACCGATATTTTTTTAAATCTGACGGATTTATAAATCCGCCAATCTTACTACCAAAATAGAAAACACACTTAAAATTACAAAAGAAAATATAACTGTTGAATTAGACAACTAACTATTGTGAAATATATGGATCTTTATTTGAATTTGGTATCCCACTATATGATGACGTCGATATTAAATTCAATGATTATATTTATATAATATCATTTGCACTGTTCGGACATTTTTGGAGCATGAACCTTCTTTGGTGTGTCAAAGTAGGCAGAGCTTTACCATTCTTTGGTAGGATTATGGATTATCAAGATGTCTGGTCAAATATGCCTCGTATGAAAATCTGTAATTGCAAAAAAATTTATAAAATTCATCCATATTATGGGAATGGATTCCCACTCCAAAAAAATAATTGTATGGGATAATAATATTAAATTATGGGAACATTGGCTAATATTAACGAATATTGAACAACTTGCAAAAAAAAATAAAAAGTATTTAAAACTAATACAAATTGTTACTTCCCTGTTCGTAATGAGAGAAAGAGCCGACAAATCAGCAGCCGCCGCCGCCAATAGTTCTGGGTCGGCTTTTAACTCTGCTCGATAGCTTGGATTGTTTTCAAAATTGGTGTATGTATTCTTCTCATACAAATATTTTATACGTATTTTAGGAATAAATTGAAAATTGTTTTTTAACGATTTATGAATCAAAAGATGTGTTCATTTAATCGCATGTAACTCCTGAAACACTTTACCGATTTAAATGTAAATTTAAATATGTTGAAGGTATTTCGAGGCCTTGAGCTTGAATTTTCAATATTTAAATAATAAATTAAAAATATAGGCCGAATATAGGTAGTTTCAAAGAATTTAAGTGGTACATAATCGCCTCGGTCGATCTTTTAGAGCTTTTACGAATTTATTTCTTTTATTTTGATTTTAGAAATTATTACAATAATTGTTTTTTTTGAAAATTTTAAGAATTTTTTTTTTAATTTTTAGATGTATTTTATAGCGACTGTGTGAGTTTGGAAATGTTTTAATGATGGGTTCTATTTTTACGATTTTTTTTTCAAAATATTTTTTTGCAAAATTCACAACAATATCAGTGAAAAATCGTCAGGAGGATACATCTACTTTATACTTTCTTTATAATTTTTTGTTATACCCTCCACCTTTAAGATGGGGTATACTAAGTTTGTCATTCCGTTTGTAACACATTGAAATATTGACCTGAGACACTATAAAGTATATATATTTGATGGCCATAAAATTTTAGGACGATCTAGCCATGTCCGTTCGTCCATCCGTACGCCCGTCCGAAAAGAGCTAGGACGTCCAAAATTTTCAAAGAATACGTCTATTAATTGTAGATCGGTTGGGGCAGAAAGTGGACAAAATCGGTTCAGAGGGAAAAAGGACAGAAAAAATGGTTTTCGAATATGTCAGTTTATGTTTACCTTTTATTTGGTATGCACATTCCACATATAGCGTAATTGAGTACACACGTAAAATATGGGAATAAAGGGATAAAAATGGTACCAACAAAACGACTGCAGCTAGAATAATTAATTTTGGTTTGTATATGGGCAAATCTACGGTATATTTTTATACACTCCACGAGAGTATTATGGCTTTGTGCATTTGTTTGTAACACCCAAAAGGAAGTGGGATAGACCCATTGTTAAGTATACCGATCGACTTAGAATCACTTTCTGAGTCGATTTAGCAATGTCCGTCTGTCCGTCTGTCTGTCCATCTATTGTTGTAATCAAACTACAGGTCGCAATTATAGTCCGATCTTAACAAAAATTGGCACAAGTAAGTTTTGTGGATCAAGAACGGACGCTATTTAATTTGAGGCAAATCAGTTCAGATTTAGATATAGCCCCCATACAAATGTCGCTCCCGATTTGACATTTTCCGCTCTAGAAACCACATATTGTACCCAAGTTTCTTTAAATTTGGCACAACATCTTATAATCCAACTACAGACACCTATGCAAAAATTGGATAAGATCGGTTCAGATTTAGATTTAGGCCCAATACAAATGTCGCTCCCGATTTGACATTTCCCGCTGTAGAAACTACATATTGTACCCGATTTTCTTTAAATTTAGCACAACATCTTATAATCCAACTAGAAACACCTATGCAAAAATTGGGTAAGATCGGTTCAGATTTAGATATAGCCCCCATTCAAATGTCGCTCCCTAATTGACATTTTCCGCTGTAGAAACTACATATTGTACCCGATTTTCTTTAAATTTAGCACAACATCTTATAATCCAACTAGAAACACCTATGCAAAAATTGGGTAAGATCGGTTCAGATTTAGATATAGCCCCCATACAAATGTCGCTCCCGATTTGACATTTTCCGCTGTAGAAACTAAATATTGTACCCGATTTTCTTTAAATTTGGCACAACATCTTATAATCCAACTAGAAATACCTATGCAAAAATTGGGTAAGATCGGTTCAGATTTAGATATAGCCCCCATACAAATGTCGCTCCCGATTTGACATTTTCCGCTGTAGAAACTAAATATTGTACCCGATTTTCTTTAAATTTGGCACAACATCTTATAATCCAACTAGAAACACCTATGCAAAAATTGGGTAAGATCGGTTCAGATTTAGATATAGCCCCCATACAAATGTCGCTCCCGATTCGACATTTTCCGCTCTAGAAACCACATATTGTATCCGATTTTCTTTAAATTTGGCACAACATCTTATAATCCATCTAGAAACACCTACTCAAAAAGTGGGTAAGATCGGTTCAGATTTAAATATAGCCCTCATACAAATGTCGCTCCCGATTTGACATTTTCCGCTCTAGAAACCACATATTGTATCCGATTTTCTTTGAATTTGGCACAACATCTTATAATCCAACTAGAAACACCTAAGAAAAAATTGGGTAAGATCGGTTCAGATTTAGATATAGCCCCCAAACAAATGTAGCTCCCGATTTGACTTTAGCCTCTTTAGAAACCACATATTGTACTCGACTTTCTTTAAATTTGGCACAACAGCTTATAATCCCAGTAAAAAACCTATGGTGAAAGCGGCTAAGATCGGTTCACATTTAGATATAGCGCAAATACAAATGTTGCTTCCAAATGTTTAATCGATTTTTGCCAAACTATACATATTATATTTCACCTATTTCGTTCCAGATTTCAATATACCCCATACAAATGTCCTTTCCGATTTAACATTTTTTGTCAAACAAACACATTTACAGGATGTAAAAAATCCTGCCCGTTTTCAATTTTTCACCGAATTAAATTGTATTCGGATAGAAAGTGGAGTGTATCATAGAGTCGGCCCCGCCCGACTTTAGCCTTTCCTTACTTGTTTTTTTGCAAACGATTTGGGTTTTATTAAATTCATTTCAGCCTTACACAATATAAAATATCTTAAATCTAACAGTGGTAATTTACATCCTAGCATACTATAGTATCTTTCAAGGACAATGTCATTTATACTAAAGTTATGTCGCAGCTTGCTGCTAACATGGCATTCTTTCATTTTTTTACATTAACATGTTTTTCCTTAAAAAATAGAATTATATAAAAAAGGAAGAGCTTTAACATTTTATTTCTTATACTAACACTTACACTAAATGCTTACAAACTACTTAAAAACTATTATATACAAATTATTGATTGGTATTGTATACCATGTCGTCAATGTTCAAGGTCTTAAACCGTCTGTGGTAGAACAAGAGTTTGTCCGCCCGGAAATCTACGGTATAGTACGATTCCATGTCACTCAGGCTTCTAACCGCTTTAAGAGCAATATATATCAGAAATACTGAGAGTGTCATAATTTTCAAAACGACGAGTTTAACCTCTCCAACATCCTAAAGTTTTAAAATTATGCTGTTAATGTAGTCTACTGAGCTAAGGTCTACCCTAATTTACCCTATTTTTGCTTGTAACTTTCGGGAGTTGTTCAACTCTTTTGGCTATAACTTTTTCAGCATAAGAGAAAATCAATCTGATCTTTTTGTGGATGATAGTAATGATGTTGCGGAATCTTCGATATGTTGAAAAGGGTGTGTGCCATCACTGAGGAATAAATGGTAGCTCTTCAAAATCTGTCACTCTGTTTTTGCATAAAACGAAAATTGATACAGTTTTCTTTTTTGCGCTTTCAGCGTGAACGTAATTGCAAATTTTTATACACTCCACGAGAGTATTATGTCTTTGTGCATTTGTTTGTAACACCCAAAAGGAAACGAGATAGACCCATTGTTAATTATACCGATCGTCTTAGAATCACTTTCAGAGTCGATTTAGCAATGTCCGTCTGTCTGTCTGTCGCAATTGTAGACAGAACCAAATGAAACTTTGCACAACGATGTTTTTCGGGATAAGGACGAACGCTATTTAATTTGAAGAAAATCGGTTCAGATTTAGATATAGCCCCCATACGAATTTCACTCCCGATTTGACTCTTTTCACTCTAGATACCACATATTACAACAGATTTTCTTTAAAATTGGCAAAACATCTTATATTGTAACTAGAAACACCTGTGGTAAAAATGTGTTATATCGGTTCAGATTTATATATAGCTCCCATACAAATTTTTCTCCCGATTTGACTTTTTCCGCTCTAGAGACCACATAATGTATCAGATTGTCTTCAGATTTGGTAAAACATCTTATATTCCCACTAGAAACTCCCATGGTGAATATCGGAAGATCGGTTCAGATTTATATATAGCTCCCATACAAATTTCGCTCCCGATTTGACTTTTTCCGCTCTAGAAACCACACATTGTATCAGATTGTCTTCAGATTTGGTAAAACATCTTATATTTCCACTAGAATTACCCATGGTGAATATCGGTCAGATCGGTTCAGATTTATATATAGCTCCCATACAAATTTCGCTCCCGATTTGACTTTTCCCGCTCTAGAAACCACATATTGTATCAGTTTATTTTCAGATTTGGTAAAACATCTTATATTCCCACTAGAAACTCTCATGGTGAATATCGGACAGATCGGTTCAGATTTATATATAGCTCCCATACAAAATTCGCTCCCGATTTGACTTTTTCCGCTCTAGAAACCACATAATGTATCAGATTGTCTTCAGATTTGGTAAAACATCTTATATTTCCACTAGAAACACCCATGGTGAATATCGGTCAGATCGGTTCAGATTTATATATAGCTCCCATACAAATTTCGCTCCCGATTTGACTTTTTCCGCTCTAGAAACCACATATTGTCTTCAGATTTGGCAAAACATTTTATATTTAAACAAAGAACATCTATGGTGAAAATAGGCCAAATCGGCTCAGATTTAGATATAGCACCCATACAAATGTCGTTCCCGATTTGACATTTTCCTCTGTAGAAACCACATATTGTACTCGATTTTCTTTAAATTTGGCACAACATCTTATAATCTTACTAGAAACACCTATGCGGAAATTGGGTAAGATCGGTTCAGATTTAGATATAGCCCCCATATAAATGTCGCTCCCGATTTGACTTTTTCCGCTTTAAATGCCACTTATTCTAATCGATTTTCTTTAAATTTGGCACAACATCTTATAATCTAACTAGAAACACCTGTGGCTAAAGCGGGCTAGATCGGTTCAGATTTAGATATAGGACCCACACAAATGTCGCTCCCGATTTGAATTTTGCGCTCTAAAAACCATATATTGTATATATTTTCTTTAAATTTGGGACAACGTCTTATAATCCAACTAGAAACACTATGCAGAAATTTGGTAAGATCGGTTCAGATTTAGATATAGCCCACATCCAAATGTCGCTCCCGACTTGACTTTTGTCGCTTTAAAAGCCACAAATTGTGCTCGATTTTCTTTAAATTTCGAACAACATCTTATAATCTGACTAAACAAAATTATGGTGAAAGTGGGTAAGATCAGTTCAGATTTAAATATAGCCCAAATTCAAATGTTGCTCCCATAAGTTTAACCGATTTTGGCAAAACTATACATTTTATATTTCACCTATTTCGTTCTAGGTTTCAATATATCCTCATACAAATGTCCTTTCCGATATAAAATTTTTTGTCAAACACATACATTTACAGGATACAAACAACCTTCCCGTTTTCACTTTTTCACCGAATTGAATTGTATTCGGATTGAAAGTGGAGTGTATCATAGAGTCGGCCCCGCCCGACTTTAGCCTTTCCTTACTGGTTTAATATTGGATTATAAACGACAGAGATACTAACAAAAGGCGACCGGACGATTTGGTGTGCCTTCAGCGACAAGGAGATTATGACAGTACGAACATCATCAGGTCGATGCGTGCAGATCATGAAATTTCATATTTTTTGAAGAGCACATCCGCAGTTTGAAAAGTAACTGGTGGCAACCCTGTGTGATCGGTGAATATGGGTACTACTAATAATGTGTGTAAGTGCTAAATAGATCGAATTATTATTTTGGTACCGAGAGCCATTTTAGGTTAAATTTTGTTGATTTTCATAGGGTTTTCAGGCTTAACTTGCAATAGAACCAAAAGGGACAATCCGATTATAACTTCTTCAGCACTTGAAAAAAATGATGCACGCGAGCACATTATTTATATTTAATGTATTTTTAACAAGTTGACGCTAAAATAAAACGTGTGCCTCTAATTTGAAATTTTTAATTTTTCAAAATTGAAATCGGACTATTTTGTAGATTTTCCCATATCCCTTTCATAGCTTTTGTACGTAGAATAAAGTGATTTTAAATATTAGCACTTTTAAGGGGGTTATGTGCAAAAAGGTATACAATTGGTACCGACCAAATCAGAGATACAAGCCGACCGATTTTAAGCCGACAAGCCGCCGCCGCCGCATGTTTCTGCACGAGCCGCGCCGCCGCCGATTTCATCACATCGACTTCAATCACGCCGCCGAGATTTGACGGAGTCCTAACTCAGTCCAATCTTACTACCAAAATAGACAAACCACTTAAAATGACAAAAGACAACCTACTACTGTGATATATATGGATGGCGTGACTATATGATGACGTCTATAGAAAGTTGAATGATTGTATTTTGATTTGAAAGTCGCATTTATATAAGTCAATTCCAGTAATTAATTTCATCCATATAATAAATTTTGTGAATGGATTCCAATTCCCAAAAAATAATTGTATGGGATAATAATATTAAATTATGGGAATATTGGCTAATATTAACGAATATTCAACTACTGGCCAAAAAATAAAAGAATGGGTATTAAATACTAATCAAATTGTTCTTTCCATTTTCCCAAAATTGTCAAATAAATAGGGGTGATCGAATGACTGAACGAGCCGGCAAATCAGCCGAAAGCCGCCGACCCATTTAGGGTAGCGCCGCCGCCGCCGATAATTATGGGTCGGCTTGTAACTCTGGACCAAATGACTGCAGCTAGAATAACGAAATTCGTTATGTACATTCCTATGTGTTTCATTGGTGGTTTTTTTTATTATGAAATAACATTCAAATCTTTGGATGGATGAAAAATGAACCAAATAAAAAAATTAAAAATTACACAAAATGAAATTATTCTCAAAAATATATGAATAACAAGTAAGAAAAGGCTAAAGTTGGTCCCGCCCTATATGATACACTCCACTTTCCAACCGAATACACTTATATTCAGTAAAAAAGTGATAACGGGAAAGATTTTTGTATGTTTCCTAATCATAGGTTATATGACCTGACCCAATTTATCGATAAGAATATTTGTATCGGGGCTATATCCAAACATGGAATTAAGCGACCCACTTTCACAATAGGTTCTTCCAGTTCAAGTATAACGTGTTAAGCTCAATTTGAAGAAATTACGTGGTTTCTGTGGCGGAAAAAGTTATGTTGGGAGCGAAAATAAATCTGAAACGATCTGACTAAACCATTTTCAACGTGAGTGTTTCTAGTTAAAATATTTTACAAGATTGGAAGAAGATCTGTTAAAATATGTGGTTTATAGAGTGGAAAAGTCAAGTCGGTTTTTGGGAGCTATATATAAATTTGAAGCGATCTGAACCATTTTCAGCATGGGTTTTTCTAGTGAAAATATAAGAAATATTCCAAATTTGAAGAATATCTGTTAAAATATGTTGATTCTAGAGCAGAAAAAGTCAAATCGGGAACGAAATTTGAATGGAAGCAATATAAAAATCTGAACCGATCTGACCTATTTTCACCATAGCTGTTACTATTTGATACATCTGATAAAATATGTTTTCTAGAGCGGAAAAAGTCAAATTGGAAACGACATTTGCATGGAAGCTATATATAAATCTGAACCATTTTCACCACAGATGTTTTTAGTTGAAATATAAGATGTTTTGCCAATCTTGAAGAAGATCTGTTAAAATATGTGGTATCTAGAGTGAAAAGATTCAAATCGGGAGTGATATTCGTATGGGGACTATACCTAAATCTTAACCGATTTTCTATAAATAGCGTTATCCCGAAAAACTTCGTTGTGCAAAGTTTCATTTGGTTCTGACTACTATTGAGACTTGTACAGGGTGGCCCAGATAGACCGAAGTGGTGTGAATTCCTTATAACTTTTTTATTATATTTTTTTTTTTCTTTTCTTTTCAGTATTTTGTAAAGAAGACTTGGATAATTTATAATGGAGCAATACACAATTGAACAACGTGCCCATATTGTTGAAATTTACTTTTCAAATCAACGGTCCATTGTGTTGACTCAGCGTGCATACCGTCGTCAATTTAATGTGCGGGGATTTAACCGCTCCAGACTGTTTTCTTTGGGGCTATTTAAAAGGAAAAGTTTATGTTAATAAGCCTAGGACTATTGAGGAGTTAAAAACCAATATTCGAGAAGAAATTAACAACATACCACCGGAAGTTTTGCGAAAGGTCATGGAAAATGTGTTGGAAAGAGCACATTTGTGCGAAGCAGAATATGGCCACCACTTGCGGGATATCATTTTTAATAACTAATCCAAAAATATTCCCCATAAATTTAATGTATTTAAAAAAAAAATTAAAAAAATATCTCTTAAATAAAAAGTTATAAACAAAACAATTCACACCACTTCGGTCTTTCTGGGCCACCCTGTACTTTGATAACAAGTATAGATGGCCTACGGACGGACGGACATTGCTAAATCGATTATTTTTGGTTGTTACAAACAAATGCACAAAGACATATTACTCTCGTGGAGTGTATAAATATATGAAAAATCACTCTTCTAGGGTATGTCCAGAGCCACCTACACGGATCGCCCGATTTGGGCATTTCATATTGGTAATTTAGTTTATTTTTCATTGGGCGATTTTTCGTACCCACTCTAAATGTGAAAAATGATAAATTCTAATAACTTCAAAAGAACATCATATATTCAAACAAGTGTTTAAACACTATTTTATCTGAAGTATTTTCTAAAAGGTAAAGAAATGGTTTTATATAAATTTGAACTTTAAAATATAACTTATATACTCTAAAACTTAGAGATTGTACTAAAGGGTGATTTTTTAAGAGCTTGATAACTTTTTTTTACAAAAAAAACGCATAAAATTTGCAAAATCTCATCGGTTCTTTATTTGAAACGTTAGATTGGTCCATGACATTTACTTTTTGAAGATAATTTCATTTAAATGTTGACCGCGGCTGCGTCTTAGGTGGTCCATTCGGAAAGTCCAATTTTGGGCAACTTTTTCGAGCATTTCGGCCGGAATAGCCCGAATTTCTTCGGAAATGTTGTCTTCCAAAGCTGGAATAGTTGCTGGCTTATTTCTGTAGACTTTAGACTTGACGTAGCCCCACAAAAAATAGTCTAAAGGCGTCAAATCGCATGATCTTGGTGGCCAACTTACCGGTCCATTTCTTGAGATGAATTGTTCTCCGAAGTTTTCCCTCAAAATGGCCATAGAATCGCAAGCTGTGTGGCATGTAGCGCCATCTTGTTGAAACCACATGTCAAGCAAGTTCAGTTCTTCCATTTTTGGCAACAAAAAGTTTGTTAGCATCGAACGATAGCGATCGCCATTCACCGTAACGTTGCGTCCAACAGCATCTTTGAAAAAATACGGTCCAATGATTCCACCAGCGTACAAACCACACCAAACAGTGCATTTTTCGGGATGCATGGGCAGTTCTTGAACGGCTTCTGGTTGCTCTTCACTCCAAATGCGGCAATTTTGTTTATTTACGTAGCCATTCAACCAGAAATGAGCCTCATCGCTGAACAAAATTTGTCGATAAAAAATTTCGAACCGAACACTGATTTTGGTAATAAAATTCAATGATTTGCAAGCGTTGCTCGTTAGTAAGTCTATTCATGATGAAATGTCAAAGCATACTGAGCATCTTTCTCTTTGACACCATGTCTGAAATCCCACGTGATCTGTCAAATACTAATGCATGAAAATCCTAACCTCAAAAAAATCACTCTTTATAACAGAGATTCACACTTCAATTTCAATGAGTTTTGATGCTGTTAAGTTTTAAAAGAAGAAGAAATCTTATTTACTTTGCCCAACATTGAGGAATGTGCACTGCGAACTTTGAAATTATACTAACAAACCTTTTCTTGTTGTTGGTATCAATTGTAGTGATTTTTTCTATATTATCACTTAAAGGTAAAATTCTTAATATTATTAATATTATTAAGATTATTAAAATTCTTATTCTTAATTCTTAAATGCATGAGGTAGGCGGCCAGTATGTACACTAAGCTACCCTAATGTAAAATTACTCTCTAAACACGAATTCAGCATTAATGTTAAAATTCATTATTTTCTGGGAAAGGCTTAAAATGATCGATTTGCGCAGCTTAGCACATGTGGAAAACTAGGCTTTCTATACATATTTGGAAAAAACTGCTAGTCAAGATTCATTATAATTAGCTAAAACAAAGCTCTGGGTACGCACAAGAACTTATTTCCGCACGAATAATTAGTATTATCAATTTTGATTTCATTATAAAACGTCACTTTTGAAAATACGTACAAAAAATGCAATCGTCCGCTTCGAAGGCTTATTATGAGCTAAAGTACGTCGCAAGCCCGGCGAAACAGTATTTGAATGAAGGAAATATTGTCTGCTTCAATTTAACGTATTCGGTATTTCATTTCGGTTTGACTTACTAAAGGGTGATTTTTTAAGAGCTTGATAACTTTTTAAAAAAAAAAACGCATAAAATTTGCAAAATCTCATCGGTTCTTTATTTGAAACGTTAGATTGGTCCATGACATTTACTTTTTGAAGATAATTTCATTTAAATGTTGACCGCGGCTGCGTCTTAGGTGGTCCATTCGGAAAGTCCAATTTTGGGCAACTTTTTCGAGCATTTCGGCCGGAATAGCCCGAATTTCTTCGGAAATGTTGTCTTCCAAAGCTGGAATAGTTGCTGGCTTATTTCTGTAGACTTTAGACTTGACGTAGCCCCACAAAAAATAGTCTAAAGGCGTCAAATCGCATGATCTTGGTGGCCAACTTACCGGTCCATTTCTTGAGATGAATTGTTCTCCGAAGTTTTCCCTCAAAATGGCCATAGAATCGCGAGCTGTGTGGCATGTAGCGCCATCTTGCTGAAACCACATGTCAACCAAGTTCAGTTCTTCCATTTTGGGCAAAAAAAAGTTGGATATCATCTCACGGTAGCGCTCACCATTCACAGTTACGTTACGATTCGCATCATCTTTGAAGAAGTACGGTCCAATGATGCCACCAGCCCATAAACCGCACCAAACTGTGACTTTTTCTGGATGCATTGGTAGCTCTTGCAATGCTTCTGGCTGATATTCACTCCAAAATCGACAATTCTGCCTATTTACGTACCCATTGAGCCAAAAATGAGCTTCGTCGCTGAACACAATTTCTTTCTTTCTGAACTTTCTTAACAGAGCACGCATTTTGATAATAAAATTCAATGATTTGCAAGCGTTGCTCGTTAGTAAGTCTATTCATGATGAAATGTCAAAGCATACTGAGCATCTTTCTCTTTGACACCATGTCTGAAATCCCACGTGATCTGTCAAATACTAATGCATGAAAATCCTAACCTCAAAAAAATCACTCTTTAGAATAGCACATGATTAACGATATGTACCATATAAGGTACGCTATGCATTTAAGGGTTAATATTAGTAACACCAATTTTCTAAATGAGGCACAAAGACTTACACTCACTCTAGGAAAAATTTATAGATCCATAGGTTACGTTTCTTGGTTCCCTAAAACCTTTACAAAATTGTCACACATTGTCCGCATTAAATACAATTTGAGAGAAAGGGAATTGTTCGTTTTTAATATAGCCCCCGATTTATCCACATTTACATACTTCCCGGTAAAAGTTAATACAAATTCAAATAATACTCTCTTTTTGTAAATATCCATAAATAATAATTTGTAATATTACCATGCAAAGCAGCCATCCACTGGCACTGCTCTACAGGATTTTCTTATAGACGCTTGCCTTGAAGAGCAGACGCTTTCGCTGCAAGAAATATTAAATGAGAAAATGTGTGGCGCCAGTTTGTGCCCTGTAATTAAATGTGTCAAAACGAAATAGGATTTTTATGATCTTTGAAGGACAACAACGGCAACAATGTCCTAAAAAGTGAACAACACATCCACACCAACTCGACCCGACTGCAGTGCAGTGCAGCAAAATGACGACAATGTCTCCACATGCCGCTGCATTGGACAATTCCAAGGCAAAGGAGAACAAATGGCCCATAAACAATTACTTAACCGCAGAAAGAACAAAACAATGCATTCTCTACTTCCCTCCCTCCCTCTCCCTCCCTCTCTCAACCAATCTCTTTTCCACTCTGTCGTACATACCGAACGAACGAACTCTGAGTGTTATTATTGTTTTGACATAAATGTGTAAACACACATTCACAGGCATTCACGGACACAAGGACATGCACAAGGATGTGCTGGCTGCCGCTGTTGTTTTGCGGACTCGATAAATGTTTGTGTCGCCAGCAGCCAAATCAAAGACGTCACCAAAACAATCGCAAATTACGAGACGAGGTCAAGCACCTTGAAATCGGAATTGTCCTGTGCCTTTTTTCTGACCATTAAACCCCTCTAATGTTGTGTTAATTGTGTGCCGCCCGGTAGGGAGGATGGGAGGAAGGGCGCAAGAAGCGCAACTTTATCGTCACCTATAACCATAACGAACTTAGTCCCCTGCTCGTGTCCTTTTACGCCGCTTTGTCTTTTCTTGTCGAATACAGCAGGACCAAATTGGCGAAGACCACTTTGTCCGTCGCCCCCGCCACATGGTGTCCTCCGATGTCCTTATTCGGACAATGTGTTTGCCTTGCGTGTATGATGTTGTCAGCCCATTGTGCATTGTTGTACGCCATTAACAGCCATAGTTCACGCTTCCATTAAGTGTCTCTGGTTATAATTGCATTTCACTGGCATGGGCTAGCAAGAGTGTGTGAAAGAGAGAGACGGAACGAGGCGCAAGAAGCGTAGCCGTTTCAAGTATTTTTCGATTTATTTTATTTGAATATTCGAAAAGGTTTATGCCTCAGAGGTTCCCTTGACGTTGGTCGTTGTTTGCACATGCGACGTCGCTGTAATGATTGTTGCCCGTCTGCCCTTGTGTGGGATTTTCCTTAATGGCCAATAAAAGTTTGTCATGCTACCTGTTAATTTGCTGACGATACATGCGTTGTTGGTGTTGCAACATTCACTATGGTGTAGGTTTGGGAAAATCTTTGCTTTTGAGCATTGACATTCTTATTAGTGAAGCGTTTTAAGCAGTTATTAGGAGAGTTTTATTGGTAACTCGATTAAGTTGCTTAATTCCAACGACTCGTATGGAGTTTGGACATTTTCAAAATTTATTTGTTTTCCGAAAAATGTCAGCTGAAAATTTGAAAGTTTAACTTTATAACAAACGAACATTTGCTGCTGTACAATTAAAAAACAAAACACCTGATATGAAATGGATAGATATTAGAGCAACTTCCATGAATAGCGAAACATGAAACAAGTTCCGACAGCGGCAGAAGTGGCGATCCTCTTAAATCCATATCTTTGGATATGATCAAGCAATTCCATGACGATCTTGGAACCTCGGTCTATATGTGAAATGTCTATTCCATTTACGGTCGTCTGTATATGTGATCTGATTGAAGAAGTAGAGTTGAAGTCACACCTACAACATCAAGAGCGTCCGATCGCGCAATTATCCCCTTGCTGCACGACAAACAGCTGACTCTGGTTTCAGTAAAAGAACGACAAGTCGAACGAAAAAATAATCTCAAATTTTGGTTTCTTATATCACTTTGATGATACGAAAAAACCAAATTCCTGACGACATCATGAAACGAACTCTTAGTATCTGTAGATCTCGAGTGAGGCATAATGCAATACTGGTTAGGTTGTGGTAGCAGTCAGCAAGTAATCATTCGACTCACTGAGACCAGGTTAATTATGTTAAATGTTTTCTAGCCATAACCGAACGGAGTCAAATAAGTGTTCGACGCTCTCAATCATTCCCATAGCTCCTACAAAATCGTTCAAGTTCGACCGCTACATATCACACTGTGACCAGATCATCTTCGTGATTCTGCAGGTGTCTAGACCTGTTCAACTACTGTTCGCCAGCTTCCTTCAGTGTACCTATACACATAAGATACGGTGGAACTTGTAAGCTCGTTCTTAATCTGGGAAAGCTCATCAGTTTTACAGTTCCCTGGCATGTTCCTATACGTCATCTATTTAAAAGATGGCCAGCAATCTTGAGCTGTTCTGCAATTTAAGGTCACGAAGTATATGTATCCAGATGGTACACTGACAATCTGAGTAGAATAAATGTAGGTTTGAGTACTAAATAATAGGCCGTTGATTGGGAAATAAGAAAAGAGAAAGGATTGATTTCGCACCAAATTTATATTGTTGGACATTAAACCACCAACACGCTTACGTAGAGTGCGAACTGAAGAAAATATCGCAGCTGTATCGGCCAGTGTTAATGATGACCACCAATTTTCGATTCGTCGCCGTTCGCACCAATTGGGTCTCTGTAACTCAAAAACGTGGAAATGCCAAAATTGGACTAAGCGGATGGACCACCTAAGACGCAGCCGCGGTCAACATTTAAATGAAATTATCTTCAAAACGTAAATGTCATGGACCAATCTAACGTTTCAAATATAGAACCGATGAGATTTTGCAAATTTTATGCGTTTTTAAAAAAAAAAAAGTTATCAAGCTCTTAAAAAATCACCCGTTATATATTTACATTATTGACAATAATAATGACCATATCTTTATATTATATTACTACAAACAATACTTTTTAAATTCGCTAAGTCGCCATTTTTTGCGAAACCCAGCAGGGAAATACACATTTTTTGTGAGGATATTTCCAGGATCTTTATTGTGAAACTAAAATATCATACTGACAATACCATGCCTGACATAGTGTCAATACTTAACCCCACGTGCATCTGGTTTCACTTTAAATTCTTGTTTTCCCAGAAAAATCGACGAAATGAATGGTGAAAATCTTCACAAAGAAGAATTTACTTTACATATGAAACCAGTAAGAAATTGTCTAAAAATAGGGATAAAATTAAAATTGTTCACCTGAAAATCACCAAGAGAATTCTAATATAAATAGAAATATAGCCTATAGTATTTTTAAATGACCGTTTGTAAGAACTAATGACTGCACTATTTCAACGTTTTTAAAGGATTTATATAATTAATATTATTTTTTTAATGTTTCTTCTGGATTTATTGTTTAGAATATTTCCCCCTGTTACCGTAAAATATTTTCCTCTCTTGACAAATGAAGACGTCATAACATTCTCAGCCATACGAGTTCTATGTTTCCCTAAACATTTTTTAATTTTGAATCTTGTGTATATGAGCTCGTGATTTAAATGTCCAATATTTTGAATCCAACAATTCTGACGATTTGTCTTGAGTAAAATATTTGTAAAATGAAAAATAATTTCTTAAATATTTTGACAAACATAATCGTTTTTAATTTTTAATATGTCAGTATTTTAACCCATTAACGCCCATTGTTAATTTCATTTATTAAATTTCTTTTCAATTACTAACTACTACAATAATAAAAAATATTTATTTTTAGATTATTATTATTTTGTTTTGTTCTTCTCGATCACTTGTGTCATATAGTTCAATAATCAGGAATTGCATTCATATTGAAAACATATTGTCAAAAAAGTACGAAAACCTTGAAATAGTGTCGCTCTTATTAAATTATCATAGAAATTAATAATGAATCGCTGACAACGGAAACTAGTGCTATAAAATGTCCAATCAACTTCAATGTGTTGAGAACAAAGGTTGATAAAAATATTTATGCAAGTTGCAATAAACATTCCATGTTCATCTTGATTTGAAAGAAGTTTTTCGATGATACGATGATTAAAACTTGACTACCATAACCATGATCGATTTTCAATTTTGGCCATGTTAAATATGGAAGTAAAGGGTGATTTTTTAAGAGCTTGATAACTTTTTTTTTAAAAAAAACGCATAAAATTTGAAAAATCTCATCGGTTCTTTATTTGAAACGTTAGATTGGTCCATGACATTTACTTTTTGAAGATAATTTCATTTAAATGTTGACCGCGGCTGCGTCTTAGGTGGTCCATTCGGAAAGTCCAATTTTGGGCAACTTTTTCGAGCATTTCGGCCGGAATAGCCCGAATTTCTTCGGAAATGTTGTCTTCCAAAGCTGGAATAGTTGCTGGCTTATTTCTGTAGACTTTAGACTTGACGTAGCCCCACAAAAAATAGTCTAAAGGCGTCAAATCGCATGATCTTGGTGGCCAACTTACCGGTCCATTTCTTGAGATGAATTGTTCTCCGAAGTTTTCCCTCAAAATGGCCATAGAATCGCGAGCTGTGTGGCATGTAGCGCCATCTTGTTGAAACCACATGTCAACCAAGTTCAGTTCTTCCATTTTGGACAAAAAAAAGTTGGATATCATCTCACGGTAGCGCTCACCATTCACAGTTACGTTACGATTCGCATCATCTTTGAAGAAGTACGGTCCAATGATGCCACCAGCCCATAAACCGCACCAAACTGTGACTTTTTCTGGATGCATTGGTAGCTCTTGCAATGCTTCTGGCTGATATTCACTCCAAAATCGACAATTCTGCCTATTTACGTACCCATTGAGCCAAAAATGAGCTTCGTCGCTGAACACAATTTCTTTCTTTCTGAACTTTCTTAACAGAGCACGCATTTTGATAATAAAATTCAATGATTTGCAAGCGTTGCTCGTTAGTAAGTCTATTCATGATGAAATGTCAAAGCATACTGAGCATCTTTCTCTTTGACACCATGTCTGAAATCCCACGTGATCTGTCAAATACTAATGCATGAAAATCCTAACCTCAAAAAAATCACTCTTTAGTAAAATATTTTTTGTTCTCTGTGGGAGGCTATAGCCCTCCCAAGAATAAATCTATTGCTACTCTAATGCTCCTTGGCTATATAAACAAACAACCAAGCTCTTACGGGTTCAAAACAAACAAAAAATACAATAATGTTATATATCTTGAGATTTTATTTTTATACACTCCACGAGAGTATTATGTCTTTGTGCATTTGTTTGTAACACCCAAAAGGAAACGAGATGGACCCATTGTTGATCGACTTAGAATCACTTTTTGAATCGATTTAGTCCGTCCGTTCGTCTGTCCATATATTCTTGTAATCACGATACAGGTCGCATTTGTAGACATAACTAAATGAAACTTTACACAATGAAGTTTTTGGGGACGAACGCTATTTAATTTGAAGAAAGTCGGTTCAGATTTAGATAAAGCCCCCATACGAATTTCACTGCCGATTAGACTTTTTTCACTCTAGATACCACATATTACAACAGATTTCCTTTAAAATTGGCAAAACATCTTATATTTCAACTAGAAACACCTGTGGTAAAAATGTGTTAGATCAGTTCAGATTTATATATAGCCCCCATACAAATTTCGCTCCCGATTTGACTTTTTCCGCTCCAGAAACCACATATTGTATCAGATTGTCTTCAGATTTGGTAAAACATCTTATACTTCCACTAGAAACACCCATGGTGAACATAGGTCAGATCGGTTCAGATTTATATATAGCTCCCATACAAATTTCGCTCCAGATTTGACTTTTTCCGCTCTAGTAACCACATATTGTGTCAGATTGTCTTCAGATTTAGTAAAACATCTTATATTTCCACTAGAAACACCCATGGTGAATATAGGTCAAATCGGTTAAGATTTATACATAGCGCCCATACAAATGTCGCTCCCGATTTTTCCGCTCTAGAAACCACATATTGTACTCGATTTTCTTTAAATTTGGCACAACATCGTATAATCCAACAAGAAAAAACTATGCTAAAATTGGGTAAGATCGGTTCAGATTTAGATATAGCCCCCATACATATGACGCTCCCGATTTGACTTTTGCCGCTTTAAAAGCCACATATTGTACTTGATTTTCTTTAAATTTGGCACAACATCTTATAATCTAACTAGAAACACCTATGCAGAAATTGGGTAAGATCGGTTCAGATTTAGATATAGCCCCTATATAAATGTCGCTCCCGATTTGACTTTTTCCGCTTTAAATGCCAAATATTGTACTCGATTTTCTTTAAATTTGGCATAACATCTTATAATCTAACTATAAACACCTATGCAGAAAGTGGGTAAGATCGGTTCAGATTTAAATATAGCCGAAATACAAATGTTGCTCCCAAAAGTTTAACCGATTTTGGCCAAACTATACACTTTATATTTCACCTATTTCGTTCCAGGTTTCAATATATCCTCATACAAATGTCCTTTCCCATTCAACATTTTTTGTCAAACACATACATTTACAGGATACCAAAAACCTTCCCGTTTTCACTTTTTCACCGAATTGAATTGTATTCTGATATAAAGTGGAGTGTATCATAGAGTCGGCCCCGACCGACTTTAGCCTTTCCTTACTTGTTTCTATTTAGATTTTATTTTGAAATTTACACATTGTCATTGTCAATGTCATTCTAGGGAAAGTAGTTGATTTCGAAACGTACAAGTGAGAGTAGAAGTTAAAGATTCATCAAAAAATTTAAACGGTTAAAAATATCTAAAGTTTCTTATTCAACATTTTCAAAATTTATAATAGGCTATTCGAGTGTCTCGCAATCAGGCAAAAATAAAATGGTCAAAAAGGATTTGTTAGATTTTGTAATAGTTTTCAATTCTATTTTAACAAATTTTATTCCACCGTAAAAATAAATACTTTATATTTTAAATGAAACCAAAATGGATTTTCATTGGTATTTCTCTGAATTTTTAGGCTTTAGGCTTCTTATTGTAACTTTTAATTCATTTTGAAAGGATGTTCTTATTGGTACCAGTATGAATTGGGACCTAATCACAGAGGCTAGTGGTCATCGAAAGTGGCCTGCAAAATGGCATTGCAATTTCTGGAGTTACCCTGTTGTTTTAGGTTTCTGTCCGGCTGAGTATTTTGTGAGATTTTCCCCTCAACTTCGTGGTAGACTATGATATTATCAGCGCTACTCTATGAAAGTAAAGAAATAAAATTATACCATTAGATTTTGTTTATTTATTCGACCTTTATTTAAACTATTAAAATCTTTATTGCATTAAAAAATAAAATTAAATTCAGATAGAAGGTCGTGTGTGGCAAAGATGGCCTAGAGTATTCCTTACTTACTTCAAGTACTTAGTTCTCGCCCATAAATCGGTTACTATTAAACATATTTTAAAACCGCGACAAGTGGTTTCTTATTGTAGTTTGTTCTAGTGACCGTCTGAGGACTTACTTTGTTGACAACACTTGTGTTTTCGTAGAATTCCAATTGTCACATTGTTTTGGATCTGTGCTGACCCAAGCCCGTATCCTATGTACTAACTGCCAACAGTTTACTACGAACCGTAGTTGTTCGCAGTTATCCGTAGTACGAGTAGTTGCATTTTTTTTTGTCCACAAACAAAAACTCCCAGGCGGACGGACACTACTGCTCATGATGACGATGATGAGGGGTGCGAGACATCCGACGCGCCATTTCACCAATTGTTTTGGCTGTGCGAGCACTGGTTTTTATTGCTCTGCTGGAAAGAAAAGAATTTGAAAATCCATTTCCAAATGAAATTTATGGAATTTTGATATGTTGCGACAACAATATGCCGCAGTGATGGTGTGCACACGACACTGTCTGCATTTTTGAAAATTTCTTGGGAATTATTTGATTGGATGTGGCTGTGGCGCTGTGGGACAGCACAACAAGTTCACACATTTCTGGCGAAATAATTAATATTCCATAATTTATTGATACTCGTAGATTTGGAAATTATTACGGTAATATGGCCAGTGGCCACTTGTTTAGTTCGGAACGAAACATGTCGCGCCTGCATGTTGGAGTATCCCTAATGACGCTGTTTGTACACTTGTTAACTTGTCCGATGGTAATCCTTTGCACGCACACAGGGTATCCATTGGTTACACAACCACTTTGGTTCTTTGGTGTTCTCGCTCGTGATAATTCGATATTAATGATTGAACAGCAATCAAATTTCAATGGGGCATTAGCATAATGTGGAATGTGTCCATGGTGTGAGTGCTACTCACAACAAATTACACTGCCCTACGACAATGTTCAATTTTGAACAGAGAAATGTGTATATATTTATAATAACGTTGTCGTAACTACATCAAGGGATGGGGAGCCACCATTGATGGCGATATACCTTTCATTCAAAACGGTGCCTTGACGCGGCCACGCAACTTTGTCGTTTAGTGTAGCTGAACGTGATTATCAAATCCTTTTTCCTCATATCCCTTTTAGTTGATGCTAATTTACACCGTTCGCTGTAATTATACGCAATTTTTACTGATAACAACCGAACAAAGTGTCCTCTTTGTTCCATGGAATCTAGTGATACACATGTCCATGCAGACGTATGAATGCGCACAGATAGAGCTAATTAGGATTGGTAGAACACGGACCAATGAATGAATGAATGTCGTTAGCACCAATTAATTACTAATCTAATTGATTCAACATACAAGACATTATCATCATTGCATCTATTTTTAATTAAATTATCCTTTGCTAATGTTCGACACATTTTTTATTAAAAATAGATTAGATCATGCGCTTTTCCGAAAACTCATGTATAAGTAAAGGGTGACACAGAAATTGTGATTTGATATACTTCTAATGGCAGCAGATTGATATGTCTTCCAGCTTAATAAAAAGTGAAATACTCTGAAAGAATTATCTTCATACTATTTATGATTTTGTTTTAACCTCAGTGAAATTTTTCATTAAAAAAATCGCCAATGAAACTCTTCATAAAGTGTATGAAACATGTTTCATAAAGCACAAAACAATGAAAAGTGTCCTAGAATTTATGACACCTTTCTTAGAAACTATGAACTGTAGTTCTTCATTCGATGAACTTTTGTCATACAACTTCATAATATGATTTTGAAAATTTTCATAGATTTTACATAGAAACTTCATTAATTTTATGAAAAAGTTTCATAAATATTAATAATTTGAACTGGGATATTGTCCTGGCTCAAGACCATTTTGCATCTATATTTAATAAAATGCAAATTTATTTACAATTGGCATGGTGACATTTATTACTTGGCTGCTGACTGCCACTATCATGATTTCCACCACTCCCTGCGTATATACCTCGCTTTTATTACTAAACCCAGGTGTTTCATGTAGTTCATATTAATTATGCAGTATACTATAAATTCATATTTAGTCATATTTATCGAATATGGTAAATAATATGATAATTGATCCAATTTTTATACCCTACACCACTTCGTGGGCTAGGGTATTATAATTTAGTTTCACCCCAAATGTTTGTAACACCAAGAAATAATCGAGCTAGACCCACCTTTAAGTATACCGATCGGCTTAGAATCACCAGCTGAGTCGATTTAACGATGTCTGTCTGTCTGTCCGTCCGTCCGTCCGTCCGTCTGTCCTCTGCTGTCCATCTAAGCTTGTTCGCACTCTACAGGTCGCAATTGTTGTCCGATTGTCATGAAACTTGGCAGAAGTTATTTTTTCTGGCCAATGACCATCGGTATTGAATTTGGAGGAAATCGGTTCAGATTTAGATATAGCCCTCATACAAATGTCGCTCCCGATTTGACTTTTTCCGCCCTATAAAGATTTTCTTTAAATTTGGCACAACATCTTATAATCCAACTAGAAACACGAATGCAAAAATTGGGTAAGATCGCTTCAGATTTAGACATTTCCGCTCTAGAAACGACATATTGTACCCGATTTTCTTTAAATTTTGCAGAATCCATAAATAGCATATAAATTATATGAATATAATTTATATAATTTGTATGAACTACATAAAATTGCTCCCTTGAAATACCTGGGTTTAGTAATCAAAGCGAGGTACATACGCAGGGAGTGGTGTAGGGTATTATATAGTCGGCCCCGCCCGACTTTAGCCTTTCCTTACTTGTTTTATAATGTACTAATAGGATGAATCGGACCGACATTTGAAAAGGAGCCTATAACAACACTTGCGGCCTGGTCCAAACATGTGCCTATATATTTCTCATTCACGGTAGGTATTCCTTGTTGAAATATATCACAATCCGATGTAAGACGTAGTTTCTAGAGCTGCAAGGGACTGGGATGGTGGCCCATTTGGGTTATTCCAAAGTGTGGACACATATATTTGACTTTCATAGTATGTATTCTTAGTTGAAATATAATATAATCTGCAAAATTTGAAAAAAAATCCGATGTAAAATTTGCGCCCTTGAAGGGTAAAAATTAAAACGGAGCCATTTGTAAGGGCGCTTCATTAAAAAGTGGGCCCATATAGATCACTTTCAAAATAGGTATTCTTTATTCAAATATAACATGATCTGCAAAATTGTATCGAGATCCAATGCTCGATATGGGTTCTAGAGCTGTGTTAGAGTAGTATGGGGGCCCAATTTGTATGGAAGTTATACCAAAATATGGATCCATATATTTGACTTTCATAGTATGTATTCTTAGTTGAAATATAATGTAATCTGCAAAATTTGAAGAACTTCCTATGTAAAATGTGGGCCCATTTTTAAGAGCGCTACATTAAAAAGTAGTAGGTAAGTATTCTTTATTGAAATATAACATATAATTGGGTAAGTTATAGGGATATTTTTATGGAGGCTTTATCTAAATCTGAACCGATTCCCACCAGATTCAATACCGATGGTCCTTTGCCAAAAGAAATAACCTATATTAAATTTCGTGACTTTCGGACAACAATTGCGACCTGTGGAGTGCGAACAAGCTTAGATGGACAGCAGACGGGCGGACGGACGGACAGACAGACATCGTTAAATCGATACAGCTGGTGATTCTAAGCCTATCCGTAGACTTAAAGGTATATTTCGAATATTTCTTTATCTTACAAACATTTGGTGCGAAACTAACTTAAAAATAATACCCTAGTCCACGAAGAGGTATAGGGTATAAAAACTAACACAAATTAGCTTTGGCACGGCAGAAGTATTGCTGGGTAACTATACCTGCATATACACACACTTACATGTGCAACTCAATGAAATGATTGTAAGATGGCATGTGTACTTTATTACTTGGTGCGATTTTTTAAACGCAAATTCGGCAAGTGAGTTGTGCTTCTCGTTCGTTTGTGAGAATCATCTCCAAGTAATAAATGTCACCATGCCATTTGTAAATAAATTTGCATTCTATTAAATATAGATGCAAAATGGTATTGAGCCAGGACAATGTCCCAGTTCAAATTAAATATTGATTACAGACCAAAAAAATACAAACGAAAAACTAAAACATATAAAATATTAATAATTTATACTGAAGTTTACAATGTAAACAAAAAAGCAAAAAAGGTATGACTTATCAACACACACCATCATTGCGAGAGTCTTTGCAATGTGTATGTAGTTGACCAAAATCAGGGTAAATACTTATGTCAGAGTTAGAATTGCTAGCATTTAACCGAATAAAGTAGACTCACTAAAAATTAGTTGCAAGTTATTAAACATTTCATAAAAACTATGAAATCCTTCATAATATTTATGAAGCCATTTCATAACACAAATATTTTATTGGTTATGACGTATTTCATAATATTTAAGAATTGTTTCTTTAATACTATGAAATCTTTCTTAGATCTTATGAAACTAAGTTTCATTAATTTAACAATTTGAGCCAGGACAATATCCCAGTTCAAATCAAATATTGATTACAGACCAAAAAAAAAAAAATACAAACGAAAAAACTAAAATTTAGTTTTATGAAATATCAAAAGTTTATGAAAAAAATTGTATGAATCATTTCATTTTATTTATGAATTTGTCATAAATATTATGAAAAAAAAATGCATTATATTTATGAAAAACGTTCTTCAAAAAGCTTTGCGGTGAGGTTTTCGGGTGTATACATATAATACGCATATGTGATTTTCATAAAAATGTAGATATATAGGGTCCGCCATCTAACGTTTTTTTTCAACTATTCAACCGTTGGACTATTATTTGTGGGGTGCCCTCAGCAGCCATTTGAATGAAATTATTTTCCATTATTAACCTGAAGGATTGTACTTTCAAATACAAAAAGAAATTTGAGAAAATATTCTGTAGTTTTTTTATAGCATTTTCAAAAAAAAATTATTTGGCGGACCCTATATATACAACTGATAACATCAAGTTAACGCAAGCACTCTATACATATGGATCACTGATGAATTGTCCCTACACAGGACAATGAAATACGTATATGGTAAAATGTGTGTATGGTTGAGTGTGGTTCTCCTCCTTTCCATTGCCAAAACAAAGATTTCCTTCTTAAGAAGAAATAACTTGATCGAATAGCTTAAATTCGAATGTATTAATTCATAAACTCATAGAAATTTTATGAATAACCTTTGGTGAAATCGCTTCAAAAATATTATGAAGGAAATTTCTTTCAGTGTAGGAGGAGCCATTCAGATTGTTTGTCATTGAATTATGATTTTTGTTGTTTCATGATTTTTCCAAATATTTCTATTATGTATGTATACATTTTTCGTTTGTTTTATTTCGGTCTTTAAACAATAAATTTGATTTGAATAAAATTATATGTCTGACTTCATCTTTATGGAAAATAATAAAAAATGCCAAAATATGTTTGTGTAAGGCACTCTTATACACACACGTATATCGAATTTTGCAAAGTTGCGTATTGATTCGTTGCGCTGTCGACAATCCAAGGATATTTCATCAGTTTTGTGTTATTTTGGTAATGAGCTTCGCATTAATTTGACAGTTTGATGAGGATTTTTTGAGGGATTTTCCTTAAGCTATTCATCTTGAAAATATGTAAATGGCATGTTCGTACGCTGATGTAAGTATTATTCATTGCCAAGCATTCTTGATTTGCCATTAAGATACGAGGTTGGGTTCAAAATTGATATTGGATATGCAAGCTTTAAATAAATTGGATCCATTGCCATTATTTAAGGGAACGATCTTTCTAATTCCAAATACTCTATTAAAATAAAGATTTTGAAGGATTTTAAAGAGTAGGGAACCGAAGTTCATGATTCCTGTTACAGAATTTGATGGTTACAGACTTTTGGTTGTACCGCTGGGTTCCACCAATGTTCATTATTACAGCATCATATTACATCGGATCTGAATTAAATTTTCCAGATCATGGATTATTTCACATAGGAACACTTACTGATGAAGTGGACCGTGGGTTTTGATGTAGACCCACTATGTATATGGCAAACAAGCTTAGATGGACAGCAGACGGACAGAAAGACATAAATCGATTCAGTTGGTGATTCTAAGCCGATCGGTATACTTAAAGGCGGGTCTAGCTTGAATATTTCTTTGTGTTACAAACTATTCCAAGAAGTGGTGTAGGGTATAACAAGTAAGGAAAGGCTAAAGTCGGGCGGGGTCGACTATATAATACACTACACCACTCCCTGCGTATATACCTTTGATAACTAAACCCAGGTATTTTATGGGAACAATTTTATGTAGTTCATATAAATTAAATAAATACTAAAGTAATTGATCCAATTTTCCAGCAGATATTCCGAGTAAAGTAAATATAACATGATCTGGAGAAATTGATCAACATCGAATGATAAATACAGATTATACAGCGGTATACTAACACTTGAGACATGTGCCAAAACATGCGCTTATATATTTCACATCCACGGTAGGTATTCCTAGTTGAAACACATAATGATCTGCAAAAGTTGATGAAGATCCGATGTACGATGTAGTTTCTAGAGCTGTAATAGAGCAGAATGGGGCCCATTTGGGTTATACCAAAGTATGGGTATATGGGCATCTCTCAAACAAGTAAGGAAAGGCTAAAGACGGACATTACAATTCAATTCGGTAAAAAACTGTATTTGGGAAGGATTTTTGAATCATGTAAATGTATGTGTTTGGCAAAAAATGTTAAATCGGAAAGGACATTTGTATGGGGGTATATTGATACCTGGAATGAATTGACCCGCTTTCACGATGTATGTTTATTTGTGAAATATAATATGCAAAGTTTGGCTAAAATCGGTTAAACATTCGGGAGAGACATTTGTATTGGGGCTATATTTAAATCTAAAATTTTAAAGAAAATCGGGTACAATTTGTGGATTTTAGAGCGGAAAAAATGAAATCGGTAGCGACATTTGTATGGGAACTACATCTAAATCTGAACCGATCTAACCCGCTTTCGTCACAGGTATTTCTTTATAAGGTGTTATACAAAATTTGAAGAAAATCGGGTACTATATGTGCTTTATAGGGTTGAAAAAGTCAAATCGGGAGCGACATTTGTATGGGGACTATATCTAAATCTGAACCGATCTCCTCCAAATTCAATACCGATCGTCCTTGGTAAAAAGTATTTTCTGCCAAATGTCATGATAATCGGACCACAATTGCGACATGTTTAGTGCGAACAAGCTTAGATGGACAGCAGACGGACAGACAGACATCGTTAAATCGATTCAGCTGTCGACTTAACATAGAAGTGCAGTAACACATTAGGGATACCATATTTTGCTAATTGCGATATTTATTAACCAAATTCTGATGATTTATTATTACTATTTTGAATTAAAATTAATTAATTGACTTCAAGATCACGCCCACTTATAGGCCGAGGATAGAGAATACATTCAAAAAGGCAGTAATCTTCAAACTCTCATGCTTGAATATTAGATATTATTGGCGGTACATTGACGGACATGCAGTCCGTACCTATTTGATAATTTGTTCCCCACTCTGACATAAAAAGTACGAAAATCGATTTATTTTTTAATTCTATTCTTTATTATTTTTCGTTTGTCATTTCCCTCCCCCTAAAATACACCACAATACACCATTCTATACACCCAATTTCATGCTTTGTGCCAGAGGTATTGGGGATATTCTCTGTCCTTGTTAGAAAAAAATTCCCTCTGGACATGCAGTCATGACTACACTGAAAGAATTATCTTCATAATATTTATGATTTTGTCTTAACCTCAGTGAAAATTTTCATTAAAAAGTCGCCAAAGAAACATTTCATAAAATGTATGAAACATGTTGCATAAAGCACAAATCAATGAAAAGTGTCACAAAATTTATGAAACATTTCTCAGAAGCTAAGAAATGCAGTTCTTCATTCGATGAACTTTTGTCATAAAAAAACATTATTTTTCATAGTATGATTTATGAAATTTTTTATAGATTTTATGAATAAATTTCATTAATTTTATGAAAGAGTTTCATAAATAGTAATCATTTATATTGAAGATTCTAATATAAACAAAAAAGCAAAAAAAGGTCTGAATCGTTGACTAACCACGCAACACACACCACCATTGCGAGAGTCTTTGACATGAATATGGCTTTCACCTAAATCAGGGTTCATACTTATGTCAGAGTTAACCGAGTACAAATGAGAATTGCTAGCATTCAACAAATAAAGTCGACACACTAAAAGTGTAGTTGTGAGTTATGAAACATTTCATAAAAACTATGAAATCCTTAATTATATTTATGAAGACATTTCATAACACAAATATTTTATTGGTTATGACATATTTCATAATATTTATGATTTCTTTCTTTATTACTATGAACTCTTTCTTTAATCTTATTAAACTAAGTTTCAATAATTTAACAATTTTTGTTTTATGAAATATCAAATGTTTATGAATAAATTGTATGAAACATTTCATTTTATTTATGAATTTTTCATACATATTAAGGAAAAATTCACTAAATTTATGAAAACCCTTTTATGAAATAAATATTATGAAGGAAAATTCTTTCAGTGCGATGATCCGATTTTTCACAGCAGCCGGATCACCAAATGTGGATATGTTTTGCGCTTCTTCAAATGATGTCTACATGTTGAGTACCTCGTTTTGTTTCGGTGTTGCGAAACCACATACTTTTCCCTCCAGCCTCGTACGCGTGTGCAAAGAGTCAGTGAAATATATGCACATTATCATAATTTCTTCGGTATGAGCTGTGGTATGATAAATTTTATTGCTTTTCGCTTTTTATGACTTTATTGCAGTGTAAGTCGTTCATGTTGGCAATGCTGCCTGCCGCTACCACTTGTGGTTGTGGGTCGCGGGAGTTGCATTTGCATTTCGTACTCGCACTCGCACTTTTACATGAATGAATGGAGAACAGTGAAATATGACTCAAATTACATTTAATTCACACCATCAGTTTAGCAAAAAATACGTATTTTTATCATTTCGCAAATCATATTTCATTCTTTACGACCGACCATACCTACGTCAGCGATTTCTAGAGAGCCTTGTTGTTGTTCGTTGTTCGCCGTTCTCCTTCTATTTACAACAAGTCCATTGGAGCACCGCCCGCTTCGCGTTGTGTTGGCATTGGAAAAGGATCCTTTGGATGTGCAATGTTTTTGGTTTTAGTTTTAGTTTTATTTACAGATAAAGCTGTGAAACGCTGAAAAGATTTTTTCCGTTTTTTCTCTCTGCCTTTTTTTTGTTTTGACAAAAACTAAAAAGTATTACAAGTCTGTTTTTTGCGCCGAGTAAGCAAATACTTTGGCAAACTTTAGTTGTTTTTTCTCTCGCTCGTCTTTCGCTGTCTCTGCTATTCAGCGTAAAGCAATTTCATTTCATTTCGCTGGAATCTTGTTCGAAAGAAACTTTTCGGAAATTAATCATATTTAAAGATATGTCAGAAAACTTAAATCGGGTTAAATGTACAACATAGTGGAGAGTGCTCTCTGTAGCCAATAATAAGTTAGAACTGGGTTGAAAGGAAATCCAAATACTTTTGGAGTTTAGTAAATTTGTAGCTATAAATGGAACTCTAACTGTATTGACGAGCAATATAAAGGCAAAAATGTGTTCCTTTAGATGGGCACAAACGTGAAATTCGGTGTACATGTACAGAGAGTCGCTGCGAAGCCACTTGAAAAAACCTTTGACAGGGTCGAAATCATGATAGTGGTAGTGTGCAGCCAAGTAATAAATGTCACCATGCCGAACGTTCGGCATAAAAAAATAAAAATTTTTTTTTTGAAACTACCTTTCAATAATACTTCATATTCGAAGGTGTACGGCGAACTTTTTTTTTTGAGGTACGCCCTAATGTACATGT
Source organism: Polietes domitor (assembly GCA_947397865.1). Taxonomy (NCBI): domain Eukaryota; kingdom Metazoa; phylum Arthropoda; class Insecta; order Diptera; family Muscidae; genus Polietes; species Polietes domitor. The sequence goes on along the minus strand of OX377621.1, from coordinate 102,259,504 downwards.
ACCAATTTTCAGCCTTCTAGCTCTCAAAAATACTATTGCCACGCCTCCTCCGCCCACAGAGCAGACTTCCACTAAGATTTTATAATATTAATAGGGATTATTTCAAAGCACGCTTATAAGACAAGGATACCAGTACGTTTATACACTGAAAGAATTTTCCTTCATAATATTTATGAAGCGATTTCATAAAATGTTTTTCATAAGTTTAGTGAATTTTTATACACTCCACGAGAGTATTATGTCTTTGTGCATTTGTTTGTAACACCCAAAAGGAAGCGAGATAGACCCCTTGTTAATTATACCGATCAACTTAGAATCACTTTTTGAATCGATTTAGCAATGTCCGTCTGTCCATCTATTGTTGTAATCAAATTACAGGTCGCAATTATAATTTGATCTTAACAAAAATTGGCACAAGTAAGTTTTCTGGATCAAGGACGAACGCTATTTAATTTGAGACAAATCGGTTCAGATTTAGATATAGCCCCCATACAAAAGTCGCTCCCGATTCGACATTTTCCGCTATAGAGCCCGATATTATTTAAATCTTGCAAAATATCTTATAATCCAACTAAAAACAACTATGCAGAAAATGGGTAAGATCGGTTCAGATTTAGATATAGCCCCCATACAACAGTTGCTCCCGATTTGACATTTTCCGCTCTAGAAACCACATATTCAGCCGATATCTTTTAAATTTGGCAAAACATCTTATAATCCAACTAAAAACACCTGTGCAGAAAGTGGGTAAGATCGGTTCAGATTTAGATACAAACAAATGTCGCTCCCGATTTGAATTTTTCCACTCTAGAAACAACATATTGTACCTGATTTTCTTAAAATTTGGCTTAACATCTTATAATCTAAATAGAAGCAGCTATGCTGAAAGTGGGTAATGTCGGTTCAGATTTAGATATAGCCTCAATACAAATGTTCCTATATGTTTAACCGATTTTGCACAAACTATACATATTATTTATTTTTTTTATTTATTAGGAATTACAATACAAAGTAAATTTATATTCTAATTTTGGGTCCAAGAATTGAGCCGGGGTGACTATGACCATTGTAGCTAGTTATTGCAGCGACAGACCAGAGCCTCTGGTGGGAATCGAAGCCACGACCCCCACGCTGATAGCGGAGCACGTTACCAACTCGACTACCTATACATATTATATTTCACCTATTTCGTTCCAGGTTTCAATATAACCCCATACAAATGTCCTTTCTGATTTAAAATTGTTACCAAACACATAAATTTACAGGATACAAACACCCTTCCCGTTTTCATTTTATTATCGAATTGAATTGTATTCGGATAGAAAGTGGAGTGTATCATATAGTCGGCCCCGCCCGACTAGCCTTTCCTTACTTGTTTCTTAATATGTATGAAAAATTCATAAATAAAATGAAATGTTTCATACAATTTTTTCATAAACATTTGATATTTCATTGTTAAATTAGTGAAACTTAGTTTCATAAGATCAAGGAAAGAAACAATTCTTAAATATTATGAAATATATCATAACCAATAAAATATTTGTGTTATGAAATGTCTTCATAAATATAATCATAGTATTTATGAAATGTTTCATAGCTTACGAATACATTTTAATGTGTCGACTTTATTCGTTGAATGCTAGCAATTCTCATTTGTACTCTGTTAACTCTGACATAAGTATGTTGCTCAAAGACATATTCATTGCAAAGACTCTCGCAGTGGTGTTGTGTGTTGATTGGGTAGTCAACAAGTCGGACCATTTTTTACTTTTTTGGAAACTATTGGAAACTTTAGCACAAAATATTACTATTTATGAAACTTTTTCATAAAATTAATGAAGTTTCTTCATAAAATCTATGAACATTTTCATACATCATATTATGAAAAAAATGAATGTTTATGACAAAAGTTCAAAATAGCAGCATTTCATAGTTTCTAAGAAATGTTTCATAAATTCTACGGCACTTTTCATTGATTTGTGCTCTATGAAACTTGTTTCATATATTTTACGAAATGTTTCTTTGACATCTTTTTAATGGAAATTTTCACTGAGGTTAAGACATAATCATAAGTATTATGAAGATACAGTGCGATTATCGCAACAGCTCTTTGTTTGCAACCAACTAAATATTAGCATTGGAGTCTTTATAAGCGCAACTTATGGTCTCGATTATAGCAAGTGCATAATTCTCTCTGTGGCCGTTTAGTTGGTACCATTTTTATATCTCTGTTTCCATTGTATCCCTTGAAAGTACGAATTTGGAAAATATTTTTTTATTTTTCGTGTCTACGCAGTCAAAGGAATGTATACTCCGAATTTCATGACTCTAGCTGCGGTGATTTGGTTGTTACAATTTTTATCCCATTTTTCCATTTTAACCCCAAAAAGTATGAATTTCGAAAGTCCCTTTATTTGTGTTTCCGCAATCAGAGGAATTTCATTATTTTAGGTGCAGCCGTTTCGTTGGTACCATTTTTATCCCTCTAATCGTATTTTACCCCTTAAAAGTACCAATTTGGAAAAATACTTTTTTATTACGTTTCTACTTAATTAGAGGAATGTTCCTAGCTGTTGTCGTTTGATATGTACCATTTTCATCCCTTTTAGTCCCATTTCACCCCCTACGAATAAGAATCACTTTATGGTGCAGGTTTTTGTTATAGGGGGAATGCACATACGCAATATCAAGTAAGTACAAGTAGACATATTGAAAAAACATACTTTAATACTCCAAAATATTAGGGGTTATTATGGGTATTTACAGTCCTTGTGAGGGAAAAAATTTTCTCTCTAGATCGATTTCGCCCAGCTGTAATCCCAACCGATCTACGACTATAAGACTCATTTATCGAAAATTTGGACGACCTAGATCCTTTCGGTTAGATGTTAGTGTGCTTTCAGCAGATGAACGGATGGTCATGGATAGATCGTCTTAGAATTTTATGACGATACTTCAAGGTGTTCCAAACGGAAGGACAAAGTCAGTAAACACCCATCCTGGAGGTGGAGGGTTTGGGACCAGTGTGCAATGTGGACCAAAACGCGCTTTTATCAATTTCGAGACCTAAGGTCAGTTCATAGGTCATCACAATCAGAGTTACAAGCCGAACCATAATTATCGGCGGCGGCGGCGCTGTTCAAAATGGTTCGGCGGCGGCGGCTTTCGGCTGATTTGCCGGCTCGTTCTGTCATTCGAATACCCCTATTTATTTGACAATTTTGGGAAAATGGAAGGAACAATTTTCGTTTTATTTTTTGGCAAGTAGTTCAATATTTGTTAATATTAGCCAATGTTCCAATAATTTAATATTGTTATTAGGGTATCCAATTATTTGGACTTTTATGTTATTTGATTTTTCGTTTATTTGAAATCAAAAAAATTCCAATTAATCGAATAATGAAGTCGAGAGTTATTCCATTAACCGATTAGTCGAACAATTGCCCACTTAAATAAAATATAATTAATAAGAGTTATATAGACAAGACACGGTAGTTTACGGGTAGTTCAACTATATATTGAACGTTTATTATGTATCTGATTTTATTTAAAAATTGTAACATTAAATTTTAGAAGTTTGAAGTTGACAAAAATCTTAATATCTTATCAAAATAAAGAACCTTCCCTTAAATGAGCATAATATCAGAAGTTATCCATTGACTTTTTTCGAATATAGATCATATGATTTATAACAGAACTGACTTTATTATCACGGTGTTAACCTCAATTACTATTCTATGAAATTACTATTCTTTAAATTTTAAATAATTCCGAAGCTATTGGCCAGTTTTTGCTATTTTTAAATGAAGTCGGTTAAATCGTTATTTTAATATTTGTGGAGCATACAAATCAAAAATCGAAAAAAGTTGTGGTTTTATATTTAGTGTATCCAAATGGAGCAAACTGGATATTCAAAATCAATTTATCATACAAAGCAAACGACGATTTCATTAGTTTTTAAGGCAAAACTTATAATATCGATTAATCGATTATTTGGGACAATTTATTCGAATTATTCGTTATTCGAAAATCATGATTTTTTATTATTCGAACAAATATTTGACAAAAATTATTCGATTAATCGAATAAAATTTAATCGGTTGGATACCCTAATTGTTAAACCATACAATTATTTTTTTGGGAGAAGGAATCCATAATATGGATAAATTTAATAAATATTTTTGCAATTACAGCTTTTCATGTGAGGCATATTTGACCAGACGTTCTTGAATATCATAATCCTTCCAAAGAATGATAATACTCTAACTACTTTGACACACTAAAGAAGCATAATAGATAATGTTATTTATAGGAACACATGGCCACACGTACTGGAATTGACTTATATGAACGAAAGAAAGATCAATATATTTCACAGCAGTAGGCTGTTTAAGTTGCCATTTATATTTTCTTTTGTAATTTTAAGTGGGTTGTCTATTTTGGTAGTAAGATTTGACTGAGTTAGAACTCCGTCAAATCACGGCGGCGTGGTTGAAGTCGATATGAGTCGATGAAATCGGCGGCGTGGTTGAAGTCGATTTGGGCCGATGAAATCGGCGGCGGCGCGGCTCGTGCAGAATAATGCGGCGGCTTGTCGGCTTAAAATCGGTCGGCTTGTATCTCTGATCACAATGGATGTTTCTATGGTTGTATATTTGTATTCATATATTATTAATCGAGAGGATAGGCTTAACTAGCTTTTTTACATTTATACTTATTAAGCAGTTAATATTTTCGTTAAATATATTTTTTAATCTCAATATTAATTTGAATTTTCTCAATGTCAATTTATTATTTCTCAATTTCTTAATTTCAATTTTTCTTAATTTCAATTCGACTTTCAATTTGTGGTTTTTCAATTTACATTTCTGAATTTGAATTTGTGTTGTCAATTTAGATTTCCCAAGTTCAATTAGTTTTTTCTCAACTTCAATTTGCATTTCTCAATTTAAATTTGTATTGTCTCAATTTCAATTTTAATTTCTTAATTTGTATTTTCTCAATTTCACTAGGAATTGGTGCAAAACGAAGATGGACAATGGGGGCGGTGGTTATGGGAACTATACCAATACTTGGCTATATATTAATGTGAACTGATTTGCTTCAAGTTGAATAGCATCCGCCCTTGACCCGCAAAAATTCTTTATGACAAGTTTTCATTAAGGCATACTGATTCAGAAAAAAAAAATTAACAAATATATATTTTAAGTTTTTACTAAAATTCGAATTTTCGTCAAGACGTGTGCTCTTGAGATTAAAACGCCAAAATATATCGACAAATCTTTGTAAACAAGACTAGATGCATATTCAGATGATTATAGCTAAATCGACTCAGAATCTTAGCCGATCTGTAGGGTATGCAATTGTAGCAAGCTCTCTGATGTCAAACCATTTTGTATCTAAAACAGAGTAAAATTGTTATAAAAACTTACCACAATTTTAATAATTTTAATGCTTTCAATAAATGTCCATTCCACCTCCCCCCACGAAGCACGAAACATTTTCACATGATGTGGCAAAGTTTTACCATGAAAATATTCATTAACGTAAAACGTAAATGCACCGACATAAGGTGTCTGTGGGCCAGGCCAGACCGAGCAAGACGAGTGAGTATTCCTAGAAAACCAATTAAATTAACACTCACCACGGTATCTATTTAATCCAGCGATGGCTGCACATCAAAAACATTTACAAATTCCCATCCATTTCCATTGTGGCTGTGGCTGTTGCTGCCGTTGCCATTGCATCCATCCATCGTTCAATGAAAATTGAAATTGAAAGCGAAAGAAATGCGCTCGAATGGAGTGCACAACCATTGCAAGACACGCCACGCCACCACGTTTATGGATTACTATGGAAATGCAAATGAAAATGGAATATCAATCAAATGAAATGTGCCAAAGGCTCCAGCGTTCACGCTGCTATCATATCAGCAACTTTAAATAAATCGAAGATGATACGTTTGTGCGTTGCACAGCGTTTGTGGCATGTTGCATGCGCATGTAGGTTGCAACAGCAACAACAATTTCTGCGACGACGAAGTCTGACGACTGGAACTGATGGCACAATGATATCTGTCGATCAGAGATATTGATGGAAATGATGACGACTCCATCAGACATCAGCAATAGGCCATGCAAAGCAATCCGTCATAACATCGTCATGAACGAACAGCCTTTGTAAGTGATATGATTTCCAAGTTTTATGTCCAGAAAAAACAACATGGAAATGTCAACGGAAAGGAATTAACAAATTAACTTGCACAATTGATTCTTCCAGTTCAAGTATAACATGTTATGCTCCATTTGAAGAAATTCTGTGAAAATACTTGGTTTCTGGGGCGGAAAAAGTCAAGCCGTGAGCGAAATTTGTATGAGAGCTATATATAAATCTGAACCGATATAACTTATATTCACCACAGGGCTTCCTAGTTTAAATATAATATTTTTTCCAAATTTGAAGACAATCTGATAAAATGTGTGGTTTCTAGTGCGGAAAAAGTCGAATTGGGAGCGAAATTTGTATGGGAGCTATATATAAATCTGAACCGATCTGACCTATTGTCACCACAGGTGTTTATAGTTGCAATATAAGATGTTTTGTTAACTTTGAAGAAAATCTGTAAAAATATGTGGTAACTAGAGTGAAAAGAGTCAAATCGGGAGTGAAATTCGTATGGGGGCTTTATCTAAATCTGAACCGATTTTCTTCAAATTAAATACCGTTCGTCCTTATCCCGAAAAAAGTCGTTGTGCAATGTTTCATTTGGTTCTGGCTACAATTGCTACCTGTGTCGTGATTACAAGAATAGATGGACCGATAGATGGACAGACAGACAGAAGGACATTGCTAAATCAATTCAAAAAGTGATTCTGAATCGATCGGTGTAATTAACAATGGGTATATCTCGCTTCATTTTGGGTGTTACAAACAAATGCACAAAAGACGTGGAGTGTATAAATATCGATACAAATAATTTTATAAATAAATATAATATTTTTATTATTTCAAACCACGACATCGACAATATATTTTTTTTTAATTACAGTACAAAATAAATTAATATTCTAATATTGGGTAAATGCATTGAGCCGGGTGACTAAGACCATTGTAGTTATTGCAGCGACAGACCAGAGCCTCTGCTGGAATCGAACCCACAACATCCACGCTGATAGCCGAGCACGTTACCATCTCGATTACCGGGGCGCTCGATCTATAAAGAATATATCGCTCATTTAATGCAAGAGTGGCATAACTCAAAAATGTGATCTTGAGTTAATGATGCAGAATTATTCTTTATATAATGCTTCATCTCGAGTAAAAAATTATATTAATATTTTAAGTAACACCGTGCCACAATTTTACACTTTTTTCATTGGGGCTGCATATGAAACTAGACATTGTTGTGTACTCAGTTTTCCATTAGGTGATCTTTTCTCGTTTTTACAGGACTCCAAAGGACTTCAAAGGATATAGAAGATTTAATAATTTTTTCTGTTGAGAGTCATACAAAGGCGATATGGATGTTGAATGTATTAGTCTAGCATTAACAACTATTTCAAGTTTTCCCTCCTTGAAAAAAATAATTTTATTTACGAAAAATTTTACAAACGAAAAAGAAGCAAAACAAATGAGCGTTGGCAGGCAGAAGTATTGCTGGGTAACTATACCTGCATATACACATACTTACATATGCAACTCAATGAGATGCTTGTAAGATGGCATGTGTACTTTATTACTTGGTGCGATTTTTTAAACGCAAATTCGGCAAGTGAGTTGTGCTTCTCGTTCGTTTGTAAGAATCATTTCCTTAAAGAGGTCGGGTTTGATGTTGAAAAGTCGCTGCGAAGCCACCTGAACGAAACCTTTAGACAGGGTGGAAATCATGATAGTGGTAGTCTGCAGCCAAGTAATAAATGTCACCATGCCATTTGTAAATAAATTTGCATTCTATTAAATATAGATGCCAGGACAATATCCCAGTTCAATTCAAATATTAATCCATTGTTTTAAATTTTGAAATTGTATTCTTAGGTCTCTTTTAAACGACTGTGTGAGTTTGGAAGTTGTGAAATGGTTTCTATTTTTTACGATTTTTTCGTTTTCTTTCTGCAAAATCAACCAAAATTTCAATGATAAATCATCACACAATCACTGACCAAAAAAATACAAACGAAAAAAAACTAAATTTTATTTATTTTTAATTTTGTATACCATCCAGACACAATTGAAGCGTTGAAACATGAAATCGAGAGATTCGAGCCGGAAAAATCGAAATTATAGTGAAAAATTGGGTTGATCGGATGAGATTCTGTGGTAGTCATATGAAAGATATTGTGTTCCATTATTAAATGACAAAGTTAAACCTTTCCAATAAAACCAGAAATTTGAAAAAATAAGTACTTTTTATTTTAATTAATTTAAAATGTTACATGGCCCACCCTATATATAAAGCGCCTTAGAATCACCATCTGAGTCGATAACGATGTCTGTCTGTCCAGGAGTATTTTCTCTGCACATACAAATATTCACAGCTATAGAATCCAAAGTTTACACTGGACTTTGTTCAAATTTTCTATATCAATTTATATGTACATGTAGTTTGATTTTAGCATTTCCTTAGTTGTTTAGTTTTGTTCTTGCTGCGTCTTTAACATCCTCCACGGTCTTTGCCGACAGAACTTCATTATGATACTTCATTTGATCTGTGGATCTGAAGAAAATTGTTATATATTTACGCATATCGTCACCTAAAATGTTCGAAGACGAGCCACCTTTCATAATTAATACTATAAAAATCCAATCCAATTCTATTACAAGGTAATCCGCATTCCACCAATCGTGGCAATTATGTTTGCATGTAAAAGTTTTAAATTGGTCCCCCAAATAACTTTTTTAAATGCTATCTTGTGAATGCAAGAAATCTTCAATAAGATCTAAGTATTTAATTAAAGACTGTTTGACTAAATCATTTACTCAAATATTTTAATTGAAAGTTTTGGAGATTTTCCACATTTCACGAATGCATTTAAATATTTAATTGCCAACAGATTCTCATTGGAATATCCAGCGCGTCCTTATGTCTACAGTAAGAGACTAAAGTTTAAGTCTGGCGCAGACCTAGTCCATATTTGAAGGGTATATAACTTTAGTTTCTGACTATATGTCCCAAGTTTAGTCCAAATTTATTAATATCAATCCGTTACCCTGTTAATAAATACGTCATTTGCCATATATTAAGTTACCACAACAAGAACTTTTGGTAACTTATACAAAAGATCAATATTAACATCAACGCATGCATCTTCAATAATATCCCTGAACAGTTTAAAATCTATTCGAGGAATTTGGCAACCCTGCACGCCTTGTGAGTTCGTTTCATGCCCACTGAACGTCGATAGCATTTTGTAGGTACTCGCATTAATGTATTAATTTTGAAATTGTATCACACAGCGATTTTAATAAATAATCAAAGCTACTCGCTTATTACTCGTATTTGGCAGTGCATCTTCCCTTTGTTCCTCCACGGAGATGAGCGTGCGTGTGAGGTCTTCTTCAGTGACTAGGTGGTCCCATTCGCTATCTACCAGCCATTCATTCCACCATCCATTCCAATATATATACGAGTACGGCGAGTTCAGAGGTAGGTATACTTATAAGTGATGATTGCATATGATGCACCAGAAAATCTCCATTCATTCAAATGTAGCAACCTTACTTAGACCACAAAATTGATGACCGGCCGGCCATGGTGATGAGTGAGAAGCGTAGTTGATGATGTTGATGATGATGTCGATCTCGATCTGGATGTTGTTGTTGCTATTGCTGTTGTTGATGCGCCAAGGAAGTAATCAACTTAAAACTGTGTTATTTATTGATCGTTTTTATATTTGATATATTATTATTATCTACTATTAATTTTACCTACATACATACATCTTAGCTCACACATACGCATCATATGTATACGCGCATAGATACTTGCAACTCAATGACTGGGGATTCCCCATGGGGTGGACGCGCCGTGCCACAGCATCATCGATCGGTTGTACCTACACGTATCGTATGTTCAGCGTATTTGTTTGCACCGATATGCATTCGTACATAGATTCATTAGGGTGGAGTGAACAAATCGATTGATTTGGCTGGATTTCTATGGGGTATATATCAAGAAAAAATACTCCACTAAATTAAACAAAATCGAGCCAATTGTCTTTGATTGGAGTAACCTACTCAATGACAGCTTCTGACCGTTCTACTGTCTCATGTCCTGTAACATATAGTAATTTATTTCACATCACGCAAAGTCAAGTCAAAAACTTGAAGAAATTATAGTAGAAATCTGAAATTTGGCACATGTTGATATAAAAACTAAATATGATTACGAGTGAACTTTTGAAAAAACTGTAGATGGTTAACACACAAAATACGAGGCATTACATATCAAACCGGTCAAAGAAATTCACATCGCTCCGATTTTTCTGAAAATCTCAGAAAATATTATTTCTTCTGAGACAAAAAAAAATCTTAAAATTGTATTTGCAGAGTTATAGATGTTGCAATTTCCACTAAAAATTTAAAATCCAGCTGACAAGTGTATATTCAAATACAAATAAAAGCTCGATTTGCGCAACCGATGTATAAACTGAGATTGTTGCTCTTACCAAGACCCAAATTATTTAGATTTAAATAAGTAATAACGTCCTAATAGAGGCCCACTCAATACTTATGTCAAGAGGTATTTAAAGCATCAGTTTCCTCAATAACATCTTGAAAGCTTTCGTTGATCCATTCGTCGATTTAATTTCGATTTCAATTTACTTAGTAAATTTTAAATCGATTAATGTGTTGTGCTGACTATTGAATTCAAATATTTTTTTGTAACATAACATTGGTATTTTTATTGCTTGGAGAATGGCTATATATTTCATATGCTATATATTTCACGTTGCTATATATTTCATTATATTTTGGGTGGCGGCTCGCGTTGTCAATAAGAAGCAACGTCTTTTTGGGATGGCCTTTAGACTAGAAAATGTGATACCTAAACGCAATTTAATTTGAAGCATGCCTATAACATCTTGTTCGTCAGAAATCAACATATCCCGAGCTCTTTGTTTTAACAACGAATTAAATATTTTTGTTTCTAATTCTGAAATTCAGCAGTCTTCAGAGATATTCGTTTTCCAGGTCAGAACTCTGTATCACAAACAAAAGTTGCACTTATCGTGACCATTTTTTAATAAAAGTTGCACTTATAAAGACCTTAATGTAAAATAAGTGATGGTTGCGCTAATCGGGGAGTTGCAATAATGTACTTCTATTTCGCAATCGGTTTAACCGATTTTAAAGTTATATACCTTGTTTGAAAGGTCTTCAGAAGTTCTTTAACCCTACAAAAAATAATAGAAACAAGATAGATAGCTTCCCATCATTTTACATTTAAGGAAATTTGTTTTGAGAAAATTATATTTATAAAAAGGAAGTTTACAGCAAAAATATAAAAATAATATCTAAAATATTTGCAGTAGGAATTATTTTATTCCAGTTTCAGTTCCATTTCATCAATTTGGTTTTCGAAATTACAATTTTCTTCCAAAATTTAGACGATTCTACTGGTGTATATATATTCAGATTTGCTTCGTATGAAATAATTATTATTTAAATTAAATCGTTAATGTAATTATTTCTTGAGGTTTTCTTGAATGATATTGGATAATACCTCCACTGGGGATTAAGTCTTTGCGCATTTGTTTTTAACACCCAAAAGGAAGCTAAACCCATTGTTATTATACCGATCGACTTAGAATCAATTTTTGAGTCAATTTAGCAATGTCTGTCCGTCCGTCCGTCTGACTATCTGCCATCTATTCTTGTAATCAAAGTACAGGTCGCAATTGTATTCAGAACCAAATGATACTTTGCATAACGAAGTTTTTCGGGATAAGGACGAATGCTATTTTAACAGATCTTCTTCAACTTTTTCAAAATATGTTATATTTCAACTAGAAACACCTATGGCGAAAATGGGTCAGATCGGTTTAGATTTGTATATATATATCTCCCATACAAATTTCGCACCCGGTCAGACTTTTTCTGCTCTAAAAACCCTCAAATTTGCCAAAATATCTTATATTTCAACTAGAAACACCTATGGCGAAAATCGAAAGTCCCATACAAATTTCGCTCCCGGTCTGACTTTTTCAGCTCTAGAAGACACATATTTTAACAGATCTTCTTCAACTTTACCAAAATATTTTATATATCAACTATACCTATGGGGAAAATGGGTCAGATCGGTTCAGATTTATATATAATAAGTTTCGCTACCGATTTGACGTTTTCTGCTCTCGAAACCTTATATTTTGTCAGATTTTCTTTAAATTTGGCACAACACTTTATATTTGATCTAGTGGAAATGAGTAAAATCGGTTCTAATATATATAGCTCCCACGTAAATACCACCAATTTGAGCAAAAATCGGTTAATTTATGTAGTTTTTAGAGGAGAAAAAGTCAAATCGAGGACTTTTTCTCCTCTAAAAACTACATAAATTAACCGATTTTTGCTCAAATTTGTCACGACACCTTATCTTACTAAAATCACCTGTGGTGAAAATGATTCAGATCGGTCCAGATTTATATACATCTCCATACAAATATATACAGATTCCAATTTGATTTCTTTCAGTATTAGAAACCACATAATTTAACCGATTTTGATCAAATTTGGCACTATTTTAACTAAAAACTAGAGTGATGAAAAATCCGGGTTTTCTGCAATGTCGGGTTTTTTCGAAAACCATGATTTAAAAAACAGGGTTGCCCAGTTTTCTTTTTATAAAAAACCGGTCGGACCGGGTTTTTTTCGGGTTTTTCTTTAAACAGGGGAAATTATTCATTTTAGGGTAATTACACAAAATGTATACTCGTTCTTGGGAATAGGCCAATTCTGATGTCATAATCAGATTCACTCAAATCTTTCGAAAATAACTCCAAACATTCCTGTGGGATCATTTGGCGATTTTTTTTATAATATATCAACCCATCGTTACTTTTCATCCTGAATATATTATTCCCAAAATATCAGTTTAGAACAGGTGTGAATAACGTGATTTTTTAAAAGCTATAAGAAAGTTTTTCAAAAAAAACACATAAAATTCAGAAAAATTCATGAAATCTTTATTTGAATCGATAGTACGGTCCATATAATTTAATATTTGAAGATTATTTCATGCAAATGTTGACCTTGACTGCGCCTCAAATTAGTCCAATTTTGGCATACTCTTTCCAACATTTCGGCCGGTATCTCACGAATAAATGCTTCAATGTTATCTTCCAATGCGTCAATTGAAGCGGGCTTGTCTGTATAGACATGAGCTTTAACATAGCCCCACAAACAATAGTCTAAAGGCGTTATATATATATATATAATGTTCACCGAACTCGCCTCTCAATAAGTCCATTGTGCTATGTGGCATGTGACACCGTCTTGTTGAAACCACATGTCATGCAAGTGAAGCTCTTGCATTTTGGGCAAAAAAAAGTTGGATAGCGCTCACCATTCACAGTTACGTTACGATTTGCATCATCTTTGAAGAAGTACGGTCCAATGATGCCACCAGCCCATAAACCGCACCAAACTGTGACTTTTTCTCGATGCATTGGTAGCTCTTGCAATGCTTCTGGCTGATATTCACTCCAAAATCGACAATTCTGCCTATTTACGTACCCATTGAGCCAAAAATGAGCTTCGTCGCTGAACTCAATTGAAACACAAGAAGCGCGCGATGAACTTTCTTAACAGAGCACGCAATTTGATAATAAAATTCAAAAATTTGCAAGCGTTGTTCGTTTGTAAGACGATTCATGGTTAAATTACACATTGCAACACGAAAAAAATAACCATATACGGACACCGCTACATGATAAAAGACCAAAAAAAAAAAGACCCGTGTTTTTTTTTTCCCCCAAAGTCATGCACTTTTTTTTTATGGGCCCCCAGAGATTTGAGGCCTCGGTGTAATTTTTGGAAAAAAGTGATCATATTCTCAGGCTCATATCTTGCAAACCGTTCAGAATTTTGATTTACTCTCTGAGGCAAAGTTCTAGCTCTTGTCATAAAGAACAAAAATTGTGAACATATAAAATCAAAAAAACTTCATCTTCAAGGTCAAAATCGCAAAAAACCGTTGAAAATTCAGGGAAACAATCAACTACAAAAATGTACCTAAGATCTCAATAAACAACTTTCTAGAACATATGAACTTCCTAGGAATTATTCTTAACACCGTTTAGGTAGCGCTTAGGTAGCCGCAAAAGTGAAAAATTTTCCAAAAATTAGATTTTTTCCTTTCACTGTGCAACATTTTTGAAGTCATTTCAAAATAACCATATTTTATATGTTCACAATTTTTGTTCTTTATGACAAGAGCTAGAACTTTGCCTCAGAGAGTAAATCAAAATTCCGAACGGTTTGCAAGATATGAGCCTGAGAATATGATCACTTTTTTCCAAAAATTACACCGAGGCCTCAAATCTCTGGGGGCCCATAAAAAAAAAGTGCATGACTTTGGGGGGAAAAAAACACGGGTCTTTTTTTTTGGTCTTTTATCATGTAGCGGTGTCCGTATGTGGTTATTTTGAAATGACTTCAAAAATGTTGCACAGTGAAAGGAAAAAAATCTAATTTTTGGGAAATTTTTCAATTTTGCGGCTACCTAAGCGCTACCTAAACGGTGTTAAGAATAATTCCTAGGAAGTTCATATGTTCCAGAAAGTTGTTTATTGAGATCTTAGGTACATTTTTGTAGTTGATTGTTTCCCTGAATTTTCAGCGGTTTGCTACCTATGGACCTGAACAGGGGAAAAAAGGTTAAAAAAATCGAATTTTTTTAAGTTTTTTGCGATTTTGACCTTGAAGATGAAGTTTTTTTTTATTTTATATGTTCACAATTTTTTTTCTTTATGACAAGAGCTAGAACTTTGCCTCAGAGAGTAAATCAAAATTCCGAACGGTTTGCAAGATATGAGCCTGAGAATATGATCACTTTTTTCCAAAAATTACACCGAGGCCTCAAATCTCTGGGGGCCCATAAAAAAAAGTGCATGACTTTGGGGGAAAAAAACACGGGTCTTTTTTTTTTTTGGTCTTTTATCATGTAGCGGTGTCCGTATATGGTTATTTTGAAATGACTTCAAAAATGTTGCACAGTGTTATAGACCAAACTGAAGATGTATGACAGTGAAACAAAACACGAAACGTGCGTCAGCTTTTTAAACCAGTGTTACCAAAAAGATAATAGCTAAAAAATCACCCTTTATAAACTACGTGTTCTTGAAATAGGATATTATTTTGAAAAACATCATCATTTCTAGACCAATTAACCCATTCTGTGATAAAATATATAAAAATAAGAAAATAAATCATAAGTTTGACATGAAGTTCAAAGATTATGCGTATTTTTGGACTCTTTGAAATACAAGGTCCTTTCTCTTTTTGTGAAACCTAAGACGAACATTTCCATTTTAGACTCACAGTCTTGCTGTGTTCGTAATTTGTTTAGTTCATTTGCGGTCCCTGATAAAAAGCGTTCGATGATGGTTGTGATAATATAAAAAGTAACATGTTATAAACAAATTAGCACCGAAAAAGAAACTTTTTTGCAATATGAAAAACCAGATTTCTCGGTTTTCCAATATCCGCGATTTGAAAAAAACCCGACGGTCGGTCTCAGATGAAAAAAACGGTTGACCCGGGTTTCGGTCTCGGGTTTGATCACTCTACTACATTGATAGGGATTTAGAAAACACATATTTTTACAGATTTTGTTCAGAACAAGTTATATTTCACATAGAAACATACATTGTGAATTTGGGTATCATCGGTCCATGATATAGGACAAATTCCAAAATCCTCACCGAATTGAATTCCATTGGCGTAGAAAGTGAAGGGCATCATAGTCGGCCTCGTCCAACTTTAGCCTTTCCTTAATTTTTTCTATTAACGTAGGGTCAGTTTCCAGTAACGTCGCGGAAAAATCTTTCATGGGCTTGTGCACAAAAAAATTTACACTCTTCATTAGCAGTTGAAGTTTATATTTTTTGATTCGAAATCCGTGTCACCTTATTTCAAAGAAAAGAATATATATTTTTTACAAACTGCGAAAGTCGGAAATTATTTTAAAATTTCCATATATAATTGCATCAAATTAAATAGCGTCCGAAACCCTAAAAATCCTTTATGCAAAGTTTCATTTGAATTGTTAATTTTTTAAAAATAGTGTTTTTTACAAATAACAAATATTTGTAGATTCAGCACTGCAGATAAGAGACATTGCAACTTCAAAATATGACACGGCCTTTCTTTAGAAACACCTATTCGCATTGTAATTTTCACTCCATCCTAATGTCCATATGTGTGATGTTGAGAATCGGCAATTATAACTTTGATGTTTATTACCAGCTATTGAGTTATTTAACGCCCATTTTGTATGTGTTCATTTGAAAATTGAAAATAAGCTTGAGATCAATTTACGATTGTCCGTCCTTCTGTCTTGTCTATGAATAAATGATGGTCGTCGGGCCGCATCGGTGGGAGGGAGGGGATGTTTGCAACTGTGTCAAGCGTAGGTATAATTCAACCTTTGATAGACATGCGTTGATAGATGACTTTTCATCGTCGCACTCCATGCCAGGCCTGGCCGGGCCGGGCCGAGCCAAACGTACCCATCTTACATGTGCGCTGAGATGCAGAGGCCGATCGATCGCTGGTGGACAGAGGCTGCTTGGAAATGATTGAAAAGTAAATGAAAGAAAACATTTCAATTAAGTTAATACCGTAATCAAAATGCGGCTCTCTTTATTTATTTGTGTGCGTGTGTGGCATTTTCTATGCAACGAACGCATCACTGTTGTTCGCTGGCTGTCGGCAGCGGTGGAAAATTATAATCGAAACGGGGAAATTGGGTTTGGTCATTTCATCAATCGAAACAACGGTCGGTCATACGTTACAGCCATAACCGCTGCATGCGTCCGTCCCCAGCCAATGAATCGAACAAAAGGCGAATGATTTGTTGTGGCTGATGTTGCCGGTGTTTAGCTGCAACTCTTCAACACTTTCCTCCCAGCGAATGTTGGCGTTGCCGCTGCTGCAAGGTAAGGTGTGTTGCACACAACACCACCACCACATAAACTCATTCCGAATATGTTTCGCTTCTGTTTTTGACCACTCATCGCAAGCGGCATGCCGATGGTTCCTACTCACTCGCAGCAAGAATGTGTTTTGTTTTATTCCATATTCTTCTTCTTTCTTTTATTGCTTCTTTATGAGTTTCCATTCGCTAATGAATTGATTCAATTAATCTGTTATTTGTAGAATGGAATATTCTAATTTATTTTGTAGTGAAGTCATTGTACTCTTGCGCGCTGGTGTAGGTTTTGAGGGAGTGGGTTGCCAGCCAGCCATCCAGCCAGGCAGCAGCACAGATGCGATTTGCAATCACGCTAATGTCGTCGCTGAGAGCTTAAAGACATTGTTGCAATAATTCAACGTTGCTGGGGTGAGGTCAAGCGAAAGTGAATTGGAAATCTGGAATTTCAGACTGGATGAAGAATTTTCTATTAGAGATTTTTTGCCAATAAAAAATTCCTACACCAAAACAAAGATTAATTTTAAAGAAAAATGTAATTGGTTGGAGAAACTATTGAAGTACGTAAATATGGTAATAAATTTTAAATGTTGATGAAAATATGGTGCAATATGTTGCGCCTACATGTGATGACGACCATACACAAACAAAATCGGTGTGATCCTTTGTCATTTTAGTTTTACCTAGGAAAAAATATGACCAGTTTCAGTCGGATTGGCTGTAATAAGTGGTATCTAGACTGGCAAGTAGACAATTCGGAAGAGACATAAATATTAGCGAGTACTATACCCGTGCGATGTGGTCAACTAATAAGTCTAAAATCCGAACTAATATTAGATATTTGAGTGATGTAAATATAAAACCAAATTAGGGACTAATGAAAATAAAGACCCATACGGTTCACTATTGCAGTTGGCAATGGCAGTCATAATAACATCTGGAAATTTTCAACAATATCTGATGGAAGGAAATGTTTGGAACTTGATTCTAGTCCAACTTTTCCTCAAAACAAGTAAAATTTAAACAAACTAAGGAAAATTGTTCTCCAAAACAAGTAAATGGTTATTTAATTCGAGACTTACTTAATTTTTATGAAAGTTTTCTCAATCTAATAAATTTATACTCAAACTAAGGGAAATTTTCCGAAATGTTTTCTCAATCCAAGAAAAATTTTACTCAAACTAAGTAAATTTGTACTACAACCAAGTAAATTTATACTCAATCTGAGGAAATTGTTTAGAGAATTTTCATTAAACCAAGTAAATTTGTACTCAGCCTGACTACAATTGTTCTTGTTGTAAGGAAAAGGTTTCTTAGAATAAATCCAATTTAACTAAAACTGAGGAAAATGTTACTAAATAATATTATGCAAAACTCATATCAAAAATCACAACATGGAATACTGCTCAAACGTCTCAAGTCGCATCTACCATAAAGAGTTGAGCTATTTCACCGTGACTGTTGCGAATGCCAGATAGGCGCCTCCGTAATGATTGTTTAGAATATTTTTTGAAGTACTTAAGACGAAAGTCTATTCATGTATTTTACTAAACACACTGAAGTATAAGATCATTAACGTTTAAATGTATGAAGAAGTTGGCGCAAATTTAAGTACACATATTAACTTTATTTGATGGAATAAATATATTTTTAAATAAAAACTTCTTAAATGGAATTTCCCGGAAAACATTATTTATTGTTATTTATTTTCTTTCTTAAAAGCTAGTAAATTTTCCTCCGCTCATGTATGAATATACTCAATTGTAAGAAGATTTTAGATACAAAAAAGTTTTTATGTTCATTTACTACCCTATTTTTATACCCTCCACTAGGGTATTATGTCTTTCTGCATTTGTTTGCAACACACACAAGGAGCTAGACACATCGTTTATTATACAGATCGGCTGAGAATCACTTTCTGCGTTGATTTAGCAATGTCTGTCTGTCTGTCCATCTAGTCTTGTAATCAAAGTACATGTCGCAATTATTGTTCGATCTCGACAAAAATTGGCACATGTAAGTTTTGTGGATCAAGACGAACGCTATTTAATTTGAAGCAAATCGGTTCAGATTTAGATATAGCCCCCATACAATTGTCGCTCCGATTTGACTTTTTCCCTCTAGAAACTGCATTTTCTTCAAATTGACACAACAACTTATAATCCAGCCTGAACCACCTATGATAAAAGTAGGTAATATCTATTCAGATTTTGGTATAGTCCATACAAATGTTGCTCCCGATTTGTCTTATTCTAATCTTAAAACCACATACATTTCTTTAAATTTGGCTTAACATCTTATAATGCAACTATAAACATCTGTGCTGAAAGCGGGTAAGATCGGTTCAGACTTTGATATAGCCCCCAAACAAATGTCGCTCCCGATTTGAGTTTTCCCCTCTAGAAACCAC
Organism: Polietes domitor; assembly: GCA_947397865.1. Taxonomy (NCBI): domain Eukaryota; kingdom Metazoa; phylum Arthropoda; class Insecta; order Diptera; family Muscidae; genus Polietes; species Polietes domitor. The sequence goes on along the minus strand of OX377621.1, from coordinate 102,239,945 downwards.
ATATTTTACCCGGTTTTCTTTATATTTGGCACAACACCTTATAATCCAACTAGAAGCAACTGTGGTGAAAGTGGGTAAGATCGGTTCAGATTTAGATATAGGTCCCGCACAAATGACGTTTCCGATATGACGTTTTTCGATTGGATAGCAATATCTATAATGAAAGTGGGTAAGATCGGTTCAGATTTAGATATAGCATCATACAAATGTTGCTCCCAAATGTTTAACCTATTTTGGCCAAACTTTGGATTCAGATTTACAATTTTTTGTCAAGCACATACATTTACAGAATACTTTTAAATAATTTGGCAGAACGCATTATATTTTACCTTGAGACATACATTATGTGATTGGGTCACTATGGTTCATACAGAAATTTTTCCTAATTTCACATTTTTAACGAATTGTATTGCAATGGGTTAGAAAGTGTGGGATATAATATAGTCGGCGCTGTCCGACTTAAGCCTTACCTGACTTGTTAGTAGATGTACTTTTTCTTCTGGCTTTGAAATAATAAAAAAACAAAAAGAATTTTTTCTGATATAAGTGTGGCCCAAATGACTTTGGAACACGACTTCAGAAATGATTTCTATCCCTATTTTAGAAAGACCCAAGGAACTTAAGATATCCTTAATACTTAAATATCGTGAACAACTTTTTTATTTTGATTTGGCTTATTTTATTCCATAGAAGATATCAACGTTTTAAAACGGGATGACAATTTTTGAATATTTTGGTTATTATATCTCAACAAGGCGAATTGCTTGGACAATTCGAATTCAGGGCGCTGACGTCTGTCGAATTTGGCGTCAGTCCCAATTGAGTTGACCTATGGAACATTTAAACCAGAGCAAAAAATTCAATTGGTGTTTTTTTATTTTTTTTTTGGTGTTTGTACATAGAGCTGTCATTACTTTCTTCCCACATTTATTTTCGCCAAAATTTCATTTTAAACCATTAGGGAATATACAAATAGTACAAATTTACATGTTGAAATCAGGTAGAATAGGATAGAAAGCCGGAGGCACATCCATATTTCAGAATTTGCGAAAGCTATAAAATTTAAACAAACGGTAATTCTTGTAGTTATTGATCATCTTTTAAGCCACCAACTTCGAAAGTGCTAGTTTGTATGTTATGGCGGGAGGGGTTATTCATTTGCAAAAAATAGTTGATGTAAATATATATTGCTATTCTATATTCTGTTTGTGTGGAAAATAAAAGATCTTTCACAGCATTATAACTGTATTATTGAAAAAAAAAAACAAGGGTTTGATTTGAAAGCACTGTTAAAAAATAAAAAAAATCCGCCACGTTGCATTAATTCGAGTTTTGTAAAATATTTTTTATTAATAGTTTCTTGTACTTACTCTACAAACGTGATTTCAGTTGAAATTAAAAATATTCAATATAATTAATTAAAACAATTTTCTTTAGGCTGGCTTTAAAAAATAATTGTTGGTTACCACTTGAAATAAAAATAAAATATAAAGAAATTAGTGATCAGTACCTTTTTAGTCCACAACTTTTTTGAAGCAAGCTTAAAGTATGCTGTTTATGTATTTCTAGAATATATTAGCAATGCCAAAATAAATACTTTATTTTCGGTTCACCCTAGTGTCAAGAGTTACGTATTCCAACAGCTTTCGTCAAATTTACTGGACAAAATAGGTCCATGCCTTGATGTGGGATATACATATAAAATAGTTCCACTGATATTTAGTAATCAGAATGCTTTACAGCCGCAACTTTTAACTTTCCTTGTTCGATTAATCAGTTGATAGAGTAAAACAGGGAGAGCTTCTTTCAATCACTGCTCTCAATGCATTTTGTTTGTACTCAATGAAAATGACATACTCCGAATGGCTAATGCTTTTTAGAAAGTCTATAGCATTCGATTTTCGAATAATTTAAATGTAGCAATAATTGATCCGTTAGCTAACATTGGCTAAACATCTGGGCATATGTCTTTATTGGTCGTCCTTAATGTAGATTCACAACACGTCCATCTGCTAGCGGCTCCATTATCTTTAGATGACTACCTTACATCTGTACATAGTTTGGCCAGAGATAAAATAAATTTGGTTAAAATTGAAAATGTCGTATTTTAAGTGGCACATTCCTCGGCGGTTATGGGGTACTTGTTGATTTCGATCAGCGAAAATATATTCGCCTTTCTGGTGGTGGGTGCTGAAAAGTTTATTTTAATTACTCTCGCAACGACTCATTACCATTCTTGTGCAATCATCGGTTTTATCAGTTTTCACAAAACAATGGAAAAACACATTCAACATATCAACGAAACGAAAAAATAAAACAACAAAAAAGTGAATTTGCCAACGAATGTGTCGGAGCGGCTACAAAGTGCGCAACTGTGCGAAACACTCGCTCGAAGGTGACTGACGGACTGACTATGACGCGGCGCTGATGGTAATGGGATGACGACGGCGGGCTTGGTGGCACCTGCCCATTGCTGAAATATGGCCCATTGTCAGATAAAAATGTGGCAAAAAAGACTACTTAAAACTAATGTACGACAGCCAACAACAACAACAACGACAACATTCACCGGCGAAACAATGCTAAATAACCTTAACACCAAAACAAATTGTCGTCATTTGGCTGAAATGTTTTTAACACTTTTTCACTCTGGCCAAAACTTTATCATTTTTTTGGTACGAAAATATGTATGGCCAAACATCAGCGATACCAGCGTACCGTACGGAACGGACACGTTGCGCCAAACGACCATATGGAGAGAGGGGAACAGAACTTTTAGGGTTTTTTGTCTTCTGATCAAATGAATTCACATTCGCCGTCGTTTGTCGGTGCTTCCACCAGATATTTAGATACCATAGCACACATGTTTGGTTTGGTGGGTTATTAAATTGTAGCCGAAGGACAAAAAGGCTCGCTTGGCTGGCTGGGCAACAGCATTTTCGGGACTTTTAATTGTTTAAGGCTATATGCGAATGATATAATTTTGTAAAATTTTAAATGACTTACATTGCATTTATTAATGGACATAATTAAATTAAATAAATAAAATTAAGAGAATGACTTTAAAGACTCCGACTTCGGCGGCTTTTTTAAGAACTCACTCCCCTGTTTGCACCTGAAGTTTGGCTGGAAAATTTGTTGACTGCACAAAGCATGTCATTTTATAATGGCCGTCAGAATCACTGAGGTCGAATTATAACAACGAAAAGCTTTTAGTTGGTCGCTGAGGTGTGAGGGTGCTGACGTCATTTGTCTGCGTCCCACAACCTACAAAACCACACAAAGTGAAATATAAAATGGACAAGAACAAGAACATTTTACTAGCTTGGGAAAATATTGAACTTAAAAGAATTGAATTAAAAGTGAGAAAAATGTTTCACAAAACATCAAGTAAATGATTTGGCTTCAGAGTTAGGAAAACTATGACTGCACTATTCAACACAAAACTTTTACAATATTTTTGTCAAATAATGTATGTATATTGAATTGAAAGCATATGCATGCTTTACCACATACTTAAATTTTCTTCCTTTAGCTTTACTAGACGAGACTGGTTAATTAATATTAATAAATAAATAGATTAGTAAAATACTGGATAGAACGTTTTTGACTTGGACAAGGCTATATACACGTGAAACTAGAGATCGTATATATCAGTTTTCTATTTGGTATCTTTTCTCCTTTTTTAAATGAGAGTATAAAATTAAAGAGGAGAATCTATAGAACCATTTTTTTTAATCTTTCAGGACGAAAAAATGGGCTATAAAAAGCGGCATACTGATAAAATTGGCACAAGAAATTTTAAGAAATATTTTTATACATTTTTACTAAAATTCTTATTTTCGTCGAAGGTACGCTGAAAGAATAATCGTTCGTTGAATCAACGAATCAGATTCGTTGTTGCCATTTCGTTGCATCAACGAAATATTTCGTTCCCACAACAATCCGACGTTGCCGCAACGATGTGAACGTTTATGATATGAAACCGATTTTCGTACTTTATGTACGTTTTTCTTTCAGTGTAGATTTAACATTCAAAAGTTTTGTAATTTTGTTGTCAAAATATTTTGATGAAAATTCTTGTTTTATTTCAAACAGATGGCATTTTTACTAAAAAAAGTAAGGAAAGGCTAAAGTCGGGCGGGGTCGATACCTACCACTTTATATCCGAATATAATTCAATTCGGTAAAAAAGTGAAATCGGGAGGAATTTTAGTATGTGTTCTAACCAAAAAGCGATTTGACCTAGCCCTGTTTGTAAAATAGAGAAGAATATTTGTTTCGGGGCTATATCCAAACATGCAACGAAGTGACCGACTTAAAGAATAGGTGCTTCTAGTTCAAGTACGCGTTATAGGGCGGAAAAGGTCAAACTGGTACCGAAGTTTGTATGCGAACCTGTTGCAGAAATCATATAAATCTGAATGGATCTGACTTTTTCTCCATGAATGTTTCTAGTTGAAACATAAGATATTTTGCCAAATTTTAAGAATATCTGTTAAAATATGTAGATTATAGAGCAGAAAAAGTCTCTCAGGCTGGAAGATCTGTTATCCTTTTTGGGGGTTTTGTCCGGGCACCAAGCTTAGCACGTCGCACAGTGTTTCAAAAACAAAATCCATCGGCCAAATTCAATAACTTCTGTTCTAGTAGACATTTTTGAGTTGTGTAAAAACTAGGGATTGCATTTTCCCGTACTTTTTATTTCCCGGGAAACGGGAATTATTTTTTCAATTTCCCTGGATCCCGGGACTGCACGGGAAATCGTCAACATACTGTTTACCATGAGTTAAGCTTATTTTTTACAACGAAACTTTCACATTTAATTAAAGTAAAATAAATATATATTTCACAACGAACCTGTTGCAGAAATCATATAATAAAGCCCAATGTGAAATCAACTCAAACATCTTTTCAAGTTTCAAAATTAATTAAAGATCAGATATTTCTTCTTCTATTGGGTAATGTGGACGCGACGGAGAACGATCGTTCACATTAATAGTAAGTAGCGCATTAAATGAAATGTTTGTTCTTCGAAAACTTTAAATTCCTTATTTTTGGCGTTCGGATACACGCCCAAAATCTATTTTTCACAGATTTTATTTTTTTATATGAAGCTTGACAGGCAAAATCCGAAAAAGTTGATTGTGAGTCTACATCCGAACGCAACTTTAAAATGTTTTGTCATCCAATTGCAATATTAGACATACCTGATTAAAAGCTATGTGATCTAAATTTTTATACAACATTTTTAATTTTATTGTGGAAATGATGAACAAAAATATGCGAAGAAATATGTACAATTTTCTACTGAATTCCCGCGGGATTCCCGTACGAATTTCCTGGGATACGGGAAATGAAATATTTACGAATTTCCGGGAACTTTCCCGCGGGAAATCCCGGGATGCAAACCCTAGTAAAAACCCAAAATTAGGCAAGGATATTTATTTTATTTGTAATATTAACATTAAAATTCGGGCAATCGGATATATTTCAGAAATCGTCCCAATGTTGACTACTTTTCGTATTTTTCGATTTTAAAGACAATTACATTTTGTATTTTTTGTTTTTATGCTTTTAAACATATTTTTACCTATTTGTTCATAATGCGAATAAAAAATTTAAATTTTTTTTTTTCTGAAAATTGAAAAAACGTATTTTTTTTTTGACTTTGTCAAACTGTTTCTCACACATTTTAAGAGATTTTGCACTCAAATTTTTTAATAGAAATTGTGTGCTTTATTATGACGCCAAATATTTGTGGCAAACATAATATCCATTTTTAACAATTGTCTGACTTTGGACCAACACAACTTGTTTTCGTCAAAAGCCTTTAACGAAATTTGTATGGGAGCTATATATAAATCTAAACCGATCTGACTCATTTTAACCCTGGGTGTTTCTAGGGGAAATATGCCAAATTTGAAGAAAATCTGTTAAAATATATGGTATCTAGAGTGAAAAGAGTCAAATCGTACGGGAACTATATATACATCTGAACCATTTTCACAATGGGTGCTTCTAGTTGAAATATAAAATATTTTGCCAGATTTGAAGAAGATCTGTTAAAATATGTGTTTATAGAGTGGAAAAAGTGAAATCGGGAGTGAAATTCGTATGGGGGCTATATCTAAATCTGAACTGATTTTATTCAAATTAAATAGCGTTCGTCCTTTTCCCGAAAAACTTCGTTGTACAAAGTTTCGTTTGGTTCTGGCTACAATTGCGACCTGAACTTTGATTACAAGAATATATGGACAGACAGACGGACATTGATAAATCGATTCAAAAGGTGATCGGTATAATTAACAATGGTTCTAACTCGCTTCCTTTTGGGTGTTACAACCAAATGTACAAAGACATAATATGATGTACAAAGACATAATAATGGAGTGTATAAACATAAAAACAAAAAAAAAAATGTTCTTTAAATCGAAAAATACGAAAAGTAGTCAACTTTGGGTCTATATATATCCGATTTCCCGATTTTGATAATGTTCGTTAAATCGAAAAATACGAAAAGTAGTCAACTTTGGGTATATATATATCCGATTTCCCCATTTTGATAATGTTCGTTAAATCGAAAAATACGAAAAGTAGTCAACTTTAGGCCTATATATATATCCGATTTCCCGATTGATAATGGTAATATCTCAAATTAATCCTTGTGTCCTTGTCTCCTTTTGATTTTTTACAGAACTCAAAAATGTCTATTAGAACAAAAGTTATTAAATCTTGGCCGATTGATTTTGATTGTTAATTTTCAGGAAAGTGATTTGAAAGTTGTAAACCATTATATCGCTATAATATTGGCGGTCATAGACATGGTAATTAATACATATGACTTCGATAGGTGCGATTGTTTTGAAAGTTTGTATGTACTCATAAAAATATTTTTGAAAAAAATTAAAAAAAATATTTCACATGGCCAATTTAACAATGAAAAAAATATGATTTTTTGAGAAGTGTGGTCATTTAACAGTTGAACTATTTGACCGATTTTAATGCGCTATACCTTGTGCACACCACAAACAAATGAAAATAAAATAATTTTTCATAACCTATTTTCTATTGGATTTTTCATTGTTTTTATACACTCCACGAGAGTATTATGTCTTTGTGCATTTATTTGTAACACCCACAAGGAAGCGAGGTAGACCCATTGTTAATTATACCGATCGACTTAGAATCACTCTTTGAATCGATTTAGCGCCCGGTCGCAATTGCAACCAGAACCAAACGAAACATTGCACAATGAAGTTTTTCGGAACAAGGACGAACGCTATTTAATTTGAACAAAATCGTTTCAGATTTAGATATAGCCCCCATATGAATTTCACTCCCGATTTGACTCTTTTCACTCTAGATACCACATATTTTGACAGATTTTCTTCAAAATTGGCAAAACATCTTATAATTCTATTAGAAACACCTGTGGTAAAATTGTGTTAGATCGGTTCAGATTTATATATAGCTCCCATACAAATTTTGCTCCATATTCGCTTTTTCCGCTCTAGAATCCAGCTATTTTAACAGATTTTCCTTAAAATTGCAAAACATCCTATAACTCAATTAGAAACACCTAACACAATGTGTTAGATCGGTTCAGATTTATATATAGCTCCTATACTAGTTTCGCTCCCAATTTGACTGTTTGCGCTACAGAAACCACATATTTTAACAGATCTTCTTAAAATCTGGCAAAATATCTTATATTTCAACTAGAAACACCCATGGTTAAAATGGGTCAGATCGGTTCAGATTAACATATCCCATACAAATTTCGATCCCGGATTGACCTTTTTCGCCCCAGAAACCGCGTATTTTCACCGAATTTGTTTAAATTGAGCATAACACGTTATACTTGAACTGGGAGAACATATTGTGAAAGTTAGTCACTTCATTACAAGTTTGGATATAGCCCCAATACAAATAGTCCTCTCGATTTGACAAATTGGACCAGGTTATATTAGCCTATGAATATGAAACATACAAAAATTCTTCCCGTTTTCATTTTTTACCGAATTGAATTGTATTTGGATTGCAAGTGGAGTGTATCATATAGTCGGCCCCGCCCGACTTTAGCCTTTCCTTGCTTGTTATAAAGAGTGATTTTTTTGAGGTTAGGATTTTCATGCATTAGTATTTGACAGATCACGTGGGATTTCAGACATGGTGTCAAAGAGAAAGATGCTCAGTATGCTTTGACATTTCATCATGAATAGACTTACTAACGAGCAACGCTTGCAAATCATTGAATTTTATTATCAAAATGCGTGCTCTGTTAAGAAAGTTCAGAAAGAAAGAAATTGTGTTCAGCGACGAAGCTCGTTTTTGGCTCAATGGGTACGTAAATAGGCAGAATTGTCGATTTTGGAGTGAATATCAGCCAGAAGCATTGCAAGAGCTACCAATGCATCCAGAAAAAGTCACAGTTTGGTGCGGTTTATGGGCTGGTGGCATCATTGGACCGTACTTCTTCAAAGATGATGCGAATCGTAACGTAACTGTGAATGGTGAGCGCTACCGTGAGATGATATCCAACTTTTTTTTGCCCAAAATGGAAGAACTGAACTTGGTTGACATGTGGTTTCAACAAGATGGCGCTACATGCCACACAGCTCGCGATTCTATGGCCATTTTGAGGGAAAACTTCGGAGAACAATTCATCTCAAGAAATGGACCGGTAAGTTGGCCACCAAGATCATGCGATTTGACGCCTTTAGACTATTTTTTGTGGGGCTACGTCAAGTCTAAAGTCTACAGAAATAAGCCAGCAACTATTCCAGCTTTGGAAGACAACATTTCCGAAGAAATTCGGGCTATTCCGGCCGAAATGCTCGAAAAAGTTGCCCAAAATTGGACTTTCCGAATGGACCACCTAAGACGCAGCCGCGGTCAACATTTAAATGAAATTATCTTCAAAAAGTAAATGTCATGGACCAATCTAACGTTTCAAATAAATAACCGATGAGATTTTGCAAATTTTATGCGTTTTTTTTTTAAAAAAAGTTATCAAGCTCTTAAAAAATCACCCGTTACCTAGTGTGTCTAAACTATTGAAAAAATTTGTCATTCTGATGATTTATCATTGAAATTTTGGTTGATTTTGCAAAAAGAAAAAATCGTAAAAAATAGAACACATTTCACCACTTCCAAACTCACAGTCGTTTAAAAGAGACCTAAGAAAACCACTTTAAAATTTAAAAAATGGATTAATGTAATCATTTCGTAAAGCAAAATAAAAAACTTATCCCGACTATAACATATCATTTCACATTTTAAAAGTAATTGAAATTACCTTCAAAACAAGGTATATCACATCAAAAATTGGTCAAGTATTTCAGGAGTTAATGGCGAGGCTATTGAATGAACACACTTTTTCTAAAAAATTGTTATTTTTTTTGTTGCCCTCCAATTTCTGAATTTACTTGAACTCGGGTTTTCCCCCGCTCAAGAAATTTCTGCGTCAATATTTGTTGCCAGCCATTTGGCCAACGGGGTCGTTTGATTTCAGGATTTATAGTCATTTTCTCTAGGATTACGTGAAATTACTGAAAATTTAGACATTTCTGTAAATCCTTAATTTAAATGGTGACAAGAAAATTCAATTCAGACGCAGATTCGTGGAAATATTCAAAGGATTGTGAATAATACACTACGTGTGGGCACTGTTTAGTGTGTAGAGCTTACCATGATACTGCAAACATGTCGACCATATATATGACTTTACATTACATAATGACTAAAGGACATCATTGTGGCCATTTCCATATAATTAAATGAATGGCATCCTCATATGCATACACATGATGATGTTCATGCCAAATGTATTTATATATCCTCTGCTGCTGTTAGGCTCTGCTACCGTGTTCGGAGGTGTTATTAAAAATGTCAATTTGTGGAAATGTCTATTCGTATTTCGTTTTGTATTCCATGAAGGATGAACTTATGTTTTGCATTCAGCTCGGCACGAAATCATATGTTTACTCATGCCAACCAACGAATGATGGCAACCATTAATATAATTACAGTATGTGTGGCGTCGTTGTCGATGCCATCGTCCATACACAAATAATTGTGCACTATGGAATTATTAAAAGATATCATTTATTTTTCATTATCTGATGGCATTTTCATTGTACAATTCCGTATTCAGTATCATGCAGGTTGTCTGTGCGAAAATGCAGGTATGATTAGCTGGCAGCAGGGCCGGTTTAGAATAGGCATAGGCCTTTTCAGTATTTAAATGTTACATAGATGTAGAGCCAAGGTATCGGTGACTATTGGACATCATTGAAAAATAATTTATTAAATTTGAAAAATATATTTTTGAAAAAATCTGGAATATATTTCGTATTATATTTTTTGGGATGACTTCAATTTTTTCAATATGGTGCGAAATTATACGATGCACTATGCAACAAAAAATAAAATTTTTGTGTCCAAGATCAAAAATTTATTTTTGCTGTGTATTCATATTCATAAAATCAAGACGAAAACTTTTTATGGATACATTTTTTAATTTTTTAATATTTCAGTCTCATTTTGGAAATGTATCATACCCTTTTATATGCTCAATTAAACGTAAGTATGATGAACTAAAAACGGAGTGTAGTACGACCGAGACGAACTTTATATACCCTCCACCATGGATTGCATTCCGTAGAGGCTGTCGATTTTCGTAGAAATAAAATAAGAGTACAGGGAAATGTTATTTTTAAAAAATTGGCACAAGTAAGTTTTGTCGATCAAGGACGAACGCTATTTAATTTGAGGCATATCGCTTCAGATTTAGATATAGCCCCCATACAAAATTTGCTCCCGATTTGACATTTTCCGCTCTAAAAACCACATATTGAACCTGATATTCATTAAATTTGGCACAACATCTTATAATCCAACTAGAAACATCTATGCAAAAATTGTGTAAGATCGGTTCAGATTTAGATATAGCCCCTATGCAGATGTCGCTCCCGATTTGACATTTTGCGCTCTAGAAACGACATATTGTACTGGATTTTTCTTTAAATTTGGCACAACAGCTTATAATCCAAGTAAAAAACCTATGGTGAAAGTGGCTAAGATCGGTTCAGATTTAGATATAGCACAAATACAAATGTTGCTCTCAAATGTTTAACCGATTTTGGCCAAACTATACATATTATATTTCACTTATTTCGTTCCAGATTTCAATATACCCCCATACAAATGTCCTTTCCGATTTAACATTTTTTGTCAAACACATACATTTACAGGATACAAAAATCCTTCCCGTTTTCACTTTTTCGCCGAATTAAATTGTATTCGGATTGAAAGTGGAGTGTATCATAGAGTCGGCCCCGCCCGACTTTAGCCTTTCTTACTTGTTTTAATATAGCCACATCAAAACAATTAAAAATATTGACAAAAAAAAATAATTTTATAAATAAATATAAAATTTTAATTATTTTATAACACGCTTATAACGCAAAGCAACCAATATATTTATACTATATATATCGAAATAATACTTCAGGGCAATTCACAAAATAAATAATCTTATATTTATATTTTCAAAAAGTTTAAATACTAAAATATTGGTAGATAGCGGGTGATACTGTTGGTTTTTTGTTTTTTATAATAAAATGTTTACAATTAATAATACACAATGATGTGTGCCTTAGCGACGCATGGGCATTTTTGAGGCTATCTGGTTGTATTTCCATTCTATTTTATTCCAAAAGTACAAATTTTGAAAATCCATTATCTCACGTACATAGTGCAAAATAACCTAACTTCATGATTCTACCATTATTTGCCGTAGAAGTAAAAAAGTACGAATTTGGAAAAATCTTTTTATGTCAGTCAGAGGAATGTATACACCGAATATCATCATTCTAGTAAGTCGTTTAGTTGGTACTGTTTTATTCCTCTGTTTATTTAACGTGTCTACGCAATCAGAGGAATGTATACACCGAATTTAATTATTCTAGGTTTGGTTTGGTTTGTACCGTTTTTATCCTTCTATTCCCATTTTATCCCTTAAAAGTACGAATTTGGAAAAAATACTTTTATATTATGTATCTACTCAATTAGAGGAATGTACATACCGAATTTCCTCTACTCTACAGAGTAGGAGGGTATATATCATTTGGGACAAACAAGTGTAACGCATTGAAGGAGGGACTTAAGACCCCAAACCGTTTTAAGTTGTTTGAGCCATGTCCGTCAGTCCGTCCGTCTGGCTGGTGTACACGATAACTCTCGAAAGGAGTTATAGAATCAATTCAAACTTTGCACGTGGTAATATTTTTCCCAAACTTAGTTTAAGTTCGAAAATGGGCGAAATTGAATGAACTTTGATAATTTTGAATGCTTTTAAAGAAGTTTTATTCACGTGGAGTATGGGCGATATTGCCACACCCCTTCTGGTACCTCCCACACAAAGTCACATAAGCTTTGTTTAAAATGAAACGGACTTAACATCCGAACGGGTAGTTACGGGTTACAAATAGATAAATAAATAATATTGACAGTTTATCCCTTAAAGGTACGAATTTGGAAAAACTACTTGTATCTACTCAATTAGAGGAACGTACATACCGATTTTCGTGTTTCTACCTGCTGTCGTTTGATTGGTACAATTTTTATCCCTTTTTGTCCCATTTCACTCCCTATGATGCACATTTTTGCTTAAGCGGAATGCGCATACCAAATATCAAGCAAATATAAACAGACATATTCAAAAAAATGCTTAAATACTCGAAATATTAGGGGTATTTTCAATCCTTGTGAGGGAACATTTTTTCCCTCTGGACCGAATTCGTCCACTTTCAATCCCAACTGATCTACAACTATAAGACACATTTGTATGAAATTTGGACGTCCTAGCTCATTTCGTTCGTTTCGTTTCTCATGCTAGCGTGCTTTCAAAAGACGGACATGGCTAGATCGTTTTTGAATTTTATCACGATCAAGGGTCCCAGGTCGATATTTCAAGGTGTTGCAAACGGAATAACTAAGTTAGTATACCTCCATCCTGGAGGTTGAGGGTATAAAAATATTTACGCCTTTGCCACGACCCTTCTTGTACCTCCCACACAATTATCTATATCCTAGGTAAAATTAAATCCTTCATAACTTCTATACTGGTGTACGGAGTCCACTATGACGAGATATTTGATCATGTTTTGCAAATGTCAAAGCTGGGACCATGTGCCACGAACTTTCTACTACCTCCCACACAAATTATCCTGCCCTAAGTAAAATTTAATTCCTTATAACTTCCGTATATATGTTCTCTGAGAGTGAGGGTATACATAAGAACAGCAGAATTTTTCGAAAAAAAAATGTTAAAAAATCTAAATATTAGGGGATAGTTACAGTTCTTGTAAGGTAATTTTGTTTCCTTTGAACTGATTTCGCCCACTTTCAATCCCAACCGATCAGCAAACAATAAGACACATTTAGGCAAAATTTGAATATCTTAACTCCGAAATAAGTATGCCACGGATTAAGTAAATGTGTACTTAAAGTGAGGAAAATTGAACTTTGTATAGCGCTAAAGCAATAATTTCTCACATCAGGTACAAGCTTTTCCTAGGACATGCTTTGAACTTTATTCCAGTTCAACTTTTCCTCAAAGCCAGTTAAAATTACTCAAACTGAGGAACATTTTTCTTCAAATCAAGTAAATTTATACTCAAACTGAGGAAAATATTCTGATTTTTTCCTCAATCCAAGTAAATTGTTACTCAAACTAAGTAAATTTGTAGTCATGCCAAGTAAATTTATACTCAATCTGAGGAAAATTTTCGGAAATTTTTCCTTAAACCAAGTAAATTTGTATTCAGCCTGACTACGACTATACTTGATAATTGAAATAAATTATTTCGCTTCAGAGTATGAAACACTCATATGAAAAATGACAACATGGTATAGTTCTCAAACGTTTCATCTTACTTATACCATAAAGATTTGAGATATTTCACCATGACTGCTGCGGAGGATAGGTAGGCGCCTTCGCAGTGATTGTTTAGAGTAATATTTGAAGTACTTATGTAGAAAGTCTCGGCTAACGAACGAGAATTGCATCTTAGACGACTATTCATGTTTTTTTCTAAACACACTGAAGTATTTCTTATAAGTATATAAGAATTTATACTTGAATGTATGAGGAACATGACATAAATTTAATTACATTTATTTACTTTATTTGAAGTAATAAACACATTTTTAAATAAAAACTTCCTAAATGGAATTTGTCCATACAAAAAAATTCTGCATTATTATTCTTTCTTAAACGCTAGTAAAATTTTCTTCCGCACAAGTATGAATATACATAATTTTAAGAAGTTTTTACTACATATGTTTTTAAGTAAATTTACTACCCTATTTTGAGTATAAGTCATATTTTTCTGGCTTTGAAATAAGGAAAGTGTACTCATATCTATTTAATTTTCCTTCTCGTAAGGAAATTTTACCTAAACTGGAGTAAAATTGATAAACTAAATTGAATTTTACTTCTTAAAAGTACGACTTTCGAAAATTTCATCATTCTAGCTGTAGCCTTTTAGTTGGTACCATTTTTATCTCCCATTGAATCCCTTGAAAGTACGAATTTGCAAAAACTTTTTTTCATGTCACTCAGTCAGAGGAATGTATACAGCGAATTTCATGGTTCTAGCTGCATCCACTTGTTTGGTACAATTTTTATCTCCTTTTTCCATTATACACCCTAAAAGTACGAATTTCGAAAATTCCCTTTATTTTATGTGTGTACGCAATCAGAGGAATATATACACTGAATTTCATTATTCTAGGTGCAGCCGTTTGGTTGGTACTATTTGTATCCCTCTATCCCAGTTTATCCCTTAAAAGAACGAATTTGGAAAAACTACTCAATTAGAGGAACGTACACACCGATTTTCGTGTTTCTAGCTGCTGTCGTTTGATTGGTACAATTTTTATCCCTTTTTGTCCCATTTCACCCCCTACAAATAAAAATCACTCTATAGCATAAAAGTATAAAGGGAATGCGAAGTGCAAATATCAATATCAAATATCAAATACAAGCTATTATTTTCAAAAAACATGCTGAAATACTCTAGATATTAGGGGTATTTTCAGTCCTTGTGAGGGAAAAATTTTTCCCTCTGGGCCGATTTCGCCCACTTTCAATCCTAACCGATCTGCAACCATAAGACACATTTAGGAAAAAATTGAACCTCCTTCGGCCACTATCGTGCTTTCAACAGACAGACGGACATGGCTATATCGTCTTAGAATTTTACCACGACCCGGAATATATATACTTTATGGGGTCTCCGATGAATATTTTAAGGCGTTACAAACGGAATGACAAAGTGAATATACCCCCATCCTGGAGGTGGAGGGTATAAAAATAGAACTAAGTATTTTTCCGATTTTTGTCCATTTTTATGATTTCTTTCATGTCAGTTTCACAATTTTTTTTCTCAATTTTCCTAAACCACTGTTTCTATGTGAAAGTGAAATTAGCCATCATAATTACCTTTAATTGTCCATCTAAACTAGTGTTATATTCTATATTTTCCAAATTTCTATATATTTCTATATTCTATATTTCCAAATCTTGAATATACCTTTGGTGAAAATTAGAATTTTAATAAAAAAAATTAAAGAAATCATATATTCTACATCATACAATGAGTACAATTTTGAAATATTTTACTGGTGCTTAAAGATTTGCGATTATACAATTAATTTTCATAAAAATGGCCAAAGAAGGAATATGAAAACGAATGCATATGAATTAGAAATACGACTCCGCCTATAATTGGCTCTGAAGTACGATGCAAATCCTCGAAGGATCAGCAATTATTAATTCAACTCCTGCAATAGGTGGCTTGGAAATCTTCCAAACGGCCGCCAGTTCACCAACCAAGACATTAGTAACAGACCATTTACTCTCCTACCCTAGCCAATAGTTAGAAATAATCTCGTCACAAATCAAATTGCCGTTAAACCGAAACCAACCAAAAAGCGAACGCCTCAAACATAAACTTAATTAAACCATTAAAACACCATTCAAGTTATTGTGACACCCAGGTGTCATATCAAGTTAATTTTTCAATATTATTAATTTCATACATGGTGGGTCCGCAGCTTTGCGCCTAAACTTCTAATGTTTCAATCATTCTGGCGGGCGTTCATTGACAGATAATTTGGTTTTTTCGTGTCATGGCGTTGCCATTAGGCGACAGTCTCCATTCGCAGGCAAAAGAAACTTAGACTTCTTCTAACCTCTCCGTGGGCCATATTTGGTAACAGAAGAATCGTATTGTAAAGCACACACACACAATCGAATATAAAACATAAAACAAAGCCCAGTTAAGACGCACAAGCCAGAATTAAACGAATGAACCTTTTTTGGTTGGGCCATCTATCTGCCCACCCAAGTACAGAAACTGACGCTTTCTGTGTTACTTGTTAGTGATGTGTCGTTGTTGTTAATCTGTCTCTCGGCCGTGAATGTTGTACGAATGGTGGTGGTAGTGTGAGGTCAAAGGTTTAAACTCAGAGCCACATAAAAAGTTTAGTTTAGCCCGCATTTCTCTAAACGGTCAAATCGTACGACTAACCAGACATGTTTTTAATGTGCAACACTTGTCAAAAAAATCAAAATCAGACAAATACACGCTCACACGGACATTGATGGCGGGGGGACACTAAATACTGGCTGCCACACACGAAAATGTGACTGCCACGAAGAAGACAATTGTTTATGGTGAGAAAATTGTGGTCAACATGGGGCCACAATCCAGCTGGAAATGAAGCTGTAGTTCGCATAGCTTTTGACAGTTTTAACAAATTTAGTTGTCATCTTAACAACTTCTAAATAAAATTGTTGGAACCCGTTCGCAGGGAAAACGTGAGAGGCTTGCAACATCATTTTAATGCTCTACCAAATGAATTTATATGCCAGCTGGAGCACTAACTAAATTAAAATTGTACATAACGTTACCTTAATTCTATTTCATTCGTTCGTGTTTTTATTCCGATTTTGAATTAAAGTAACGATTTGTAGCTTAAAATTGTGCTATGGTTGCCAATTTTTCCTTTATTATTCAGACCATTTAAAAGTAACAAAAATAATATATTTAGAGCTGAATTTCAGGCTTGGGTCTTTTCCTGGTTTATAAAGAATTATAACCGAAACACTAAAAAAGGAAGAAGCTGAAAAAAAAACAAATTTTGAAGGAAACCCCAAAATTCGAATATCGTCGGAATGGGATTTTTTTACTACGACTTTTGGGACACTTTTGCATCATTAAGCCCATTTCACAAAATAGTGGACTTGACCTGTTTTTGCACTCACGATATAAAGACGCAGAAAAAATTTGTATCAAATACAAAGTAGATAAATAACTAATCATATCATTCCACACCTGAAAATGAATTCACCGTCCTAGGGAAATGAGCGCCAAGTTACATCATCCAAAATTGAGTATTTTTGGTTCTAACAAATATTATGGGGTTCTATAAAATTAAAATTAACAAAGTTGCATTGATTTTTATAATTGGGTTGAATTGTCACAATGTCAGTTATTAAAATATTCATTTGGTTTGAATCAATTGTGTATTGTTGTTCGCGATAATGAGTGTTTTCTTAGTGCCTTATTTTCCTCAAGTTTAATATGTAACACAAGTAAGATATATTTTAATCCCAAATTTTCTGCTACTTTTTTATAATTGTATTTCTAGAGTCAAAAAGTCAAATCGGGAGCGACATTTGTATGGGGACTATATCTAAATCTGAACCCATTTGCTTCAAAGTAAATAGAGTTCGTCCTTAGACCACAATTCTCATCTGTGCCAAATTTTTGTTAGGATAGGACAATAATAGCGACCTGTACTTTGATTACAAGAATAGATGAACGGATGGACAGACAGGCGATTCAGAAAGTGATTCTAAGTCGATCGGTATACTTAACAATGGGTCTATCTCGCTTCCTTTCGGGTGTTACAAACAAATGCACAAAGACATAATACCCTAGTGAAATGTATTTCGCTCACGATTTGACTTTTTCTGCTCTAGCAACACATATTATATAGATCTTCGTCAAATCTGGCACAATATCTTATATTTAAACTAGAAACTTCACCATGGGTCAGACTGGTTCAGATTTAGATATAGATCCCATACAAATTTCGCTCTAGAAAGCATTTTAAATATAAATTTTGATTATTGTCTTAGTGTAACTTATTGAGCGAATTATTGGACATTTATAGTATTTTTTTGTGGATTCTCACAGTGACAACTGGAAACTTTTTCGTATTTGGTAGTAGTATTTTATAAGAAATAAATAGGAATGAAATTGACGCCGAAGAGCTCATTTTTATAAAAACAAAGTATGAACATTTTCGCTCTGAAAACCATCGCCTGCATTAAATTTTTATATATAAACATAAATTTTTAATTATTTTTAAGAACGCTTATAAGGAAATGTTCGAGTCAATTCAAAAAGTAAATATAAGGCAACAAAAAGCTTAAATACCATAAATATTGGGGGATAATGGGCGCATTTCCAGCTGCAACCTTTTAGTTGGTTGAATTTACATCCTATTTCAATTCCAAAAGTACAAATTTGAAAATTCATTATCTCTCACGTACATAGTCCAAGATAACCCAACCAATTTTTGCAGTAAAAGTAAAAAAGTATGAATTTGGAAAAATCTTTTTATTTTGCGTGACTATGCTGTCAGAGGAATGTATACACCGAATTCCATGATTCTAGCTACGGCCATTTAATTGGTACATTTTTATATCCCTTTTCCCACTTTACCCCCTTAAAATACGACTTTCTAAAATCTCTATATTTTACGTGTGACGCAATTAGAGGGATGTGAACACCAATGTCATCATTCTAGCTGTAGCCGTTTAATTGGTACCATTTTTATCCATCTGTCCTCATTGTATCCCTTGAAAGTACGAATTTGGAAAAAACTTTTATTTTTCGAGTCATGAAATTCGAAGCATGACTCTAGCTTGGTTTGTACAATTTGTATCCCCTTTTTCCATTTTAACCCCAAAAAGGTACGAATTTCGAAAAATCCCTTTATTTTACGTGTCTACACAATCAGAGGAATGTATACACCGAATTTCATTATTTTAGGTGCAGCCGTTCCTCTGACTGAGTGACACGAAAAAAAACGTTTTTCCATTTCCATTCGTTCTTTCAAGGGATTCAATGGGAGCAGAGGGATAAAAATGGTACCAACTAAAAGGCTACAGCTAGAATGATGAAATTTTCGAAAGTCGTACTTTTAAGGAGTAAAATGCGAAAAAGGGTATAAAAATGGAACCAACAAAATGGCCGCAGATAGTATCATGGAATTGGGTATATACATTCCTCTGGGTGCATAGCAACGTAAAATATTTTTTTTCCACATTCGTACTTTATTTTGTTGCTTTTACGACAAAAAATGGTAGAATTATGAAGTTGTCTTATACTGCGTACATGAGAGATAAGGTATTTTCAAAATGTATACTTTTGAATTTAAAATAGATGGAAATACAACCACCCAAAGGACTGCAGCTGAAAATACACTCTCTATCCCCCAATGTTTAGGGTATTTATGATTGCTGCCTTGTATTTACTTTATGAATTGAAGTATTATTTCCATTATATATATAAAATTTGTACTTTTCTTATCAAAATAATGCAGTTACTTTGTCTGTATCTGAAAATGCTTCTCCCTAATGGCGACTGACAATCGCCTAATATTTTCGGCATGTTCACTTTCACAATTACAGGATTGTATTTATTTATAGTAGTAAATAAGTATACATTATAGTTTGAAATAATAATCAAATATAGTAATGTGCATAAACATATCACAATTTTCGTAATATGGTTCTGTACTTCTATGTCTACATCCTTTAATCTGCTGGCAATACTGTGGAATGCACTCCGTGGTGGAGGGTATATAAGATTCGGCCCGGCCGAACTTAACGCCTTCTTACTTGTTTACACTCATTTCGTCCCCTACGAATAAGAATCACTCTATGGTGCACGTTTTTGTTATAGGGGGAATAAGCATGCAAAAAATCAAGTAAGACGCATTTATGGAAATTTTGGACGCCTAGCGTACTTTCAACAGACGGGCGGACGGACAGACATGGCTAGATCGTCTTAGAATTTTATGACGATCAAGAATATATATAATTTAAAGGGTCTCAGGTCGATATTTCAAGGTGTTACAAACGGAATGACAAAGTTAGTATACCTCCATCCTGGACGTGTAGGGTATAAAAAAGTGACGTCACTTTTTGTGCGGTATTCATCATTTTGGCTTCATTCGAAATGTATTGGAATTCTTATTTTTTAAAACACCTCTTACAAAGTGTTTCCAAGAAATATGACTTTTTATCTGTCACCGTGAAAAAACACAAAAAATATATATAAACGTCCAATAATACGACCTATGAGTTATTGTAAGACAAGAATAACAATTTTCATTTAAAAGGCTTCCAAGTCTATCAATTAAAAAAAATTGGACAAAAATGCAACATAAAAAAATACACAGAAGCGTTTTCTGTGAGCTACAGATGGCTGGAACCAGTGACGAAATATTTGGTGTTCATCGTTAAACAATCGAATTTTCATTTCTGGTGGGTGGCCGCAGCAAATCACTTTCGTGATCCATCCTAATATATAATACATCATTAATAATAGAAAGTGGGACCCATCGTTTATCGTATAGATCGACGTATAGATCTATGTCGCAATTATGGTTCAATCCCATGTTGTTGAATTTTATGAAAATCGTCATACCTTCTACATCTATTCATAGATTTTCTTCACATAGCCGTGTTTTATTTGCAGATGTCAGTTATTACACCGTAAGATGATTTTAGTTTTCCATTTGGTGATCTATTCTCTCTTTACTGAACTTTTCCAAAAGATATAGATTTTTTTATTTATTTATTATGAATTACAATACAAAGTAAATTTATATTCTAATTTTGGGTCCAGGGATTGAGCCGGGGTGACTAAGACCATTGTAGCTAGTTATTGCAGCGACAGACCAGAGCCTCTGGTGGGAATCGAACCCACGACCCCCACGCTGATAGCCGAGCACGTTACCAACTCGACTACCGGGGCGCTAAAAGATATAGATATTTAATAATTTATTTTCATAATTTTGCGATTCATATCTGTTAAAAATACATTAAATATCATGCTTTCAATTAAGATTTTCACACTTAGTTTATTCGTGTTTGACTTTTTAAGAGGAAAGACTTGAAATGGTTGTTAATGCTAAACTAACACAGAAGAAGCATGCAATTTGAAGTATTTTAACAGATATTCTTCTCTTTAATTTGATATCAATTTCCTTTGTCGCAAAAGTAGGAAAATAAATTATTAAAACATAAATATCCTTTGGAAATTGAAATTCTGGCGAAAAGTCTCCTAATATTTTGGAGATTGTTCCTAAAGCACTGTTTCTACTATGATGAATATTCCCACATTGTGTAAACAGATAATAATAATACAGTCATTAAATGCTACTTTCAAATTGAAATCTGAGTAGCTAAACCCCGAGGTCTACTCACTCACTCACTCCAACTTTCGTTCCGGTGCAAACATAATTACACGCACTGTTTTTTAATGGCAACATTTCTCAATAAAATAACGAAGAAGATCTTCAGATGGAAAAGGCAGCATAACTGGTCACATGGATGGACCATTGTGGTGAGGGTCGATTGTCACACGACCGCTGGAAATGGACACAAGTTTTATTAATGCGACATGAGATTATTTCATTTTCATTTCACTTTGGTTGACATTTTCATTTTGCTGCAAGCCCTTTTTCCGTCCGTCCGCCTGTTCCGTAGTTTAGCGTGTTTCATTAAAATGTTTTAATTTTTCGGCGTTTTGTGTCTTGATTAATATCTTTGTTTTCCCATTTTTTTTTTCGTTGGGCGGTGGAAAGGGGTTTCTGAGGTTTCCGTGTGGCCATAAAAAGCCAAATCATGTTAGCGGCAACAAAAACATTTATTAATTAAAAGAGAAACCAGCCACACACTGGAGAGTGCTGCAGAAGAGCAGAGGTAAGTAGACGGATGAGGAATAAACCACGGTGTTGCATTTGATGTTCTTTTATTTGTTTTTATACTTTTAACTAAAACGCAACGTGTGTGGCATGGTGCCTGGACATGATGCATGTCGTAAATGTTCATGTTCTATGTGGGGTCAGAGCCACCAGCCGCCAGCATTAACTAAAGTTAAATGTCTAAATTAGAGAATGAGTATTGGACAGCGAGATAAAAGTGGCTGTGAGATATTTCACGGCCACATAGAAAAGTGTGCACACAATGCCGGGAAATGGGAATTGAGTTGTAAGGCCTAAACTTTCGAAAGACGATTAACTCAGCGTGATGTGTCACCATTCTGTATTAGATAAGAGCGCTAGTGCTATATACACACATACAAATTTAAATATTATTGGGCAGGAATCCGGAATTTATGTCAAAACTCCATTTTTGTAAATTCAAAAAGTGAAGTATAGAAATTTCTAAAAAATACGCATTTACTGTTGTCCGCACCCTATTGCCCTGGAATTTATATTTATGTATTTCGGTTGCTGCATATATTTTTGCGAACCTCTGCTTCCATTTCCACAAAGATATAGTCTTCTTCTTATCACAGATGCTCCAAGGTACATTAAAAACAATTCTATCAAGAGAGACCTTCAAATACCAACAGTCAGGGTAGATATCCGCAGATTGTATTGTCAGTGAGTATTGTATAGCGAGGCTGATTGATCATGGTAACCCATTAGTCATATAACTCTTTGGAGGATAGGGATCTTCTCAAATGTGTACTACGGTACAGAAATTTATCAGATTGACATTCACCTGGGAATGGAAAGAAACGATTCATTTGTTGGTTTTTCCAAACAACTCACTCCTTGCGATTTTATATCGACGCCTTCGAACAATAGTATGCTAAGTCTGAAAAGTGAGTTGCAGGAGAGGCGTTCTAAGTTTAATATACCCTACACCACTTCGTGGTCTAGGGTATTATAAGTCAGTTTTCAGCCAAATGTTTGTAACACCAATAAATAATCGAGCTAGAGCCACATTTAAGTATACGGATCGGCTTAGAATCACCAGCTGAATCGATTTATCGATGTCTGTCTGTCCGTCTGCTGTCCATCTAAGCTTTTTCGCACTCTACAAGTCGCAATTGCTGTCCGATTATCATCAAATTTGGCAGAAGTTACTTTTTTGACCAAGGACGATCGGTATTGAATTTGGAGGAAATTGGTTCAGATTTATATATAGCCCCTATACAAATGTCGCTCCCGATTTGACTTTTTCCGCTCTAGAAACCGCATATTGTTCCCGATTTTCTTTAAAATTGGCACAACATCTTATAATCCACCTAGAAACACCTATGGTGAATGTGGATAAGATCGGTTCAGATTTAGATATAGTACCCATACAAATGTCGCTCCAGATTTCACTTTTTGCGCTTTAGAAACCACATATTGTTCCCGATTTTCTTTAAAATTGGCAGAACATTTCATAAACGAACTAGAAATACCCATGCTGAAAGTGGGTAAGATCGGTTGAGATTTAGATACAGCCCCATACAAATGTCGCTCCCGATTTGACTTTTTCCGCTCTAGAAACCACATATTGTACCCGATTTTCTTTAAAATTGGCACAACATCTTATAATCCAACTAAAAACATCTAGGGAAAAAGTGGGTAAGATCGGTTCAGATTTAGATATAGCCCCAATACAAATGTCGCCCCCGATTTGACTTGTTCGCTCTAGAAACCACATATTGTTCCCGATTTTCTTTAAAATTGGCACAACATCTTATAATCCAACTAATAACACCTATGGTGAAAGTGGGTAAGATCGGTTCAGATTTAGATATAGCCCCAATACGAATGTTGCTCCCGAATCTTGAGCCGATTTTGGCCAAACTTTACATATTATATTTCACCAATAAACGTACATGGTGAAAGCGGATCACATCGTTCCAGGTTTCGATATACCCCCTACAAATTTTTTGTCAAACACATACATTTACATGATTAAAAAATCCTTCCCGATTTCACGTTATTACCGAGATAGATAGTCGTCTCCGTCCGTCTTTAGCCAGACTTTTTTGGGACTTTTCCAGACTTGTTGGGGAGATGCCTATATGTCCATACTTTGGTATAGCCCAAATGGGACCCTCTATTCTGCTCTATTACAGCTCTAGAAACTACATCTAACATCGGATCTTCATCAAATTTTGCAGATCATTATATGTTTCAACTAGGAATACCTACCGTGAATGAGAAATATATAGGTGCATGTTTTGGCACAGGCCTCAAGTGTTATTATAGGCCCCCTTCAAATGTCCGTCCGATTCATCCTATTACCGCTGTATAATCTGTATTTGTCATTGGATCTTGATCAATTTGTTGGGAAATTGGATCAATTACTTTATTATTTACCATACTCATTAAATTTGACTAAAGATGATTTTATAGTAACTGCATATATGAACTACACAAAAATGTTGCCATGAAATACCTGGGTTTAGTAATCAAAGCGAGGTATATTCGCAGGGTGTGGTGTAAGGTACTATATAGTCGGGCCCGCCCGACTTTAGCCTTTCCGTACTTGTTTTATATAAATAACATTTGAGTAGATTGGCCGATTATCACCAAAATTTTGAGAGAATTTAAGTTAAAGGCCTTAAACGCAAAGAAATTGAAAACATATTTTGTTTGAAGGCGTCGATATCTAGTATCCCCTGGTAATGTCGGTAGCTTGAGAGAGAAGGCGCCTCTGCCTAGTGGGTTTGTTGGTATCAACCCTAGGATCGGGTGTTTTGGCCCAGTCATCCGCACAGCTTGAACATAACCGATTACAGAACGTTCCCTTTTAAAGCTTGTTTTGGCAAATGTGTAAGGCTTTGATCTATGATTTTGCGCAACAGCCCCAAACATGGCATGTGTATAAAATGAAAACACGTTTTATATATTAATATTTTGCTTAGCACTGACAATTTTGAAGATTTGTTTTTAACAAATGCAATATGATCACGAAATATCCATTTTCTATCCTGTAGAACTCCTGAATACCTAACATCCTCACGCCATAGAATTTCATGACCTGATGACTGTATAGGATGGATCATTTAATATTTTAAATTAGAATCGTCTATAAAATAAGTACTGATTATTTGTTTTCTGGTTTTATTGGTAAGGATGAACTTTGTCTTTTGAAACATATATTTATATTGTGGTTGGCGACAATGTGAAAAAATTATTTTTTGTTTTGAGCAAAAAATTAAATTGTTATTTACGTTTTTGTTATCGCAGCTTGTTATCCCGGCTTAAAGAAAACAGCCCTAATATAGGGTCTCCGACGAATATATCAAGGTGTTACAAACGAAATGATAAAGTGAACCCCCATCCTAAGGTGGAGGGTATAATGAAAAACTATAAGCGCCATTTAAGTTCATCATACCTATAGTTTCAGACGTATATCATATGGTTCAAGTGTAATATGGACTGTCGGACAGGGTTATCTACAAAAATCTTTTTAAACAGAGAGAAAAACTAAAGTTAACCAATTTGAAAATTAGACCACGGTGCCAGACGGAATCGAAAGTCTTTTCCACGCATAATAATGTCAAACCGGTAGATTCTTTTCTGATAAATCCCTCATTAATATGTTTACATATTCTTTTCACTTGGTGTGAAGTGCTATGAAAATCAGACAATAATACAGACGAATTGAGTTTACCCTTTTATAATTATTTCGATTCTTCAAATACATTTATAAGATATAACAATTAATCACAAAATTGAAAAAACTTCAATAAAAACTGCAAAATGTTTACGGTTAGTTACGTTATGAACGGTTGGGTACCCTCGTGACATAGTAGTACATATGCCCCTCTCCTATGGTGAAGTGTGTCAAAATTATTAAATTGTCTGAATCACATTTAAGAACACCATTTTTCTGAGTATGAGAAGATAAATCAGATAAATATACTAAATCTCTCATATTAAATCACAATGGATATATGGTTGTCAGGGTGTGCTATCTTCTATACAAGTCCTATGTTGTATTTCTGGACGGTCTTTGCAACTGTTATCGGGCTTGGGATATACTGTTTTTGTAGACATGAAACGCTTTGTGGTGTTGGTTGTGGGTGGGACAAATTGTTTAACATTTTCCATAAAAGGAATTTCCATAACTCTATATAAACTCATTTCACTTAATTATTAATATTTAATTGTTTTTTTTTTTCGGTGTTGCTGTTGTTGTTTTTATTGTTTTACCTTCATTTGTGTTGGGTGTGAACACTTTGTAATGGAATTGTGTGATTTAGGGTACAATTTTAGTAGAATGCGATAAAAATACCGACAACGTATAAAGGGTAGGTACTAAGTTTTTGTTTCACAAAAAAGCGTCATATGTAAGCAAATAAAGTTATTAAACATAAGCTATGCTCGCTAGACTTGCCACCGACGACCGATCACATTCATTGCAAAGTATGAAAAATTCAGTCGAAAGGCTTAAGAAAGAAAAGCAAATGCGAACGAAACAATGCTGACAATAGCCGCCGCAAAGAGTGAAACACGAGACAAGTAAGGCTGCGAGTACTAGTCAGGCTGTCATACGCCAAGCCAAGCCGCCGGCGCGTACATATACATATATGTATATGCTGACATCGAACAAAAGACACCCACAACAATGCGGCAACATGAAATCGACCGAAAATCTGCTTGGAACAGTTCAAGACTCGCAGTTGTCGTATGTAAACGGGCGATAAGAATCCAGCGTCCGTCCTACCCCACCCGCCGTCGTACGCCGGCGTAGATTCATTCACTCACTCATTCCGCCGTACGATGATGGTAAATATTGAATTTAAACAAATGTTTTCATCAAAAAAGCGACGAAAAATGAAACAATGCGTGGGAAAGTAATCAAATATGAATGAATTGTTAATACTCGTTGCTCGTCGTACTCGTTTCAGTGACTGGCTGACTGCCTGCCAAACCGACTGACTGACTGACTGGCATTCGTATGTCGAAATATTACAATGAAAATTAACTCATTGCTCCAATTTCCGAGCTATGGATGGAGCAGAGCAGAGATAAATAAATGCTCGTCGCTGTCGTTTGTCTGCATGAATCACAAGGTTAAAACATGTTGACTTGACTACCACGACTCGATTTGGCTCGATACGGCTGCCATGCGACGAAGGTAAAAGTGCAACATTATGGCTAATGAATGACACACAATGTGTAGCGGGCATGCAACAACGTTGGCAATATATATTTCCAAATCGGGGGCAGCTTTCACAAACGTACGAAACGCAACGGTTGACTCGTTATCGCAAAACTGAAAGTTTCAATAGAGCATTGCAATATTCCAGAAAATTATATCTGGGGTGTAATGAGCATGTTTAAAATGTTCCTCAACTAGGCCATTCGGTTTGACAATCCGCGATGAATAGACACACGTCGATGCAACGTTCGAAACATTTTTTAAATTTATATAAAAAAGACAAATTCTTATTCAAATATTATTGACATACACTTTTATCCAATTTATTGGGTATTATGACAATTTTTCTGTATTCGATTTCGAATCTAAATCTCTAAAACCCACCTGTAACACTTCCCTTCTAAAAGATTACAAAATCTTTTGCTGGGTTTCGGTTTGTCCATAAATGCACATTAAAGACATATCATAGAACAGATTTTTTTCAGGATTTTTCATATTAAAAATAAGTCGAAATAGTTGGCGGTTTTTTATATGAAAAAATTCCACGATTTTTCATATATCTCAGAGGAGATACCGTCTAAGACAGACTTATATTTAAATTTGACATATATGTATGTAATAATACTAACTTTGTCATTTCGTTTGTAACACCTTGAAATATCGACCTGAGACCCTATAAAGTATATATATTCTTGATCGTCATAAAATTCTAAGACAATCTAGCCACGTCCGTCCGTCTATTGAAAGCACGCTAGCATCTAAACGAAAGGAGCTAGGACGACCAAATTTTACATAAATGCGTCTTATAGTCGTAAACCGGTTGGGATTGAAACTGGGCGAACTCGGCCCAAAGGGAAAAAATTTTCCCTCCCTAGGACTAAAAATACCCATAAAATTCTCTAATATATTAGAGTATTTAAGCACATTTTTTCAATATGTCTGCTTGTACTTACTTGATATTGGGTGTGCGCATTCTCCCTATAACAAAAACGTCCACCACAAAGTGATTTTTACTCGTAGGAGGTGAAATGGGCCAAAAAGGGATAAAAATGGTACCTTTCAAACGGCAACCGCTAGAAACACGAAACTTGATGTGTACATTCCTCTAATTGAGTAGACACATAATATAAAAGTATTTTTCCAAATTCGTACTTTCAAGGGATAAAATGGGAATAGAGGGATAAAAATGGTACAAACCAAACCTAGAATAATGAAATTCGGTGTATAGCTTTCTCTGATTGCGTGACACATAAAATAAACGGATTTTTCGAAATTCGTACTTTTTGGGGTCAAAAGGGATACAAATAGTATCATCCAAATGACCACAGCTAGAGTCATGAAAATCAGAATTCTCACTGCGTAGACACAAAAATAAAAGGTTTCTTCCAAATTCGTACTTTCAAGGGATTCGATGGGCAAAGAGGGATACAAATAGTACCAACTACACTACTACAGCTAGAATGATGAAATTCGGCATGTACATCCATCCCTCTTATTACGTAGACACGTAAAATAAAGAGATTTTAGTCGTACTCATAAAGGGGTAAACTAAGAAAAAGGGGATAAAAATGGTACCAACCAAATGGCAGCAGCTAGAATCATATACTGACTGCATAGACATGAAAATAGAAAGATTTTTCCAAATTCGAACATTTTACTTTTAAGACCAAAATTGGTTGAATCATGAACTGAGCACGTGCACTATGTACGTGAGATAATGTAATTTCAAAATTTGTACTTTGTACAACTGTCCAAACTATATGCAAAAACTTCGAAAATACGGGTACTGTTGAAAATAAGCCCAGAAGTGGGCGTCCAAAAAAACTTAGTCGACGAGATGAAAGCTTTATTTTAAAAGAAGTTAATGAAAACCCGAAAGTGAATGCTACAATGTTGTCCAAACAACTCGCAGAAAGGTCGGATACAATTGTACATCCAAGAACAATTCAAAGAAGTCTGAATAATAATGGTTTCCGAAGCAGAACGCCACGCAAAAACCTCTTATAAGTGAAAAGAATCGTAAGCTTCGCCTTGAATTCGCCCAGCAACACTTGGACAAGGGATTAGACTTCTGGAAGCGGGTTTTATTTACGGACGAGTCGAAGTATAATATATTTGGAAGTGACGGGAGAGCCAAAGTATGGAGAAAAGCGAATACGGCAATGAATCCGAAGAATTTACTTGCTACGGTAAAGCATGGTGGTGGCAACGTAATGGTTTGGGGTGCCGTCGCGGCGTCTGGAGTTGGAAATCTTGCGTTTATTGAGGGTAACATGGATCGCTATCAATATAAATCCATATTGGAACAAAATCTGAAGGCATCGGTCGATAATTTAAACCTCGGAGAGCGCTGGATTTTCCAACAAGATAACGATCCGAAGCACACAGCCCAATTTGTTAAAGATTGGCTGATTTACCATGCTCCAAGACAACTTTATTCGCCGCCACAAAGCCCCGACCTGAATATTATTGAACATGTGTGGGAGATTCTGCAACGCAGGATCCGAAAACATCGCATAACTAGCGCCCAAACGCTAAAAAACAAGCTGGAAGAGGAATGGCGACAAATATCACCTGCGGAATTGGAAAACTTAGTTGCATCAATGCCCAGACGATTGCTGGCTGTTGTAGATGCTCATGGTGGACCAACAAAATATCGGTAGATTAGAGGCTCTCGACGTTTTACAGAAGTGCACTACCATATTAGGAAAATTGTGATTCTTCATTATTAGAATATAAATAGTGCTGTACTATATAAATATTGATATAATTATTAGTCAGAAATCTTCAAAAATCTGACCTAAATATTATTAGGTAGAAACAATTTCTCTCAAGACCATTTGTAATATTTTGATTCCATCTACAGCCTAAATTATAGGAAAAGTTCTAATATTAAAAAACATATTGTTTCTGAGTGGAATGTATACACCTAATTTCATTATTTTAGCTACAGCAGTTTATTGGTACCAGTTTCACTCCTGTTTCCATTTTAATCCTAAAAGTACGAATTTAGAAAAATTCGTACCTCTTATTTGCCGTGTCTACGTAGACAGGCGAGTGCAAATACTGAATATCATGATTCCAGCTGCAACCTCTTGATTGTAGCCATTTAGATCCCGATGCTACGAATATCTAAAGGTCACTGCAGTCAGAGAAGTGTACAAACCGAATTTCATTATTATAGCTGCAGCCGTTTGGTTGGCACCATTTTTATTCCCATTCGCCCCACTTTTTATTTCGCATCTTCACAGTCAGATGAAAGTACACAGAGAATTTCATGATTTTAACTTCACCGGTTTGAGTGGTACCATTTTTACCCCTATTTTCAAATTGTATCCCTAAAAGTACGAATTTTGAAAAATCCCTCTATTTTATGTATCTACGCAATTAGAGCGATGTACATTCCAAATGTTTTTAGCTGTTATCGTATCATTGGTACCATTTTTATCCCATTTCGCCAGCTAATTTACTTTTTGTTGTGTTTACGCTAGAAGAGGAATGTACGCTGTAAATTTCACAAAAAAAAAATTGCTTAAATATTCTAAATATTCGGGAGTACTTTCAGTCCTTGTTAGGGAACATTTTTTTCCTCTGGGCCGATTTCGCCCACTTTCAATCCCAAGCGATCTGCAACCATAAGACACACTTAGGGAAAATTTCAGTCCTTGTTAAGGAACATTTTTTTCCTCTGGGCCGATTTCGCCCACTTTCAATCCCAACCGATCTGCAACCATAAGACACACTTAGGGAAAATTTGAACCTCCTAGCTCATTGCGTTGGGCCGCCATCGTGCTTTCAACAGACAGACTGACAAACGGACATGACTATTTCGTCTTAGAATTTTATCACTACCCAGAATATATATACTATATGGGATCTCCGATGAATATTTCAAGGTGTTACAAACGGAATGACAAAGTGAATATACCCCCATCCTTAGGTGGAGGGTATAAAAAATGCTTAAATAGTTCATGAGGGGGTATTTTCACACATTTCAATCCCAATCGATCTGCAACCATAAGACACATTTAGGGAAAACTTGAACCTCCTTGCTCGTTTCGTTCTGCGGCTATCTTACAGACAGACGGACATGACAAGATCGTCTGACAACATATTTTTGCATTTTTTATAGATATTTATGAGAACTATCTCCAAACTATCCAAATATATTTGCAATTGGAGTGTAATTACACATTTGACAACAATTTATATTTTTGACATGGTCGAGGTGACCAACTTAGACAGTAGTCCGAATACCCACTATGGATTCAATCTTTAATTTGTTTGGAAATCTTCTCTGTACTAAGAATTTGAAATATTGCCAATAAAATCGATGACACTTTTCACAGGCATGTGCATTTGCACACATTTTATGAATAGCTACTTTGGTTACTTTTTAATGACATTATTCAGGTATCTTTTATATTTATTACGACATTAAATCTTTTAGTAATTTAATCACACCTATTTCCGATGCCATACATCTTAATTAGTACATACATACGTTCTAATATTCAGATTGCCCAATTGCAACAAATGCCAACATGCTCGTACATTTTTATAATTTTTTGATGTGAACCATCCAAATAATACCTGTCGGCAATGCGTTATTTCAAAACTTTCAAACAAATTCCATGCCACACAACAAATGACATTTTCCCACAGAATATTTCAACGCTGTTGTTGTGTTTTCGTTTGTTTGTAACAAAACTACAAAATAATTGTTGTGAAGTTACCAAATAACCTAAGAAGTCTTAAGTTTGATTGTGTTTTAACACCCGAACAAGTTAAAGAAGAAGAAGACGAGAAAAAACAGTTTTCTAGATAAAAACTTGATTTTTTATATCATTTCACTTTATATGGACATGTAACATGTAGCAGTAGGTACAATTCCCAAATATGAAATATGTATGTATGTGGAAGAGTGAGTGAACCTGGACAGAGTAGTTAAACTTGGACAACTTCATGAATTTTAAATAGACGCAATACACTTAGAAGAAAAATGCGGTCACACATAAATCTAGGCGATTATGGGAAGAAACACTTTGCTGTGTAATGGAGACTGCGAAAGTATTATTTTTGCATCATATTTCTGAAAAATAGCAAAGCTGATAACACTAGTCAACAGTCAAAATGTACTCGGGATGCGATAATTTTTTCTGTGTAGATAACCTTGACATGAGCTCGAAAAACGCAATAAAAAAATTTTTTTCGTTTGGTTTTTGTTTTATTTTTTTTTTTTAATTTTAAAAATTTTTTTTTTGGTTAATTTGTTTCGTCCGGCATAACTCGGGAACCACTAGCCCGATTTAATTGAATTAAATTTTAAAAAAATTAAAATTACAATTCCCTTAATCTGATCATATATTGTTTTCCTATACAAGCAACAGTTTCCAAGTTAAAAATGAATATATAAAGGAAAAAACTTATTTTTTGCCTAAAAATTTAAATTTTTTTTTTTTAAATCCATAAAAAATCCAAAATGAAAAAAAATGTCAAATCTTATTACTTTTACGTAAAGTCACATAACCTATGAGCAAAATGAGACAAAGATCATGAAAATCGATGTACGCGTTTCGCTTTTATTCGCAATTGAGTAAAGGCATGAATTTCAAAAATTTGCTCGACATATTTTTTCTTTTTTTTTTTGATTCTCAGAATTAACAAAACGGAATAAACAAAGGGTTATTTAATTTTTATGATTGCGTAAGCAAAGTAATAAACGCTAATAAATGTGCGTGAACAATTAAAAGGAAAAAAGGAAAGGGGACTTTTTTAATTATTTGGGTTTTCCGTTGGCTACCTGTATGATTTTTTTTACAGAAATGCAACCCACATTTAAGGGTGGTCATTATTCGGAAAATTTAAGACTCACACATGGTGAAACAGGTATGTAGCCACCGTAAAAAAATATACACCCATTTATAAGTACCTGTCAGTAAAATACTAAACAATACACAGTATAAATAGGTCTTCATTGATCGATTTTACTCATTCAACAAGTGTCGACGAACGCGATAGTTAAAATGAGCAAACGTTCGCGAGGATTTGAATGCAATACCAATCCAAGTAATTTTTGTTACATGTGCGGAGAATACGTTTCTGAAAAAAACAAGCGTTGTTTTTCACCTAAATTGAGAGATTCATTTGAATAGAGCTTCAATTTAAAGGTCTCAAACATAGATGAGCGGTGGACACCAAGTGCTCTATGTCCAAGGTGCTACGTACAGCTAGCTGACTCAAGGTAAGTGTAGATTACGAAATTCAAGAACATATATAACTTATTATTGAAATTCTTTCAGACGACAGCCGAGAATCATCATGCCAATGCTTTGGAGAGCTCCGCTTTGCCATGTAACAGATTGCTACTTCTGTCTTAGCAAAAAAACAGGCGTGGGAAAAAATATACGATGGACTTACGCTGCTGTTTCAACAGTGAATTTTCCAGTGCCATTTTCCGAAGAACCAGTGGACCCGCAACCGTCCGTTTCAAGATGGGCATCTAATAATGAGGCGATACATCCAACATCAGATCCGGAGACAGTAGAAACCACGTGAGAGTCAACATATACATTGCATGGAGGTCAACGCTTATGTTCCCAAGCAGAACTGAACGATTGGGTTAGAGAATTGAAACTCTCCAAGGAAGATGCAGAGTTGCATGCATCGCGCATGCAACAGTTCGGTTTCTTGGCTCCTGGTGTGGTGACAACAATCTAAAGGAAGCGTCATGAACCATACGCAAGGTACTACACAAAAAAGACAACATCTGTTTTTGTAAGGACATTCCCGGATTATTTGGTGAACTCGGGTACTCTTACGATCCAGGAGAGTGGCGTCTTTTCATCGACAGCAACAAGCAGAGCCTTAAAGCAATTTTACTGCACAACGGCAACGAGAAACCTTCGATTCCAATTGCTCATGCCGTTGACACCAAGGAAACATACGAAGTCATGGACAATCTACTAAAGTGCCTTAACTATGAGAGGCACGATTGGAAAGTTTGTGCCGACCTTAAGGTTATCGGTATCCTTTGTGGATTACAAGGTCGATTCACAAAGTACTGTTGTTTTCTCTGCCTTTGGGACAGCCGCGATCGTCAACATCATTACACCAGGAGGAGTTGGACAGAAAGAGTTAACTTCATCCCCGGCAGCGACAACGTGAAATATACACCACTCATAAAAAAGGAAAATGTTTTTCTCCCACCTCTTCACATAAAGCTCGGACTCATAAAAAACTTCGTGAAAGCTATCAACAAAGATGGCGAAGCGTTCGCCTATTTAAAAACCATTTTTCCTCACCTTTCATCGGCAAAGATTAAGGAAGGCGTTTTCGACGGTCCGCAAATTAAAAAGTTGTTGCAAGACCAACAGTTTGAGCACATTTTATCACCAAATGAAGCTGCAGCTTGGAACTCATTTCGGCAAATTGTTTCCGGATTTCTTGGAAACAACAAAAGCTCAAATTACAGAGAGATCGTCGAACAACTACTCCAAAATTATAAAAAAATTAGAGCAAATATGTCGCTTAAGATACATTTTCTACACTCGCACTTGGACTTCTTTCCGGACAACCTGGGCGATGTGAGTGACGAGCATGGTGAGCGTTTTCATCAGCAAATGAAAGAAATTGAGCACCGATACCAAGGATTTTGGAACGAAGCTATAATGGGGGACTATATCTGGTTCCTGATAAGAGAAACAGACCCACAACAATATAAAAGAAAGACAAAAGCACATAATTATTTTTAATTTGAAGGTTTTTATTTTTGTGTTTAGATATTTTTTTTAAACTTTTTTATAATTAATTAATGTTGATTTCCTTAGGATAATTTCTTGTACATATATCGAATTGTTTTTTAATTTAAAGTCATATATTTTTGTCACCCAACAAATTTTAATTTTTTTTGTAATAAAAAAGAAAAAACCTTACCATAGACAAAGTTGTGCATATGTCGAGCAAATTTTTGAAATTCATGCCTTTACTCAATTGCGAATAAAAGCGAAACGCGTGCATCGATTTTCATGATCTTTGTCTCATTTTGCTCATAGGTTATGTGACTTTACGTAAAAGTAATAAGATTTGACATTTTTTTCATTTTGGATTTTTTATGGATTTTTTAAAAAAAAAAATTTAAATTTTTAGGCAAAAAATAAGTTTTTTCCTTTATATATTCATTTTTAACTTGGAAACTGTTGCTTGTATAGGAAAACAATATATGATCAGATTAAGGGAATTGTAATTTTAAATTTTTTAAAATTTAATTCAATTAAATCGGGCTAGTGGTTCCCGAGTTATGCCGGACGAAACAAATTAACCAAAAAAAAATTTTTTAAATTTAAAAAAAAAAAATAAAACAAAAACCAAAACCAAACGAAAAAAAAATTTTATTGCGTTTTTCGAGCTCATGTCAAGGTTATCTACACAGAAAAAATTATCGCATCCGGAGTACATGAAATTTTTTTCATTTTGTTGAGTAGTGTAATTTATGTGATTTAAGCAGGGTACAGTGG
The DNA here is from genome assembly GCA_947397865.1 of Polietes domitor. Taxonomy (NCBI): domain Eukaryota; kingdom Metazoa; phylum Arthropoda; class Insecta; order Diptera; family Muscidae; genus Polietes; species Polietes domitor. Next base: position 102,204,146 of record OX377621.1, on the reverse strand, counting down.
TTTATCGATGGTCTACCTATATATAATCTGTATACACGTTTTTTCACTGAGAGAGGCAAATTATTATAACAATATAATTCTGAAAGGGCATGTTAAGTAGATCATTTTTGTATTTAGAATAAACTTTTAGTCCAGCTGGTCTGAGTTTCTTTTTACAGTGGGTCAAAGTTTGAATTTTTTTGTCGAATGTACCATTATACTAAACGAAAAAAGTTTTGGAAGTTAAAATCTGAGATAATTCTTATTGTAAGAACTATATTGCGGCATATTATGAGAATAATTTTTGTGGAAGATCTTAACCCTCTAGTTCTTTATGTGTAAATTTGATCTTTTTTCGAGAAAAAGTCAGCTGCAATTGTTGCAAAAATACACAATTCACGATTGCAATTTCATTTATATCAACTTTCTCTATCTGGATTTCTGAAAAAAATCTATTCCCACCTATCATATGACATACATTTTATTCCTTAAATTTCCATTTGAAAGCATTTTTTTTATTTTCTCGAAAAAAGGGTAAAATTGGAACATAAAGAAAGGAATTCTTTCTACCTCCTTTCATCCAAAAAATTATTCTCATTAAATTCCACAATATAGTTCTGACAGTAAAAATTCTCTTAGACATCAACTTATAACACTTTTTTCGCTTACTTTGACCCACAGCAAAAAGAAGAAGTAAAAACGGCGTTAAGTTCCGGGCCAAACTTTATATACCCCCCGCCATGGATTGTATTCCACAGAGGATATCGATTTTCGTAGAAGTGCAGTAATATTACAGGAAAATATAAATTTTTAATATAGACAAACCAAAACAAATACAAATATTGAAAAAATAATTTTATAAATAAATATAATATTTTAATTATTTCAAATAAAATATTCTTATGTTTATATTTTCAAAAAGCTTAAATACCATAAATATTGGTAGATAGTGGGTGCTACAGTTGGTTGCATTTCCATTCTATTTTAATTCCAACAGTACAAATTTTGAAAATCCATTATCAGACGTACATAGTGCAAAATAACCTAATTTCATGATTCAACCAATTTTTGCCATAAAAGAAAAATTACGAATTTGGGAAAAAAAACTTTTTATTTTGCGTATCTGTGCAGTCAGAGGAATACACCGAATTCCAAGATTCCAGCTGCGGCCATTTGGCTGGTACCATTTTTACCCTCTTAAGAGTACGACTATCTAAAATCTTTTTATTTGACATTTCTACGCAATTAGAATTTCACCATTTTAGCTGTAGTCGTTTAGTTGGTACTATTTTTATCCCCCAGTACCATTGTATCCCTTGAAAGTACGAATTTCGAAAAATCCTTTTATATTCCGTGTCTACGCATTCAGAGGAATGTATACTCCGAACTTTATGACTCTAGCTGAGGTCATTTGGTTGGTACTATTTGTACCCCCTTTTTCATTTTAACACCAAAAAGTACGAATTTCGAAAAATCCGTTTATTTTACGTGTCTACGCAATCAAGGAATGTATACATCGAATTTCATTATTCTTGGTATAACCGTTTGGTTTGTACTATTTTTATCCCTCTGTACCCATTGTATACCTTGAAAGAACGAATTTGGAAAAAAACCTTTTATTTTCCATGTCTACGTAGTCAAAGGAATATATATACGATGTTTCATCATTCTGGTCCTTGTGAGGGAAAAATTTTTCCCTTTAGGCCTATTTCGTCCCGTTTCAATCCCAACCGATCTACGACTATAAGACGCATTTATGGAAATTTTTCTTCGTTCTAGCTCCTTTCGTTTAGCTGCTAGCGTGCTTTCAACAGACGGACGGGCATGGCCGATCGTCTTAGAATTTTTTTAGGGCCTCAGGTCGATATTTCAAGGTATTACAAACGGAATGAAAAACTTAGTATACCCTCATCCTGGAGGTGGAGGGTATAATAAATAGAAGCATTCAATACCTTTCGAATGATTTCTAAATGATGAATATAGTTCGAAAAATGAGGTCACTGACTCCATGTTTGTAAAATAATTTAAAACAGGACATGGATTTTCAGACCAAAATGTTCGAACTCGTTTTACATAAATGAACGATCCATCCGATGTTCGTCATTTACACATCATTCGAAAAGTATTGACAGCGTGCTTTGGAGTGTATCTTACAGTTGTCACTCAGTTTACATCTCGGCCCTGTGGTAAATAAAACAAGTAAGGAAAGGCTAAAGTTGGGCGGGGCCGACTATATAATACCCTACACCACTCCCTGCGTATGTACCACGCTTTGATTTCTAAACCCAGGTATTTCATGGGAGCAATTTTATGTAGTTCATATAAATTATACAGTTACTATAAATTCATCATTAGTCATATTTAACGAATATGGTAATTGATCCAATTATCCGACAGACAAATACAAATTATACAGTAGTAATAGGATGTATCGGACCGAAATTTCAAAAGGGGCCTATAACAACATTTTGGGCCTGGTCCAAAACATCGGTATATATTTCTCATTCACGGTAGGTATTCCTAGTTGAAAAATAGAATGATCTGCAAAATTTGATGAAGATCCGATGTAAGATGTAGTTTCTAGAGCTGTAATATATCAGAATAGGGCCCCATATGGGCATCTCCCAAACAAGTAAGGAAATATTAAAGACGGACGGACTTTCTATCTCATTACAATTCAATTCGTTTGACAAAAAATGTTAAATCGGAATGAACATTTGTGTGGGGTTATATTGAAACCTGGAACGATGTGACCCGCTTTAACCATGTATGTTTATTGGTGAAATATAATATGTAAAGTTTGGCCAAAATCGGTTACACATTCGGGAGCGACATTTGTATTGGAGCTATATCTAAATCTGTACCGATCTTAACCACTTCCACCATAGGTGTTTTAAGTTCGATTATAAAATGTTGTGCCAATTTTAAAGAAAATCGGGTACAATATGTCGTTTCTAAAGCGGAAAATGTGAAATCGGGAACGACATTTGTATGGGGGCTATATCAAAATCTGAACCGATCTTACCCACTTTCAGCATAGGTGTTTCTAGTTCGATTATAAAATGTTGTGCCAATTTTAAAGAAAATCGGGTACAATATGTGGTTTCTAAAGCGGAAAAAGTGAAATCGGGAGCGACATTTGTATGGGGGCTATATCTAAATCTGAACCGATCTTACCCACTTTCAGCATAAGTGTTTCTAGTTCGATTATAAAATATTGTGCCAATTTTAAAGAAGAAAGTGAAATCGGGAGCGACATATGTATGGGGACTATATCTAAATCTGAACCGATTTCCTCCAAATTCAATACCGATGGTCCTTGGCCAGAAAAAATAACTTCTGCCAAGTTTCATGACAATCGGACAACAATTGCGAACAAGCTTAGATGGCCAGCAGACGGACAGACAGACATCGTTAAATCGACTCAGCTGGTGATTCTAAGCCGATCGGTATACTTAAAGGTGGGTATAGCTCGATTATTTCTTGGTGTTACAAACATTTGGCGCGAAACTAACTTATAATACCCTAGCCCACGAAGTGGTGTAGGGTATAAAAATGTAGGGATCTTTTTGTGTATTTTGGTAGCCATTTATTTATTCATGAGTTTCTTTAAAAATGTGCAAAATTATTCTTTTCTTCATTAAGCACAATCTGAAACAATTTAACTCATTTTTATACAATTTAAAATATGATGGAGGTATACTAAGTTTGCCGTTCCTTGGAATATCGACTTGAGACCCTATAAACTATGATCGTAAAATTCTAAGACGATCTCTTCATGTAGTTCTGCCCGTTCGCATGTTAAAAGCATGCTGACGTTTACAAGAAAAGTCAACATATTTCAAGAATACGACTACGACTTCATTCCATGTTTGGATATAGCCCCGATACAAATATTATTCTCGAAGAATTTCTTAAAATTGAGCATAACACGTTATACTTCAACTGGAAGAACTTATTGTGAAAGTTATTCACTTCATTCCATATTTGGATATAGCCCCGATACAAATATTATTCTCGATTTGACAAGTTGGGCCAGGTCATATTAGCCTGTGATTAGGAAACAAATTTTTTTTCCCGTTTTCACTTTTTTACTGAATTTAGCCTTTCCTTACTTGCTTTTGTATGTCTACGTAGTCAGACGAGTATAAACACTGAATTTCATGATTCTAGCTACAGCCGTTTGGTTGGTACCAATTTCTACCCATTTTGATCCTAAAGGTAGGAATGTTGAATGATATCTGTATTTTTCGTGTGTACGCAGTCAGACCAATATGCTCATTAAATGTCACTATTCTAACTGTAGCCGTCTTTAAATTTTCCGACTACACAGCCAGATGAATTCATACACCGAATTTCATGATTTCAACTTCAGCGGTTTGGTTTGAAAGTACGAATTTTTAAAATCCCTTCATTTTACGTATCTACTCAATTTGTGGGGTGAACATTCCAAATTTCATGTTTCTAGTTGTTGTCGTATCATTGGTACCATTTTTATCCCTTTTTGTCCCAATTCGCCCGCAAATCTTTTTGTAGCTTTTACGCTACTAGTAACAAATTTAAAGTGCATATAAAACAGATATTTGTAAGAAAAAGTAGTAGTTAAATAGTCTAAATATTATGGGGTATTTTCGGTCATTGTTAGGGAAATATTTTTCCCTCTGAGCCGATTTCGCTCACATTCAATTCCAACCAACCTGCAACCATAAGACTCATTTTGAACCTCCTAGCTAATATCGTCGGCGGCTATCGTGCTTTCAACGGAGAGGCAGGCGGACGGTCTGTCGACCGGCGGCTAGATCGTCTTAGAATTTGACCACGACTTTATCGAGTCTCCGATGAATATTTCAAGGTGTTACAAATGGAATGACAAAGTGAATACACGTCCATCCTTAGGTGGAGGGTATAAAAAATATTGAAAAATTAAATTATCTCCAATTTATTTGTTTCCAATTTTTTTAGAATATTTAATTTTTTCGTTTGGGGTTTATTTTGTAGCACTTGTCAAATGTGCAAACTGAAAAAACCATGTCAACATACATATATATTTTCAAATTTACAAAAAAATCGACAGTGTACACAGTTCTTAACTATTGTACTGTTTAACGAGCCAGGTCAATTCGACTTGGGGATGGTATTTATTCCACCGATTGCACTTACATCAGTGCATTTCTTTATGTAATGGAAGAACTCTGCAGTCCTTGTCTGCCTGCTTGTTTCACAACGAAAATAAATCGGTGAAACAAGCAACTTTGTTCCTATCTGGAAGTCATAAATCCGGATCATATTTCAACCAAATGATGATTTCATTTAGTGTCTGTCTCCGTTAGCACCAACAAACATTCTCTGTGTGAATACACATTTTGTACACGTCCGTGTTTTGTGGGAATACGCTTCTACGGTGCGTTTATCATTTCGTGAACATGTTAATTACTGTAAACTGAAATGTCCAAATCTGGTAGTTGGCCATTTGGTGTGGTTGGAATATCTGTACAAGGAGGCAACCATGTACTTCTGCCCATTTGGGGTACATCGTCGTACATCATGTCAAATGTCAACGGGTTCCCACGGCTCATTTGGAGGTGCCGAGCGTGTATTACCCATATTCGTACGTAGTTGTCGGGTTTTCTGAAAACTACAATGTTTTCATGTTTTTACAAAACATGTCTTTAATGTCATCAACACATCAGTACCATTTGGACAGTTTACAATTGGCGACACAAGTACCTGGTCTCAGTGTATGAGTTATCTTTGAATAAAAATCCTTTGAACTGAACTGCCCAATTATAACACTCATCACATTAGCAAAATGCCCATAATGACTTTCCAGGCTTGTGGTTTCCTTTGTTGTCATCTTTGAATTTCGCTTAATTATGATGACACAAACACCGCACGGGCAGAGCAATAAGCCCCTGTAATTGCTTCTTTGTGGAGGAAGCGCATGTGAAATTGAAAAACCACAAAATATCAAATCTCACATCATTAACATGAATGCTTATACATTTGTATCACATTTAAAATGTTTATCTATGCAAAACCACAACATTTACACATATTTATATACATAATTGCACGTAGAGTCAACTTGAATATGGGAAGATAGGGAAATTAGTGCAGAACCGATGGGGAGAGTTATTTTAGTGTTATTTAAGTGTGGTGTACTAGTATTAGTGTATAAGCCTGTCCCTTCTATGAAGGTAATGAAATTATTGTATTACTGATATTTTTAAATACAAATTTAAAGTACGTAGCATATGTATGACCATTGAATGCATTATGGAACCAAAAAGTAATTATGGAAATAATAAACTCACAATTTACACACTCAGAGAAAAGTTTTCCTAAATCTGAGTAAAATCCATACTTTAATTTTGATCTACAATTTTACTACAGTTTAGATTAAATGTCTTTAGAAGTCGGAACATTAACTAAGTATAAGTAAAATTCCTTTATTTCATAGTCATAATAATAATAGTTTATTGCTAGGAACATGGATGTAATTTACCTAGAAACATAATCATACTGTTGTGTAAGAAAATTTGATAGGTTTTAAGAAAGAAATTAACGAAGATTTTTTTGTAGAAAGCATATCACCTTGAAATTTGAACTTTAACACGTCCTTACTTCTAAAATTTAATTTAAATTTACTTCTATTCTACATTTGAATATTAATAAACCTACATCACTTCAATGTATATAGAAAATACTTAAATACAGGATGCGACAAAAGTCGCGAATGGATTTGAAAAATTAATAACTTTTCTGATTTAATTTTTTCCTCCTTTTTCTTGTAAAATAAATCCGGGAGATAAATCATGGAGAGTTACAACGTTATCCAACGAACCAAAGTCATAGGATTTTATTTTGAACATCAATTTGAACGTTTAATTTCCACAAATTCAGCATTCAATTGGCCGGCTCGTTCGCCGGATTTCACAGCACCTGATTATTTCCTTTGTGGATATTTAAAAGAGAGGGTGTATATCAAAAAGCCCAGAACCCTTGAACAGCTGAAGGAGAATATTCGAGCCGAAATAAGAGCGTTGCAGCCAGATACTCTGATTCGTGTCATGGAAAATGCTCTTGAGACTTGTTTCCTAACTACTTGAAATACTGTTCGGAAAACTTACTACGAATGTGAATTGCCTTGCCTTTGCAGCAATCATGGAGTTCTAGCTCAACTTTTTATGGAAACCCTCGGAAATTCCGAGTTAATTTCCGGGATTTCTCTGAAAATGCATACCGGGATTTCCCGGGAGAAAATCTCTAGTATCAGCCAAACTGTATATACGTAGCTATGTCTGCGTAGACGCGAAATATAAAGAGATATTTCTATATTCGTACTAGTGATGTCAAAAACCGGTCATCTTCGGGAAACCAGTTTTCGGTTTGATGAAAATTTTAAAATTAAAAAACGATTTTTATACACTCCACGAGAGTATTATGTGCATTTGTTTGTAACAACCCAAAAGGAGGCGAGATAGACCCATTGTTAATTATACCGATCGACTTAGAATCACTTTTTGAATCGATTTGGCAATGTCCGTCTGTCTGTCCATCTATTACTGTAATCACGATACAGGTCGCAATTGTAGCCAGAACCAAACGAAACTTTGCACATTGAAGTTTTTCGGGACAAGGACGAACGCTATTTAATTTGAAGAAAATCGGTTTAGATTTAGATATAGCTCCCATTCAAATTTCGCTCCCGGTTTGACTTTTTCTGCTCTAGAAACCACATATTTTAACTGATCTTTTTCAAATCTTGCAAAATATCTTATATTTCGACTAGAACACCCATGGCGAAAATGGTTCAGATCGGTTCAGATTTACATATAGCTTCCATACAAATTTCGCTCCTGGATTGACTTTTTCCTCCTCAGAAACTGCGTATTTTCACAGAATTTCTTCAAATTGAGCATAACACGTTATAAATACTTGAACTGGAAGAACTTATTGTGAAAGTCAGTCACTTCATTCCATGTTTGGATATAGCCCCGATACCAATATTCATTTCGATTTGACAAATTTTTGACCAGGTCATATTAGCCTGTGATTAGGAAACATACAAAAATTCTTCCAGTTTTCACTTTTTTAATGAATTGAATTGTATTCGGATAGAAAGTGGAGTGTATCATATAGTCGGCCCCGCCCGTCTTAAGCCTTTCCCTACTTGTTGGTTTTTAAAATTTGATAAAACCGGTGAAACCGCCCATACCGTTTTATACACTCTACGAGAGTAGTCATAAGACTTTGTGCATTTGTTTGTAACACCCAAATGGAAGGGAGATAGACCCATTGTTAAGTATACCGATTGACTTAGAATCACTTTTTGAATCGATTTAGCAATGTACGTCTGTCCATCTATTTTTGTAATCACGATACAAGTCGTAATTGTTGACAGAACCAAATGAAACTTTGCACAACGAAGTTTTTCGAGACAAGGACGAACGCTATATAATTTGAAGAAAATTGGTTCAGATTTAGATATAGCCCCCATACTAATTTCACTCCCGATTTGACTCTTTTTACTTTCATATGTGGTATATTACAAAAGATATTCTTCAAAATTGGCAAAACATCTTATATTTCAACTAGTAACACCTGTGGTAAAAATGTGTTAGATTGGTTCAGATGTGTTATATATAGCTCCCATAAAAATTTCGCTCCCGATTTGACTATTTCTGGTCTAGAAACCACATATTTTAACAGATCTTCTTCAAATCTTTCAAAATTACTTATATTTCAACTAGAATCGCCAGTGGTAAAAATGTGTTAGACCGGTTCAAATTTATATATAGCTCCCATACAAATTTCGCTCCCGATTTGACTTTTTCCGCTCTAGAAACCACATATATAACAGATCCTCTTCAAATTAGCGAAATATCTTATATTTTACAATAATAAAATATGGTACAAATGGGTCAAATCAGTTCTTATTTATATAAAGCTCCCACACAAATTTTACTACCGATTTCACTTTTACTACTCTATTCACTACATATTTTAACAAATCTTTCAAAATATCTTATATTTCAACCATGGTGAAAATGGGTCAGATCGGTTCAGAATTACATATAGCTTACATACAAATTTCGCTCCCTTTTTCCGCCGCCGAAACCACGAATTTTCACCCAATTTGACAAATCGGACCAGGTCATATTAGCCTCTGATTAGGAAACATACAAAAATTCTTCTCGTTTTCACTTTTTACCGAATTGAATTGTATTCGGATAGAAAGTGGAGTGTATCACATAGTCGGCCCACCCGACTTTACCCTTTCCTTACTTGTTTATATATTGAGATTATTGATCACAGAAACATTAAACCATAAGAATTCAAATATTATAATAATAATCCATACTTATTTTAAATTTTCCAATTTCATATCCACATTTTAAATGAAAATTCACTTAAATCACCGATTTTGTTTATTTGAATTATCAAATGAGTTTTTTTTTTGGCAGAAGAAATGGGTAAGAGATGCTATGCTATCTTTCACAAAAAAATATAGCCAATTTGTCTATATCAGCGATACTGTTAGAATTCAGTATGAGACGAATGTGCTGATGAGTGTCTTTTGTAAAGTCATATATTTCAAGATTAATATTTTGATGCAAATATACAGATTTGTTCAGATTTTATACGTTTGTCAGTTAATATTATAATATTAATGTAGGTTGTGACAACGGATTCTGATAGAGGGTGTAAAAAAGAATATACGTGTGTCGGTGTTTTGAAAGTTTTCGTATGGTGGTCATTTTAGAGGTGTACGAATATCCCGCCCCTTAGCACATTATTATGATGTTGGCAATATTCGCCCATATAAAATCAGCACCATATGTAAACTTTCAAAACGCCGATACACGTGTATTCTTTTTTACCACCTCAATCAGAATCCGTTGTCGGAACATTGTTATTTTCCAAAAAGTTTCATTTTGTTCCACAGAGTAATTATTAAATACACTTTTCGTACTTTCAATGTTCACGAGTCTTTTCTTTTTTACTGCCAGAGTGATATGTTTTAATTTAGCGCTCAATTTGATTTCCGATATTATGCATGGATGTAACAAATCTGACCCTCTTTAGCATAGATTGAGCCAAATTTGATCAAAATCGGTTGAATTATGTGGTTTATATAGCAGAAAAGGTCAAATCGGTAGCTGTTTTGTATGGGAGATATATATAAATCTGAACCGATCTAACCCACTCTCACCACAGATGTTTCTAGATGAAATGTAATGAAATGTACCAAATTTGAAGAAAATCAGTTAAAAGATATGGCTTTTAGAGCGGAAAAAGTCAAATGGGAAGAGACATTTGTATCGAAGCTATATATACATCTGTACCGATTTGACTCATTTTTACCGAAGATGTGTCTAGTTGAATTATAATGAACTGTGTGCAAATTTGAAGCAAATCGAATAAAATATGTGGTGTCTTGAGCGGTAAAAGTCAAATCGAGAGCAACATTTTAATTGGAGTTATATGTAAATCTTAACCGATTTGCTTCAAATTAAATAGCGTCCGTCCTTGGCCCATAAAACATATTTGTGCCAATTTTTGCGACCTGGACTTTGATTACAAGAATAGATGGGCAGACAGGCATTGCTAAGTCGACTCAGAATGTGATTCTAAGCCGATCTGTATAATAAACGATGGGATTATCTCGTCTCCTTTGGGGTGTTACAAACAAATGTACAAAGACATAATACCCTAGTATTACAATATTTTGAATATGTACATGTTTTGTAATTTAAAAACCGGTTAAAGGAAAACAAATCGAAATTCAGAAATACAAATTGAAACTGAGAAAATACGAATTGATATTCAGAAATGTAAATTGAATTTGAGAATATACAATTTGATATTGAGAAATAAACAATTTAAACTGAGAAAAGATACAAATTAATTTCCTTTTACATTTCAATTTGTTTATTCTCAATTTAAATTTTCATTTCTGAATTTCAATTTTTATTTTCTCAATTTCAATTTTCATTTCACAATATCAACCTGTATTTTCTCAATTTCAACTTGCATTTTCTCAATTTAAACTGAAAATGGTGTTGTCCTTCAATATTCTGCCAAAAATGTTCTCCACATAAATTGGGACCCGTCTAATGTATGAGTTCGCTTAATGCACGCTTATGCCATTAATCAATTACAAACACCATTTTTTCCTCCCGAACCAGTATCTGAACAGATGATTGATGTCAAATTTAAGCAGCGTGTTGGGGGTCCATTCCCTACGTACCACATGCCTCACAATTTTTTTACTTCCGAATTGGAAAAAACGATGACATGATTAACGTCTTCGTAACATCTTCGGACCACACGTAAACCATGTTAGCCCATTTAAGAGAAAAAACAGGTTAATTGAAACTAAACATCTGTGTCACCTAAATGCAGCCGAAAAAAAAAACAACTTAAAAAATATTGAACTTTACCGCCTACGAACAAAGCAACCGACAGCTCGAACTTACTGTCACTTTCACGTTTCAACCCGATGTCACTCTGTCAACTGATCTGCCTTTTATCTCTTCTCCTTGAGCTGATGGCATATCAATCGACCATGCATCACAAGAGCAAAAACTGCATGGACAGAGGACGGCATCCCAATCTAATCGATGCATCTGCATATGAAACAGTATCGATTTACATGTTCGTGCACCGGCTGGGGGAAAGATGCAGGATAAAAATATATTTTTTTAATGAAAAAACAAATTATACCGAAACCTTTTTAAGCTATAGGTCAAGTAATTTATTGAAACATAAGGCGGAATTTGAATTGAATTTGCGACCATTTGAGAAGAAGAAATAATAACACATAACAGTACATATTTATTAAAATTAAAGATGCAGATTAAGAGATGCACGAATGCAATATTTGAAAATTATTAGTGACTTTTTCGAAAATAATCGTACATTTGCATCTTGATATATTCGTCGTTAATAGTCAAAATACTAAACTAATACAGATAGAAACATCTTAGGGTGTGAATAAATATTTAATATATTTTATGAAAAATTGTATGCTTTACAATTTTGTAGACCTGTGAAGAGGCATCAGGATGAGGTAATGAAACGCCAATAAACTCTATTTTTCCTGTAGTTTCATCAGGTTCAAGTGTAACGACTGTTAGAAGGATAGTCGTCTAAGTTCTTGCAGTCCTACGCAAGTGCATAGCAAGTTATCCACTGATACATTTTCAACAACGAGGAGCACTGGGTCTTACGCACATTAAAATTTTCTCTATTCACATGACCCTATTCGGAAATCACCAGTAAATCCTGTCTGAGTGACTCAGCCTTTTGTCCTTAATTTCTGGGCGACAGTATTTTCGCTCTCCCGAAAAGTTATGTTTTTGTTCATAGCCACTTATGAATATAAACCCTCGATATGTATGAATGTAATGTCAAGCAACTATTTGAAAAAAGTTCTACATTTAGAAAACAAGTCTGTCAATAAAAGCAGCGATTGTCTGCTGCCTATCAGCAGACACTTTTCTGCTATTACAGCTGTTTTTTGGCATAACAGCAGTTTTCTGCAGTCTTACATCACCATTCACAATGCTAAAGTATTTGCAGTCTGCTAAAATTGGCTGTTGTTAATCAAAATATAAAAAAAGGCGAGTTTAGCTCGAATTTCCTTTTATATTAGCTTGGGATAATATGCGTATCATATATATTGCTAAAAACAGCAAACAGCTGTTTGCCATCTCAGCAGATACAAATCTACTGTATCTTTTTTAACAGCAGAAAATCTGCTCTTTCGGTAGAATTTCTGCTTTCTTTTACTGACATAATCCTTTGAGTGTACTGATAGATGGATTACTGAAATGCAATTTTGCCGACGATGTCAGTCGGACGAATGTGTCAGAATATTTCTCGAAGATCCTGGCAATAAAATATGAGTGGTTTCCAAAAGCTCCAGTAAAAATTTTCCTAAAAAGCTTGCAAATTAACTAAGTATGAGTAAAGTTTCCTTCTTTCAAAGTCATTGTAAATGGTTCATTTAATAGAAATAGGGTAGTAGATTTACTTAAAAACATTTCTTTGGGACTAATAAAAAATTCTTACAATTGAGTAAATTCAAACTTATGCAGAAGAATATTTTCAAGGTTTTAAGTGAGAAAAAAATCTGAAATTTTTTGTATGGAAAAAATTCCATTTAGGAAATTTTAACTTAAAAATGTGTTTTTTCCTAAAATGAAGTTAAAATGTTTACTGAAATTTATGCCGAGTTCTTCATACATTTAAGTATTAATGAACTTATAAAAAAACATTTGAAATTGTTAAAAAAATTCTTGAATATTAATCTAAGAAGCAATTCTCGTTCGTTTGTAGAGACTTATTTCTTAAATACTTTATGAATTATTCTAAACAACCACTGCGCCTATCTTGCCTTCTCAACAATCATGGAGTAATAGCTCAACTCTTTATGGCAGAGGTATCATGAAACTTTTGAGAAATATTTCATGTTGTCATTTATTGTATCAGATTTGCATACTCTGAAGCAAAACCATTTGTATTATTTTTTAGTTAAATTGTACTTATTTTAAGTTCACTTTTTTCCTTGTACTAAGTAAAATTTTCCAGTGTTTAAGTAAAAGAATACTTGTTTTAAGGAAAATAATCAGCAAAATTGTACTCAGTTTAAGTAAATATTTACTTGATTTGAGTAAACATTTACTTAGTTTTAGGAAACTTTCGGCAAAATTTTACTAAGATTTAGTAAAAATTTAATTAGTTTTAGGAAAATTTTGCTTAAATTTAGTAAAAAAATTACTTGGTTTTAGGAAAAATTTACTTCAATTTAGGAAAAGTTCAGCAAAATTCTACTTATATTTAGTAAAAATGTACTTGGTTTCCTAAATATTAGTTAAATTTAACTCATTATAGGGTTAACTTTTTTATGAGTGTACATGCAAACCCCCCCAGGGGAAAATCCTGCGCACGGGCCTGAATATTTCTACAATTTTTGCACTTGTCCCAGCTTTCTATTAGGATTTAATTGTCCAAGAGTATGTTCTCTGCATATAATCCTTGACCTATAATACAATTTATTCCATTATTAATTACAATCTTCTCTTGTACCAACATCTGCACAGATGATTGACAGTGAATTTAAGCAGCGTGCTGGGTGTCCTTCCAGTACGTACCACATGCCTCAAACATTTTTTACTTCCGAATTGAAAAAAAAACGATGACATGATTAAAGTCTGCGTAACATTTACGGACCTCCCGCAAACCATATTAGCCAAATTAAGAACAAGAGAAAATGGATAATTAAAACAAAACATCTGTTTCAACAAATTGTAACAGAAAAAAACAAACTACGAAAAAAATATTGAACTGAACCGCCTACGAACAAAGCAATCAACCGAAGTTACTGCCACTTTGACATTCAAGCTCGATGTCACTTTGACATCTCATCTGGCTTTTATCACCTCTCCCTTGACAGGTTCTTCTGGACACACACACGACCTTTTTGTTGAATCAATCGACCATGCCTGCACCACCGTCACTCGGCGAACGAAAAAAACTTTATGTGCTGCGTAAGGTAGCTTCGCTCTTTCTCCCTCTAAACGATACTTCTGCATATGGAACAGTATCAATTTACATATTCGGCCAAGCATCGGTGGAGAGATGAGATGAACGATTCCACGTTATGTTATCACAGAAAAATGTGTACAAAGACTCCGATTTGGATTACATTTGAAGCAATTGTTCGACTGTTTGGAAAAAAATACAGAATTATAAGGGATTCGGTAGGTCAGTCTACATTTTTGTCGGATATTATATTATAAAATACAAAAAACTTCCAGACTTTTTTCATCTGTTTAATATGTTCTCATGGAGGTGAGTTGCTCCCTTAGTTCCTTTGCATAGGTTCTGTTGAACGAGTAGCGCCCAACACAACAGCACAGTCAAAGTATTCCGCTAATAAAAACATCTTGTCATTATTTGGAATTTTTTTACTGATTTGTGTTCTCCCCGACTTTAGATGGTCCTTGATCCCTTAGCAATGGTTATGTAGTTGATCAAGTAGCGCCCAACGAAATTGCATCCGAGTTTGTCTTTATTTGAAACTGTTTCTGTTTTCAACAACTTCTTTCAATTTTGTATATCCTGCCCGAGACTTTGACATGGAATCGCTCAGATGCCCAAAAAGTTGTTGCGTTTTTTGCACGGTGTTAAAACTCTTGAGGCAAATGGACCAGCTATTATGGATGGGCATCAGGCAGCAGCAGCACCTGAAGTACTGGTAATTTGAACTTCAAATGTTTTGCTCGTTTTGTTCGAACATTGAAGCGATAAGGCACGTCGAGTGTAACTCGATACCCCAAACGCGTGGCTATCAGACATATCACAGAATAATGAACTTAATATGCCTGTACGTATGTATGTACACATGTGTGGTCAAACAACTCATATGATATTCGCTGCCAAATATTGACAGCAGAAGCCACTATGGCTAATGGCCACATTATGTTGCCTGTTTTTTGTGATTGGACTGTTTTATTTTGACAGTCTGCAATTTCTTTTGGAAGCAAAAAGTGCATCATTCGATTACCGGGTCCAGGTGTTATTGTGTGTCAAGTAAGGTTATTGTAGCAGGATCAGTTTCAGGCTTAATCCTGAAGATGCGTTGGTGTGTGTGTTTTTGCTAGAGGTAAGTGGTCAGTATTTAAATTGGATACACGCATATGTTTGTGATATTGCCACCCATGTTGTTTGGGATGCCGTCGTGTATGGACCACACAGATCATTATTTATATTTATAATCTAATGGTGTTACTGAACTCGTGATTCCAGTGTATCGACAACATTATATCATACTGATGAATACCAGTTGCAACTTGACAGTTTATAAATATATAATTTTACCCTGATTTAAAATTAAAATGAGGAATGTTTTACTATCATTTAAAATAATTGAAGCTATATTCTGAGTTTGGTTGCCACTGGATCTATATCTTAAGTTTATCGATTCGTTTAGAATTACTCCAACAGCCCATCCATCCATCTCCTCCGCCTCTCCCCTGTTCAGAGGAAAAAAACAATGAAGAACAATCTGAAGGCAATTTGACTCCAGTGATTATTTACGAAGTCGGTTCACATTAAGATATACTTCTCTTGCAAATGTTCCTTGATTTTGCTGGAAAATCCAAAACACGCTGTATTTAACCTCTGAACATGATATTCTACAGAATGATCTAAACAAGCTGGTAGGATGGGCTAGGAATAGTGGGCTTGGTCTTACAAGGAAAAACAATAAATGGCTCGGAGCTGGTTTTTTGGACAATGCTAAATATCTGGACATCATATTTGATTGGAAGCTCTACTTCAAAAAAGTGTAATAGAGCGATTGAAGATATCAACGCCATATTCTCCTGCAGAATGGCTTTCGGAGCCCGCTGGAGGGTCTCGTCAAAAATCGTTTTCGGTGGTTCGTCCGATTTTACTGTACGGAGTCTTGGTTTGCTGGACGGTTATTGACAGGACATGTTACTTGGAACCGCTGAAAAGGGTGCAGAGAACGGAGCGAATCAATTAGTAATTCAGCTTCCTGTTTTGATGATCGTTATACAAGGCATGCGGCAGCTGCAGTTGTAATACGACTTAATTGTCATTCCCTTTGAACCAATAGGGACATCCCGATGACTGGGTGGGGGAATTCCTGGTAGCAGTTGTTTCTTTAAATTTTACACAGAAGGCACCAAACTCGATGGTAGGGTGGAGTATGGGCTCGTACACTGAAAGAATTATATTCATAATATTTATGATTTTGTCTTAACCCCAATGAAAATTTGCATCAAAAAGTCGCCGAAGAAGCACTTCAAAAAATATATGAAACATGTTTCATAAAGCACAAATCAATGAAAAGAGTCATAGAATTTATGAAACATTTCTTAGAAACTATGAAATGCTGTTCTTCTTTCGATGAACTTTTGCCATTCAATATCATTATTTTCAAAATATTATTTATGAAAATTTTCATAGATTTTATAAATAAACTTCATCAATTTTATGAAAACGTTTCATAATAATTTATAATATTCCAATACAAACAAAAAATGCATAAAAAGGTCTGACTTGTTGACTAACCAATCAACACACACCATCATTGCGAGAGTTTTTGCAATGAATATGTATTTGACGTAAATCAGGGTACATACTTATGTCAGAGTTAACAGAGTACAAATGAATTGCTAGCATTTAACCGAATTTCACCTTATTCTTTCCGATACCTGGAGTGTATAACAAGCCGAAGTTATGGCTGCCGTCAACATATACTCGGATTGTCAGTCGGAACCTTGGTGACCCTAAATTCAAGAAGTCCAAGACTGCAGCGCTATGGGCATGCAGTTCGACAGTTCTTCAGCTCAGGCAGAAGGTACTGGTGCTGGCGAACAGCAGGTGGACATGTCTAGACACGTGCAGAATCGCGAAGATGATCTGGCCAAAGTATGATATAAATAAGACGAGCTACCTTTTTCAATTGAAAGATTTCAATTGTATATACTGATTGCAGCATTGACGATAGAGTGTGATTTGAGTGTTGTAGTCGTTATCCTGAAGCAATTTTATACGCATTACTAATCAAGTCAAAAGCACATTTTAATAGCATATCGAAATCCATATGTGCATTTTCCCGCATTTGAGGAAGTTATTTTAAACAACTTCCAAAAAGTCGATAAAATGCTTATATCCCGTAACATTTTATGAATAGCTTTTTTCACAAGTGAATTGGAACGAATTTTTACTATGGGTACACTCAGAAAAAAAGATCGTATCGTATAGCGATAATGAAATATTTTCTCATATCATGTAAAAACAATTCCTTGAAAATAAGACATGATTTGAACTTGATTCTAGTCCAACTTTCCTCAAAGCAAGTAAAATTTAATCAAACTGTGGATGACAATTTTCTTCAATTCAAGTAAATTTCCACTCAAAATAAGTAAATTTGTAGTAAAACCAAGTAAATTTATAATCATTCTGAAGAAAATTTTCCGAAAAATTTGCTCAATCCAAGTAAATTTTTACTCAATCTGACGAAAATTTTCCTTAAACCAAATAAGTTTTTATTCAAACCACGTGCATTTGTGCACAGACTGAATAAAATTTTTAAAGAAAAAGTTTGCTAGAATAAGACCAATTTAACTAAACCTGAGGAAAATGTTCGCAATAATTCAAATAAAATATTTTGCTTCAGAGTATGCAAAACGCATATCAAAAATGACAACATGAAATAGTTTTCAACTCTTTTAAGTTACGTCTATCATAAAGAATTCAGCTGAATTCATCATGACTGCGCCTTCGCAGTAATTGTTTAGATTAATATTTGAAGTACTTAGGAAGAAAGTCTTGGCAAACGAACGAGAATTGTTTCGTAGACTAATATTCATGTATTTTTCTAAATACACTGAAGATTTTTTTTATAAATTCATTTATACTTGAATGTATGAGGATCTTGGGATAAATTTAAGTACATATATTTTAGGGTTTGCATCTCGGGATTTCCCACGGGAAAATTCCCGGGAATTCGCATATTTTTCGTTTCCCGTATCCCGGGATATTCGGAATCCCGCGGGAATTCAGTAGAAACTTTTACATATTTTGTCCCATTTTTCCATAATTTCCACAATAAAATTAAAATTAATGTACAATAATTTAGCTCACAACGCTTTTAATTAGGAATGTCAAATATTGCAGTTCACTGACAAACTAATTTTAAGTTGCGTTCGGATATACACCCAAAATCCACTTTTTCTGATTTTGACTGTCAAGCTCCATATGATCCGGAGAAAGTAGATTTAGGATGTGTTTCCGAACGCCCAAAATAAATGAAAATATTTTAAGCAATGCAATAGAAAACGCAAGTAGTAATATTCTATTAAAAAAGTCAAGATAGCTCTCTAAAAAAAATTTAAAGTTTTCAAAGCGACAGGACAAAGAACAGACAACTTAAACAACTGTTACTTTTTGCTCTACTGACTATTTAGCCTACATCTGTGAACGATCGTGACATTTATTACTTGGCTGCAGACTACCACTATCATGATTTCATTCAGGTGGCTTCGCAGCGACTTTTCAACATCAAACCCGGCCTCTATAAGGAGATGATATCATGATAGTGGTAGTCTGCAACCAAGTAATAAATGTCACGATCGTTCACAGATGAAAAGACTTTTGACATGGTCGAAATCATGATCGTGGTAGTCTGCAGCCAAGTAATAAATGTCACCATGCCATTTGTAAATAAATTTGCATTCTATTAAAAATAGAAGCAAAATGGTCTTGAGTCAGGACAATATCCCAGTTCAAATCAAATATTGATTACAGACCAAAAAAATGCAAACGAAAAAACTAAAACAAATGAGCGTTGGCACGGCAGAAGTATTGCTGGGTAACTATACCTGCACATACACATACTTACATATGCAACTCAATGAGATGCTTGTAAGATGGCATGCGTACTTTATTACTTGGTGCGATTTTTTAAACGCAAATTCGGCAAGTGAGTTGTGATTCTCGTTCGTTTGTGAGAATCATCTCCTTATAGAGGCCGGGTTTGATGTTGAAAAGTCGCTGCGAAGCCACTTGAAAAGACTTTTGACATGGTCGAAATCATGATCGTGGTAGTCTGCAGCCAAGTAATAAATGTCACCATGCCATTTGTAAATAAATTTGCATTCTATTAAATATAGAAGCAAAATGGTCTTGAGCCAGGACAATATCCCAGTTCAAATCGAGAATTTAGATTTTCATTGCAAAAGTTGAATTTTTCCGTGGGATAGGTTACTCCATCTTCCATACTGTTTTCTATAGTCATAAGCAATAACCATTAAATTAGATAAATTGGAAAATTACAACCTCATTTAGTCAATTCGTCGTGAAAGCGAGTAGAATAAATCTGCAAGTAATTGTGAATGTCTGTGGATGTAGTTTTAATTTAAGATTGTCACCAGGAGATGATAACGCCGAATTAATGCAACTCTTGACTGGGAATGCAACATCAATTTGCAACGAACGATGGCAAAATACTGAATTATGAATGTGTGTCACGTTTTGTTTTTGTTGCTAAAGATTTGCACAAACAAAATGTTGTTGTCTACGTTTAACCATTTAAGAGTAGTAAACATTTTAGTGGCTTCAGCACTACGGACCATCAATGCGATGACACTAAAAAGCGACCAAACAAAAATCGCTGTAAATCATGGAAATTAATGCAAAACACACCCAAAGAAAAATGCGTGGAATGTGTAATGGTTGTAACAGGGATAAAAAAAATATGTGTTGGACAGAAATCGGTTACACAGGGATAAGCGAATATATAACAAACTAGACCACCCCGTATATGAGTATTCTTCTCATAAAAATATTGTATACGTATTTTTGGAAAATACGAGTTATTACCAATTTAAGCGTGAAAAAATACTACTTTTACAAAAAGGTGTGTTCATCGCCTGTTACTCCTGAAATACTTTACCGATTTTAATGCGTTATACCTTGTTTTGAAGGCAATTTCAAGTACTTTTAGATTTGTGTTTAGATTTTTTAATTTTTTTATTTTGATTTTCGAAATGATTACACTAATCCATTTTGTTAAAATTTTAAAGTTCAAAAGTTGTGAAATGACAGCTTCTATTTTTCACGATTTTTAAAGAAAAATAATCAGAATTGCAGTGAAAACTCGTCAAAATTATAATTTTTCATTAGTTCATAAACACAAGGTACATAAACAATGAAAAATCAAAAACAAAATATGTTATGGATTTTTTTTTTTTCATTTTTTTTTTGTAGTGTGAGATTGCACCATCAGAAAAAATTGAAAAATCTCGAAACCATATGTTTTGACAGATTTTCTTCAAATTTGGCATAACACCTTATATTTCAACTAGAAATATCTCTGGGGAAAACGAGTCAAATCGGTTCAGATTTAGATATAGCTCCCATACAAATGTCTCTCCCGATTTGACTTTTTCCGAAAGTATCAATTTGTTAGACAGTGTTTTTAATGCTAATTTAATTTAATAATTATTTGCGTTATATATTAGTTCATATTAAATAAATATGATGATAAATAATACTAAATATTATATAAACTTAACACTTTCATATTTTCAGTTCCAATGAATAAATTGGTTTGCTTTAGTTATTCACCCCTTATAACAGAAGATAGCTGATTCAGAATCAAGCCAGAATTCAGCCCAAAGTTGACTACTTTTTGTATTTTTCGATTTTAAGAAAAATTATTTTTTTGTGTTTATGTTCTTTAACATTTTTACGTATATGTTCATAATGCGAAGAAAAAAATTTAATTTTTTTTCGTATTACAGATTTTCACGTTTTTCAGATTTTGAAAATTGAAAAAACGTAATTTCTTGTTTTGACTTTTTTTCAGAAGATAATGAGAATCATTGCGAGAGTTTTTGCAATGAATATGTATTTGACGTAAATCAGGGTACATACTTATGTCAGAGTTAACAGAGTACAAATGAATTGCTAGCATTTAACCGAATTTCACCTTATTCTTTCCGATACCTGGAGTGTATAACAAGCCGAAGTTATGGCTGCCGTCAACATATACTCGGATTGTCAGTCGGAACCTTGGTGACCCTAAATTCAAGAAGTCCAAGACTGCAGCGCTATGGGCATGCAGTTCGACAGTTCTTCAGCTCAGGCAGAAGGTACTGGTGCTGGCGAACAGCAGGTGGACATGTCTAGACACGTGCAGAATCGCGAAGATGATCTGGCCAAAGTATGATATAAATAAGACGAGCTACCTTTTTCAATTGAAAGATTTCAATTGTATATACTGATTGCAGCATTGACGATAGAGTGTGATTTGAGTGTTGTAGTCGTTATCCTGAAGCAATTTTATACGCATTACTAATCAAGTCAAAAGCACATTTTAATAGCATATCGAAATCCATATGTGCATTTTCCCGCATTTGAGGAAGTTATTTTAAACAACTTCCAAAAAGTCGATAAAATGCTTATATCCCGTAACATTTTATGAATAGCTTTTTTCACAAGTGAATTGGAACGAATTTTTACTATGGGTACACTCAGAAAAAAAGATCGTATCGTATAGCGATAATGAAATATTTTCTCATATCATGTAAAAACAATTCCTTGAAAATAAGACATGATTTGAACTTGATTCTAGTCCAACTTTCCTCAAAGCAAGTAAAATTTAATCAAACTGTGGATGACAATTTTCTTCAATTCAAGTAAATTTCCACTCAAAATAAGTAAATTTGTAGTAAAACCAAGTAAATTTATAATCATTCTGAAGAAAATTTTCCGAAAAATTTGCTCAATCCAAGTAAATTTTTACTCAATCTGACGAAAATTTTCCTTAAACCAAATAAGTTTTTATTCAAACCACGTGCATTTGTGCACAGACTGAATAAAATTTTTAAAGAAAAAGTTTGCTAGAATAAGACCAATTTAACTAAACCTGAGGAAAATGTTCGCAATAATTCAAATAAAATATTTTGCTTCAGAGTATGCAAAACGCATATCAAAAATGACAACATGAAATAGTTTTCAACTCTTTTAAGTTACGTCTATCATAAAGAATTCAGCTGAATTCATCATGACTGCGCCTTCGCAGTAATTGTTTAGATTAATATTTGAAGTACTTAGGAAGAAAGTCTTGGCAAACGAACGAGAATTGTTTCGTAGACTAATATTCATGTATTTTTCTAAATACACTGAAGATTTTTTTTATAAATTCATTTATACTTGAATGTATGAGGATCTTGGGATAAATTTAAGTACATATATTTTAGGGTTTGCATCTCGGGATTTCCCACGGGAAAATTCCCGGGAATTCGCATATTTTTCGTTTCCCGTATCCCGGGATATTCGGAATCCCGCGGGAATTCAGTAGAAACTTTTACATATTTTGTCCCATTTTTCCATAATTTCCACAATAAAATTAAAATTAATGTACAATAATTTAGCTCACAACGCTTTTAATTAGGAATGTCAAATATTGCAGTTCACTGACAAACTAATTTTAAGTTGCGTTCGGATATACACCCAAAATCCACTTTTTCTGATTTTGACTGTCAAGCTCCATATGATCCGGAGAAAGTAGATTTAGGATGTGTTTCCGAACGCCCAAAATAAATGAAAATATTTTAAGCAATGCAATAGAAAACGCAAGTAGTAATATTCTATTAAAAAAGTCAAGATAGCTCTCTAAAAAAAATTTAAAGTTTTCAAAGCGACAGGACAAAGAACAGACAACTTAAACAACTGTTACTTTTTGCTCTACTGACTATTTAGCCTACATCTGTGAACGATCGTGACATTTATTACTTGGCTGCAGACTACCACTATCATGATTTCATTCAGGTGGCTTCGCAGCGACTTTTCAACATCAAACCCGGCCTCTATAAGGAGATGATATCATGATAGTGGTAGTCTGCAACCAAGTAATAAATGTCACGATCGTTCACAGATGAAAAGACTTTTGACATGGTCGAAATCATGATCGTGGTAGTCTGCAGCCAAGTAATAAATGTCACCATGCCATTTGTAAATAAATTTGCATTCTATTAAAAATAGAAGCAAAATGGTCTTGAGTCAGGACAATATCCCAGTTCAAATCAAATATTGATTACAGACCAAAAAAATGCAAACGAAAAAACTAAAACAAATGAGCGTTGGCACGGCAGAAGTATTGCTGGGTAACTATACCTGCACATACACATACTTACATATGCAACTCAATGAGATGCTTGTAAGATGGCATGCGTACTTTATTACTTGGTGCGATTTTTTAAACGCAAATTCGGCAAGTGAGTTGTGATTCTCGTTCGTTTGTGAGAATCATCTCCTTATAGAGGCCGGGTTTGATGTTGAAAAGTCGCTGCGAAGCCACTTGAAAAGACTTTTGACATGGTCGAAATCATGATCGTGGTAGTCTGCAGCCAAGTAATAAATGTCACCATGCCATTTGTAAATAAATTTGCATTCTATTAAATATAGAAGCAAAATGGTCTTGAGCCAGGACAATATCCCAGTTCAAATCGAGAATTTAGATTTTCATTGCAAAAGTTGAATTTTTCCGTGGGATAGGTTACTCCATCTTCCATACTGTTTTCTATAGTCATAAGCAATAACCATTAAATTAGATAAATTGGAAAATTACAACCTCATTTAGTCAATTCGTCGTGAAAGCGAGTAGAATAAATCTGCAAGTAATTGTGAATGTCTGTGGATGTAGTTTTAATTTAAGATTGTCACCAGGAGATGATAACGCCGAATTAATGCAACTCTTGACTGGGAATGCAACATCAATTTGCAACGAACGATGGCAAAATACTGAATTATGAATGTGTGTCACGTTTTGTTTTTGTTGCTAAAGATTTGCACAAACAAAATGTTGTTGTCTACGTTTAACCATTTAAGAGTAGTAAACATTTTAGTGGCTTCAGCACTACGGACCATCAATGCGATGACACTAAAAAGCGACCAAACAAAAATCGCTGTAAATCATGGAAATTAATGCAAAACACACCCAAAGAAAAATGCGTGGAATGTGTAATGGTTGTAACAGGGGTAAAAAAAATATGTGTTGGACAGAAATCGGTTACACAGGGATAAGCGAATATATAACAAACTAGACCACCCCGTATATGAGTATTCTTCTCATAAAAATATTGTATACGTATTTTTGGAAAATACGAGTTATTACCAATTTAAGCGTGAAAAAATACTACTTTTACAAAAAGGTGTGTTCATCGCCTGTTACTCCTGAAATACTTTACCGATTTTAATGCGTTATACCTTGTTTTGAAGGCAATTTCAAGTACTTTTAGATTTGTGTTTAGATTTTTTAATTTTTTTATTTTGATTTTCGAAATGATTACACTAATCCATTTTGTTAAAATTTTAAAGTTCAAAAGTTGTGAAATGACAGCTTCTATTTTTCACGATTTTTAAAGAAAAATAATCAGAATTGCAGTGAAAACTCGTCAAAATTATAATTTTTCATTAGTTCATAAACACAAGGTACATAAACAATGAAAAATCAAAAACAAAATATGTTATGGATTTTTTTTTTTTCATTTTTTTTTTGTAGTGTGAGATTGCACCATCAGAAAAAATTGAAAAATCTCGAAACCATATGTTTTGACAGATTTTCTTCAAATTTGGCATAACACCTTATATTTCAACTAGAAATATCTCTGGGGAAAACGAGTCAAATCGGTTCAGATTTAGATATAGCTCCCATACAAATGTCTCTCCCGATTTGACTTTTTCCGAAAGTATCAATTTGTTAGACAGTGTTTTTAATGCTAATTTAATTTAATAATTATTTGCGTTATATATTAGTTCATATTAAATAAATATGATGATAAATAATACTAAATATTATATAAACTTAACACTTTCATATTTTCAGTTCCAATGAATAAATTGGTTTGCTTTAGTTATTCACCCCTTATAACAGAAGATAGCTGATTCAGAATCAAGCCAGAATTCAGCCCAAAGTTGACTACTTTTTGTATTTTTCGATTTTAAGAAAAATTATTTTTTTGTGTTTATGTTCTTTAACATTTTTACGTATATGTTCATAATGCGAAGAAAAAAATTTAATTTTTTTTCGTATTACAGATTTTCACGTTTTTCAGATTTTGAAAATTGAAAAAACGTAATTTCTTGTTTTGACTTTTTTTCAGAAGATAATGAGCAGAAAATGTGTAAATTGCGTTTTGGAAGTAAAAATCTGACTTTTTTCACTATACGTCTGCTAAATTGGGTATTATTTCAGTTTTTTGGGCATATTTCCGGCAAATGAACTCCGATTGTATAAAATTTAGCATGAGGATAAAGGAAATTTACTCACCTTTTGATCTGCGTATTGGTACTAAAAAATCGGACTTTTTGCATAAAATGTATTCTATCTTCCAAGGGTGCAATTTCGTGCAGGCAAAAGTTACGCTACAAAAACGGGGAACCCTTCAACCTTTCCAAATATGTATACGTTTCGTTAAAGTCTTTTGCAGGAAAAAAGTTTTGTTTGTCCAAAATCAAACATTTGTTCTAAAAGGATCTTTTTTACAATATTCATTACAACCAAACTATATTTAGCACAAACATAGTTTTCACGTCATAATAAAGCTAAGAAACCACAATTTCTAATAAAAAAATTTGAGTGCAAAATCTTTTAAAATGTGTGAGAAACAGTTCGACAAAACAAATTACGTTTTTTCAATTTTCAAAATATGAAAAAACGTGAAAATCTGTAATACGAAAAAAAATTAAATTTTTTCTTTGCTTTATGAACAAATTCGTAAAAATATGTTAAAAAAACATAAAACATAAATGACAAGACATACAACATAACAGACCAACTATACATATAAACAACAACAATACACACGAGGTACAGTGAAGACGGGACATACCGTACAACAACAACCTTTGCATTGTTGCGAGCGATGCGAGCACATGCACAACATTGAATTGGCAAAGTGAGATTTTTAGTGTGTCGACTTAGTTCGGAATATTTTGTTTATCAGCGTTTCTCATTTGAAATATGTGACCGCTGGTACTAATATGAACCCTGATTTAAGTCAAAGACATACATTCGTTGCGAAAGTTCTGATGAGATGGAGTAGCGCCCATCGAAACTGCGCAGTCAACTTTTAGCTGCAACAATAAAGGTCTCACTTTGCCTTTTTTGCTAATTTTTGGGTTCTGCTGAAGACTTCAGCACAACCAAAATAAATGACAAGACAAAAACATAAAACATAAAAACAAAAAAATAAAATTTTTAATTTTCTTTACAATCGAAAAATACGAAAAGTAGTAAAATTTTGACCGATTTCTAAAATATATCCGATTTCCTGATTTTTAATTTTAATATTATATAATAATATTACAGAACTCAAAAATGTCTACTAGAATAAAATTTATTGAATTTTGGCCGATGAATTTTGATTCTGCCCCGGTAGCGGCGGATTTTTTAAAACATAAATGGAAACTTGTGAAGAAGTAGATCTTTGCCACTACTAAACATTAACTTCTAAGTCTTTAAAAATAAAGGACATCCCTCCTATGACAACTCCATGTTAAATTCATTAAATTAAATTCCCTATTTTCATTACTACAAAAGATGAACATCTTTTTCACTTCTTCGGGTGGTCTCGTTTTGCTGGGATATAATTGATTAAACCTTTCTACTAGTTGATTTAGAATTTAATACTTATATAAGAATTAATGCTAATATAAGAATTGACTCAATAGCGAAATATTTGTTAAATCATTATTAAACAATCCATATTTCATTGCTTGGGGTGGCTTGAAAATATTTTTATTGTATTCGGCTTGCCAGCCGAATTTCTTTGGGTGTAAAAAATGATTTAATGATGAAATGATTTATTACGCATTCGGGAGTGATATCTGTTACTTGTTTTGCTTTTGTCGTTTGCATATATAAATCAATAAAAATAACGATCGTAAACTAAATTTTGTTACGGGGTCCCTTTGTTTTACTGTCGAACATTAACGTACGTGCAGCGTAACGTACTCTTTGTTTTAAACTCTGTCGACTGTGAGAAGCAAAATATTCACAAAATATGAAACAACAACAGCAACAATAACAACAAGAAATTACCTTGATTTCACGAATTTGTCATATTTTGCCAGTTTATGATATATTTTTAAATGAACTTGGCGCCGTACATTTTATTATCGTCATCATCACAATCATAATCGGCAACATTATCATCGTCAGCGTTCGTCATCCATCAGTCAGTCTCATGCTCATTCTTTCCCCCAATTGCCAATGCCAATGCAATTGCTGTGATGACCACGGACGGACGGACGTATATCATCACGACTGGTCTCCGTATGCCATGGAGAGTGTACAGATATTCAGGCGATTGGTTTGGTCATTTCGTTTGATGATGGTTGATTGTGAATAAATGTCGTCGTATCTGCCGAATGGTGAGTAAACATTTTGATTAAGAAGCAGCACGGCACGGCCCGGCACTGCACAGCTCGGCCGACAATGGAGCATTTCATTTTGATTATCACTTAAGTGGTTGCGCAGTTTATTGTTACAGCTTTTGTGTCTCGCGCTACGTAGTTATGATGGAATCATCATCATCACAGTACAGTGGGTCATGTGATGAAGAAGTGTGATGAATACGAGGACTGATTGATAAGTGTGCTTCATCTCATTTTGTAGTGATCTCTTGCATTTAAAATCAGATACTTTACGGAAAGATCATATACAGTAAAATGACGACCACTCATCATATCATATGTCTATAAGCATATATATATGTATATATGTATTATATGTCTCACGATTTTTGATGATTTGTATACCCTCCATCAGGCTATTTGTCTTTGTGCATTTGTTTGTAACATCCAAAAGGAATCAAGATAGACCCATTGATGAGTCTACCGACTTTTTGAATCGATTTAATCATGTCCGTCCGTCTGTAAAAGTAACAAGTAAGGAAAGGCTAAAGTCGGGCGGGGCCGACTATATGATACACTCCACTTTCTATCCGAATACAATCCAACTCGGTAATAAAGTGAAAACGGGAAGGATTTTTGTATCATGTTAATGTATGTGTTTGACAAAAAATGTTAAATCGGAAAGGACATTTGTATAGCGGTATATTGAAACATGGAACGAAATAGGTGAAATATAATATATATAGTTTGGCC
This sequence comes from Polietes domitor, assembly GCA_947397865.1. Classification (NCBI taxonomy): domain Eukaryota; kingdom Metazoa; phylum Arthropoda; class Insecta; order Diptera; family Muscidae; genus Polietes; species Polietes domitor. Next base: position 102,175,445 of record OX377621.1, on the reverse strand, counting down.
AAAATCGGTAAAACATTTGGGAGCAACATTTGTATCTGGGCTATATCTAAATCTGAACCGATCTTACCCACTTTCACCATAGGTTTTTTTTAGTTGGATTATAAGATGTTGTGCCAATTTTAAAGAAAATCGGGTATAATATGTGGTTTCTAGAGCGGCAAAAGTCAAATCGGGAGCGACATTTGTATAGGGGCTATATCTAAATCTGAACCGATCTAACCCACTTTAGCCACAGGTGTTTCTAGTTGGATTATAAGATGTTGTGCCAATTTTAACGAAAATCGGGTACAATATGGGGTTTCTAGTGCGTAAAATGTCAAATCGGGAGCGACATTTGTATGGGGGCTATATCTAAATCTGAACCGATCATACCCAATTTCTGCATAGGTGTTGGATTATGAGATATTTTGCAAAATGTAAAGAAAATCGGGTACAATATGTCGTTTATTGAGCGGAAAATGTCAAATCGGGAGCGACATTTGTATGGGGGCTATATCTAAATCTGAACCGATCTTACCCAGTTTTTTCATAGGTGTTTCTAGTTGGATTATAAGATGTTGTGCCAAATTTAAAGAAAATCGGGTACAATATGTGGTTTCTAGAGCGGAAAATGTCAAATCGGGAGCCACATTTGTATGGGGGCTATATCTAAATCTTAACCGATCTTACCGAATTTCTGAATAGGTGTTTCTAGTTGGATTATAAGATGTTGTGGCAAATATACACAAAATCGAGAAGCGAAAAATGTCAAATCGGGAGCGAGATTTGTATGGGGGCTATATCTAAATCTGAACTGATCTTACCCAATTCTTGCATAGGTGTTTCTAGTTGGATTATAAGATGTTGTGCCAAATTTAAAGAAAATCGGGTACAATATGTGGTTTCTAGAGCGGAAAATGTCAAATCGGGAGCGACATTTGTATGGGGGCTATATCTAAATCTGAACCGATTTGCCTCGAATTAAATAGCGTTCGTCCTTAATCCACAAAACTTATTTGTGCCAATTTTTGTTAAGATCGGACTATAATTGCGACCTGTGATTCTAAGTCGATGGGTATACTTAACAATTGGTCTATCTCAATTCCTTTTGGGCGTTACAAACAAATGCACAAAGACATAATACTCTCGTGGAGTGTATAAAAACGGAAATATGGGGTTATTTGCATCGTAAACACATTCTAGTCTTATATAAAGCTAAAAGTTAAATCCGGATCGAAATTTGTATTGGAGCTACATATCAATATGGACTGATCTGACTCACTTTCACCATAGATGTTTTAAGGTAGATTAGATTGTCAAATTTTAAGAAAATCTGGTAAAAGATGTGGTTTCTAGATCGATGTGGTTTTCTACCTGGAGCGTCATGTGTAGGGGGGCTGTATCTAAATATAAACAGATCTTACCCGCTTTCAACACAGGCGTTTGTCGTTGGATTATAAGACGTTGTGCCAAATTTGAAGAAGATCGGGTAAAATATGTGGCTTCTAGAGGGGAAAAAGTTAAATCAGGAGCGACAATTGTATGGGGGCTAAATCTAAATCTGAATCGATCTTACACGCTTTCACTATAGGTGTTTCTAGTTGGATTATAAGGTGTGGAGCAAAATTTGAAGAAAATCGGGTACAATGTGTGGTTACTAGAGCAGAAAAAGTCTAACCGGGAGCGAAATTTGTATGGGAGCTACATCTAAATCTGGACCGATCTAACACACTTTCACTACTGACGTCTCTAGCTGTTGTATATGGTGTTGTGCCAAATTTAAAGAAAATCTGTTGAAATATGTGGCTTCTAGAAGGAATAAATTTATATTGGGAATTTGTACGGGATCTATACCTAAATCTGAACCGATCTGACAAACTTTTATCACAGATGTTTCTAGTTAAAATATAAGGTTTTGTGTCAAATTTGAAGAGAATTGGTTAAAATATGTGATATCTAGAGCGCAATAAGTTAAATGAAGAACAAAATTTGTATGGAAAAAGTCAAATCGGAAGCGTCATTTGTATGGGGGCTATATCTAAATCTGAACCGATTTTTCTTCAAAATAAATAGGGTTCGTCCTTGTGCTCAGAACTAACTTGTGCCAATTTTTGTTATGTCGGACAATAGTTGCGACCTGTACTTTGATTGCAAAAATAGATGGACGGACGGACATGGCTAAATCGATTCAAAAAGTGATTTTAAGGCGATCGGTATAATTAACAGTGGGTCTATATCGCTTCCTCTTGGATGTTACAAACTACTGCACAAAGACATAATACCCTAGTGGAGGGTATAAAAATGTTCAGATCAATGACTTGATCTCAAAATATGTCCTAAACAATTTTCTAAACATTATCTTTAGGATATGATTCCAGTCATCTTGACGGAAATTCCTGTCCCTGTGCCGAATTGTCCATTTTCATTCCCATGCGTCTTAGAATTTTATAAAAATCAAGAAATATATTAAACTGGATCGCGGTCTATACAATTAAACAAACAATAAAAAGGGCACCCTTCGCCATCTTTTCCACTTATATATATTTTTTTTTTCGGAAAAAAATCTTTATGCTGCATTCGCATTTTATGATTCTATCCTGCAACCATTTGATCGATATCAATATTATTCATTTGACCTCATTCCTTAGTATGATTATTAATGTATTCCAACTGCATCCGTACAATTTCTATCCTCTTTCACGCCGTTTATACCCAAATTTCAAAAATATTATATATGTTGTGCGTATGCATGGTCAGAGGATGGTATACATCTAAAATCGCTTCACATCACAGAAAATACGCGGAATGTGAAGACTACTCTTGCAACCACTGTATGACAGTTGCCACAGTGCTGTCTGCCGTGATCTAGTGATGAAATGTCTGTTGACATACGCTTAGCTCACCATCGTTTCTAATATTTGCAATTGCTTCCCTGAGCAATCTCCATTCGAAATCGTCAGTCAAACTAATTCTAAATTAGTTCATGTCTGATGAAATTCCGGATGTGGTCAATTGAAGCCATACATTTTACAGCGGCATACGATTGGTCTGCGCACAGTGAGCAGTTTTTGGAGAAGGAGGTAAAAAAATATTTTTTTCTGCTGTCGCCGATTTTTCTAATTAGTCTGTGTCCAGTACTAATATCACAGCAAATTTAAAATACTTTATATTGCGTCCAAAGTATTATAAAATGAACTGCTAATTTTTGCCTGTAAACCACATCGAAATATTCATCTCAGGACGGATAAATTATATAGATTAAAAAAAATAATATAATAAAATATATTTTAACACTTATGAAGGTTTCTCCAACAAATTTGTCACCTTAAAATTGTGGTTATCAGAAGTGATACCCCAGCAAAAACAATTGGAAGTACTTCCGTAGGAAGTACATTTTAATCGCATCTCAAAATCCAAATGACCATTTTCCTGCTTTTGAGAAAGTTCATAATATATTAGTATTACGTAACATTTTATGAATAGCATTTTCACAAGTGAATGGGAACGAATTTTATAGTATAGGGTTCAGAGGTAAGTTGTCCGCTTTGCACCCGGAAGGTCTCGGGTTCGAATAGTAGCTCGGGAAAAAACTTTTTTTATTACTTTTATAAATAAACAATGATGAATTTTGTATAATTTTAATATTTCATTTTATACACTCCACGAGAGTATTATGTCTTTGTGTATTTGTTTCTAACACCCAAAAGGAAGGGAGATAGACTTTTGTTAATTATACCGATCGACTTAGAATCACTTTCTGAGGGAGCTTTATACTAAGCGAAAAAAGTGTTGTAAGTTAATGTCTGAGCGAATTCTTATTGTCAGAACAATATTATGGAATTGTATGGGGTCGCTATTCTGTTCCATTCAAAAAGTCTTAATTTGTTGGACAGTGTTATTAATACAACATAATATAACTAAAATTGAGTAGTGTTAATTTATTTAATGCTAACGTAACTTAATATTAATTTTCGTTATATTAATATATATTATATACATTATATTACGTTATACTAAATATTAATTAACGTTCATACTAAATAAATATTTTGTTAAGTTTCCTATTGTCAGTTCTAACGAAAAAATTATTCAGTACTCACAAGAGAGAATAGCTGAGTTGGTAAGAATGCCGTCGCAGCAACCAGAAGGTCCGCTGTTCTATCGACGGTAGCGGCGGATTTTTTAAAACAGAAATGGACACTAGTGAAAAAGTGGTTCCTTTGCAACACTTTAAAATAACCTTTAAGTCTTTCAAAATAAAGGACATCTCTCCTAAGACAACTCCATGTTAAATTCATAGGTGAAGATCTCAATTTTTACTACTTCCGAATTACAAGATGGGCATATTTTTTAGTTCTTTGGGTGCTCTCTTTTTACTATGACTTAACTAAGTTTGTAACACCAAGAAATAATTGAGCTAGATCCGCCTTTAAGTATACGGAGCAGCTTAGAATCACCAGCTGAATCGATTTAACGATGTCCGTACGTCCGACCGTCTGCTGTCCATCTAAACTTGTTCGCACTCTACAGGTCGCAATTGTTGTCCGATTGTCATGAAGTTTGGAAGAAGTTACTTTTTTGACCAAGGACTATTGGTATTGAATTTTGAGGAAATCGGTTCAGATTTAGGTATAGCCTCCATACAAATATCCCTATAATTTACACTATAGCTCTAGAATACACATTTTACATGGGATCATGACCAAATTTTCAGGATCGTGTTATATTTGAACTTGTAACATCAAACGGGAAAGTGGACAACGTGGGTCTATGTTTTTATATAGCCCCCATAAAATGTTCCTCCGATTTACAATATTTCTGCTCTAAAAATCGGATCTTGATCAATTTTCTCACACAATGTTACATTTATACTAGAAACATGTATTTTGAAAACCAGCTATATAGGTCAATGTTTTCGTATAGCCCCCATACTAATGGGCCCCCAGTTTATACTATATCACTCTAGAACCCACATCTTACATTGAACCTTGATAACATTTGGCAGATCATTGTATATTTCAATAAAGAATACCTGCTTTGCAAGTGATCTATAAAGGCCCACTTTTTAATATAGCGCCCATTTTAATTTGCAGGTTATATTATATTTCAACTAAGAATACATACTATAAGAATATATGGTTCCATAATTTGTATTCTAATTCTAATTCTACTCTAATACAGCTCTAGAACCCACTTCGTACATTGGATCTCCATACAATTTTGCATATCATGTCATATTTTATCTAAGAATATCTACTTTGAAAGTGATCTATATGGACCCACTTTTTAATGCAGCGCCCTTACAAATGGCCCCATTACCCCTCAAAAACGCAAATTTTACATCGGATTTTTTGCAAATTTTGAAGATTTGAAAGTCAATTATGAAAGTCAAATATATGTGTCCATACTTTGGTATAACCCAAGTGGGGCCCCCATTCTACTATATTACAGCTCTATAAACTGCATCTTACATCGGATCATGATATATTTCAACTAGGAATACCGACCGTGAATGAGAAATATATAGGCCCAAATTTTGGACCTGGCCCCAAGTGTTGTTATAGGCCCCTTTCAAATGTCGCTCCGATTCATCCTATTACCACTATATAATTTGTATTGGTCATTGGATCTTGATCTCATAGGATCTTGATTGGAAACTTTGTTTTCTAAATGGCGATATAGATGCTGCGGCTGAAATGATTGAAAATATTATCTTGATTGGAATGAAGTCATTTATTCCAATTAAAGTTATTTCGGATAAACCATCTAATAAAAGTTGGTTTAACCAGATATGCAAGACTGCTGTCAGATCCAAAGAGGAAACGTTCAGGAAATGGCGTTTAAATAAACCACCACTGATCTGCTACGCAAGCAGACAAGAACCATGTGTGCCAAGGTACTTAGACGTGAAAAGTTTCAGTACGAACAACGTCTTCGTGCCAAGGTTCTTTCTTCTCCCAGTGGAAGTAAGAGCTTTTGGTCATTTGTAAGAAGAGAAAAGGATAACTCCTCATCAATCCCAACTCCTGTTAAAGATGACCAGATATTCACTAACCCGGTTGTCAAAGCTAACCTATTGGCTGAAATGTTTGCAAGGAATTCATCCTTGCCGGAAAACAATCAACCACTCCCCGTGATCGAAAATGTATTAAGTTACATGCCTCATATATTTTTTCGAACACGTGGAGTTAAAAGGGTTCTTGCAAATCTCGACGTAAACAAATCTCCGGGCCCGGATGGCATTTCAGCACTTGTCCTATGTAAGTGCTCTTCTACGCTTGCCCGTCCCCTTCGTAATCTTTTCAACCTTACATACCGTGCAGGGGTTTTCCCAGCGCGTTAGAAGATTGCGAACATCCAGCCCATCCCTAAAAAAGGTGAGGCTAATAACCCTGCTAACTATCGACCGATCGCGAGAGTATGGTTAACCACCATCTTGTGAGGTATTTAGAAACCAATGACTTACTTAATGATCGACAGTATGGCTTCCGTAGGAATCGATCTACGGGAGACCTGATGACACCGCTATCCGAAAAGTGGAATCGATCCATCCACCAGCTTGCAGAGAGTAAGGTCGTTGCTCTAGATATCTCCAAGGCCTTTGATAGAGTTTGGCACGGCGCACTCATATCATTGCTTTTGGTGTTGGTAGTGACTTCTCTCGATTTATATCGAGCTTCCTCAGAGATCGCACCATACGTGTTGTTATAGATGGGTTCTCATCCGACGAGCATAGGTTAACTGCAGGTGTACCACAGGGCTCTGTCATTTACACCTCCCTTTTTCTTATTTTCATCGACGACCTCTTGGATCGGACTTCGAATCCAATATACTCATTTGCGGATGACAACAACCTCTGTCATTCATACTCATTCGATCATAGACCAACTCGTCAAGAAATTGAAGACAAAAGGCGATTGATGGATGAGTCACTCAGCCAGGATTTACTGGCCATTTCCGAATGGGGTCAACTTATTAAAATACCAAAGATGGAATATAACTCCCATATATGGTCGGGTGCTCCAGCTTCATCACTGGAGCTACTTGACCGTGTCCAGAGGAGGGCGATGGTGTTGATAGGTGATTGTAGGATATCCAATTCTATTGTTTCCTTGAACATCGTCGTAATGTGGGTTGTGTGTCTTTGTTCTATTGATACTTTCACGGTGTTTGTTCTGCTGATATTCGTGATCTTATACCGCCCGTGAGAACGTTCGGTAGAGATACGCGACTTTCAGGAATTCTCACCCATTTGTTGTAGATTGGACAACCGACCGGACCACACATTACAGAATGAATTCGTTCTTCGCCCGCACTATCCGTATGTGAAATCGACTTCCGGCAGATATCTTCCCGGCCAATTATGATGTTCAGAAGTTTAAAACAAGAGTCAACAAACACTACTCCCTCTTTCCTCCTCCCAATACCGTATCTTCCTTCCGCCAACGCAATGCGCTGCATTTATAGGGGACATCCCCTGAGTGTTGGTTTAGTGAAAAAAAATCGTATACAGCTGCACTTTTCACAATGTCGATGAATGAGAATGAGAATACACTTCATGATGGTGGTATATATAATTCGGCCCGGTCAAAAACATTTTACTTATGTGGAATAAATACCTTCTTATAACATTAAAAATAACAAATACCAAAAAACACACCTAATATTATGTTTATATATCGATAGACCTATCCATCTTTCCCTACATAAATCATGATAGTGGCAGTGTGCAGCCAAGTAATAAATGTCAACATGCCATTTGTAAATAAATTTCCATTCTATAAAATATAGATGCAAAATGGTCTTGAGCCAGCTCAAATCAAATATGGATTACAGACCGAAATAAAATAAACGTAAAAATGAAAACAAATTATTTGGAAATGTTACAAAATGCTTTACCGTCTTCCCTGAAAATTGCTCACTGTGCGGCGAGTCATGCAAACAGTCACGAAATTACACAGCCAATTTGAAAATCTAACAAATCTGTGTCATTCAGAAAGTGCAGCACATCAGAACAAATTATAAAGTATAGAATAGATGCCCTTCCAAAGGGCATCTCGCAACGCCACTCTTATACATATGTACGAATATGTTCGTACTGTCTTTATTTTAACAAATTTCAACTAAAACAAATGCCAGCTCGTAATTCTGTCTGGGTTTTAATTTAAGTTTTAGTGTTTTCACATTTCAACTCGTTGGCGGTTCGGGTTTGTGGTTGGTTGTTGGTTTTGTTTATCAAGAATTCTTTTAATGAAATTGAAATTCCTCTGCGAATATGGGGGCGTTACCGCAACGAAGAAAATGCAATAAATATGCATATGAGGAGTCAGCACAGATTTGCACCACATTCCACTTCAACGGCCTACAAGGCTGCTGCCTGCTTAAGCTCGCTCTATTCGGGATGGAATGGAGTTGGTGTCTTGTGATCTTTGGGCTTTATTTCGATTTGAATAATTCCGTTCCCACACTACCTAGAAACACACGCTCAATCACATGGTCCCGTGAACCTGGCTGGACGCTGGCACTCTGACTCCTTCTACGCCTGCGCGTCTGGCTGCCGGAGTGAATTCATGCCACTGCCGTCGTCTGAAACAAGCGCATTTTATGCGTTTCAGTTGTCTTACATGTTCGGCTAAAAGGATTCCATTTGGTTTTTGTCTTGGTTTAGGGGATAAAGGGTTTTTGTTAATTAAAGTTATTAATAGGAATCGCTCAGGTAATTTATTATCATCGTTTTGGTGCGGCCGAGGCAAGCTGAATGTGGCAGCGATATGTAAATTAAAAGCTGGCAATCGGTTGTTGGTGTGGGAAAATATCACCGTATTCGATATGTTTTTTTGGAATGATTTTTTAAGTTTCAGAGATTTTATTGTGAACTACATTCAGTCTTCATCTTCGTTACAACATAACCCCAGATCGTTGTGACCTCTAGAAGCAACCGATATCCCCTTTAAGTTATTCCGGAATACGGTTAAAACAAAATTGTCCTTATTCAGTCACATAGATTCCGCCATAAAGGTTTACAACAATTGAGCAACTGTGGAAGCCCAATGTTTATGCCATTTATTTAAGATTTCCTTTAGTTAGATTAGAGCAATTTACCCTAAACACAAGGGCCATCCTAATGTAAATACATCTCTGATCGATCTTGACCGACTTAACTTTGAACAGACTGGTGACACGGTTTCCGTATGACCACACACACACGCACTCAACCATAATTTAACTTTTACTTTCTTTCAGAAAAATTTGAATTCTCCGTAAATCGTTCAGCCAATCAACGTTTTTGTCCGGAATGTTGTTGTTGAAAGTAAATTCATACACTTTAATGGCCAGAGTTCCAATGTCCTACTCCACATTGGACGCAGTGATTGTAGTTGCAAATGATGACGACAATTAAGTCCATATCAAGTGAAATCAAATCTACATATGTCGGTACATGTGTACACGATTGCAGTGTACGTGAGCCGTACAAACGGCAAATCGATTAATTCCACTCTTTGAGGTACAAGAAACAAGCCAATCATCTTAACCATCTTCGGTAGATGGAAAATTCCTATTGTTTAACCATCCATCTCAGCCTCGAGCAACCTCTGCACGGAGAAAAGGCATATGATTGTTGCAAGCATGATATGATTACTTCTAAGGCAATTATGTATATGTATGTATCATATTATGGTTGAAAATTCTGATTGTGGGTAATCATACCATAGTTGTAACTAAACATGAAATGGTCATAATAATCATATTATGACTGGTCCCAAACATAATATGATGCCCATGAATATGGTTGCAGCAACCATATCTCTTCTCTGCGTGTGGGTAGCCATAAAGATAATGATGCACCGGTGTTATTTCCGCACGTCCTGCACTCATGCAAGTCCGACTGCTCGACGTATATTCGCCCCAAGTGTATTTGTCCCGTCGGAAGTCCCATAGTGCTGCTGAGTTCGATTACTCAACCTCAATAGACGTCTGGTTTCATTATCATTAGGACCGCCCCACAAGGCTTTGCCGTCCATCGTAGACAAGTCCCAGGCCATCTTATGGACTATAAATGCCCAATCCTTCAATTTCATTTTCGTCTCCTGGAAAAGCTTTACACCTTCCATGTTGGTTAGACCATCGTAATGTTAATTCATCAGCTTTTCTGATTCCTTGTAGTATACAGTGTCCTGACATCTATATGATATCTTTGAAGCTTACTTTGGTCCATCTTTGCAGCAGTGTGTTCAGATGTAGGCTGTACCATTCGACCAAAAATCAATGGAGGAAATCATTGTGTTACAGTTCGTATAGACGGAATTCTGTCGGTTTTGTACTCCGATTTGGAGAAACCTGCCAGTTTACTCATGGTTTTTGGTGCTTGGAAATAAAATCCGTTCGGAACCATTCAGCTTGTGAGTTTCTAGTTGAGATCACCGTCTCAAACTTGATCTGTCTCCGTAGCCTTTGTTGATGTTGCTCGAATGGCTCCGCTAATGCTAAGGCACCACATTTGGAGTATTTTTGTGTTGCATAAATTCGATATCACCAGACTACGGAAGCATTAGCCATAATAGGTCTGATTACGTTTCTGTTTACCCATTGTGGACACCTGCAAAAGGTGTCCACAATTCTTTCCATAGTTTTAAGCTTGAGAGATGTCAGGCTTATCGCAAATATGCCTCTGCTGTCACGTAGCTACATAGCTTTGCCTGGTTTAGGAATGAAAATCCCCCTTACCTTTAGCCAACTAATAGGAGTATGTCGATAGAAAAGTCATGCTGCGAATATACCCACCAGTGGGAGCTGTAGGAGTGCATAAAATATCCCGTCTGGCCCCGCCGCTTTGAGGGGCCATGTTGTTAATCGCACTTTTTATTATGATAATTCCATATGTTGGCGTTTTGGTTACCGATTTTTCCTTGATATGGTTGGCCCTCCGTGAATTCAGTTTTCCCATTCAGAGAGTGTGTTTCCATTCCAGTGCTTCGGTCATAGAGAGGAACTTTGTAATTTTTATAACATCATTAATCCTATTAGCCTGTTCACAGAAACGTTTACAAAAATAGTAGTTCTTGTTATTTTATTGTTGTTGTAATTATCCCAGCATACCGCCTAGGGTATCCAAACGATTAAATTTTGTTCGATTAATCGAATATTTAGTATCAAATATTTGTTCGAATAGTAATAATTAATCGATTAATCCGTACCAAAAATAATCGACTATTCGAAATGTTATACTACCAAACATTTCTGGAGCGAAATATCATTTTGAAGGAATAAATAATTGCATAAACGATTTTGTTTTATATCTCCAAAGTTTGGAAGGCATCATACAAATTTTAATGAAAACTTTGAAAATTATATTCTTGCTTTGCTAGCTCAGCGTACAAAAGTATATTTGGAGTTGAAAACGTTTCAAAATATCCTGTCACTGAAAGAGAAAATATTGTTGCTGGAATTAGCCTTTTGTCCGAACTGAACGAAACAATAAATATAGTACAAATTCCAGCAAAAAACGAAAAGTAGAATCGAATGACATACAAGATGATTTTTATACCCACCACCTCCAGGATGGGGTATATTCACTTTGTCATTCCGTTTGTAACACCTTAAAATATTCATCGGAGACCCCATAAAGTATATATATTCTAGGTCGTGGTAAAATTCTAAGACGATATAGCCATGTCCGTCTGTTGAAAGGACGATAGCGGCCGAACGAAATGAGCTAGGAGGTTCAAATTTTCCCTAGATTTGTCTAATGGTTGCAGATCGGTTGGGATTGAAAGTGGGCGAAATCGGCCCAGAGGGAAAAATTTTTCCCTCAAAAGGACTGAAAATACCCCTAATATTTAGAGTATTTCAGCCTGTTTTTTAACATATTAGCTTTTATTTACTTGATATTTGCAATTCGCATTCCATTTATAGCATAAAAGAGCACCATAGAGTGATTTTATTTGTAGGGGGCGAAATGGGACAAAAAGGGATAAAAATGGTACCTATCAAACGACAACAGATAGAAACATGAAATTTGGCGTGTACATTCTAATATACTCTAATATAGTAGATACATAATATAAAAGTATTTTTTCTAAATTCGTACTTTTAAGGGGTTAAATGGGGATAGAGGGATAAAAATAGTAAAAACTAAACGGCTGCACCTAGAACAATGAAATTCGGTATATATATTCCTCTGATTGTGTAGACACATAAAATAAAGGAAATTTTCGAAATTCGTACTTTAAGGGTGTAAAGTGGAAAAATGGGATAAAAATTGTACCAAACAAATGGATGCAGCTAGAACCATGAAATTCGCTGAATACATTCCTCTGACTGAGTGACATGAAAAAAGGTTTTTCCACATTCGTACTTTCAAGGGATTTAATGGGAGCAGAGGGATAAAAATGGTACCAACTAAAAAGCTACAGCTAGAATGATGAAATTTTCGAAAGTCATACTTTTAAGGAGTAAAATGCGAATGCGGATAAAAATGGTACCAACAAAATGGCCGCTGATAGAATCATGGAATTCGGAGTATACATTCCTCTGAGTCCGTAGCAACGTAAATTTTTTATCCAAATTCGTACTTTATTTTGTCGCTTTTACGACAAAAAATGGTAGAATCTTGAATTTGTCTTATACTGCGTACGTGATAGATAAGGTATTTTCAAAATTTATACTTTTGAAATTAAAGTAGAATGGAAATACAACAAACCAAACGACTGTAGCTGAAAGTACACTCTCTATCCCCCAATATTTAGGGTATTTATGATTGCTCCCTTATATTTACTTTATGAATTGAAGTATTATATCCATTATATATATATATATATATAGTATACAAATATTGGTAGCCTTGGCTTATTAATTAAATTTCTGATGTTCATACATTTGAAATTTGTTGCGGACATTCCTCTTGTAGCTTGGAAGCACCACAAAGAAAATAAATGTTTTAGCGGGCGAAATGGGGCAAAAAGGGATAAAATATGGTACCAATGATACGACAACAGCTAGAATCATGAAATTCGGTGTGTACATACCTCTAATTGCATAGACACGTAAAATAGAGGGATTTTTCGAAATTCGTACTTTTAAGGGATATAATTGAAAAAGAGGGATAAAAATGGGACCTTCCAAACCGCTGAAGTTGATATCATGAAATTCGGTGTATATGTATCTGACTATGAAGACTCGAAACGAAAAGTTTTTTCGAAATTTGTACATTTGGGCGGAGAATGGGGCGAATAGGGATATCTTTAAAATTTGTACTTTTCTTATCAAATTAATGCAGTCACTTTGTCTGTATCTGAAAATGCTTGAACTTTATTAAAACAAAGGAAAAGAATCGCCTTAAATCTAATATCTTCTTCAAATAAAACGACGAAACTTGAGTATGTGTTCTTATCAAAATCGATATAATTTACTGGAAATTTTATTCGGTTGTATTTTCGAATAAACGATTAATCGAATAACCCAAAAGTACGAACAAATAGATACCCTTATACCGCCTGATCTTACGGCGTGCTATGCAGTTCTCTTTACCGAGATTTTGGAAAATTTTCTTTCTCGAAGTTGTTGCGTCGAAAAACTCTTTCTTCCGTTGGTTTCACAACCACAATGTCAATCTTGTTCCTTCCTTGGTATATTGCTCCGCTCAATATAACGTGACCGTCAAGTATTACCTAAAACTATACAGAAACAAGTAAAAAGGCGTTACGTTCGGTCGAGCCGAATCTTATATACCCTCCACCACGGAGTGCATTCCATAGAATTACCGGTGGATTACCGCCTGTCGACTTTACAAAGAAGTGATGTAAGTATAAATGTTGACCTTAAAGTACGATTTGGGAGCAATACTCACATTGTGCGAGTCTGCGAAGACAGACGAGACTGAATTTCATGATTCTAGCTACAGCCGCTTGCATGGTACCAATTTTATCCAGTTTTGATCCTAATGGTACGAATATCGAAAGATATCTTTATTTTTCGTGTCTACACAGTCACAGCAATATACACACCGAATTTCACTATTCTAACTGCAACCATTTAATTAGTATCATTTTTATCCCTTTCACCACATTTTCCGCCTAAAAGTACAATTTTCGAACAAATCCTTTATGTTTCTCGTCTACACAGTCAGATAAATGCATACACCGATTTTCATGATTTTACCTTCAGCGGTTTGGTTGGTACTATTTTTATCCCCCTTTACCAATTGTACCCTTAAAAGTACAAATTTCAAAAAATCTCTCTATTTTACTTGTCTACGTAATTATAGGAACGTACACACCGAATTTCATGTTTCTAGCGGTTGTCGTATCATTGGTACTATTTTTATCCCTTTTGTGCCATTTAATCCACTAAATCTTTTTGGTACTTTTTTGTTATTACACGTTACTGGAGGAAGGTACGAAGCAAATTTCAAGTGTATAAAATTAGAAATTTTCATAAAATTGCTTAAATAGTCTAAATATTAGGGGTATTTTCAGTCCTTGTTAGGGAAAATTTTCCCTCTGGGCCGATTTTGCCCCGTTTAAATCCCAACCGATCTGCGACCATAAGACACATTTAGGGAAAATGTGAACCTCCTAGCTCATTTCGTTCGGCCTCTATCGTGCTTTCAACAGACAGACAGACGGAGATGGCTAAATCGTCTTAGAATTTTACCAGGATACAGAATATATATACTTTATGGGATCTCCATGGAATATTTCAAGGTGTTACAAACGGAATGACAAACGGATATACCCCCATCCTGGAGGTGGAGGGTATAAAAAAATAAAATTGGGATTCAATAAAAAAATGCACGAATTCAAATGACATATTATACATCAATGGCGTGATAAAGAAATTCAAAAAATCCATAAAGAAATCCATAGTAAATTTGTATTGAAAATATTTTTCATGTTCCATGAAGTGACAGAAAATAATTTGCAATTAAATGTGTCATTAAAAATGTTGTTTTTTTTTGACTAAAGTTTTAGTCAAATGTTTTAATTGTGCGCTATTTTATGAGTTTATAATTTTGACTAAATTTTCAACAATTCAAATAAATGTTTATTCGAATATTTTTGTTCTGCACTTTTGCATTTTTTTCTGTGTAGTTTTAAGATCAGATGTCTAATTTCGAGTCACGTTATATCGTCAATATCGTGACAAACAGTCGCCTAATACATGCGCGAATTTCCTTCTATCTCTTCGTTGTCGGAGCTATGATAGGGATAATTAAATTGTAGCTTCATTCGACAAGTTTGCTTTTCACTTGGCCAATGGCTCGTCAGCAGTACGATCACTCTTGATGCGATACGTTTTTTGTCAGGCTAGGTCCGACTGTATATTTTACTAGTGTCTAAGTTTTTCCACTTGAAATTAGCTCCGTCGAGGTAATGCATGCGGATGCAACTCTTAAAACACCCTATCGGTGTAGCGACCAACTAAAGTAGATTTACTTAAAGTAGATCCAATCCTCGCCAACTCGTTCCTCGTTCCCGCAAAAGTTCCTATGTTCAGGGATCCATATAACTCGCTCCTCAATGTGGTTAGATCTTAAAGACAAAAAACTACGACGGCCTTCTACAAAGATTTCAGTGTGGCCTGTTGTTGTGCCCCAAGACGGCCACAGCGTGAAAGACGCTGCAGAAGTCAGAAAATAGAAATGAAGGAAACTCTACAATCCATTTTGGAGTCTCACACTTATTTCACCATAACTATTCGAAATTGGAGATACTGAATCCTATATTAAAATCCTCTATTAACCATAGTTTATTTTGGTTTAGACGTTGGCCAATTCAAAATCAAAATGGATAATTTGTACATCATATGAAAGAACAATTGTAGGCATTATGGTTGCTAAATGGAGATAATCGATTTGGCAAATGACTGACTCAACTGTGTCATTGTGAATTATGTCTTTGCGGCCTATTGTTGTTGCGGCTGTTCTCATTCTTTTGTTTTGGTTGCTGTGGGCAAAACTTCACCGGTCTCAATCTGGTGTTGCATACAAATTTCTTTGAAGTGCCATAAACACCACAATTGTATCACATCCACGGCGAGTTGGCGAGTAAGTGAGTGAGTCATGCGGACGCTTGCCGATCAAACGCAACCAATAATACTGAGAGCGTATTAACAGCTATAAACAAAAATATATAAATATATATTGTTGAACTAAAGTTATTTGGGTTCTCCTCGGCGAGCGATAACAGAGGAAGAAATACACCTTTTGCAGACACACAGAGAGTCGGATATACGGCTGCGATGTGGAAAGACCCAACCACCAAATTGATGCCATGCCGACAAAGACCAAATCAGATGGACAGACCAACCATAGCACACAAAACAAAGCAACCATTGCTCAGATCTCAGATGGAGGAAGCTGCAGAAGGAGAATGACCATCAACATCATTTATATCGCGCAATTAAGTTAATGAGAAGGTCCCTAGATAACACTTAATTAGGGTGTAAAATCGTCGCCTTTAGTCAAATCAAGCGATGAGGACCTTAGCGCCACCTCAGCACGACTGGCGATGGTCAGCCACATCTTTGGTGAGGGGAGCGAGCATGTGTGCGTGCCGGGTGCGTGAGTATAACTGAGAGAGTGTGTGACTGTGTGTTAGCCAAGTCTTGTTTGGCTTTTCTATTTCGGGTTCGTTGAAGTGCGGGTGGTCGGTCAAGCGGCATGGTTGAAATGAATGCGAGATAGCGGTGGGAAACGCTCACGCATCTTTGTTATAAGCAGCTTATTTAGGCTCGTATGGTGGCGGACATACGAGGCAACGGCAGCGGCAGCATCTCAGCCCAAAAGTGGCACACCTTAAATTGTAGTCAGCGAGTGAGTGATGCATGCAACACGCAACCTTTACAAACCAATTTATTGGGTGCAAAGCAAATCAAACATACACATATACGAGTACACCACACCAGCCATCAGCAGATACATTCGCTGTGGATGTGATCACCACCAACAACTCTCGTCCCTGGTGAGTGAGGTTGTGACGCACCTCCTTAAAGGGCTAATTTAAGGTGTTCTTAACGAGTTTGTTTTTGGTTGGGTGTCGCCGACAATTCGTTGCGTTTCATTTTGTGATTAAGCAACAGTGGAGGCAGACGACTGCCTCGACAACGGAGAGGAGGCAGACCAATGTGGTTGCCATCCCTCACCCGTTCCCTCCGTCCGAACCTGGACACTGAAGGTACAAACTGGGTTGGCTGGCTGTAGGACGACAAGGCACACTGGGAGATATTGAACCTTTCTAACTGCAAAAATAATGATGAATTTGAGTACGTCAGCGAAATATGGATGCTGTAAGGAATATTTGCAAGGGGCTAGATTCAAAATGGGACTACAGCCAAAAATTATACCATTGACGAAATGAAACAGAGTGATTATATAGGGAGTTTTTTATTGAGATATAGAACTTCGAATTGAAATAAAACACAAGAAAATCGTTTTAATGTCCATCAATTTGGCTTTATTGGAAGGATAATTTTATGCCATTAATGTTTAAATATGATTTCGGGCATGTGGCCGCCGCGGCTGGCTCGAATATAGCCAATTCTACAGGTCCAATTTTCAACCACTTTTTCGAGATGGACAAAGCTCCAATTGCTGTGCATGGTGGCGAATCGATTCATTCGGGTCCTCTTCAACACTTTGCTCTACAGCGGCAATTGTTTCTTCGGTGCGCACTGTTCGACGTCTCTGCTGATGCGTATTATCACATAGAGTAAACGTAGTGCGAAAACGATCCATGGTTAACCGAATTAATTGCTCTGATGGACGATTATGTCGACCTTTACTTTCGAAATAAATTTGCACGATTTGCAAGCGTTGTTCTTTGTCAAACCAAACTAAATATTAATCACTTGACAGCTGACAAAATGGCCGCCAGTTAAAAAAGTGATGCCAACTTAAAGTTCTATACCCCAATAAAAAACACCCTATATTAAAAGGCATAGTCGAAGGAAGAAGGGTTGGCTTAATCGCGGCAACCCAACTACGAAGCAATTCCGGTACTAAAGGCAGATGAACGCATCAGCTTATTCCCAGCAATGAAAATTTGGATACACGACCCCAAAGAGATGTCAACAACTATAATTTACTATTCTATACAGATGATGGAAGCTTTATTCATCAGCATCAGCTTATTCATTCGTGCAGGTGGCCAAACCACGTGGGAAAGGAGGATTACGAAAACTACATCATGATTCACCGCAGGCGAGGATGTTTCAGACACACAGAATTCCCGGTAGAACGATTGTTCTTCGGCGACCGCAACTAAATATCATAGGTTATGTTAGATTATGGAGACAGTCAGAAAGTATGCATCCAACTCCCTTAGGCCTTTGTGATAGCAGGAGTTTCTACACCACTCATCGGAAGCAATTTGTGCGACTCACGACGTCTATGCTGGCCTAAGTGTCACTAATGGTCTTCTAGTTATAGCCGACTCCCTTAGACCTAAAGAGGTCCTTTGTGATACCAAGAGCTAATACACCCCTAATGGGAACTTATTTATGCGACTTACGAATACAGTGTCACTAAATAACTTCTAGTTATAGTCGGACAGAGACTGATAAGTTGTTCGACGCACTCCATCTCCTCATCATCCACTCAGCTTCTATAGTCGTGAGCCGGTTGACTCGATACTCTGCTTCGGGGGAAAAGTCAGCTCGAACTCATAATATCATAATTTCACTGGCCAGATCATCAATGCTTCAATGCCTACACCACCAGTAGCTTACATGTCAATAGGGCTGTACCATTACAAACAAGTTCTAGTAGTAAGCTCGTCTGTTTTGGAATATGTCTGGAATATGTATGTGATCTGGCAGCCACAGTTTAATATCGAACTACCTGGCCATCTCCATAAGAGATGCACTAAGAAGGTGTTCGACTCTCAATCTCCTCATCATCCACTCAGCTTCTATAGTTGTGAGCTGGTTGAATCAATACTCAGCTTCGGGAATCAAACAGCTCGATCTCATAATATCACTGGCCAGATCATCACTGCTTCAATGCCTATACCACCTGTTGCTTACATAGATATACAAGCAAGCTCTGGTAGAACTTATAGGTCGTTCCTAATCTAGCGAGCTCGTCAGCTTTTCCCTGGAATGTGTCCTTTCACCCAAATAATTTTAATATCGAACTGCCTGGCCATCATGTGACATATTATGAAATTTAATTCCACCAGGATACATAAACTAATGCTTCATCATTTAATCATGAAAAACATTTGTTCTAGCTGGATTCCACATAATTAGACAGACTTGTATAAGATTGTAACAGTTGACGAATTCTTCAAATCCTTCCTTACTGACCTGTAGCCCCGTGTGAATGGGAGAGTGCCTCATTGTGAACCAAATGAAATCGACGACCAAAAAAGCTGAAATTCGAATGTATTACATTCAAAACTCATAGAAATTCGACAGACTTCGGAACTAATAGCCCTGTATCAACAAAGTCATTAGTAGAATGTAGAACGATCAATTCCGAATGAACCAGACGTGTTCTGAGATATTAGGAAAGCCAAAAACTTATATTTTTACACCACGACAATGATAGCTCTAATACATCGCTTCAAAGAGGTGTCTTCCCAGCAAAGCCAACTTTCAAAAATCAGTCCGAAATTGGTACGACAGTCGGCTATATCAAATCCGAAATCGGTCCAACATCGTTACAAAAACATAGTGAGTTGTTGATACGAAGGCTTACCGACGGAAAATCTAATGTTTTTATTGACGCGTCATACCAAGAAAATTTTCGGCTGAAGAAAATAATTTATGATGGAAATTGTTGATGTTTTTATAGGTGGAGGGTACCTCCAGGATGGGAATATACTAACTTTGTCATTCCGTTTGTAACTCCTTGAAATTTCGACCTGAAACCCTATAAAGTATAAATATTCTTTATCGTCATAAAATTATAAGACTATCAAACCATATCAGTCCGTCTGTCGAAAGCACGCTAGCATCTAAACGAAAGGAGCTAGTAAGTCCAATATTTTCACAAATGCGTCTTAGATCTGCTTGGATTGATAATGGGCGAAATCGGCTCAGAGGGAAAACATTTTCCCTCACAAGGACTAAAAACACCCATAATAAGCTTTAATATATTAGAGTATTTAAGCATATTTTTCAATATTACTCAATGTACTTACTTGATATTGGGTATGCGCATTCCCCCTATAACAAAAAAGTGCAACATAAAGTGATTGTTATTCGTAGGGGGTGAAATGGGGCAAAAGGGATAAAAATGGCACATATATATGGCATTTAATAAACGACAGATATAAACTCGAAATTCGGTGTGTACATTCCTCTAATTGAGTTGATGAATAATCTAAAGCATTTTTCCAAAATCGTACTTTTAAATAGTAAAATGAGAATAGAGGGATAAAAATGGTACCAACCAAATGGCGGCACCTAAAATAAAGAAGTTCGGAGTCTACATTCCTCTGATTGCGTAGACATGAAAAATAAATAGGTTGTTCCAAATTCGTACGTTCGTTCTGGGGATAATGGCAAAAGGGGATAAAATTGTACCAACCAAAAGACCGCAGCTAGATTCATGAACTTTGGAGTATACATTCCACTAACTGCATAGACACGAAAAATAAAAACGTTTTTCCAAATACGTACTTTCAAGGAATACATTGGGAACAGAGGGATAAAACTGGTACCAAATAAACGGCTACAGGTAGAATGATGAAATTCGGTGTGTACATCTATTTGATTGAGTACACGTGTAAAAAATTCGTACTTTTAAGGGGGAAAACGGGAAAAAGGTGATAAAAATGGTACCAACCAAATTGCCGCAACTAGAGTCATGGAATTCAGTGTATACATTCCTCTGACTGCATAGACATGCACAATAAAAAGATTTTTCCAAATTCGTACTTTTTTACTGTTACGGCAAAAATTGGTTGTACCATGAATTTAGGTTATCTTGTACTGTGTACGTGAGGATAATGAATTTTCAAAATTTGTACTTTTGGTATCAAAATAGGATGGAAATACAACCAACGGTAACCAATATTTATGGTATTTAAGCTTTTTTGTAAATTGTTGTCTTATATTTTCGATTTGACTTGACTTGAAGTATTATTTCGATAAATATAGTATAAACGCTTTATAAGATTGGTTTGGAATAAATTTTTTATATTTTTTATAAAATTATTTTTTCAATATTTTTATTTGTTTGATTAAAATATTATATTTTTCTTTAATATAACTGCAGTTTTACGAAAATCGACAGCCTTTGTGCAATGCCATACATGCTTGAAGGGTACATAAAGTTCGGCACGGCCGACTTAATAATTTTTACTGTATTTTTTCCAAATTCGTACTTTTAAGGGGTAAAATGGGAATATAGGGATAATAATGGTAACAACCAAACGGTTGCACCTAGTATAATGAAATTAGGTGTATACATTCCTCTGATTGCGTAGACACGTAAAATAAATTCATTTTACGAAATTCTTTTTTTTAGGGGGTATAATGGAAGAAGGGGATAAAAATACTCCGAATTTCGTGACTCTAGCTGCGAATTTTTCGAAATTCGTACTTTTTGGGGTTAAAATGGAAAAAGGGGATACAAATAGAACCAACCAAATGACAGCAGCTAGAGTCAAGCAATTCGGAGTATACATTCCTCTGACTGCGTAGACACGGAAAATAAACGGATTTTTCGAAATTCGTACTTTCAAGGGATACAATGGTACAGAGGGATACAAATAGTACCAACTAAACGACTACAGCTAGAAGGATGAAATTCTAATTGCGTAGAAACGTCAAGGGGGTAAAAATGGTACCAACCAAATGGGCGCAGCTGGTGTATACATTCTTCTGACTGCATAGACACGCAAAATAAAAAGTTTTTTTTCCAAATTCTTAATTTTTCTTTTATTTTTATTTTGCACTATGTACTTCTGATAATGGATTTTCAAAATTTGTACTTTTGAAATTAAAATAGAATGGAAATACAACTAACTGTAGCACCCACTATCTACCAATATTTATGGTATTTAAGCTTTTTGAAAATATAAATATAAGAATATTTATTTTTTGATTTGAAATAAATAATGGTTTTAAATAATTAAAATATTACATTTATTTATAAAATTATTTTTTCCATATTTGTTTCCTGTAATATTACTGCAGTTCTACGAAAACCGACAACCTCTGTGGAATGCAATCCATGGTTATTGCACCGTTCCGCTCTGTTCCATTCCATTCCAAAGTGAATATACCCCTCCTGGAGGTGGAGGGTATAAAAAACTAAAAACGAAAAAATAAAAAATTTTACTTTTCGTTAAAATCTAAAAACACGAAAAGTACTAGAATTTGGGCTAATTTCTAAAATATATCCGTTTGTCCGATTTAATGTTAATATAATCGTTGAGTCCTTAACTAATTTAATTTTTTTACACTGCTCAAAAAAATGTTTACTACAACAAAAGTTATACACTTTCGGCCGATTGATTTTGATTCTGAACCACTTTGCGACGTCTATATTGGCCAAGTCGCCCAAGCCTTCAAAGAAAGTTGAACCCAGCGTCACTAAATGCTCGACGCTCTTCGTCCCATCCTCATCTAACAAACAGCGGTGGAAGTTTTTAACAAATCTTACAAAACTTCGCCCACTGTGCAATGTCTTATCCTTCAGCGACGCAGAGAAGGTGTCTTAAATACCAACCAGCCAGCCCAGGATAAAAACAAAAACAACAGAAGAGGAACTGAGATAATTACATGTTAATTTTAGTCAGTTTTCGTTTCTTATTGCACCGTTCCGTTCTGTTCCACTCTGTATCAATGGATTGGATAGCTGCTATTGCTGTTGTTGTTTTAATTTCATGTGTTAATCCTTGACAGCGCTCCTTTTCTTCAACTGGTTGAGGTAATTGAGTTGACTCTGGTCTGGTGTGGCGTCAGTGGCGGTATTCTTTGTTGGTCGAAGTTGTTGTTGTCATTATCCCTGGATACGTGCGTGTGTGGCTGTGTGTGTGTGAACAGGAACGACGAACCACTTTGCTGCGTTCGATGCGGTGTTGGCTGATAATTAAGCACCAGCAGCAGCCTTAATTCCTTCGATCCAGCCGCTGCTCAATGTGTGGCCCATTTAATTTTTTAATTGTTGGCCATACAAACATTTTGCCGATAAAATTTTTATTAGAGTCTGGTTAACTTTAAGTAGCTGTGAGAATCGTCGATTTCTATTCCTCGGTGTACGAGGTAATGCTAATATGTGTGTGTGTGTCCACACACACTTGGCACTGTTTCATTCACCTGATTTCCAAGAAAATAAATGTTCCATTTGATATGATCGGCGAAATTGCGCCGAGGCTCTTGGTAATTGAGTACCTGTGACGTTGGAGATAATTACAGCATGATCATTTTGGCCAAGGTTAGAGAGCTAATATGACACCAAACGAGGTAATTATGTCCACTTTCATGAGTGATATACAGAGAAAATCAAATATATTCTAAACATGTATGTAGATGGAGGATTAACTTTCGCAATATTACCGCTTTCCTAAGATTTGCTTGTAAAGCAGGGCATTTAAACACGTAGAAATAAAAACATGTAAAAAAGGCGTTAAGTTCGGACGGGCCGCACTTTATATACCCTCCACCATGGATTGCATTCCACAGAGGCCGCCAATTTCCGTAGAAGTGCAGTAATATTACAGGAAAATATATTTTTTTAAATATAGTCAAACCAAAACAGATACAAATATTGAAAAAATAATTTTAAAAATAAATATAATACTTTTATTATTTCAAACCACGCTTATAAGACAAGGCTGCCAATACATTTTTACTATATATATATCGAAATTATTCTTCAAGTCAATTCAAAAAATAAATATACTTATATTTATATTTTCAAAAAGCTTAGATATGATAAATATTGGTAGATAGTGGGTGCTACAGTGGGTTGTATTTCCATTCTATTTTAAATCCAAAAGTACAAATTTTTCAAATCCATTATCTAACGTACATAGTGCAAAATAATCTAACTTCATGATTCAACCAATTTTTGCCGTAAAAGAAAAAGTGCGAATTTGGAAAAACTTTTTATTTTGCGTGTCTATGCAGTCAGAGGAATACACTGAATTCCAAGATTGAAAGTACGAATTTCGAAAAATCCGTTTAATGTATACTCCGAATTTCATGACTCTAGCTGCGGTCATTTGGTTACTACTATTTGTACCCCCTTTTTCATTTTAACCCCAAAAAGTACGAATTTTGAAAAATCCGTTTATTTTACGTGTCTATGCAA
Organism: Polietes domitor; assembly: GCA_947397865.1. Lineage (NCBI taxonomy): Eukaryota > Metazoa > Arthropoda > Insecta > Diptera > Muscidae > Polietes > Polietes domitor. The sequence goes on along the minus strand of OX377621.1, from coordinate 102,151,198 downwards.
TCAGAGGAATATATACCGAATTCCATGATTCTAGCTGTGGTCATTTGGTTGGTTCCATTTTTATCCCCTTCTTCCTATTTCCTTCTTTCCTATTTCCTTCCCCTTAAAAGTACGACTTTCTAAAATATCTTTACTTTAAGTGTCTACGCAAGTAGAAGAATATGCACACCGAATTTCATCATTCCAGCTGTAGTCGTTTAGTTGGTTTATCCCTCTGTACCCATTGTATCCGTTGAAAGTACGAATTGGGAAAAAAACTTTTATTTTCCGTGTCTACGCAGTCAGAAGAATGTATACTCCGAATTTCATGACTCTAGCTGCGGTCATTTGGTTGGTACTATTTTTATCCCCTTTTTACCATTTTAACCCCAAAAAGTAGGAATTTCGTAAAATCCTTTTATTTTACATGTCTACGCAATCAGAAAAATGTATACACCGAATTTCATTATTCTAGGTGCAGCCGTTTGGTTGGTACCATTTGTATGCCTCTATTCCCATTTTCCCCTTAAAAGTACGAATTTGGAAAAAATACTTTTATATTATGTATCTAATTAATTAGAGGAATGTACACGCCGAATTTCGTGTTTCTAGCTGTTGTCGTTTAATATGTACTATTTTTATACCTTTTTGCTCCATTTCACACCCTACGAATAACAATTATGGTGCACGTTTTTGTTACAGGGGAATGCGCATACCCAATATCAAGTAAGTACAAGCAGACATATTTGAAAAAAGCATGCATAAATAATCTAAAATATTAGGGGTTATTATGGATATTTGGACCGATTTCGGCAAATCCCAGCAGATCTGCGACTATAAGACACAAGACATGGACGTGCTAGCTCCATTCGTTTAGATGGTAGCGTGCTTTCAACAGACGGACGGACATGGTTAGATCGTCTTGGAATCTTATCACGATCAATAATATATATAGGGTCCGCCATCTAAAGTTTTTTTCAACTATTCAACTGTTGGACTATTATTTGTGGGGTGCCCTCAGCAGCCATTTGAATGAAATTATTTTCCATTATTAACCGGAAGGATTGTACTTTCAAATAATAAAAGAAATTTGAGAAAATATTCAGTAGTTTTTTTATAGCATTTTCAAAAAAAGTTATTTTGCGGACCCTATACTTTATAGGGCCGCAGGTCGATATTTCATGGTGTTACAAACGGAATGACAAAGTTAGTATACCCCCATCCTGGAGGTGGAGGGTACAATAAAATAATGTGATTAAATAAATTCAAACTGTAATTGTAATTGTAATTTTTAAATTTATTGAGGCTTTTTTGAAATCATGTATGTTAAATATAACAATATATAATGGATTTTCTTAAAACTATAATGTATTGATTTAATTACAGTTAAAAAATTTCAGCATCTTGCTTTATCTTAAATCGTTAAAACATATATAAATATTTCAAGAGGTTTAGTATCCGTGTTTGCTCCCGACACTAACGTAACATGAGAGAATATCTCAACAAAAGAGTGTGCTTAAGACTAAAAAAAAACTAATAATAAATAATAATCTAAATACAAATACAAAAACATAAACAAAAACTAACAAAAAACTTAACCCCTGTGGGATCCAGTGTCAGATTTGACGTAAAATTGGGGACACAAGGTGGAGGACAAGTCCATTGTCATATTGATACCAATTGGTGATAGATAATTTGTATTATGCCAGCTGAATGCTACTTGTTCGTTAAATACGTTCTGAATTAAAGGGTTCTCATGATTCGAGACTCTGTTTACAAAATCGTTCATCAGTTTCATCACGTACACAGGGATTGGCGTGACTGAGGCATTATCATAAATAAATTTGTTTGAAAAACGCTTATTGTAACTTTGGAAGTTCTTCCCAATACAAGATCTGAGGAAATTCAAACTGAAAATTAACGCCTCAGCTCGGATGTAGCGCATTGTGGTGGTCCAGTTTTCGACCACTTTTTCACATAAGAACATTAATCGAATTTATAATATACTTTTCCACAAAGTGGTGTAGTTTATATCAAATACCCCAACCTATTATGGAGGCTATAAGTTATAAGACTTTGCACGAGTAAGATCACCCCCTACTCAACCAATTAAATTGGATTCCATCAGATTCCAAAAATTCACCACAAATTCATATGCCTATTGTTTAAGATAAATTATTTAAAATATGGATACTGGCCATAAAATATGTATTATACGAATGCACGCATGTTGCCGATGCTAATCAAATGGTATCCCAACTCCGACATTAACATACGGGACACAAACATTCCTTTGGGCACATCGCAAAGTTCCCCCAGCCCCCCACCAAAAAGCCATTAAAGTTCTACCGCCACTCGACCAAATCATAAATTTGATCTGAGTTTTTGTGATCGTCAGGCCAGTGATCTTGACTGAATGTGATGTGATGACTTTGTTGTTTTGCGGACTCCTTTGTGTAGAGATGCCATAAAATGCATACTTTCGTACATGTGCCAGCGGCCGCCTCATCAGTTCATCAGACAGGCACAGTCTCAAGCTCAGGCTCATCACGGTGATGACATGATCGATCCAAAGAAATCACTATAAAAATGTATCATTGTTGTCCGCTCGCCTTTGATTTCGAGCTGGCATAATAACGGCGCTAAAGCGCGAAGTTTGAACTGAAACATGTTGTTGTGATTGTTTGTTTCTTTGCGCCGTTCATTGTTTTTAAATTGTGGCCAAAAAGGAATTTTACGTTCAAATAAGAGTAGCATCTGCAGGTAGAAAGCTGTTGCGATTCAAAAGTCTATATGCTATATGAGTATGGTTACAGTGAGAGACAAAAGTGTTAATAGAAAATATTTGAAAATATATTCTTTAGAAAAAATATTCGTATTGAAAAAATTTCGGAAAAATATGGAACATTTTTATTTTGAGCACTTTTTGAAAAATCAGCACTAAACATGTTTATATACAGGCGCATGCAAATTGAGTCTAAAACTAATAAAAAGGCGTTAAGAATTTATATAACATCCACGACGGAGTGCCTTTCACAGTATAACCGGCAGATTAGTGGCTGTCGACTTTACATAGAAGTACGGAACACTATTAAGAAAATTGTGATATTTTTTATGCACATTACTTTGTTTACTATTTGATTATTATAATAATAATAGTCCATTGCTATATGTAAATATAATACTGTAATTGTAATCAACAACTGAACATGAGACAGCAATCTTCAAAAATGTGCCCTAAATATTAGGTGTATCAGACGTAAGGTGACCATCCATTCCGCTTTTCGCGGGACTATCCCGCTTCTTGATGCCCAGTCCCGCTAAAAATGTCCACCCCGTTTTTGACAAAAAGTCCCGCTTTATCCAGCTTTTTCGTTTTACATTATATTTGGGACAATATCGATAAAAATTGTCACTTGAAAATTAGTTGGTAACCGTTAAAAGTCCAAAAATTCGAAAATATTTAATAATTTCCCCTCATTCTAAATTTTGACTCTAGTTTTAAGGGAGAATTTAAGATTTAATCTATACTTTGATAAAATGTAATTTAATGCCACGTTGTTCAATTGATTAATTTAAAACATATATTAAGAAGACACGACAATGAATGACAAATAGTTTATGAAAAGAAACCATAATGATACAAGCTTGTATAAAAATCACTTTCAATAATATAGTTGTTTGTTTGACAGATTTACAAGCATTCTACAGGTGCTTGTAAATTTGTTTATTCTACTATTAACAAAATATAGATCCATGAAATTATAACCTAATTGGAAGCTCCTTAAACAACATTATTAAATACAAATTATGTGTAGATTTACATTTTGAAGATCACATCCAACACTAAGAAAAAGTGATAAAGGTAAAAGGGAGTTAAGTTGGGTCACACCTAATTTTATATTTATAAATTATTAATAAATTGTAATGTTTCTTTGGTGATATATTAGAAAATTTTAAATAATTTTAAATAACACACCCGCAGCAATCTTAAAAAATGTGCTTAAATACCCTAAATATTATTTATTTATTTTGTTTTTTTTGTCCTTGTCGGGAAAAACTTGATGACTCTTGGCCATTTTTAACTATTTACAATCCTAACAGTCTACAGAATCAGGGTAGCCTGAAGTTCATGATTATTGATATAGCCGTTTGATTGGTATCATGTATCTCATTTTCTCATCGTGACCCTAAAAGTACGAATTTGGAAAAATTCTTTTTTGTTTGTTTTGCACGCCATTTTAATTTAGTTTATTTTTGTTAGATTTTCACGATCCCGCTTTTTTTTAAATCATGCCAAATCCCGCTTTTTGCATTCATAAATCCCGCTTTTTGCCCAATATGAGATGGTCACGTTAATCAGACGTCATTAGGGAAAAACATTTTCCCCCATTTGCAATTTATTGATTCAGCTACAGACAAAGTGACTTAAAAGTACAAATTTCAAAGATTCGTTATGTCTCTGGTCCACATTGGAATGTACACATGTAATTTCATGATTCCTACTTACATACGTATGATTGGTTTTAATTCTTTTTTATTTTGACCCTAAAAGTACGTATTTGGGAAAATACTCATATTTTGCGTGTTTAAGAAGGAGAGTGTAAACACTAAATTTCATGATTCTAACTACAGCCGTTTGATTCTTAAGTTACGAATTTCGAAATATATCTTTATCTTTCGCATCTACACATTTAGAACAATCTACACGCTAAATTTCACTATTCTAACTGTAGCCGTTTGGTTGGTACCTTTTTCATCCCCTTTTGCCCCATTTTCTGGCTAAAAGTACAAATTTCGAAAAATTCCTTAATGTTTCGCGTCTACACAGTCAGATGAATGCATGATTTCAGATGAATCAATGATTTCATCTTCAGCGGTGGGGTTGATACCATTTCCAATGGTATCTCTTAAAAGTACGAATATCGAAAAATTCCCTCTATTTTACTTGTCTTCGTAATTATAGGGATATACACACCGAATTTTGTGTTTCCAGCTGTTGTCGTATAATTGGTACCATTTTTAACCCTTTTTGGCCCATTTCACCAACTAAATCCTTTTTGGACTTTTTGGTGTGTTCACGTTACTAGAGGAATGTGTGCAACAACTTTCAAGTGTTACGGAAAAATTTTTCCCTCTGGCCCGACTTCGCCCACTTTCAATCCCAAGCCATCTGCAACCATATGACACATTTACGGAGAATTTGAAACTCCTAACTCATTTCATTCGACATTTAGTGTGCTTTCAACAGACAGACGGACATGGCCAGACCATCTTAGAATTTTACCACGACCCAGAATATATATACTTTATGGGGTCTCCGAGTTACAAACGGAATGACAAAGTGAATATGCCCCCATCCTAAGGGGGAGGGTATAAAAATTACTCCATTAGTAAATAAAACTAAATTTAAGTACATTTTTCTTGATTTTAATAGGTTCGTAGTAAATTCAAGTAAAATTTAAATTCAAATTGAATAAAGACATAACTAAACTACATACTACACCCCGTAAGAACGACTACACAAAATATCAATAACTTCATGACCATAAGGGCCTATTTTTATAACCTCCACAAGGGTATTATGTCTTTGTGCATATGTTTGTAACACCAAAGAGGAAACGAGATAGACGCATCGTTATATCGATCGACTTCGAATCACTGTTTGAGTCGATTTAGCAATGTCCGTCTGTCTGCCCATCTATTCTTGTAATCAAGGCATAGTGCGCAATTATTATCCGATCCTAACAAAAATTGGCACAAGTAATTTTTATGGGCCAAGGACGGAGGCTAGTAAATTCGGTTCAGATTTAGGTATAGCCCCCGATTTGAATATTCCCGCTCTAGAAGCCACATATTTCACCCGATTTGGTTCAAATTCTATACTCTTCTTTATAATTGAACTGGAAACATCATTGATAAAAGTGGGCCAGATCGCTGCCGATTTTACTTTTTCCGCTCTAGAGACTAGAAATTTAAAGCGATCTTCTTCAAATTGTATACCGCATCTTATATTTTAAATATAATCATCTATGGTAAGGTGAGCCGGATAGGTTCAGATGTAGATATAGCTCCCATACAAATTTCACTCTCGATTTGACTTTTTCCACTTTATAGGCCACATGTTTATATTTCGACTAGAAACATCTTTGGTAAAAGTGCGTCAGGTCGGTTCGGATTTACATATAGGCCTCATAAAAATGTCCTCTACAAACTACATTTTCTTACCGACCTAATTCAAATTTGGCAAAACACATTATAATTTAACATGGTGAAAGTGGCCCACATCGTCTCAGGTTTTAAACCCCGTTTAAATGTCCTTTCCAATTTAGTTTTTTCTTTCACATATATGGCTTGATATTAGCCTTGTTTTAAATTGTTTTCGTTCATCTACGTTGAACGATCCAAAATCACTCAACTTGGGATATTCTCCTTGCTCAAGACCATTTTGCATCTATATTTTATAGAATGCTATCATGTTTTCTTTTAAACGGATATTCGGAAAATGAGTTGTGTTTCTAGTTCGTTTGTTGTTGAAAAGTTGCTGCGAAGCCACATGACAAAGGCTTTCACAAGCCGGAAATATAATAGTGGTAGTGTGCAGTCAAGTAATAAATGCCACCATGCCATTTGTAAATAAAATTGCAATCTATAAATTCTATTGATTACAGACTAAAATAAAACAACCGAAAAAAATAGTTTATGGGTAGAAATAGATCGGCGGAGGCATATGGAACTCTGTGGTCTATTCTCATACTAAAAGTTTATCAGCGAGGCCCAAAATTTTATGGAAAATAATCTAATATTTTAAAAATATTTCTGATTGGTTTGTATTATTGTCCTGCTTGAGGTCTCAAGTAAATGAAAACAAGATCTTGTTTGTTTATTATTTTATTATTCAATTTTGTTCCCGATATTTCGAACGACTTCGACGATCATCCTCAGGGACGTTACAATTTTAAAAAACAAAACGATCCTTCCACTTTCACAAGTTTTTGTCACAATAGCATCGTCTCGCCTACTTGGGGAATGTGCTCTTCGATGATCTTATTTATTTAGCAGATGCTCATTAAATCCCTCATCCGATTTGTGGTTCAACAGAATCAATGGGAATACAGACTAAAATATGAGACAACTCCACCTTTCTCCTATTCATCCGTCATTCATATTTTTCATATTTTGTGAAGCCAGCTTGAAGTATGTTGTTTTAATTATGTCTGTTATATAAAGGGTGATTTTTTAAGAGCTTGATAACTTTTTTTAAAAAAAAAACGCATAAAATTTGCAAAATCTCATCGGTTCTTTATTTGAAACGTTAGATTGGTCCATGACATTTACTTTTTGAAGATAATTTCATTTAAATGTTGACCGCGGCTGCGTCTTAGGTGGTCCATCCGCTTAGTCCAATTTTGGCATTTCCACGTTTTTGAGTAACAGAGACCCAATTGGTGCGAACGGCGACGAATCGAAAATTGGTGGTCATCATTAACACTGGCCGATACAGCTGCGATATTTTCTTCATGTCCAACAATGTAAATTTGGTGCGAAATTTAGTCACAATAGCCCGAATAGCCGCTTCAGTGGGTCGATTAAACTGACCATAAAATGGAAGCGCGCAATGAACTTTCTTAACAGAGCACGCATTTTGATAATAAAATTCAATAATTTGCAAGCGTTGCTCGTTTGCAAGACGATTCATGATGAAATGTCAAAGCATACTGAGCATCTTTCTCTTTGACACCATGTCTGAAATCCCACGTGATCTGTCAAATACTAATGCATGAAAATCCTAACCTCAAAAAAATCACTCTTTATTTATGTACTGTTGTTGTAGAGTAAGCATAGGTTTACGGGGCCGCTCTCACGGGAGTGTCAAGACACCATTTTGAATGAAAAAGTACAATAATGGATCATAAATACAAACACGTTAAAAAATAGAGGATGTAGTTTTGGAAAAAATTATGTAAAACTAAAACAATTTACCACTTTTTTAATTGCCTTATCGCAAAATTACTTTATATTCAATCCACTCCAGTATCTTCATTTCTTATTTTTGAAAATTGAGGAAAAACGTTTTAGTGGTCATATAGAAAAGTACATATTTGAAAATTTTCATCAAAAGAGAAGAGCCAAAATCTGCGTGATCGCTTCAGATGGAATTACTCAATATATGGTTTAATCGGCTTAAGTTAAAAAAAATATTGAAGTGGGATATTGTATTGGATCATATAATACAAATTTAGTTACTAATGACATAGTAATAATTTAATTGGCGGCCCACTTCCTTTACCGTGGCTCGTGACCGCCTTCAGGAGGATTGAATGTTAATGTTTAAAAATACATCTTATTCCCAAACAAATATGAGAACAGTGTGGATCGAACTGTCATATCTCAACGATTACAATTGTGTGAAATTTTTGACGGATTAACAAATCAAATCATGTAGAATTGTATTTCTTTGGTTGCAGTTGAGCCAAGACTTTAATCGACATTATTGGTATTTTCTATTTTTTAATAAGCAGTTTTGAGCTCATTTTACCTGCTGTGTTAGCATTAAATCAGAAGTTTGAAGAAGTGGAGTCAATAGTTCTGACTTTGACTGCCACAGTTATGCCAACATTAGATGTCTCCAAAGAGACCTAAACGCGAGACCTTTGAGACATACATTCATACATACAATCAAAACCATATGAATGTTCAATTTCTGTTATGATTCCAAGGAATTTTGGCGGCTTATTTCGTTTCTCTCTTGACCACATCCTTAAATAAATACAACAATCGACAATTGATTATTAGGGCGTACCTCAAAAAAAAAGTTCGCCGTACACCTTCGAATATGAAGTATTATTGAAAGGTAGTTTCAAAAAAAAAATTTTTATTTTTTTATGCCGAACGTAGGGGTCGCGCTTTTACATTTTTCTATATAACTTGTATTTATAAACGGATTTTAAAGTGTGATACATCGATGTTTTTGTCTCGACGAGGCCGATTTTTTTGTCTTTGAAGTCATTGAGCTCAAGCACCCCCTTCTGGTACTTACCCATCATTTCTCAGTTGCTACTACCCTAATGTACCACTCTAATAATCGAAAATTAAAGCTCGCATAAAATCATGAATCATGTTTGAGCTCAATGACTTCAAAGACAAAAAAATCGGACAAAAACATCGATGTATCACACTTTAAAATCCGTTTATAAATGCAGAAGTTATATAGAAAAATGTAAAAGCGCGACCCCTACGTTCGGCATAAAAAAATAAAAAAAAATTTTTTGAAACTACCTTTCAATAATACTTCATATTCGAAGGTGTACGGCGAACTTTTTTTTTTTTTACTTGTAACCTGGTACGCTCTATTGATTATATGTCTTTATGATCGTATTTAAGCCCCAGAGAGAGAGAGAGAGCAGTAGCGGGCGGCGTGTGTGTTGGACGGACTGTTCATGGCGTTTGGTAGATCATGGATCATGAAGGTATGATCGTAAACCTAATAAACTTGAACCCGTAACGAACGCTGTTCACACCGGCGTTTGCTTTTGCGTTTCGAAGCTTTCTAATCAATAGTTTAAACAAATAAAAAAAAACATTATTAAGTAAGACTAATGAAAACACATTGATACACATACGAACAACGAGCGAGCGTTCTCATATGAATAATGATTGTGGGAAATTTTCCGCAGGGCCCAAAATATTTACCATGAAACCCAATTCCAAGCCACTGCCCAACCGCCCGACCGGCCGACTGACTGACTGGATGGATGGTACTGTGTATACCCACACTTTTCTTGGGCGATAAAGTTTTCAGTTTTCTTACGGCTGTAGTTGTTGTTGTTGTTCGTTGGTGGTGGCAATGTTGCTGGTACTGCTGTTGTCATTGTTGTTGCTGGCATTGCTTTTGTTTTTCTTCGGGTATTTTGCTGTTAACTAAAACATAACACAACAATATTATTTCAATAACAACAAATGCAAACAACAACTATCATGAGAACGTTTTTCAAAGGTCCCACAAGAAAATGTACGAGTATCTAATACTCCACATCACCATCCAACATCCATTATGGGACTTGACACGACTGCTGCACAACACTCTAGACTATGCATGGATGTGTGTATGAATGTATGTCGAAGGCAGTGTGAACGTATCATTTTCACTAAAGTAACAAAAGCTCAAAGGTATGCATTCGGATAGGAGTACATATGTATGTACATAGAATTTATGTATTCCGATGTATAATTGTCCATAATCATAACTTAAAATAATGTACACGGGAAGAATAGTGACATATAATATATATCAACTGCTTGGAAAAGTGATTCGGAAATTGTGGTCCGCGGACTCCTGCGGGTCCGTGACAGCATCGCAGGGAGTCCACGAAAGATTTTGACAGAATACTTTACTAATTAATATATTATCCGATAACAGTTCAAGGTAGAGACTGTGGATTGTCGCACACGTCCGTCACAGGCCATATATAATTCGCTCAGCCGGATCACTAGTATATGGCTAGTTCTCATAAAAAATAATTTATTGTGACATTTAACTCTGGATGACACTTAATTCTCGATGACATTTAATTCACCGATTTCAGAAGTAAAAACTGAATTTGATCTAAGGTCGCAGCTGCTAAAAACAATTTTTTTTATTCTGGTCCTCGATAAAAATTAACGAATGGCTGTTATTTTTCTAAAAAATGAGTTTTTGGGATTAATTTTCCTCGTTTTGTTAATTGTGGGAATTTTATATGAGGTATCACAGAAACTGTTTTTGACAAAAAAAATTGCAACTTACTTTTGAAAAACAATTTTTGGGATACCACAATAAATCCCAAAATTTAAATTTTAGGATTTAAATAGAAATGATTTAAGAAGGGCGTTAAAAGATGCTAAATCATGTGTGATAACACCTCTACTGTATACGTATACGCAATTTCGTCCCCGAAAGAATTAATTCCAGATTATTATACCTTACAACACTTCGTGGAATATATTAGGATGGGGTCGGGGTCCATACTAATAACAAAATATTTTCCAGTCAGCTCGCGGAAATAAGATTTGAATTCTATAATGATGATTTGTAAACCATTTCGTTCCAAGAACTCCAATTGTATTGTATTAAATATCATATGTGAGGTTCTGAATGAAGGGTTTCATGGGATTGCCGGAGTATTTTATGACTTAAGCAAATCGGTTGATTTGGTTGATCATAATATTGATTATTAGACAAACTAACATTGTGCGAGGGAATTAGTTAAAACTCATTGCGAGTTATTTGATAAACAGGAGATGAAAAAAGTTCGACAATTCCTGTAAGTTGCGGGGTCCCTCAGGGAAGTGTCTTAGGGCCCCTTATTTTCCTGATTTATGTGCACGATATATGAATAATATTGGCCTGTTTGGAACTATTGTAATGATTGCCGATGACGTTTATCTGTTTATGCCCTCCACTAGGGTATTACGTATTATTATTTGTTTGAAACACCAAAAGTCGACGAGTTAGACCCGTCGTTTATTATACAGATCGGCATAGAATCACCTTCTGATTACACTTCTTTAGCAATGTCCGTTTGTGAATCTATTGTTGTAATCAAAGTACAGGTCGCAATTATTGTCCGATCTTAACAAAAATTGGCACAACTAAGTTTTGCGGGCCAAGGACGAACGCTATTTAATTTGATCGGCTCAGATTTAGATATAGCCCCCATACAAATGTCGCTCCCTGTTTGAGTTTTCCCCTCCAGAAACCACATATTTAAATGTGAGTAATATTGGTTCAGATTTAGATATATCCGACATACAAATGATGCTCCCGATCTGTCTATTTGTAATCTAGAAACCACATATTGTACCTGATTTTCTTTAAATTTGGCTCAACATCTTATAATGCAACTAGAAACGTCTACAGTGAAAGCGAATAAGATATATTCAGATTTACCCGATATTCCTCACAACACATTATAATCCAGATAGCAATATCTGTAATGAATGTGGGTATGATCGGTTTAGATTTAGGTATAGCCCCATACAAGTGTTCCTCGTAAATATTTAAACGATTTTGGTCAAACTTTACATATGTGCCAGTTAGAATGATAGTGGTCTAAGTCAAAAATCCAAAAAATATTGAGATATGCCAATTTTTCTCTTTACTTTGATCAGATCTCTTATTTAAGAACTTTTATTTGTGACATTTATAGACAAATGTACGCTTACAATGACATTTCTCATTTTATGTACACCAAAATGGTCTTTAGTGTTAGTTTGCAAGTGGTCTAAGTCACTCTTTATCCACTGACAGTGATGTGTGGTGATGTAAACAAACATTTTTTATTTATAATGTCAATTTTAGGTGATTCTGATAATTTTTATAACATATAAAACGAAATTATTTGAAAAATAAATAATAATTTCAATATAAAGTTTCTAGACGAACAATCTGTAAATATTTACATATATTTTTTTGTGAGATAAAATATTTTGTGTTTTCTTTAATTATACACCCCGCGAGAGCATTATGTCTTTGTTTTTGTTATGAAATATGACTTTTGCAAAAAGAAAAAAAAATTGTTTGTTCAATTTTGAGGAGAATGTTAGCGGTCTTAGAGGTACCAACGTTGTCGATTATTTGTATAAAAGTTCGATAAGTAGTAGAATATTCTAAGAATTAACAGAGCTGTTTCTAGTTGAAATATGATCTGGTTTGCCAAATTTTAAGAAAATCTGTTAAATTATGTGGTTTATGAATCGATCTGGCCCATTTTTCCAGAGTTGTTTCTAGTTAAAATATAAGTTGTTTCGTTAAATTTGAAGAAAATCTGTTAAAATATGTGGTTTCTAGAGCGGAAAGAGTCAAATTGGGAGCGAAATTCGTCTGGGATATATATATAAATCTGAACCGATCTGGCCTATTTTTACCAGAGCTATTTCTAGTTAAGATATATGACGTTTTGCTAAATTTGAAGAAAATCTGTTAAAATATGTGAAGTCTAGAGTGGAAAAAGTCAAATTGGGAGCGAAATTTGTATGGGTGCTGTTTATAAATCTGAACCGATCTGGCCCATTTTTACCAGAGTTGTTTCTAGTTAAAATATAAGTTGTTTTGCTAAATTTGAAGCAAATCTGTTAAAATATGTTGTCTCTAAAGTGGAAAAAGTGAAATTGGGAGAGAAATTCGTATGGGAGCTATATATATCTGAACCGATCTGGCGCATTTTACCAGAGTTATTTCTAGTTAAAATATAAGATGTTGTGCCAAATTTGAACAAAATCTGTCCAAATATGTGGTATCTAGCGTGAAAAGAAAAATCGGGAGTGAAATTCGTATGGGGGCTATATCTAAATCGGAACCGATTTTATTCAAATTAAATAGCGTTCGTCATTATCCCATAAAACTTCGTTGTGCAAAGTTTCATTTAGTTCTGACCACAATGGCGAACTGGACTTTGATTACAAAAATAGATGGACAGACGGGCGGACGGACATCGCTAAATCGCCTCAAAAAGTGATTCTAAGTCGATCGGTATAATAAACAATGGGTCTATCTCGTTTACTTTTGTGTGTTACAAACAAATGCACAAAGACATTATACCCTGTGGTGTAGGGTATAATTAGGCAGAACACTATTGGAGAACATTTTCTTCATTTCAGTGTAATTAGTCGTATTTAAAGTTCACTTTTTCTCTATATCAAGTACATTTCTCCTAAGATAAAGTTAAAATTTTCTTATTTTGAGGAAAAGATTAGAAAAAAATCCTCAGTTTGAGTAAATATTTACTTGTTGGTTAGGAAGGATTTACTAAAATTTCGTTCAGGTTACTTAGTTTAGGAAAAGATCATTTGGTTGAGGAAAAAAAGCTAAATTTTGTTCAGTTTTCTTTCTTTGGGGAAAAAATTACTTAGATTTAGTAAAAATACTTGGTTGGCGGCTAAAATTTACTGCAAAATTCCTCAGATTTAGTAATTATTTGCTTTGTTTGCTTGAAAAAATCAAGAAAAATGTGAGGAAATATTCAATGACCATGTAGACGCCATTAGTTTATGAAAACTTTTGCGTTGATTTTCTGACGTCATCTACAAATTACAATGTCTTTGTCTACTTTAAATTACTTATTTTTTGGATATATTCAAAGACTATAGAGTTTAATAATTTAGACAACATCAGTCTGTCCGTTAACACAATACTATGAAAGCTCTCCATAGAAGACGTTAGAAAAAAGTTGTTATAAGCTTACGTGACTACATTAATTTTATTGTCATTGATATGTTGCTTTAGTTTCCTAAATTGTACTTCAGTTTACCTCATTGTTTTTCTGAGTGTATTTCGATATAGGGTCTTATAGCGATATTTCAAGTTGTTACCAACGGAATGGCAAACTTAGTATACTGGCATCCTATGGTGGAGGATTATTTTGAAGTGGGCGTAGTTCGTGTGTTTAATGTCGCGTTTTCTTGCTGTGAATTATCCTGTTAACCATCCAATCAGTCGGATGGAGAGGCTTGCCCGTAAACTTTATAATTTTCTCTGAGTGTAATCATCTTTCAAGTGATATTTTAACAAAACTTTGTTTTCAGTCATTCATTATCACATTTCCATTTGTTGTTGGCTATTTTGTTTCATTGTTGGTGTTGTTGTATCTGGAACAGTTTTTCTTACCTTTTGTTTTGTTTAATGAACTATTTAACTTATTTATACTCGTATTTGTGTCATTGTTAATGAAAGCAAACATCATAAACGTCATCGCCGACGTCGTAGTCGTCGTAGTCAATGTTCTTGAAAATCCACAGAGATAGCGGCGGCGCAAGAGTTGCAGCACATCCATCCAGTCCAAATGATGATGATCGTCGTCGCCCAGCTCACACCAGAGACGCCGAGACGCAATGCCACGGAAGGCGGCAGCGAAAACGCTCCGAGCAACGGTAAATGCCATTTGAAGTGGTACCACCGGAGAACAAACAGTACCAACAGTTTTTCTTTTTTCGGTTTTCAGTTTTCAGTTTTTCCCATGACAATTTCTATTTGTTTATTGTTTGTTATTATTGTTGTTGTTGTTGATGTTATTGTTTTTTAATGTTTGTCCAAATAGTTTTGTTTTTGTTTCTGTTCGGAATTCTCCCGAAAGCCAAAAAGATAGCGCTTGTCGGGAGTACGAGGTGAGGAGGGATCAGTTTCGGTGGTAGGACAAGTCGCGGCAAGTGATCTGACATTTTTATGGCACTTTGTTCTGTGTTTAGCTAAGATAGCTGTGCTGCGGAGGGTAGGTTCTAGGTCCAGGGTGGCAAAATCTGATAATTTACGACGCACGCATATAATAATGAGTGAGAGGCGAGTGTGTGAGTGGTAAATAAATATTTGAAGATCTGCACGATCTGTGTGAAACCGTAATTTTTCACCTACCGATCAAGGAGTACATACTAATAGGAACATTAGGAATTGTGGGAGATTTTTGTAGGAGGGTTGCAGCTCCTATCCTATCTTGCTACCATTTACAATGCTTTCTATAAAAACTATTTATGTATAGTTATTTAATAAAAATTGGACTGTTCTTTTACTTGCTACGTCAAGCAAGCCAATTTTACCGTTTTGTGGCACGATGCACACGCTTATTAAGATTTTTTACGTCGCCCAGTGGCCCAGAATCAATTTACATCGACCAAAATTCAATATTTTTTGATCAAGTTATATTAACTTTATTTATCTGGTTAAAAAGGCTAAATGACATGTATACATTTTGAAAAGTAATAAGTAAAGTCTGTGGGCAGTTTTCCTGTAGTAATTCAATTTATCTGCAAAATCACAAATTATTAATTTTTTGGCATAGTAACGACATAACATTTAGTTGGATAATAAAAGAAATTTGCTCAACTTTTTAGCTATTTTGAAAATCTAAACTCAGAAAAATATCATTCCTAAATTTGAGTAAAATCCATACTCCAATTTAGTTCAACAATTTTACTCCAGTTCAGTAAAAATGTCCTTAAAATTAGGAAAATTAACTAAGTATGAGTAAATTTTCCTTACTTCAAAGACATAACAAATATTTCATTTACTAGAAATAGGGTAGTAAATTTACTTAAAAACATTTCATTGAATCTAATAAAAAATTCTGGAATAAATTATCTGGAATACAATTTCCAAGGTTTTAAGTAAGAACAAGTAAGGAAAGGCTAAAGTCGGGAGTGGCCGACTATATGAAACACTCCACTTTCTATCGGAATACAATTCAATTCAGTAAAAAAGTGAAAACGGGAAAAATGTTTGTATGTTTCCTAATCACAGGCTAATATGACCTGGTCCAATTTGTCAAATCTAGAATAATATTTGTATCGGGGCTATATCCAAACATTGAATGAAGTGACTAACTTTCACAATAAGTTCCTCTAGTTGAAGTATAACCTGTTACGCTCAATTTTAAGAAATTCTCTGAAAATACGCGGTTTCTGGGGGAACGAAATTTGTATGAGAGCTATATGCAAATCTAAACCGATCTGACCCATTTTCACCATAGGTGTTGCTAGTTTAAATATAAGATGTTTTGCCAATTTTGAAGAAAATCTATTAAAATATGTGGATTCTGGAGCGGAAAAATTCAAATCGGGAGCGAAATTTGTATGGGAGCTATATATAGGGTGGTTTTTATTGGGGTATAGAACTTTAAGTTGGCATCACTTTTTTAACTGGCGGCCATTTTGTCAGCTGTCAAGTGATTAATATTTAGTTTGGTTTGCCATTTCATCATGAACAGGTTGACAAAAGAACAACGCTTGCAAATCGTGCAAATTTATTTCGAAAGTAATGGTTCAGTTCGCGAAGTTCACCGCAAGCTCCGTCCATTTTATGGTCGACATAATCGTCCATCAGAGCAATTAATTCGGTTTAGCGCATAATTTCGCGGAATGGACCTGTCAATTGGCCACCAAGATCGTGTGATTTTACACCATTGGATTATTTTCTTTGGGGATATGTGAAGTCGCTAGTCTACGCCAACAAACCAGAAACGTTAGGGGACTTGGAAGCCAACATTCGTGGCGTTATTGCCAACATACGGCAATTGGACCTGTAGAATTGGCTATATTCGAGCCAGCCGCGGCGGCCACATGCCCGAAATCATATTTAAACATTAATGGCATAAAATTATCCTTCCAATAAAGCCAAATTTATGGACATTAAAACGATTTTCTTGTGTTTTATTTCAATTCGAAGTTCTATACCTCAATAAAAACACCCTTTATAATCTATATATAAATATGTGGACAGACGGACAGACAGACAGACGGACATTGCTAAATCGATTCAAAAAGTGATTCTAAGCCGATCGGTATAATTAACAATGGGTCTATCTCCCTTCCTTTTGAGTGTTACAAACAAATTCACAAAGACATAATACTCTCCTGGAGTGTATACAAATATTAAGATTTTTTTAACATGAAAAAAATCAATTTAGGAAATTTTAACTACAAGATGAGTTTTTTCTTAAAAATAAGTTAATGCGTATACAGAAATTTATGCCGATTTCTTCATACATTTAAGTATTAACGAACTTATAAAAAATCACTTGAAATTGTTTAGAAAATTCTTGAATATTAATCTCAGAAGCAATTCTCGTTCGTTTGCAGAGACTTATTTCTTAAATAATTCAAGTATTTTTCTACACAACCACTGCGAAGGCGCCTATCTTGCTTTCTCAGCTATCATGGTGTAATACCTCAACTCTTTATGGCAAAGGTATAATGAAACTTTTGAGTAATATTTCATGTTGCCATTTTAGTACTAGTTTTGCATAAAACCATGTGTTTGATTTTTTTAGTTAAATTGAACTTGTTTTAAGTTCACTTTTTTCCTTGTATCAAGTAGTATTTTCCTCAGTTTAATAAAAATGTACTTGTTTTGAGGAAAATCTCAGCAAAACTGTCCTCAGTTCAAGTAAATATTTACTTGAGTTGAGTAAAAATTAACTTAGTTTTTGGAAATTTTCGTTTAAATAAAAAATAAATAAAATTTACTTAGTTTCAGGAAAATTTTTTTTACATTTAGTAAAAATTAACTTGGTTTTAGGAAAAATTTACTTAGATTTAGGAAAGTTTCAGCAAAATGTTACTTAGATTTAGTAAAATTGTACTTGGTTTGAGGAAAAGCTTACTGGATTTTTTCTCAATTTGAGTAAATATTTACTTGGTTTGAGGAAAATTGAACTAGAATCGAGTTCAAAATATGTACTACTTTGAACGAAAAGTTTAATATGAGGAAATATTGCTTTAGCGCTATACGAATTTCCTAAATTTTAGTTCATTTTAACTCACTATAGGGTTCACTTTTTTCTGAGTGTATAATAGCAAAAAAAATATCTGCGCATAATGAACAAATACGTAATATATATATATATACCATACCATTTTATTGAAACCATTTTTATGTCCTTTCTAGACTTATTAAAACCCCGGGTTTTCTATATGTCGGCTTTTCGAAAATTATGATTTTTAGATTATGTTATATACAAACAAAACCCTATCCCATATTAGCTGAGCCTAGGGAACAATATAACGAATATATTCATGAAGATGGGATATAATAGAGTGTTATGTAAACAAATCATAAACTGATAATGAGCGGTGACAATTTCTTTGCGTAATGCTCCACTTCTGTTGTAAGAGTTCCTAACTGAAATATAACCTTATATCTATACGTCTAAAATCGGGATCCATGGTCCACTTCATCAGTAAGTGTTCATAGGTGAAATAATCCATGATCTGGAAAATTTGATCCAGATCCAATGATAAATGCAGATTTTAGAGCGGTAACAGGCTATATCGGACGGACATTTGTAGCGGGTATATAACAACACTCGGGGGTTGTACTATAACATGAGCCTATATAGTTCCCTTTAAGCATTCTTAGTATACATGAGTCATGATCTGCAAAATTTGATAAAGATTTGATGTAAGATATAGGTTCTGGAGCGGTAATAGTGTAAAATGGGGGCCCATCTGTACGAGTGTTATACCAAAATATGGGCCCATATATTTGACTTTCATAGTATGCATTCTTAGTTGAAATATAATATAATGTGCAAAATTTGAGAAACTTCTGATGTAAAATGTGGGTCCTAGAGGGGTAATAATAAAAATCGGGACCCATTTGTAAGGGCGCTACAGTAAAAAGTTCACCGTTATAGATCAATTACGAAGTAGGTATTCTTTATCGAAATAACATTTGATTTGCAAAGTTGTATGCAGATCCAATGTAAGATGTGTGTTTTAGAGCGATAATCGTGTAAACTGGGGCCCATTTATATAGGGGCAATACCAAAACATTGAACTATATAGCTGACTTTAAAAATATGTGTTTCTAGTCTAAATATAACATTGTGTTGAAAATTTTATAAGATCCGATGTAAATTGTACATTTTATAGCAGTAATATTGTAAACCGCAGGTACATTTGTCCACTTTCCTGTTAGCTGTTTCAAGTTCAAATATAACACAATCCTGAAAATATTGTCATGATCCCATGTAATGTATTCTAGAGCAGTAACAGTGTAAATTATACGGATATTTTTATGGAGGCAATATCTAAATCTGAACCGATTTCCATTCAATACCGATGGTCCTTGACCAAAAAATTAACCTCTGCCAAATTTCGTGACAATCGGATAACAATTGGGACCTGTAGACGGGTTAAGATCTTCCACAAAAATGATCACCATAAAATTCCACAATGTGTTCTGAAAATAAGAATTCTCTCAGACATTACTTTATAACACTTTTTTCGCTTAGAATAATGCTCCCTTCGACCAAAAAATGAAAACTTTGGCCCACTGTAAAAAGAACTCATACCAGCTGGACTATAACTTTATTCTGGAAAAATGGTGTGCTCAAATATCAAAAAAAAAATTCAAACGAAAAAAACTAAAACAAATGAGCGTTGGCACGGCAGGAGTTTTGCTGGATAACTATACCTGCATATACACATACTTACATGTGCAACTCAATGAGATGGCATGTGTGCTTTATTACTTGGTGCGATTTTTTAAACGCAAATTCGGCAAGTGAGTTGTGCTTCTCGTTCGTTTGTGAGAATCATCTCCTTATAGAGGCCGGGTTTGATGTTGAAAAGTCGCTGCGAAGCCACTTGAAAAGACTTTTGACATGGTCGAAATCATGATCGTGGTAGTCTGCAGCCAAGTAATAAAGGTCACCATGCCATTTGTAACTAAATTTGCATTCTAATAAATATAGAAGCAAAATGGTCTTGAGCCAGGACAATATCCCAGTTCAAATCAAATAAATTAAATTTAAAATGTCAATTTTCAATGGAAAATTTTCAATGGATTTTTTAATGATCTTCTATCTACAATTGTTGTTGATGGTTATGATAATGATATCTTTTTCTCATAGTATTCCGGACTAAACAAGGATCTATACTTTTTTATTTTACTTTTTTAAAAAAAAAAAAAATACTTTTCTAAGTAAAAACCAGTAAGGAAAGGCTAAAGTCGGGCGGGGCCGACTATATGATACACTCCACTTTCTATCAGAATACAATTCAATTCGGAAAAAAGTGAAAACGGGAAGAATTTTTGTATGTTTCCTAATCATACACTAATATGTCCTGGTTCAATTTGTCAAATCGAAAAGAATATTTGTATCACGGCTATATCCAAGTGAAGTGAAGTGAAGTGAATGAAGTGACCCATTTCACAATAGGTTCTTCCAGTTCTCAATTTTAAGTAATTCGATGAAAATACGTGGTTTCTGGGGCGGAAAAATCAAGTCGGGAGCGAAATTTGTATAGGAGCTATATATAAATCTAACCTGATCTGACTCATTTTCATCCTGGGTGTTTCTCATGCAAATATAAGATATTTTGCCAAATTTGAAGAAAATCTGTTAAAATATGTGGTTTCTGGAGCGGAAAACTCAAATCGGGAGTGAAATTCGTATGTGGGCTATATCTAAATCTGAACCGATCTGGCTCATTTGGTCTGTTTCATGGGTGTTTCTAGTTTAAATAGAAGATGTTTTGCCAATTTTGAAAAAGCAGAAAAAGTCAAATCGGGAGTGAAATTCGTATAGGGGCTATATCTAAATCTGAACCGATCTGACCAATTTTCACCATAGGTGTTTCTAGTTGCAATGTAAGATGATTTGCCAAGTTTGAGGAAAATCTGTTGTAATATGTGGTATCTAGAGTGAAAAGAGTCAAATCGGGAGTGAAATTCGTATGGGGGCTATATCCAAATCTGAGCCGATTTTCTTCAAATTAAATAGCGTTCGTCCTTATCCCGAAAAACTTTGTTGTGCAAAGTTTCATTTAGTTCTGGCTACAATTGCGACCTCTACTTTGATTACAAGAATAGATGGACAGACGGACGGACGGTCATCGTTAAATCGATTCAAAAAGTGATTCTAAGTCGATCGGTATAATTAACAATGGGTCTATCTCGCTTCCTTTTGGGTGTTACAAACAAATGCACAAAGACATAATACTCTCGTGGAGTGTATAAAGATAAATAATTTTTGAGAAAAATATGTCTCCGATTTATTATGTATATTTTAATGATAATTTATTTTGTTCTGTATATACGCAATCCTTCAAATACAACAACAAAAGTTTTACTATACATCTGACCTCTTTCGAACCATTGTGCTTAGGTTGACTATAATTGATTTGTATCTTTTTTTATTTTATTTGACATTATTTATATTCGAATTCAAGTCATTTTGTTTTTAATTCGCAAAATTTTCAATAAATTATTAGTGTTAAACGAAAAATCACCCACTGATCTAACATCTTATAAAGAATGAAGGTCGTCAAGTGCCAACTACCCAACAGCCCGTATCAAAAGCGTGATTTCAGTGATTGCAAGCAACCCAATGATTTTGATCCCCTATTCAAGGAAAATGTCAGCGATATAGCCGACACAATGTCGGAGGTAAGAACAAAATGACATGCAAATGCAAATTTTATGTGAACTTGTATTCTGAACAGATAATGATTGTTTGTGGCATACATCGTTGCAAGGCCAAAGCATCCAAGGCCATAGTGTTGAAAGCTTTCCAGTTTTACTACAGTAAGCGTCATCGATTCGAAGTTGCCATCAATGAGGCCAGCATTTATCGCAACGACATTGTCGGCAATTTCGAGCGTAAATGTCTGATGACCCGTATCGAAGCTCTGCTGGCCTACTGCATTGTCAAGCGTGCCGTGAAAGCCTTCTACCACGGCACTCCGGACCACAGCATACGAAGTCCTGTTACTGAGGCCGTGATCCTAAAGGAACAGGAATTCATATGGCTGCATGCGGCCAGGAGGACAATCATGCTCTTCCAACGTTACGAGCACATGTTCTTCCACGCCCAACGCAACTATGCCACCCAGATACTCAACATCTACAAGGAACTGCATGGGCGTCTAAAGAGTCGCGCTGATCCCGTCATTGTGGAGGACTATCAGCCCAGAGGCTGTGTGAAGAATATTGTCATGGGCACTAGATCGCCACCAAAACTGGAGAGTGAGAAGCAAACGTGTGTGGAGAAGTGTAAAAAGTCGCAAGATTTAAGGGATTATATCGAAAATGTACCACCCAAAAGCTTTCCCATCAATAATAGCGTTAAACTACCCAGCCCTTGTCCTTTACTCGTCCACAATGAGCGTGCGTTAGCACTGGACACTCTGGAGGATTGTCCACCTCCAAAGAAGAGAAAAGAAATGAAAAACCCCGATCTCAATATAGCTCGTTGTGTCCAATGCAATTGTCCGAAACTGCTGTGCGATTGTGCTGTAGATCGTGACACGGGTGTAGTGGCCATCGATTGCAGTCAAGGTCCCTTCGAGTGCCAATGGATGCGTGTGGACAAACGTGATAAACCCGATCCCTGCATAGAAAAACCCGAACTGCATCAATGTCCGGTGGATTGTTGCTCCTCCGAGATTTCCACGGAATCTGAATCCACCGAATATTGTGAATGTTCAGCTGAAAGCGATAAAGACAATGAAAGCGAGAGCGACAATGGTGGCAGAGCTTCGGATCACGAGAAGGAAGAATTTGCGCCCTCGGATAATGAAGAGACTCTGACGAATATGATGCCGAAAAATTTACCAAAGACTAGAACTGGCTCTGTGGAGTGCCAGACTCGCCGAGAAATCAGCAAACTTCCCCTGCCGAAGTGTAGAAGATCGAAGCCCATAACGGTGGAATTAAATAAAAAGAAATTGTCTGTTTGAATTGGAAATTGTAGAGTATGAAACCAAAATCAATAAAGTATTTTTAATTCAAGTACAATAATAGATAGGACCGCTCCTTTATCGTAGTCATTGAACACAGTCGTCTGAATCAACAAGTTAAGAAGTGACAAGAAAATTTTGGCGAATGACACGATGAATTTTGACTTCCAATAATTCAATCGTAGCTGTTTATCCATATTTATTAATGACTTACAGTAGGCCCAGATAAAGAGTATAGAGGTGACTCTTCACATAGGCGGCCAATTTTTAAACAAATCGATATCGAAATAATGAAAGTAGAGTCAGATTTGTCTCATTTTTTTCTTCGAATTATTCTGTGCCCATAATGTCAGTCTGTCCTGTCTGAAAATTTCTGCACTCAAAATTCGTTTCATACTGGAGAATACTAAAATTGAGTAAATAAAATTCATTGAGTACTAAAATCAAGCGAAAATTAATTAAATAAAAGAGTAGTGGATGCCAAACAAATACAAATTTTCTTAATTTTAGTAAATTTGTACTTGATTTTTTAAGCGTGGCGTGGGAAAATAAAAAAATATTTTAAATTTTGGTTTCCGAAAATTTGTCTGATTTTATTTCTGCAAGATACTGGCATGAGATCCATGCAGATAGGCAATATACCAAAATAGTGTAAATAGTGGTGCTTTGATTGTGTAAGGTAATAAATTATAATTACCAACAAATTCATTATTTACCATTATATAATTTATGACAATTTTCACAGATTATATAAAGAAACTTCATTAATTGTTTCATAAATATTAAGGCTGTATTTCTTTAAGACTGGATAACTAAGCTGCGATAACAAAAATCTAAATAAAATGTTAAATTTTCACTGAAAATAAAAAATTCTTTTTTAAAATTGTCGCCACAAGCAATATCGATGTGTGTGTGAAAATAAATTTTGAGAAAATAATTTTGTGTTAAAAATTTTGGACTTAGCCTGGATAATTATCCAGTGTAAGTCAAAATGATGGTTATCGAGGCTAAGTCCAATAAAGTCACCACAAAATATTTTTTGGAAATTTTTTTTTCACACACACATTGATATTGCTTTTGGCGACAATTAAAAAAAAAATATTTTGAGCATGTTATCCCGGCAGAAGAAATGAGAATTGCTAGCATTCCAGCGAATAAAGTAAACACACTAAAAATCTATTTGTAAGTTATGAAACGTTTCATAAAGACAATAAAATCCTTCATTGGATTTATGAAAACATTTCATAACACAAAAATTTCATTGGTTATTACATATTTCATAATATTTAAGAAAATGCAAACGAAAAAACTAAAACAAATGAGCGTTAGCACGGCAGAAGTATTGCTGGGTAACTATACCTGCATATTAGGGCGTACCTCAAAAAAAAAGTTCGCCGTACACCTTCGAATATGAAGTATTATTGAAAGGTAGTTTCAAAAAAATTTTTTTTATTTTTTTATGCCGAACGTAGGGGTCGCGCTTTTACATTTTTCTATATACCTTCTGCATTTATAAACGGATTTTAAAGTGTGATACATCGATGTTTTTGTCTTTGAAGTCATTGAGCTCAAGCACCCCCTTCTGGTACTTACCCATCATATCTCAGTTGCTACTACCCTAATGTACCACTCTAATATCAGAAAATTAAAGCTCGCATAAAATCATGAATCATGCTTGAGCTCAATGACTTCAAAGACAAAAAATCGGCCTCGTCGAGACAAAAACATCGATGTATCACACTTTAAAATCCGTTTATAAATGCAGAAGTTATATAGAAAAATGTAAAAGCGCGACCCCTACGTTCGGCATAAATTTTTTTTTTTGAAACTACCTTTCAATAATACTTCATATTCGAAGGTGTACGGCGAACTTTTTTTTTACTTGTAACCTGGTACGCTCTACTGCATATACACATACTTACATATGCAACTCAATGAGATGCTTGTAAGATGGCATGTGTTCTTGGTGCGATTTTTTAAACGCAAATTCGGCAAGTGAGTTGTGCTTCTCGTTCGTTTGTGAGAATCATCTCCTTACAGAGGCCGGGTTTGATGTTGAAAAGTCGCTGCGAAGCCACTTGAAAAGACTTTTGACATGGTCGAAATCATGATCGTGGTAGTCTGCAGCCAAGTAATAAATGTCTCCATGCCATTTGTAAATAAATTTGCATTCTATTAAATATAGATGCAAAATGGTCTTGAAATTATTAAATTATTTATAAATATTATGAAGGAAAATTCTTTCAGTGTACAAATGATCTCCAATTGTCAGTGTTAATTCTCTAGAACCTATGTATATCATTTTCATTTCACCATTTTACTGCGATTTACACCATTGCCTCTCTAGAATCTACATATTACGTCGAATCTTGATCAAATTTTCCATGTTATGTTTTTTTAATTTTAAAAATCTGTAAAGCGTGAAAATCTGTAATACAAATAGAAAATCAAATTTTTTCTTCGCATTATGAACATGTACGTAAAAGTATGTTAAAATAAATAAATAAATAAAAAATTTATTTTTCTTTCAAATTTGGGCCGATTTCTAAATTTAATGTTAATATTTCAAAAAATCTTTGGGCCCTAGTCTAGTTTTGCTTTTTTACAGAACTCAAAAATGTCTACTAGAAGTTATTAAATTTTGGCCGATGGATTTTGATTCTGAACCCCTGTGCAACGTTCAGTTTTCTTGGTTTAGCAATTCGAACGTTCTTCGAAACACTTAACCGAGTGCGAAACTTCGCTGCAACGCTGGTTCCATGGATCAAACTGATCGGGAGACATATATTTGTCGAGATGTGGAAAATTGGTGCTGCTGCCCACCATATTTCTTACCGTGGCGAAGTCCATTAGGCCCATTCCTTTATCGGTAGAGTCCTCATCTTAGGTTTAGCCTATACCTTCGAACATGGCAAACTGATGTAATTCAGGTCAATCCTGGTGTGTCAAAACCCCACAACGTCCAACATTTTGGATACGAGTGTGCGTTGATGCTGATGCAATTGTCGGCTTTGTGTGATCTGATAGTCTTTTTCTTGCATGATTTCTCACAGCCATTTGAATATCGAAGCAATTCTCCGACGTTCACACCTTAAGAGGAAGCAGAAGAATCAACAGATGCCAGCCACTGTGTAGGAATTTCTAAACAAACAAATTAAACGAACTCCAAACGTTGTTAATATCATTTTGACGGGTGTTGTTCGCTGTTCGCCCTGTTGCTGCTGCTGCCACAGGTGAGAAAATAGTTAACATATTATTGATTATTGCAGCAGCCAGCAGTGGTCGCATCGCAACTTAATAGACATCACAGCTTTAATGCAAACAGGCGCATTAATATCACCTACCTCCACTTCACTCCACTGCCTTTCGAGCCAAACAAACAAAAACAGACTGAAGGACGGACGGGCGGGCGGCCAGATGGATGGTGGATGGATGGACAAACAGACAACACTGCCGGTGTGCCCTGCCATGCTAGACCGTATCATAAGTACTGAGTAGGGGAGTACTTGGCTTGTGTACAACTTTCGTGTGGTAGCTGTCAATACATGCATCATCTAACACTTGTGCTGCCGAGTGCAAACACCACCGTGCGGCAGCATCACCACCAGTTACCACAGCAGCCACACCACCAGCGACCCATCTCTCCACCACCGCCGATTTCGATGCTCGTAAACATTCCAAATAAAGTGTTAAAACAAACCATCCATCCAGGCAGCCAGCCATCCAACCAACCCAACAAATCAACACCAACAAAAAGCTTCACAAGTACTTGCACCGATCGGAGGGTGTCCATTTGTGTTAGAACTCAACTGCTCCTCATCCATTGATGGGGCTGCTGTCTGTCTGGTGGAAGACACACGTACGCATATTTAAATACGGCTGCCCGTAAAGTGGATTTAATGTGTGGCAAGTGCAGGCCGATGATGCCAGTAGCACGGATAGGAGGTCCACATCCACATCATCGTCGCTTTCAAAGGCAACACGGTGTTGCCACAAGTACGCGTCTGTTGTTTACATACATGCGAGTATGTATGTCTGTAGGTAGGTACGCTTAAGTAGTTTACTCCTGCTTGTTTGAAGAGCATTGCAACTTGCAGCACATTTAAGTAGCTTAGAGATCAAAGCGACAGCAACCGCTGACAACATCTATCAATCGTTAATTTTCTATTTGCCCTATACGCACAGCCTATAGGTACACCGTGAAAAAATTCATCATAAACATCAACATATGGAACTGTTTACTGAGTTTGATCAAACTTCATCCCTGAATGGTTCTGGTCTATCTTCATCCCTGAATGGTTCTGGTCTATCTTCATCGCTGCTAGTATCAGATGCCAACAGTTTGGAGATATGTTTCTATCATAACCTCAGTATAAATTGCGCAACGGACCCAAGATTTCCTTTCTCTCTCTGCAGGAGTAGCTCTGTACCGCTAACAATTTTGTAAGTGTTAACATAACATAAAATATATAAATAACAATAAATACATATACAAGTAAAAATGATGTTAAGTTTGGCCGGGCTGAACTTTATATACCCTCCACCATGGATTGCATTCCACTGAGGCTGTCGATTTTCGTAGAAGTGCAGTAACATTACAGGGAAATGTAAATTTTACCAAACCAAAACAAATAAAACAAGTAAGGAAATGCTAAAGTCGGGCGGGGCCGACTATATAATACCCTACACCACTCCCTGCTTATGTACCTAGCTTTGATTACTAAACCCAGTTATTTCATGGGAGCAATTTTATGTAGTTCATATAAATTATACAGTTACTATAAATTCATCTTTAGTCATATTTAACGAATATGGTTAATAATATGGTAATTGATCCAATTATTCGACAGACAAATACAAATTATACAGTAGCAATAGGACCGACATTTCAAAAAGGAACCTATAACAACATTCTGGGCTTGGTCTAAAACATGGGTTGAAAAATATCTTGATCTGCAAAATTTGATTAAGATCCGATGTAAGATGTAGTTTCTAGAGCTGTAATAGATCAGAATGGGCCCCATTTGGGTTATACCAAAGTATGGACATATGGGCATCACTCAAACAATTCTCATTACAATTCAATTCCGTAAAAAAGTGAAATCGGGAAGGATTTTTGCATCCTGTAAATGTATGTGTTTGACAAAAAATGTTAAACCTGAAAGGACATTTGTATGGGTGTATATTGAAACCTGGAACGATGTGACCCGTTTTCACCATGAATGTTTATTGGTGAAATATAATATGTAAAGTTTGGTCAAATTCGGTTAAACATTTGTATGAGGGCTATATCTAAATCTGAACCGATCTTTCCCACTTTCTGCATAGGTTTTTAGTTGGATTATAAGATGTTGTGCCAATATTAAAGAAAATCGGGTACAATATGTGGTTTCTAAAGCGGAAAGAGTGAGGGAGCGACATATATATGGGCGCTATATCTATATCTAAACCGATCTTACCCAATTTCTGCATAGGTATTTCTAGTTGGATAATAAGATGTTGTACCAAGTTTAAAGAAAATCGGGTACAAGATGTGGTTTCTAGAGCGGAAAATGTCATATCGGGAACGACATTTGTATGGGGGCTATATCTAAATCTGAACCGATCTTACCCAATTTCTGCATAGGTGTTTCTACATGGCTTATAAGATGTTGTGCCAAATTTAAAGAAAATCGGGTACAAGATGTGGTTTCTAGAGCGGAAAATGTCAACTCGGGAGCGACATTTGTATGGGGGTTATATCTAAATCTGAACCGATCTTACCCAATTTCTGCATAGGTGTTTCTACTTGGATTATAAGATGTTGTACCAAATTTAAGAAAATGGGGTACAATATGTGGTTTCTAGAGCGGAAAATGTCAAATCGGGAACGATATTTGTATGGAGGCTATATCTAAATCTGAACCGATCTTACCCAATTTCTGCATAGATGTTTATAGTTGGATTGTAAGATGTTGTGCCAAATTTGAAGAAAATCGGGTACAAGATGTGGTTTCTAGAGCGGAAAATGTCAAATCGGGAGCGACATTTGTATGGGGGCTATATCTAAATCTGAACCGATTTCCTCCAAATTCAATACCGATGGTCCTTTGCCAGAAAAAATAACTGCTGCCAAGTTTCATGACAATCGGGCAACAATTGCGACCTGTAGAGTGGGAACAAGCTTAGATGGACAGCAGACGGACGGACAGACAGACATCGGTAAATCGATTCAGCTGGTGATTCTAAGCCGATCCGTATACTTAAAGGTGGGTGTAGCTCGATTATTTCTTGGTGTTACAAACATTTGGCGCGAAACTAACTTATAATACCCTATTCCACGAAGTGGTGTAGGGTATAACAGGTAAGGAAAGGCTAAAGTCGGGCGGCCCGCCCGATATGATACGCTCCACTATCTATTCAGTAAAAAAGTGAAAGCGGGAAGAATTTTTGTATGTTTCCTATCATAGGCTAATATTACCTGGTCCAATTTGTCAAATCGGAAATATTTATATCGGTGCTATATCCAAACATGAAACATAGTGACTAACTTTCACAATAATTTCGTCCAGTTCAAATATAACGTGTTAAGCTCATTTTGTGAAAATTTGTGCTTTCTGGTGCGGAAAAAGTCTATCCGATATTTGTATGGGAAATTTTTGGGGCGAAATTTGTATGGGTGCTATATGTAAATCTGAACCAATGACCCATTTACACCATGGGTGTTTCCAGTTGAAATATGAGATATTTTGAACGATTTGAAGAAGATCTGTTAATATATGTGGTTTATAGAGTGGAAAAAGTCAAATCGGGAATGAAATTTGTGTGGGAGCTATATATAAATCTGAACCGATCTGACCCATTTGCGGCATGGCTGTTTATAGAACAAATATAAGATATTTCGCCTAATTTGATGAGGATCTGTTAAAATATTTGGCTTCTAGAGCGGAAAAAGTCAAATCGGGAGCAACATTTGTATGGGAGCTATATATAAATCTGAACCGATATGTTATATATTCACCATGGATGTTTCTAGTGAAAATATAAGATGTTTTGCAAAATCTGAAGACAATCTGATACAATATGTGGTTTCTAGAGCGGAAAAAGTCAAATTGGGAGCGAAATTTGTATGGGGGCTATATCTAAATCTGAACCGATTTAATCAATTTTCAACACAGATGTTTCTAGTAGATTTATAAGGTAATGCAAGGTAATTTGAAGCAAATCAAGTGAAATATGTGGTCTCTAGAGCGGCAAAAGTCAAATCGGGAGCGAAATTTGTATGGAATCTGAACCGATCTAAAACATTTTTCCCACAGGTGTTTCTAGTTGAAATATAAGGTGTTTTGCCAATTTTAAAGAAAATCTGTTGTAATATGTGGTATCTAGAGTGAAAAGAGTCAAATCGGGAGTGAAATTCGCATGGGGGCTATATCTAAATCTGAACCGATTTCCTTCAAATTAAATAGCGTTCTACAATTGCGACCTGTATCGCGATTACAAGAATAGATGGACAGACGGACGGACATTGCTAAATCGACTCAAAAAGTGTTTCTAAGTCGATCGGTATAATTAACAATTGGTCTATCTCGGTCTATCTCTCTATAATACTCTCGTGGAGTGTATAAATATAGAAAAAACAATTTTATAAATAAATATAAACATTTTATTATTTCAAACCGCGCTTACAAGACAGGGCTCCCAATATATTTATACTATATATATCGAAATAATAATTCAAGCCAATTCAAAAAGTAAATATAAGACAGAAATCTTCAAAAAAGCTTAAATTCAAATCCAATTCAAAAAGTAAATATAAGATAGAAATCTTAAAAAAAGCTTAAATATCATAAATATTGGAAGATAGATAGATACAGTTGGTTGTATTTCCACCCCATTTTAATTCCAAAGGGGCAAGATAACCAAGTTCAAGATTCAACCAATTTTTGGCGTAAAAGTCAAAAAGTACGAGTTTCGAAAAATTTATTTTCCGTGTCTATGCAGTCGGTGATTCTAGCTGCGGCCATATAGTTGGTGCCATTTTTATCCCTTTTTCCCCATTTTACCCCTTAAGAGTACGACTTTCTAAAATGTGTTTATTTTACTTGTCTACGAAATTAGAGGAATGTATACAGCGAATTTCATCATTCTAGCTGTAGCCTTTTAGTTGGTACCATCTTTATCCCCCTTTTCCCATTTTACCCCCTTAAGAGTACGACTTTCAAAAATCTCTTTATTTTACGTGTCTATTGAACTAGAGGGATGTACACAACGAATTTCATTATTCTATCTGTACCCGTTTAGTTAGTACCATTTTTATCCCTCTGTTCCCATTGTAAAGGGTGTTTTTTATTGGGGTATAGAACTTTAAGTTGGCATCACTTTTTTAACTGGCGGCCATTTTGTCAGCTGTCAAGTGATTAATATTTAGTTTGGTTTGCCATTTGATCATGAACAGGTTGACAAAAGAACAACGCTTGCAAATCGTGCAAATTTATTTCGAAAGTAATGGTTCAATTCGCGAAGTTCACCATTTTATGGGCGACATAATCGTCCATCAGAGCAATTAATTCGGTTAACCATGGATCGTTTTCTCACTACGTTTACTCTATGTGATAATACGCATCCGCAGAGACGTCGAACAGTGCGCACCGAAGAAACAATTGCCGCTGTAGAGCAAAGTGTTGAAGAGGACCCGAATGAATCGATTCGCCACCGTGCACAGCAATTGGAGCTGCACAGCAATTGGAGAAAGTGGTTGAAAATTGGACCTGTAGAATTGGCTATATTCGAGCCAGCCGCCGCGGCCACATGCCCGAAATCATATTTAAACATTAATGGCATACAATTATCCTTCCAATAAAGCCAAATTGATGGACATTAAAACGATTTTCTTGTGTTTTATTTCAATTCGAAGTTCTATACCTCAATAAAAAACACCCTATATCCGAATTTTAGAAAAACCATTTATTTTTCGTGTCTACGGAGTCAAATCAATGTATACGCCGAATATCATTACTTTAGCTGCTATCATTTGGTTGGCACGTTTTTTTTATAGGGGGAATGTGCATACCCAATATCATGTATTTACTAGCAGACATATTGAAAACATGCTTAAATACTCTAAAATATTAGGGTTTATTATGGATATTTTCAGGCCTTGTGAAGGAAATTTTCGCTCTGGACCGATTTCGCCCAGTTACAATCCCAACCGATCTACGACTATAAGACGCATTTATGGTAATTTTGGACGTCCTAGCTTCTTTCGTTTAGATGCTAGCGTGCTTTCAACAGACGGACGGACGGACATGGCTAGATCGTCTTCGAATTTTATGACGTTCAAGAATATATATACTTTGTAGGGTCTCTGGTCGTTATTTCAAGGTGTTAAAAACGGTATGATAAGTTAGTATACCCCCATACTGGAGGTGGAGGATAATTTGAATCATTCATTGAAATATGTAAAATTTTGTGCTACATTTTTTTCTCTCTGTGCACTCTTACGAGTATCTTTTCGGCAGGGACCCCGGTGAGATCATAAAGCGTACTTTCTACTTAACATTCAGAATTGAGACTTTACAGACATTTGATCTGCAAATATGCTGCACTCACTCACTTATCGTTGTCTTGCCACAGCGTTTGGCAATGTTGCTACATTGTATTGGCATTATTTGCTGAATGTTGCCGAATCAATTGATTGCAAATTCCACTGCCGCGAGCGCATTTGATGCAAATTTATATCTGTCAGTTTAACTCCAAATATTGATGTTTTCGTTCACTCCTTGGCGTTTAGATACGTGGCAAAACATAAAAGTGGAAAGACGCTGTGAAGCACTTGATAGAGGAAACACATTGCACACTGCATATTGTACGTCTTAATAGAAAATCTTCTAAAGGTTATATATTTAGAGTGAAAAAGCAAGAAATGTTTAAGAAAGGGTTTGGCCGATCATAAACCAAATATTTGAGACAACGGCTGTTCTTAAGTAATTAGCTATTTTGCTTGCGAAAAGTTGTTTCGGTTGTTATGCTTTAGTCAGTGGTAAATGGTAAAAGTAAATGATTGTAAAACCATTTCAAATATTAAATTGTTACTGATCAGTTTTATTTTAGCCAAAGCTTATGCCAATTTGTGTGAGAGGTCTTGCAATACCGCTCATATTGCAGGTGTATATAACGTCTACGAAAACATTACCAATGACCAAATTGCAGAGTATTCCGATCGTCCGTATAGAAGTTATAAAATCTTTTAATTTAAATAGGTTAGAGCGATTTGCGTGAGAGATACGTAAATCTGTTTTCTTAACAGCAGAATATTAAAGTTTACAGAAATAAATAAATGCTACCCAACCTAATGTATATTTTGCTTAAATAATTGTACTTACCCTTTTTGAATTACAAATGGAATAATTTTTGAATTTCAAAACTCGTCAATTACTTATGACGAGTTTTGAATTGCAAATGACGTTTTTTGAATTACAAATGAAGAGTTTTGTATTTCAAAAGATG
Source organism: Polietes domitor (assembly GCA_947397865.1). Lineage (NCBI taxonomy): Eukaryota > Metazoa > Arthropoda > Insecta > Diptera > Muscidae > Polietes > Polietes domitor. The sequence goes on along the minus strand of OX377621.1, from coordinate 102,117,520 downwards.
TATTTTGAATTTCAAATGATGTCTTTTGAGTTACAAATGACGACTTTTGAATTACAAATGACGAGTTTTGAATTGAAAATGGAATTTTTGAATTTCAACTGGTGACTTTTGAATTTCAAGTGATGTCTTTTGAACTACAATTGAAAAAGTTGTAGAACGCAAAAAGTTAAATGGAGAACGAAATTTGTATGAGAAATGTATCTAAAACTGCACCGATCTGACTCACTTTAAACACCGATGTTTTTAGTTGAATGATAAGGGAATTTGCCAAATTAGAAGTAAAGCGAGTAAAATATGTGGTTTCTAGAGCGGAAAAATGCGGGAGTGATATTTGTATCTAAATCTGAACCGATTTGCTTCAAATCAATACTGTCCCAAATTTGATCAAATTAAGCAGTTCTTGCTATATTTTAACTAGGAATGTCCACCGTTGATGAACTATCCATATTTTGGTACAGCATTCAAGTGTTGTTATAGGTCCCATACAAATAACCCTTAGATGTATCCTATTAACGCTGCAAAATCTGCATCTGTTATCGGATTTTGTTCCAATTGTCCATATCATTTTAAATTTAATAATCTAACCCTAACATTGGACCATATGGGTCCCTTCAGTTTTCAGTACTGCATTCATATGTCATCGGATCTTGATAAAATTTCACAGCTCATTATTCATTTCATAGCTACTTTTAAAGTGGACCGTAAGTCCTTGTTTTGATGTAAACAAGTGGCCTCCAATACGATTTTAGACATGTTTCCATCGTTTCCACATCACGTTATAGTTCACTTAGGGACACTTACAGCAAAAGTGCAGCATAGAGTATTTAAATATGTCTGCATATATTTACTGGATATTGGGTATGCACCAAAAGGTATTCATATTCGTAAGGGGTTGAAATGGGGCAAAAAGGGATAAAAATGGTACCTTTCAAACGACAGCAGCTGAGTACATACATAATACAAAAGTATTTTTTCCAAATTCGCACTTTTAAGAGGTAAAATGGAAATAGAGGGATAAAAATGGTGCCAATCAAACAGATGTACCTAGAATAATGAAATTATGTGTACACATTCCACTGTTTACTTAGATACGTAAAGAGGAAAGATATGTCAAACTTCGTTCCTTTTGGGGTAAAATGGAAAAACAGGATAAAAATTGTACCGTAGCTAGAGCCACACACTTAAAATAAAAAGATTTTTTTTAAATTGTACTTTTAGGGGGTAAATGGGGAAAAGGGGGATAAAACTTGTACCAACCATTATATCTCACATACACAGTCGATTTGCAAAATTTGTACTTTTGGCATTAAAATAGAACCAAATGGCTGTGAAAATTGCTGCCTCTTATTAACTTTTTGAATTGACTTGAAGTATTATGTCGACATGTAAATATATTTTAAACATGTTGTCTTATAATCAGGGCTTAAAATAATTAAAATTGTATATTTAAACTGGGATATTGTCCTGGCTCAAGACCATTTTGCATCTATATTTAATAGAATGCGAATTTATTTACAAATGACATGGTGACATTTATTACTTGGTTGCAGACTACCACGATCATGATTTCGATCATGTCAAAAGTCTTTTCAAGTGGCTTCGCAGCGACTTTTCAACATCAAACCCGGCCTCTTTAAGGAGATGATTCTCACAAACGAATGAGAAGCACAACTTACTTGCCGAATTTGCGTTTAAAAAATCGCACCAAGTAATAAAGTACACATGCCATCTTACAAACATATTATTGAGTTGCATATGTAAGTATGTGTATATGCAGCTATAGTTACCCAGCAATACTTCTGCCGTGTCAACGCTCATTTGTTTTTGTTTATCTATATTTAATAGAATTTATTTACAAATGGCATGGTGACATTCTATTAGATATATATGCAAAATGGTCTTGAGCCAGGACAATATCTCAGTTCAAATCAAATATTGATTACAGACCAAAAAAATACAAACGAAAAAACTAAAATTGTTATGTATTTATAAAATTATAATAATATTATATAAATATTTATGTATAAAATTATGTTTATATTAAAATTTTTTACATTTTAATGTTACTACACTTCTACGAAAATCGACAGCCTCTGCGGAGTGCAATCTATGGCGGACGGTACATAAAGTTCGGCCCGGCCGAATTGTTTATTCATTGCAAAGGCTATAACTCTCAATACATTTATATTAAAAAGTTTCTAAAATCTATAATTATTAAAACTTTGACAGTATGGGCACGATATTCAAAGTTCTACAAACCCATGTCAACATGCAAGCTACATTATCCATTCGAAGCGGTTTGGAAGACATGGAATAATTTGATCTATTTATTTTCAAAGCATGCTTATTTTAGGATGAGTTGGTCATAGTTGTTTTTTGATCTTGATCGCGGACATTTTATAGATCGCTAATTTTCCTTTTCTTTCCAAACGAGTAAGATGACAAGCACAAGAGGGATTTCTCTATACATTTTCATGTAGTATAGTTGTCGGAAGAAACCTATTTGAATTTATTTTTAGGAACGACGTTCTGTTTCGCACGAGCTCCACATTTTTCTCCGCCGTTGAGTCAATCTTTCCACAATGTGCAATTCATGTCGTATGAATTTTCGCAAACCTAGGAACATTTGCCGTTTCATGATGGGTTAAGGATATTAAAGTGCACGATGTGATTACAATTATTTTTAGTGACATTAAATCGTTAAGCCCCCGACAGACAGAGAGCGAGACATACTAGAATGTGCGCCTACACATTTATGGTATCTTCTCATATTTCCAAGATTATCTCGAGTCCCTTGCAGCATTAGGTTACGAGTAAATAAGGAGTTGAATACCGATGTTGCTACTCCAGTAATCCAGCGCTGTAGTGGTGTTGTTGCTTTTATTGCTGTTCCTGTTGACGCTGTTGTCGTTGTAGTTGGTGCTGGTGTTGTTGCTTTTGTTGACTACGGTTCAAGTTCATATCGCTATTTGCGCTAAACGCCATCTACACACCCTGAGGCGTGCGACATTGATGTACAACCACAATGGCCATTTAAAATGCCATTGAGCATGTAATCGCTCTTAAATTGCAACAGCAACAGCAACAGCAGCAGTGCAATTGCATTGTTGTTGAAGTGAAGTATATGTTGTCGTCGTCTCCGTAAGATGATTGTTGCTTACTATGTTCGTACGCAAACGTGCGTTACGCGTACAACTGGGTGCTGCGTTAAGGGTTCAGGCCCTGCCATATCGACAAACTAGACATTTGCCTAGGGCCGGAATTTTACAACATCTCAGACGTGTGTGCTTTACGCATCTTGTTTAAATCAATTTAAACAAGAGACTTAAAGCACATACGTCTGATTTGTTGTAAAATTCCTTAAATAAAGGGTGATTTTTTAAAAGCTATAGGAAAGTTTTTCAAAAACACATAAAATTCAAAAAAATGCATGAAATCTTTATTTGAATCGATAGTACGGTCCATATAATTTAATGTTTGAAGATTATTTCATGCAAATGTTGACCTTCAACGACGCCTCAAATGGTCCATCCGCTAAGTCCAATTTTGGCATTTCCACGTTTTTGAGTAACAGAGGCCCAATTTCTGCAAACGGCGACGAATCGATAATTGATGGTCATCATTAACACTGGCCGACACAGCTGCGATATTTTCTTCAGTTCGCACTCTACGTAAGCGTGTTGGTGGTTTAATGTCCAACAATGTAAATTTGGTGCGAAATTTAGTCACATTAGCCCGAATAGCCGCTTCAGTGGGTCGATTAAACTGACCAGAAAATGGAAGCGCGCGATGAACTTTCTTAACAGAGCACGCATTTTGATAATAAAATTCAATAATTTGCAAGCGTTTTTCGTTTGTAAGATTCATGGTTAAATTATAGACCAAACTGAAGATGTTTGACAGTGAAACAAAACACGAAACGTGCGTCAGCTGTTTAAACCAGTGTTGGCAAAACGATAATAGCTAAAAAATCACCCTTTATATATAATTTACAGGGTAATTCCCAAATATGACGGAGATGCGAACTAATTATGGGTTTTACGATATTCTTACTTTTAGGGGGTAAAATGGGACAAAAGGGGATAAACATCGAACCTTCGTCCTGACTAAACGGCAGTAGCTAGAAACATTTTATTCGGTGTGTGTCTCGCAATTACCATGCAGGCGAGCTACAAAAAGGATTTTTCGAAATTTATACGTTTTAGGGAGGAAAGAGGCCAAAGGGTGTAAAAATGTTAGCAATTTAAGTAATGAAAATCCGTATTTACATTTCTCTGGCAACGTAGACTTGCAACATAAATGGATTTTTCGAAATTTGAACATTTTAGGGGCGAGGGGACAAAAAGGGATAAAAATGGTACCAACTAAGGTATTACAGCAGATAATCGTGAAATTTTGTATATAAATTCCCCTGACCATTTAGACGTTCAGTACAAAAAGGGATAAAAATGGTACTAACTAAAGTATTGCAGCTAGAATCGTGAAATTTGGTATGTAAATTCCTCTGACCACGTAGAAGTGTACTTTTAAGAGTTGCGGGGGACAAATAGTGATATAAATGGTGTACATCCCTTTAATTACGTAAACGCGGAACATAAATGGATATTCCAAAATTAGTACTTATAAGGGGTATGCGGGACCAGAAGGGATAAATGTGGTACCAAATAAAGTACATGCTTTTAGGAGAGAAGAGAGAACTTATGTTACGTATAGTGATTATTAAAGAGGTTATAAAGTGGTCGGCTGCATCTAGAAACAGGAAACTAGGATATAAAGGGCTCTGAGGTTGTAATTTTTTGTTGATAGGAAATGATACGAAAGGAATTTAGCAATTTGACCAGCACATTCCTTTGCCTGTATATGAGTGCAATTTAATAGGTTTCCAAATTACTGTTCTAGATTTATCTTTATCCACCAAAAGAAAATTCAATAAATACTATCCAAAAACAGAGATAGATAAAACTGATAACAAATAGCTGGGCTTCAGCGTGCGAGGTAGCTGGCACCGTTAGTATATTCTAAAGCGGTAAGAAATCAAATTGGGAGTGATTTTTGTATGGGAGCGATTTATCTACAGGGAAGAAAATTTCCCTAACAAGGATTGAAAATACCCCCTAATATTTAAAATATTGAGGCATTTTCCAATTTGTACACCAGGCTGGGTCGCAGTCCTTACAAATGGAAAAACAATTTCCAGCCTCCCCACTAAAATAAAGTTTGGATTGTTTAATGATGATCTGCAAAATATTTCGTCTCTGGGTCAAGAAATCTGTGAGCTAAACGTTCCTGAAAACACCTCCAGTCCATGATGTTTTTCCGTGTAATTTTTTTACGTTGCATTTCTGTCCAATTTTTTCTGAATTATTAGACTCTCGGAAGCGCTTTTGATTCTTGTCTTAGACTAACTTATTGGTCGAATTATTGGACGTTTCTAGAATTTTTTCGTTTTTTTCATAGTGACAACTGAAAACTTTTTCGTATTTGGTGTCAGTATTTTATAAAGTATAAATAGCTGCAGTCAATACCTTTCGAATGATGCCTATATGATGGACATTGGAAAGAAATTGACGTCACAGCGCTCATTTTTTGTAAAACGAGTTTAAACATTTTGGCTCTGAAAAGCCATCTCCTGTATAAAATTATTTCACAAATACGGAGTCAGTGACGTCATTTATCGTCCGATATTCATCATTTAGGCATCATGAGACAGGTATTGATTCCTTATATATATTTTTCATATCACCTTTTATGGAATGTTACCAAGAAATATGAGTTTGTAGCTGTCACTTTGAAAATCCACAAAAAATCAACCCAAACGTCCAACAATACGAAATAAAAATCCAAGCGTCTATAAATTCATATAAAAATTTTGGACAAAAATGCAACATAAAAAATTACACGGGAAAAAATGAGTTTTAGATGTGTTTTCAGGAGCGTTTAGCTGCTTGACCCACTACGAAATATTGTGCAGATCATCATTAAACAATCCAATCTTCATTTCTGGGGGGGGGGGGGTGTGACCGCATCAATTTATTTTCGTAACCCATCCTAATGTACATATAGCGTGGACGCGAACCAAAAATGTATTTTTTGTAAAAACTCTCACTATTGGAAGGAGAAATTGGACAAACAGGGATAAAAATGGTTCCAACCAACCGAGAAGAATACCTGTTATAGATATTATTGCTTTTTCATAGCATTTCCGCCTTGCATTACAGGATATGTATCCACAAGGTGCGCACAATATTATTTCTTTTCATCTAAAGGCGCTTGTTAACCTCGAGCCAACCCTGGCGAGACTCTGTGTGTTATTCACATTTTGTATTACGCGCTTATTCACCATAAATTCAGTGACTTATCTGTGATTTCATATCAAAAACCTTAGCAATGGCAATGAAACTGACAATGCAGCAACGGCAACAGCAGCAGCAACCTCAGCCATCAACCAGCCAACCTGAGAAATATTTCGTTGTTTTCTCAGGTTGTTTTTTTCTTCTGTTTTGTTTTCTATTCGGAGGATGGCTTGTGATATGTTTCAGCTCTGATTTGTCACCGACTGAATTCTGTATGAGTTTTGAACCAGAGTGGACTGACTGACTGACCGTGAATGAGTACATACAACCGTGATGCCTCCTCATCCGCATATTCTGATACTGTGGCATGTAAAACTACGAAAAGCAAAAACAACAGAAAAAAAAAACGAAAAAAGAAGCAAATCACCATTGACTTCACACTTTTATCAGCATCACGTCATCTGTGGGCAACTGCTTTGGTTTGTGTGTTGCTGCTGCATCATGTGCAACATAAACATCAGCGACAACAACGCCGGACAGTCAAGTCAGTCTAACATATTCACGCGAATAGGCCACAATTCCCGTAACTTGTAGATTTCGGTGGTCACTCGCTGATGATTGTATAATATTTAGTAGTTTTGGAATAGCATAATGTTGGGGCATTTTATCACTTCAGGACCAGCACTTGACTATTGGGCCACAATGTGAATTAAGTGTTTCCAGTGGCTCAGAGTATTTCGACGTAATGGACACATTATCAATGGACACTTTTCGAAAAAATGCTAAAACTACAAACGCCCAAACTTAATTTCGGTCTTCTTCGATTGTTGTCTTGTATGATACGACATTCGTGCCTAATTTCAAAAATATCATATTGACAGTTTCAAAGTAGTAGGCCTGTTTCATTGGGCTTACTAGCTTAAAATTAAGAGACTTGAAAAGGTGGCAACATTTTTTATCACGGATGAAAATACCAAAATATTTTGTTGGCATATGATTGGTAATTTCGTGAGGAATATTTTTGTCAGAAATGATTTAGAATCTTGGATAGAGAAGGTTAAAATATAAGCAATCCCAACTGCGAATGTTGGATTTTGTAACAATTGCAGCGATTTTCGCGACTGAATACATATATGTTACAAGCGACATTGGTTCTTAATACACTCAGAAAAAAGAGAACCCTATAATGAGTTAAAATTAACCAAAATGTACAAAAATTGAACTTCGTATAGCACTAAAGCAATATTTCCTCATATCAAGTTCAAAATTTTCGTTGAAAGTAGTATATGCTTTGAACTTGATTCTAATTCAATTTTCCTTAAACCAAGTAAATATTTACTCAAACTGAGGAAAATTGCAGTACTTTTTCCTCAAACCAAGTACATTTTTACTAAATCTAAGAAAAATTTTACTGAAATTTTCCTAATTCTAAGTAAATTTTTACTAAATTTAAGTAAAATTTTCCTGAAACTAAGTAACTTTTTACTCAAACAAAGTAAATTTTTACTAAATCTAAGAAAAAATTTCCTAAAACTAAGAAAAATTTGTACTGAAATAAACTTAAACTTTTCCTTACAACAAGTAAATTTTTACTTAAACTGAGGAAAATTTTACTTGATACAAGGAAACAAGTGAACTTAAAATAAGTTCAATTTAACTAAAAAAATCAAACAAATGGTTTTGCTTCAGAGTATGCAAAACTGATACAAAAAATAACAACATGAAATATTTCTCAAAAGTTTCATGATGCCTCTGCCATAAAGAGTTGAGCTATTACTCCATGATTGCCTTCGCAGTGGTTGGTTAGAATAATACCTGAATTATTTAAGAATAAAGTCTCTGCCAACGAACGCGAATTGCTTCTGAGATAAATATTCAAGAATTTTCTAAACAATTTCAACTGGTATTTTATAAGTTCATTAATACTTAAATGTATGAAGAACTCGGCATAAATTTCAGTATATATATATATATTAACTTAATTTTAGAAAAAAAATTTAGTTAAAATTTCCGAGATGGAATTTTTTCCATATAAAAATTTTAGATTTTTTCTTACTTAAAACAATGGAAATATTCTCCCATACAAGTATGAATTTACTCAATTGTAAGAATTTTTTATTAGATCCAAAGAAATGATTTAAGTAAATTTACTACCCTATTTCTAGTAAGCAAAATTTTCGAATTAAATTGTTGTGTGGATTTTACTCAGATTAAGGAATGTTTTTTTTTCTGAGTGTACACAAAAATCAAAATTCAGTCGGATCGCTTGGATAGATCGCGAAAAATTACAAAACAAAAATGTGATGCATGGAAATCATTTTAGTTATATTTCCCACGAAAATGAAAAATTTTCAAAAAATATCCATTTTGTATTTTTTATTTATCGTGCCCGTGATATTAAAAAACAAGTAAAAAGACGGTAAATTCCGCCGGCCCGAATCTTATATACCCTCCACCACGGAGAGCATTCCACAGTAGTACCGGGTGTCAACTATACTTAGAAGTACACTACCATATTAGGCAGTTGTAATATTTTGTATGCACATCACGATATTTGTTTACTATTTCTATAAGGTATGCGCATTACGCACTGTTAAATAAATGGCGATGCTTCATTATTATAGTATTAATATATTAATAATAATTTATATATTATAAATATAAAACTTCAAAAGTAATCAAATAGTGAATCTTCAAAAATATGACCTAAATATCAGGTGCATTGTCAGTCGTTATTAGGGAGAAACAGTTTCCCTCAGGCCCGATTTTCCCCATTTTCAGTTTCTTGATTCCAGCTACAGCCCAAATGCCCGTACCATTTTGATAAGAAAAGTACTAATATTTAATGTCCAACATTTTTAATATTCACTGCTTGCTTGATGTCAGTTTTATTCTCATTTTCATTTTGACACTAAAAAGATGGTTTTGGAAAAAACTTCAGACGAATTTTACGATTGATTTAATCATAAAATTTAATCCCATTTAGATCTCGAAGGCACGAATATCGAAAGATCTCTTTACATTTCGCGTCTATGCAGTCAGATCAATGTACACACCGAATTTTACTATTTTAGCTGCAGTCGTTAGGTTGGCACATTTTTTGTCTCCATTCTCCTCATTTTTCGCCTAAAAGTAGAAATATCGAAAAATTTCTTTATGTTTCGCGTCTACACCCTCCACCTCCAGGATGGAAGTATACTAACTTTGTCATTCCGTTTGTAACACCTTGAAATATCGACCTGAGACCCTATAAACTATATATATTCTTGATCGTCATAAAATTCTAAGATGATCTAGCCATGTTCGTCCGTCCGTCTGTTGAAAGCACGCTAACATCTAATGGAAAGGCGGTAGGACGCCCAAATTTGCCATTAATGTGTCTTCTAGTCGTAGATCGGTTGGGATTGAAACTGGGAAAATTCGGCCCTAATGGAACAAGTAAGGAAGGTTAAAGTCGGGCGTGGCCGACTACATGGTACCCTACACTTAGTCATTATACACTATGGTGTAGGATATAAAAAGGTCATTCCATACTTCTATCTGTATCTGTAAGAAAATTTGAACACAAACTTTGAATGGGAGCCATATACAAATCTGAACCGATGTTACACATGTTTAGCAAAGGTTTTCCAGTTGAAATATTAGACGCTTTCCCAAATTGTATGGAGTTTTAAATATGTGATTTCTAGAGCGTAAAGAATCAAATCAATATAATCTGAACAGAGGTGACCCACTTTCATTATAGTAATTTATATTTGAAACATTAGCTGATGTGCCGAATTAGAAGAAAATCTCTACAAAAGTGCTATTTCTAGAGCGGAAATAATCAATTCATCAGTAGCGAAATTTGTATGAGAGCTATATATAAACCTGAACCGATCTTACCCAATTTTTGCATACGTGTTTCTAGTTAGATTATAAGATGTTCTGCCAAATTTAAAGAAAATCGGGTATAATATGTCGTTTCTAGAGCGGAAAATGTCAAGTCGGGAGCGACATTTGTATGGGGGCTATATCTAAATCTAAACCGCTCTTACCCAATTTTTGCACAGGTGTTTCTAGTTGGATTATAAGATGCTGTGCCAATTTTAAAGAAAATCGAGTACAATATGTGGTTTCTAAAGCGGAAAAGTGAAATAGGGAGCGACATTTGTATGGGGGCTATATCTATATCTGAACCGATCTTACCCAATTTTTGCATAGGTGTTTCTAGTTGGATTATAAGATGTTGTGCCAATTTTAAAGAAATTCGGGTACTATATGTGCTTTATAGGGCGGAAAAAGTCAAATCGAGAGCGACATTTGTATGGGGGCTATATCTAAATCTGAACCGATTTCCTCCAAATACCGATGGTCATTGGCCAGAAAAAATAACTTCTGCCAAGTTTCATGACAATCGGACAACAATTGCGACCTGTAGAGTGCGAACAAGCTTAGACGGACAGACAGACAGACATCGTTAAATCGACTCAGCTGGTGATTCTAAGCCGATCGGTATACTTAAAGGTGGCTTTAGCTCGATTATTTCTTGGTGTTACAAACATTTGGGGCGAAACTAACTTATAATACCCTAGCCCACGAAGTGGTGTAGGGTATAAAAATATCCTTTGGAACTTTAACATTTATTTTTTGACAGCCCAGTTGGCTTCGCTTTATCAGAGCTTTTTTAGTTGAAATATAAGCTGTTTTGCCAAATTTGAAGAAAATCTGCCAAAGTTTGTGGTTTCTGGAGCGGAAAGAGTCAAATCGGAAGAGACATTTGTATGGGAGCTATATATAAATCTGAACCGATCTATCCTATTTTTACCAGAGCTGTTTTTAGTTGAAATATAAGCTGTTTTGCCAAATTTGAAGAAAATCTGTCAATCTTTGTGGTTTCTAGAGTTGAAAGAGTCAAATCGGATGAGACATTTGTATGGGAGCTATATATAAATCTGAACCGATCTATCCTATTTTTACCAGACCTGTTTCTAGTTGAAATTTGCGGCGTTTTGCCAAATTGGAGGTAAACATGTTGAAATATGTGGTTTCTAGAGCGGAAAAAGTAAAATCGGAAGCAAAATTTGTATGGGAGCTATATATAAATCTGAACCGATTTGCTTCAAATTAAATAGCGTTCGTCCTTATCCCATAAAACTTCATTGTGCAAAGTTTAATTTAGTTCTAACAACAATTGCGACCTGGACTTTGATTACAAAAATAGCTGGACAGACGGACGGTCATCACTAAATCGACTCAACAAGTGATTCTAAGTCGATCGGTATAATAAACGATGTGTCTATCTCGTTTCCTTTTGGGTGTTACAAACTAATGCACAAAGACATTATACCCTGTGGTGTAGGGTATAAAAATGTATCCCTCACAAGGACTAAAAATACCCATAATAACCCCTAATATTTTACTTACTTGATATTGGGTATGAGCATTGCCCCTATAACGAAACCGTGCACCATAAAGTGATTTTTATTCGAAGCGCGTGAAATGAGGCAAAAATGGATAAAAATGGTACATATTAAATGACAACAGCTAGAAACACGAAATTCGGTGTGTACATTCCTCTAATTGAGAATATACATAAAACAAAAGCATTTTTTCCAAATTCGTACTTTTAATTAGTAAAATGGGAATAGAGAGATAAAAATGTTACCAACCAAACAGCTGCACCTAGAATAATAAAATTCGGTGTATACATTCCTCTGATTGCATAGACACGTAAAAGAAAGGGATTTTTCGAAATTCGTACTTTTTGGGGTTAAAATGGAAAATGGGGATAAAAATTGTACCAACCAAATGACTGCAGCTAAAGTCATGAAATTCGGAGCATACATTCCTCTGACTCCGTAGATACGTAAAATAAATTGTTTTTCCAAAATCGTACTTTCAAGGGATACAATGGGAACAGAGGGATAAAAATGGTACCAACTAAACGGCTACATCTAGAATGATGAAATTCGGTGTGTACAGTCCTCTAATTTCGTAGACATGTAAAATAAAGAGCTTTTAGAAAGTTGTACTCTTAAGGGGTACAATGGAATAACGGGATAAAAATGGTAGCAACCAAATGACCGCAGTTAGAATCATGAAATTCGGTGTATACATTCCTCTGACTGCGTAGACACGCAAAATAAAAAGATTTTGCCAAATTCGTACTTTTTTACTTTTACGGCAAAAATAGGTTGACTCATGAAGTTAGGTTATCTTACCCTGTGTACGTCAGATAATGGATTTTCAAAATTTCTAATTTTGGAATTAAAATAGAATGGAAATACAACCAACTGTAGCACCACTATCTACCAATATTTATGGTATTTAAGCATCTTGATAATATAAATATAAGAATATTTATTTTTTGAAGTATTATTTCGATATAAAATAATATTACATTTATTTATAAAATTATTTTTTTATTGTTTGGCTATATTTAAAAAATTAAATTTTCCTGTAATGTTACTGCACTTCTACGAAAATCGACAGCTTCTGTGGAATGCAATCGAACTTAACGCCGTTTTTACATGTTTAAAATTTTCGACATGGTTTTTTGCCATTTTTATCTGTTTTGATGAATTTTATGTATTTTTATTGGACTTCAATTGGTAAAATAATTAGAGATGTGGACTGAACCAAAACTTGTATTTTTGCAAACAATTTGTATTAATAAAAACTTCAATAACTCAGTAAATAAGAACAAGGTGCTTTGTAAGTGTGTTATTTAAATAAATTTACAAGTGGTACCAAAAAATAATGTGCAAAAAAAATGCCAAAGTTGCAAAATGTCTACAAATTGTTTCAAAAATGTGTTTGCTAGACAAAAGCACAAAGATTTCTTAAGTTTTTTAAATAATCAAAAGTTCTAGGTTTATTCTTTTCAAACCCGAAAGTGAAAATCGGTTGATAACCCACTAAGTTACAGACATATAAGTGTGCAAAGGTATGAAAAATCGGTGTTTACCCGTAACTCAAGATTTTGGAGAGGATAATTTCAAATACAGATTATTGTTCTACACGACAATGCCTAACAGAAAAACAAGTAAGGAAAGGCTAAAGTCGGGCGGGGCCGACTCTATGATACACTCCACTTTCAATCCGAGTACAATTTAATCGGTGAAAATGTGAAAACGGGAAAGGATTTTTGTATCCTGTATGTATGTGTTTTACAAAAAATTTTAAATCGGAAAGGACATTTGTATGGGGGTATATTGAAATCTGGCACGAAATAGGTTAAACATTTGGGAGCAACATTTGTATTTGGGCTATATCTAAATCTGAACCGATCTTAGACACTTACACCATGGGTTTTTTAATTGGATTATAAGCTGCTGTGCCAAATTTAAAGAAAATCGAATAGTGGTTTCTAAAGCGGCAGAAGTCAAATCGGGAGCCACATTTGTTTGGGGTCTATATCTAAATCTGAACCGATCTTACACACTTTCGGCATAGGTGTTTCTAGTTGGATTATAAGATGTTGTGCCAAATTTTGAGTAGTGGTTTCTAAAGCGGCAAAAGTCAAATCGGGAGCCACATTTGTTTGGGGGCTATATCTAAATCTGAACCGATCTTACTCACTTTCGGCATAGGTGTTTCTAGTTGGATTATAAGATGTTGTGCCAAATTTAAAGAAAATCGGGTACAATATGTCGTTTCTAGAGCGGAAAATGTCAAATCGGGAGCGACATTTGTATGGGAGCTATATCTAAATCTGAAGCGATCTTACCGAATTTCGGCATAGGTGTTTCTAGTTGGATTGTAAGATGTTGTGTCAAATTTAAAGAAAATCGAGTACAATATGTCGTTTCTAGAGCGGAAAATGTCAATTCAGGAGCGACATTTGTATGAGGGCTATATCTAAATCTGAACCGATCTTATCCAATTTTTATCATAGGTGTTTCTAGTTGGGTTATAAGATGTTGTGCCAAATTTAAAGAAAATTGGGTACAATATGTGGTTTCTAGAGCGAAAAATGTCAAATCGGGAGCGACATTTGTATGGGGGCTATATCTAAATCTGAACCGATTTGCCTCAAATTAAATAGCGTTCGTCCTTGATCCACAAAACTTACTTGTGCCAATTTTTATTAAGATCGGACTATAATTGCGATCTGTAATTTGATTACAACAATAGATGGACAGACAGGCGGACATTGATAAATCGACTCAGAAAGTGATTCTAAGTCGATCGGTATACTTAACAATGGGTCTATCTCGCTTCCTTTTGGGTGTTACAAACAAATGCACAAAGCCATAATACTCTCGTGGAGTGTATAATAATATCACTTGCCAGAGTTTTTGGACTGCCGCACAGTGTTATCAATGTCGAACAAATGCACACTTGCCTCCTACACATTTTCCTCAGAGAAAGATCGTAAAAGTAAGAAAGTGAATGTATTTGTAACTACATTAGAACTTTTGTGCTATGCTATTTAAAAGAAATGTAATAGAAGAAACATTTCCAATGGAGAAATACACGCCGCCGTACAATTTGTTAACAGCAGCAATACAAATATTGAAACATGAAATGTTTTCCTCTTCTACACATAATTAAATTTATTAACTAAAGAGTTTACTAAATGTTTAAGTCAATACGAGGTAATGAAATGCACTGGAATCCGGAATGCTGAGCACTTGCAACATAGACGAGCCGCGCCGCACCGCACCGCCCCGCACTTCACCGTAGCATGTCGGGCTACGATAAATACCAGGCTACGGGCAAATAGAGATGATTAAATATTTACCAAATAGTTGCGATGCTGCAGCAGCAGTGCGGCAACTTACAAAGTGGAAAACTTAAACGTACTTAAATATTTGATGTTGTTGATGATGATGCTGTTGCTGCTGTAGCTGTTGCCGTTGTTATTTGAAGACAAAGTGTAAGTGAGAAGTTTAATTTCAAATCGAATTCTTTATGAAATTATTTCGAAAATGTTATCTCTTCCATTGCAGCAACCAGCCATGAGCTATAGGCATCTGGCATCCGCCGCTGTGGTGGAGTGTTGGGTGGGGATGTATTTGATATCTGGTATCGGGCACACTCAAACATTGGCCCACCATCGGTGTAAGCAGGTACTTAAGTTTATTAGCTTCGTAATTTGAGCAATAAAGTCTTTAGAAAGTCTTAAGATCATATTACGCCGTAAAATACAATTTGTGTACATATTTTAAAACAATTGATTAAATAACGGTAAAGGTAAAGGTAAACATTCGGCAACAAATGTCATCGCAGTCAAATGTCAGTCGTCGCACGAAACATGCTGGCGGATTTGTAATCGATAGCTGTGGCTTTGGCTGTCGCACACTGCGCCGGGTAATCGTTTAACTAATTACGGCATTAGCGTGTCTCGAGCTTTTCTGGAACTTGATCTGGTTTTACGGTGGCCTGTCCATGTTTGAATTCAATTTTGTTTGTTTTCATTTTATGGTGATTCTTTAGACTACATCCAATTAGACGCAGTTTTTATTGGAGGCACCACGGTGTGGGCTCTAATAACATTCGTTATTTTATCACTTGTAAACAACTTATTTATTTTCGGGTCTGTTGTTGGTATTTAAATTGAGACATATGAGATGAGGCGACGTAGATGGCGGAGTAAAAAGCTTTTGGGTTCTTTGGGAGACACAAGTCTCCCTCTATGATGCGAGAAATTTCTGATGACAGTCATAGCTGGCACTGGTACAATTTCATATACGAACTTGGTGAATGTTAGTAATTGAATGTGTTAGTATGGAAAATTGCATTTTTATTCTCTAGGTGGTTACCTGGCGTTATCCAATTGTTGTTCCGGATGATTATCTGGCAATGTCGCAGATTTATCATCGGAATACTATCCCGCACAAACTTCTCCCAATGAGGTTACTTCCTTAATACGAACCTTGTAAAGTATATATATTCTTGATCGTCATAAAATTTTATGACGATCGAGCCTTGTCCGTTCGTCCGTTTGTTGAAACCACGCTAGCATCTAAACGAAAGGAGCTAAGAGGTCCAAAATTTGCATAAATACGTCTTATAGTCGTAGATCGGTTGGTATTGAAATAGGGCGAAAGCGGCACAAAGGGAAAAATTGTTCCCTCACAAGGACTGAAAAAATTTTAATGGGTATGTGCATTAGAGCGTACCAGGTTACAAGTAAAACAAAAGTTCGCCGTACACCTTCGAATATGAAGTATTATTGAAAGGTAGTTTCAAAAAAATTTTTTTATGCCGAACGTAGGGCTCGCGCTTTTACATTTTTCTATATAACTTCTGCATTTATAAACGGATTTTAAAGTGTGATACATCGATGTTTTTGTCTCGACGAGGCCGATTTTTTTGAAAATCGACATACTTCCTTAGGAAGAGTTTCATGATTTTATGCGAGCTTTAATTTGCTGATATTAGAGTGGTACATTAGGGTAGTAGCAACTGAGATATGATGGGTAACCAGAAGGGGGTGCTTGAGCTCAATGACTTCAAAGACAAAAACATCGGCCTCGTCGAGACAAAAACATCGATGTATCACACTTTAAAATCCGTCTATAAATGCAGAAGTTATATAGAAAAATGTAAAAGCGCGACCCCTACGTTCGGCATAAAAAATAAAAAAAAATTTTTGAAACTACCTTTCAATAATACTTCATATTCGAAGGTGTACGGCGAACTTTTTTTTTTGAGGTACGCCCTAATGTGCATTCCCCCTATAACAAAAACGTGCTCCATAGAGTGATTTTTTCGTAGAGGGTGAAATGGGACAAAAAGGGATAAAAATGGTACCTATCAAACGACAACAGCTAGAAACACGAAATTACAATACATTCCTCTAATTGAGTACATAATATGAAATTATTTTTTCCAAATTCGTACTATTAAGGGATAAAATGGGAATAGAGGGATAAAAATGGCACCAACCAAACGGCTGCACCTAGAATGGAATTCGGTGTATACATTCCTCTGATTACGTAGACACGTAAAATATAAAAATGTTTCGAAATTCGTACCTTTTGGGGTTCAAAAGGAAAAAGGGATAAAAATAGTACCAACAAAATGACCACAGCTAGAGTTATGAAATTCGGAGTATACATTCCTCTTACTGCGTGACACGAAAAATAAAAAGTTGTTTCCAAATTCGGATATAATGGGTATAATAAAATGGGATAAAAATAGTACCAACTAAACGAATACAGCTAGAATGATGAAATTCAGTGTGTACATTCCTCTAATTGCGTAAACACGTATAATAAAGAGATTTTAGATCGTCGTACTCTTGAGGGGGTAAAATTGGAAAAAGGGGATAAAAGTGGTACCAACCAAATGGCCGCAGCTAGAATCATGGAATTCGGTGTATACATTCCTCTGACTGCATAGACACGCAAAACAAAAAATGCAAATTCGTACTTTTACGACAAAAAGTGGCTGAATCATGAAGACAAGCTATTTTGCATTATGTACGTGAGATAATGGATTTTAAAAATCTGTACTTTTGGAATTACCTACCTATTTATGGTATTTGAGCTTTTTTGAAAATATAAGAATATTATTTTTTAAATTGCTTGAAGTATTGTTTCGATATATAGTGTAAACGTATAGGTAGCCTTGTCTTATAAGCGTGGCTTATAAAAATATTATATTTATTTATAAAATTATTTTTTCCATATGTGTATTTGTTTTGGTTTGGTTTCTACGAAAATCGGGAGCCTCTGTGGAATGCAATCCATGGTGGAGGGTATATAAAGTTCGGCCCGGACGAACTTAATGCCGATTTTACTTGTTTTATTGCAGATGGTATTTATTTATAAAGTGTTATCAAAAATTCGGAAAAGCTTGAATATACGCGACCTTTGCGAGCTACAACGAATTGAAGATAGAAAGACGTGTATCGGCGCAAAACACAAATGACTAAAAATGGATATTATTTTAAATTGAAAATTTAGTTTGTTGAAAAATTTTTATTGTACGATCAAAGAACATAAAATTCTACATCAATACCCAAAAAAAAATCAATGACATGTGTTTTTTTATTTTTCCAGTGGCACTGCCTTAAAGTCGAGAAAGTTTTAGTTTTACGTGAACAGTATCTTTTTTCTAATTGATAAAAAGTACCACATTAATTATGAAATCTTCAAGTTTTTTGCAGTGTTTCTATAAAATATGTTTTAATGAAAGTATTGCGTAATTATTATTTTTTTTTTGGAAATATGTCTAAATTTGTTTTAATTTTTTTTTTGTTTCTTTGATGTTGGTCTGTACGACAATTTTTGAAAAATTTCGTTACACTTCATCCTTTTTTCCCTTAAAAGGACTACAAAGTTCCGAAGGATACAATTTTTCAAAAATTATTTTAAATACTATGATACCGATAAATGTGTCAAAGTGAAGAGTAAAATATCAGCTAGAAATATTGTATAATTGTACGTTTCTATATGTATTTGTTTAGCATTGGCAACCATTTCAATTTTGCCCTCTTAAAAGGTAAAATATGAAAACACTAAATAAACTTAGGGGTAAACTTGAAATGGGGGCATTAACAAGCTAAACTAATACAGATAAAAGTATTCAAAATGAATTATTTATAACAGGCATTCTCCTCTTTAATTCGACACTTAGACCAGCATCATAGAGTGCGAATAATTATTTAAAAAAATTTTTGAAAAAAAAAAATATTTTTTGGAACTTTAACATTTATTATTTGACTGCACAGTTGGCTTCGCAGCGACTTTTCAACAAGATACACGGACTCTTTAAGTAAATTAATTCTAGATGTTTTAAATATTAGGCATTTGAACAATATCGGTTAACATATGTGATATCTAGAACCCCTTAGAGCACGTCTGGCACTCCTTGGAAAGGCGTCTCCGCCAGCTTGAAGGCATTACATTAAAAGCAATGCTGAAGGGCGTAGTAAAGGAAGAATGGGATAATTTAATTGCTGAGGAGACCACTAAGTTGGTGGATTCCATGCCCAAAAGGCTACTGGAGGTGCTGAAAAAGAGGCTACCCGACAAGTTACTAAAAAAAAACAATTTATACTATTTGTAAGGTATTTTTATTCCTATACGCAGACTTTTTCTTGCGCCTCATTTTTCGGTAATAACAGGTAAAGTTGTCGATAACTTTGAATTAATTTTTATTGGTGGGAATTGCAGAAAGGTATCAATTAAAAAGATTATAAAAAACATGAATATAGAAATATTTCCAAGCTTATAAAGTTGATATTTTACAAAGAAAATACATTAGTGTACGCAGACTTTTTTCTAGTGAGTGTATATTCAAATCTGAGCTGATTTGCTTCAAATTTAATTGTATTAAGTTCTAAGATTGGATAATAGTTGTACTTCGATTACAATTAATTTCTTTTCCAGGAAAAAAATCCACTAACTGTACCCAAATTGTGTTTTCTTTTACTGACTATGATATAGATATTTAAAAAAATATAAACATTACCTGACCCGAAAGTTTCCAGGGAGTACTCTCCATTTTTGGTGATTTTAATCCTTTTGTGCGACGCACATAACATACTCAAAAGTAAAAAAACATTGGGCCGGTTGGACCACGCCCACTATCACCTCCCATATAAACTCAGGATGACCAAAAAACAAAATCTTATGAAAGCTTAAAATAAAGAAGCTTAGTTCGCTTTGACGAAGTGTGAACATTATCACAAAAGCAAAATATAGCATACAAATATTCTACTTAACACTGCAATTGAAATAATTAATTTTTAATATCTCAGGAAGTATTATAAAATGTATACATTTGTACATGATGTTATGTACCATTTTGAAGGTACTTTCAAACTACACACTCAGACGAACACTTTCACATTTACATTTTGAGTCCTACATAAATATAACTTTTGTCTACGGCATTTACAGGTTTTGTTCACTATGAATCACAAAATCACTAGAAAAGAAAACTGACAAGACCACAACAATCACAAAATGTTAAATACAACTTTTCAACTACCGGTCTTCAATTTCAATAATATAGTCACTTTATTGCACCTTAATTTTATGTAGTTTGTATAACTGCATTTAACCTTATATTATGTATATAATAAAAACAAGTAAGGAAAAGCTACAACGGGAAGGATTTTTGTATCCTGTAAATGTATGTGTTTGACAAAAAAAGTTAAATAGGAAAGGACATTTGTATGGGGGTATATTGAAATCTGGAACGAAATAGGTGAAATATAATATGTATAGTTTGGCCGAAATCGGTTAAACATTTCTGAACCGATCTTACCGACTTTCACCATAGATTTTTATACACTCCACGAGAGTATTATGTATTTGTGCATTTGTTTGTAACACCCAAAAGGAAAAGAGATAGACCCATTGTTAATTATACCGATCGAGTTAGAATCACTTTTTGAGTCGGTTTAGCAATGTACGTCCGTCTGTCCATCTATTCTTGTAATCACGATACAGGTTGTAATTGTAAACAGAACCAAACGAAACTTTGCACAACGAAGTTTTTCGGTACAATGACGAACGCTATTTAATTTGAAGAAAATCGGTTCAGATTTAAATATAGCCCCCATATGAATTTCACACCCCATTTTACTTTTTCCGCTCTAGAAACCACATATTGTATCAGATTGTCTTCAGATTTGGTAAAACATCTTATATTTCTACTAGAAACAACCATGATGAATATAGGTCAGATCGGTTCAGATTTGGCACAACATCTTATAATCCAACTAGAAACACCTATGCACAAAATGGCTAAAATCGGTTCAGATTTATATATAGCCCCCATACAAATGTTGCTCCCGATTTGTCTTTTGCCGCTCTAGAAAACACATATTGTACTCGATTTTATTTAAATTTGGCACAACAGCTAAAGCGGTCTAGATCGGTTCAGATTTATATATACCCCCCATACAAATGTCACTACCGATTTGACTTTTTCCGCTTTAGAAATCACATATTGTACTCGTTTTTCTTTAAATTGGGCATATGTGTTTCTAGTTAGATTATAAGATGTTCTGCAAAATTTAAAGAAAATCGGGTACAATATGTTGTTTCTAGAGCTGAAAATGGCAAATCGGGAGCGACATTTGTATGGGGGCTATATCTAAATCTGAACCGATCTTACCCAATTTTTGCATACGTATTTCTAGTTGGATTATAAGATTTTGTGCCAAATTTAAAGAAAATCGGGTTCAAGATGTGGTTTCTAGAGCGGAAAATGTCAAATCGGGAGCGACATTTGTATGGGGGCTATTCCAATATTAATCGTTACTTATCAGTTTTATTTTAGCCAAAGCTTATGCGAATTTGTGTGAGAGGTCTTGCAATATCGCTCATTTTGTATAAACGTCTATGAAAACATTACCAATGACCAAATTTCAGAGTATTCCGATCGTCCGTATATAATTTATAAAATCTTTAAATTTAAATAGATTAGAGTGATTTGCGTGAGAGATACGTAAATCTGTTTTCTTAACAGCAGAATATTAAAGTTTACAGAAATAAATAAATGCTATCCTACCTAATGTATATTTTGCTTAAATAATTTTGTTTAAATAATTTTCTAATTTCAAATGAAAACTTTTGAATTTCAAATGGTGTCTTTTGAATTACTTATGACGAGTTTTGAATTGCAAATGTTGTCTTTTGAATTACAAATGACGAGTTTTGAATTTAATTGTCATTTTTTGAATTTCGAATGGAATTTTTGAATTTCAAGTGATATTTTTTGATTTCAACTGGTGTCTTTTGAATTTCAAGTGATGTCTTTTGAATTACAATTGAAAAAGGTGTAGGGAAAATTATATTGACAACCGCAGACTATCGCCTCAGAATCTTCAGTTAATACCAGATTAGTTTTTGGAATGACATTGGGAAGTGGGGAAATTAATGAATAGCATATTGAAGAAACGCTTCTTAAAGGACAGCTCGAAGATGAAGACAATTAACGTACGACACTCATGATAGTTTATAACAATGGACAATGGAATGGAGAATTATTTTGGAACCATAAGACTATTTTGATCGCGTAAATTTTGGCTACGATTCTCTCGCAGAACTTAAATTTACCACCTTCATCAGAAATTACAGCTAAATTGTTGAAAAAGGTCGAAAAGCAATCAAATTGCCGTTGAATACGCTTATTAAAGAACTTAAGTCGTGCAAAATGTCTAAGAACTGTGCCGGTGATAATTGTTGTGCAGTAACGTGAATTGATGGCTCGGTATGAGTATACGATGTCTCACATCAAGTCTTTGGAGAAATTAGACCGAAAAATGACTAGACAGGCGATTGTTGGCAATAGCATGTTTTGAGAGGATGGTTATAATTGAACGACGACTTCACACAAATGATTCTCATGATCTCAATATTAAAAAATCGATATAACCAATATTAAAGAGTGATTTTTTTGAGGTTAGGATTTTCATGCATTAGTATTTGACAGATCACGTGGGATTTCAGACATGGTGTCAAAGAGAAAGATGCTCAGTATGCTTTGACATTTCATCATGAATCGTCTTACAAACGAACAACGCTTGCAAATTATTGAATTTTATTATCAAAATGCGTGCTCTGTTAAGAAAGTTCATTGCGCGCTTCCATTTTATGGTCAGTTTAATCGACCCACTGAAGCGGCTATTCGGGCTATTGTGACTAAATTTCGCACCAAATTTACATTGTTGGACATTAAACCACCAACACGCTTACGTAGAGTGCGAACTGAAGAAAATATCGCAGCTGTATCGGCCAGTGTTAATGATGACCACCAATTTTCGATTCGTCGCCGTTCGCACCAATTGGGTCTCTGTTACTCAAAAACGTGGAAATGCCAAAATTGGACTAAGCGGATGGACCACCTAAGACGCAGCCGCGGTCAACATTTAAATGAAATTATCTTCAAAAAGTAAATGTCATGGACCAATCTAACGTTTCAAATAAAGAACCGATGAGATTTTGTTATCAAGTTATCAAGCTCTTAAAAAATCACCCTTTATTTTAGCATGTTGCATATATTAAAAATGCAAAGATAAAAAACATAATTTGCATAAAAATCCGCTGTCTATTAATGATTTTTTGGCGATTTTTAGCAAACACTACCAGTGATTTCACTGCCTACACAACCCAATAAACTAAATGAATTAGAATGCATATTTTTTTTTTTTGAAAACAATATTTAAAATAAGTACTATCAAACGATTCGAGTTACGGAACGACGAATCTGCACAATAATATTCAAATCACTAGCTTGAAAGTGCCAATGGCAAAATCGCCGTTGAAATGTCGACCTTTTGCATTTTTCCCCGTCGATTTTTTCAGTTCACCGTATGAAAAATCAAACTCATGCGAAAGGTGTTCCTAAACATTGTTCAAAATCCACTTACGCTTCCACTGCCGTAATCTGAATTAGATCGTATCATTAATTTGAATATTATGCCAGCAAACGTTAATCGATACAATAATCACTGAGAACAAAATGTTTCTCATTCCAGGTTTGTTTAAACATTTGAAATGGTTTTTTAAAAATTCACACGATGATCACAAACAAACTTATTGAAATATGGACAGGAAATTTTTTGTCGGGTCAGCTAGTAAAATATAAATATAAAATTACTCCGAGCCAACTTCCGAAAATAAACTTGATCGTCTTAGATCGGTCTTTTGAAAAGTGTCGATAATTTTATTATCTAAATACCTAAATATCGTCATACCTCTGCGGTTTAGTTTGCCTTAATTATAGCGTATTTATGAACTTTCGAATATACTTTCCATACAAATTGAACCTGTGAAGTAAAATTTGTACAGCAAATTCATAAAAGGTCGAATAGCGAAAATGCACTTACTTATATAATAACCATGAAGTGAAATGTTCCATTGTTCAATCTCTCGCTGCGACCCAAGTCAAAGAGCTGTAATTAAGTTGATAATTTATTTCTAGTGCCAAAGCCATAAGAAGGCCGTCAGAGCAATCGAAAGAACAGCAACAGTGACCACAACCAAAAGTGACCAATTACTTTTGTCATTGTTGGCTACTGCAACTGCTCTTGCACACAAACTCACACAGATGGTCAAGATATTGGTAAGAATGGTTAAACGCCAAACGTGCACCGAATGTGCAACATATGCGTTCAATGCAACAGCAATGCCAGGCCCAAAAGGAAACTGTTATTGACCAACAACCAATAAAATATCAAACGAAGTCTTAACGAAAATTAATTAAAAACTCAATTGCTCCGCCGTAGAAGCCTTCAATTCCGGAGGCCTCCGCCACTCACTCGGGCTCTTGCTGTAGCAATATTCGGTTGCATGCCATGCATCATGTTGCTTATTGGCCGTGGTAACAAGTGCAGGCAGCCAGGCAGGAATTGACTTCATATCCACTGACCCTATTTCCACTCTCACACATTTATCGGCCAAGTACTCGTTTGGAACAATGTCCTTCCGTGTGAACGAACTTACGTGAGCTCCACGTATGCTTGGGATCGTAGTTCAATCGTGGTGCACCCCTCACTGTGGTGTCACCATGTCATAGAGAAATTAATAAAGTTCTTGAAATATTCTACGTGCTGAGCTGTGCTGCTGCTGTTGCTCGAATAAATGCAACTTTTTGTGGCAGCATATGGCGGTGTGGCGTTCCAAATTTGTAACGTGCTGGGGGTTCCAAACACATTTAGATATGGATGCCTGACATGCATCTGTGCATCGGTGAGCTTGTGTTGATGTGTGTCAAGGAGCGTAACTGCTGTTATCGCCACCAGAACAAATGCAGCAGTGAAACGTAATAAAATCACAATTTTATTGCATTCCCATTATCTATGCTACCAAAAAATGCTCGCTCGTTCTCGTCGCATCCATAAAAAGTGTATTTTACTATTCGGCCATTTGACTGGCACGTCAGTGAACGACAGTTGTAATGAGTTCCAACAATTTGATGCGCTGCACAGCAGGTTGAGTAAAGCGCTGGGTTCCCGTTCCCCCCGTCGCACATGCTCAGCGGTGGCAGTAAACTGACCTTGAAGTTTTGTGGAAGGTCATCAATAAATCAGGAGTATATCTAGTCAGATATGATCTATTTCGAAATGTTTAATGGCTGAAGACTTCGCATTTGATTGCATTGGTTACACTGAACGAATTATCTTCGTAATATTAATGATTTTGTCATTACCTCAGTGTCATTAAAAAGTCGCCAAAGAAGCACTTCCTAAATTGTATGAGCCATGCTACACAATACATATGAGCGATCACACAAATTTCGTCTCTTCTCTCCGATATGGATGAAATTTTTCAAAATTCAAAAAATCCCGATTATCAAAAAATAAGAAATATGAAATATAAATATAATTGTTTTCAATTTCAAAAAAATTTCTTCTAGTTTTACATAAAATTGTTAAAACGTAAATGAAAATATTTTGTTCTTATTATTTTTTAATTATTATTCGATTTATGTAAAATCATTTTTATGTTGATGTTGCTCCTGGTACCTACTCTAGAACAATTATAAACGTGAGTGCTGTTGAAATTAAAAATATTCATTATAAATAATAATGATCTTTAGGAACTACGAATTGCAGTTTTTCACTCAATGGCTTGTAATCATGCATTTAGTGAAAACTTTCAGTACAAGTTATTTGTTTTTAAAAAATTTCGCATAAAAACAAATAACTTTATTCATCTGCTTAACTAGAGTGATCAAACCCGAAACCGGCCATCTGGGTTTTTATACCCTACACCACTTCGTGGGCTAGGGTATTATAAGTTAGTTTCGCCCCAAATGTTTGTAACACCAAGAAATAATCGAGCTAGACCCACCTTCAAGTATACCGATCGGCTTAGAATCACCAGCTGAGTCGATTTAACGATGTCTGTCTGTCTGTCTGTCTGTCCGTCTGCTGTCCATCTAAGCTTGTTCGCACTCTACAGGTCGCAATTGTTGTCCGATTGTCATGAAACTTGCAGAAGTTATTTTTTCTGGCCAATGACCATCGGTATTGAATTTGGAGGAAATCGGTTCAGATTTAGATATAGCCCCCATACAAATGTCGCTCCCGATTTGACTTTTTCCGCCCTATAAAGCACATATAGTAACCGATTTTCTTTAAATTTGGCACAACATCTTATAATCGAACTAGAAACACGTATGCAAAAATTGGGTAAGATCGGTTCAGATTCATATATAGCCCCCATACAAATGTCGCTCCCTATTTCACTTTTTCCGCTTTAGAAACCACATATTGTACCCGATTTTCTTTAAAATTGGCACAACATCTTATAATCCAACTAGAAACACCTATGCAAAAATTGGGTAAGATCGGTTCAGATTTAGATATAGCCCCCATACAAATGTCGCTCCCGATTTTACATTTTCCGCTCTAGAAGACATATTGTACCCGATTTTCTTTAAATTTTGCAAAACATCTTATAATCCAACTAGAAATACGTGTGCAAAAATTGGGTAAGATCGGTTCAGATTTAGATATAGCCCCCATACAAATGTCGCTCCCGATTTGACATTTTCCGCTCTAGAAAAGACATATTGTACCCGACTTTCTTTAAATTTTGCAGAACATCTTATAATCCAACTAGAAACACGTATGCAAAAATTGGGTAAGATCGGTTCAGATTTAGATATAGCCCCCATACAAATGTCGCTCCCGATTTCACTTTTTTCGGCTTTAGAAACGACATATTGTAACCGATTTTCTTTAAATTTTGCAGAACATCTTATAATCCAACTAGAAACACGTATGCAAAAATTGGGTAAGATCGGTTCAGATTTAGATATAGCCCCCATACAAATGTCGCTCCCGATTTGACATTTTCCGCTCTAGAAACGACATATTGTACCCGATTTTCTTTAAATTTTGCAGAACATCTTATAATCCAACTAGAAATACGTACGCTCTAAAATCCTCACATTGTACCCGTTTTTCTTTAAAACTGGCACAACATCTTATAATCGAACTAGAAACATCTATTGTGAAAGTGGGTAAGATAGGTTCAGATTTAGATATAGCCCTCATACAAATGTTGCTCACGAATGTTTAACCGATTTTGGCCAAATTTTACATATTATATTTCACCAATAAACAGACATGGTGAAAGCGGGTCACATCGTTCCAGGTTTCAATATACCCCCATACAAATGTCCTTTCCGATT
Source organism: Polietes domitor (assembly GCA_947397865.1). Lineage (NCBI taxonomy): Eukaryota > Metazoa > Arthropoda > Insecta > Diptera > Muscidae > Polietes > Polietes domitor. The sequence goes on along the minus strand of OX377621.1, from coordinate 102,090,131 downwards.
TAACATTTTTTGTCAAACACATACATTTACAGGATGCAAAAATCCTTCCCGATTTCACATTTTTACCGAATTGAATTGCACTGAGAATTGTTTGGGTGATGTCCATATGTCCATACTTTGAAATGACTTTGGTATACTACTGTATAATTTGTATTTGTCTGTCGGACAATTAGATCAATTACCATATTATTTACCATACTCGTTAAATTTGACTGAAGATGAATTTATAGCATATAAATTATATGAATATAATTTATATAATTTGAATGAACTACATAAAATGCTCCCATGAAATACCTGGGTTTAGTAATCAAAGCGAGGAACATACGCAGGGAGTGGTGTAGGGTATTATATAGTCGGCCCCGACTTTAGCCTTTCCTTACTTGTTCATCATTTGTTATAAATCATTATGGGAAATAAATTAATTTTTTCAGTTCGAATTTCGCTATAATATGTCACTTGTAATATAAAATGTGACCTCCGAGACGTTTTTGAACCTATCTGTCCAAATTGACATAGGGTAATAAATTGAGATGTATAGTTGGAGCAAAAAGTCGATTTTTCGACTTTTGGAAATATATGAATTGTCGATTTTTCGACTTTTGAAAATTCGACTTTTGTACTGTTGCAAATAAATAAAAAGAACGTGCAAATGAATGAGAAGACGAATAGGCCAAATCAAAACGAAATTGAGAGACATTTGTATTGGATATATAAATCTGTACCGACCTTACCCACTTTTTGCATAGATGTTTCTAGTTGTTATGCCAAATTGGAAGAAAATCGGATAAAGGATGTGTTTTCTAAAGCGAAAAAAGTAAAATCGGTATTCAATAACTTAAATTCATTGATGTACAAAGTCGAAAATTGATGGTAAAGTCGATTTCGACTTTTTCCTCCCAAAAGTCGATTAATCGATTAGTCGAAAGTCAATTTATAGATCCCTAGCAATAAGACAAATTTTCAAACTTTAGCTCAGTGCATGACTAGACGGTCATTCGGTGAGAACAAGGCTACTTCTATGTTGTTTCTTATTAATTTTCTGCTTGAAACGCATTACATACATTCATCATTGATCATATTAGATTGTCTAATGTGTTTGTTCTCTATTTAGTCTCCTGCACCGTTGCCCACATCCGTTTTAGATCGGTCTGTAAACACTGATAAGAGGATTCTATCCAGACAATCATCTCAATTGGGGGAGTCGAAGACTATAACCACATTGCTTTTATTAAAATAGTTAAAATTCCCGGAAGTGAGACAACAATAATATATCATAAACATCTCACGAAACTGGAATCAGCTGCGAAAATTGAATTAATTTATGTTAGTGAAGAATTGAGAAGTTTATAAAAATATGGAGATCGATGGAATTAAAACTATTAACGAAATTAAGCCCTATATAATGAGCAGGAACGTCCAACAATTGTTTTAATAAAAACCGGTCCGATCAGGTTTTTCTAAAATTGAGAACCGAGCAACCGGGTTTTTTTAATCGCGGTTTTCGAAAACCCCGGATAAAAATGGTACCAATGATACGACAACAGCTAGAAACATCAAATTCGATGTGTACATCCCTATAATTACGTAGACACGTAAAATAGGGGGAATTTTTCGAAATTCGTACTTTTAAAGGATAAAATTGGAAAAGAGGAATAAAAATGGTACCAACTAAACCGCTGAAGTTTAAGTCATGAAATTTGCTGTATGAATTCATCTGAACATAAAGGAACTTTTCGAAATTTGTACTTTTAGGCAGAAAATGGGGTAAAAGGGGATAAAAAAGGAACCAACCAAACGGCTGCAATTAGAATAGTGAAATTCGATGTGTGCATTTGCTCTGACTGTGTAGATGCGAAAAATAAAGATATATTTCGATATTCGTACCTTTACTATCAAAACGGGATAAAATTGGTACCAAGCAAACGGCTGTAGTTGGAATCATAAAATTCGGTGTTTACACTCGTCTGTTTTCGTAGATATGCAAAATATGAGTATTTTCCCAAATTCGTACTTTTAGGGTCAAAATGAAAAAAGAATAAAACTGGTACCAATCATGTGGTTGCGAAATATAACGAATCTTTGAAATTTGTACTTTTCGGTCACTTTGTCTGCAACTGAATCAAGAAATTGCAATTGGCAGGAAAAGTTTCTCCCTAATGACGCCTGACAATACACCTAATATTTAGGACACATTTTTGAAGATTGCTGCCTCATGTTCACTTTTTGATTTCAATTTCAGTATTATATTTATATATAGGAATGGACTAAAGTTTATTTTTTTAACAGTGCGCATAGGTATGCCTTATTATTTCAAATAGTAAACAAATATAGTAATGTGTATAAAAAATATCACAACTTTTCTAATATGGCTCCGCACTTCAATGTAAAGCCGACATCCACTGATTTGCGTTGATACTGTAGAAGGCACTCCGTCATGGAGGTCATATATGATTCGGCCCGGCCGAACTTAACGCCTTTTTACTTGTTATACCCTCCTCCTCCAGGATGGGGGTATACTAACTTTGTCATTCCGTTTGTAACACCTTGAAATATCGACCTGAGACCCTATAAAGTATATATATTCTTGATCGTCACAAAATTCTAAGACGATCTAGCCATGTCCGTCCGTCCGTCCGTCTGTCCGTCTGTTGAAAGCACGCTAGCATCTACACGAAAGGAGCTAGAACGTTCAAATTTTCCATGAATGCGTCTTATAGTCGTAGATCGGTTGGGATTGAAATGGGACAAAATCGACCAAAAGGAAAAAAAATTTCCCTCACAAGGACTAAAAATACACATAATAATCCCTAATATTTTAGCGTATTTAAGCATGTTTTTTGAATATGTCTGTTTATATTTGCTTGATGTTTGGTATGCGCATTCCCCTTATAGCAAAAACGTGCACCATAAAGTGATTCTTATTTGTAGGGGGTGAAATGGGTCAAAAAAGGGATAAAAATGGAACATATTAAACGACAACAGCTAGAAACACGAAATTCGGTGTGTACATTCCTCTAATTGAGTAGATAGATAATATAAAATTATATTTCCCAAATTCGTACTTTTAAGGGGTAAAATGGTAATAGAGGGATAAAAATGGTACCAACCAAACGGCTGTACGTAGAATAATGAAATTCGGTGTATACATTCCTCTGATTGCATAGACAAGTAAAACACATGACTTTCAAAATTCGTACTTTTTGGGATTAAAATGAAAAAAAGGGGATAAAAATTGTACCAATCTAATGACCGCAGCTAGAGTCATGAAATTCGGAGTATACGTTCCTCTGAGTGTGTAGACACGGAAAATAAACAGATTTTTCGAAATTCGTACTTTTTGGGGTTAAAATAAAAAAGGGTATAAAAATAGTAGGAATCAAGTGACTGCAGCTAGAGTCATGAAACGACTACAGCTAGAATGATAAAATTCTAATTGCGTAGAAACGTCAAGGGGGTAAAAATGGTACCAACCAAATGGGCGCAGCTGGAACCATGGAATTCGGTGTATACATTCCTCTGACTGCATAGACACGCAAAATAAAAATATTTTTTTCCAAATTCGTACTTTTTTACTTTTACGGCAAAAATAGATTGACTCATGAAGTTAGGTTATCTTACCCTGTGTACGTCTGATAATGGATTTTCAAAATTTGTACTTTCGGAATTCAAATAGAATGGAAATACAACCAACTGTAGCATCCACTATCTACCAATATTTATGGCTTTGAAAATATTTTTGAAAATATAAATATAAGAATATTTATTTTTTGAATTGACGTATTGGTAGCATTACCTTATAAGCGTGGTTTGAAATAATTAAAATATTATATTTATTTAGAAAATTATTTTTGCAATATTTGTATTTGTTTTGGTTTGGCTATTTTAAAAAAATTATATTTTCCTGTAATATTACTGCACTTCTACGAAAACCGGCAACCTCTGTGGAATGCAATCCATGGTGGAGGATTCTGGATTTCTCAGAATTTATTTTAAGAAAATCCGGGATTAAGGATTTCTTGATCGACAACCCTAAATAACACCTTCCAAACTGCTGTTAGTAGAGTGAAAGACATTACATTGTGAGGGTTGTTTAAGATTCGGCTTGGCCGATCTTTAAACCATTTTTATTTGCTAAATATTGCTGTCAACTTCATTGCAGATTCTGCACCAACTCTGCCACAACAATATCCGCAGCTTTCTACCATATTAAAATTCCTAAAATTCTATTTTTCCCAATCAGGTGTATTGGGTGTATCAACATGATTTTAACATTTAAATATTCAATTCGCTTGAACTCGATTGTGCATTTGAACAATTTACAAAATTTAAAGGTCTTCACCGAGTGAATAATTTGCCACTAGTCAACTCATCAAGCGTCAAAGTGAAATAATAAACAACTCAGAAAGGACAGTGAGTGCGGGAGGGAGATCGCGGGAAGTGGACCGAAATGCCGAGCTGTTAAAAAATGAAATTGCAATAAATCCAGAGATGAAGGACATGCGTCACTTGCGCTTATTTATCAAAAATATACACCATCAATGTCAGCAGTCAGTGAACAAACGTAAAATGCCATAACCCACAATTTAAACAACAACAGCAGGGAAATATACACAAAAAAACAGCTATAAAGGACGTTAGGTACGAACGGACCGAAACTTATAAAACCTTCAACATGTAATGTCCGTGTCCTTACACTCTATTATTGTCCAACAGGATTGCATTCAGCTTCATTTAAAATTTTTAAATTTCCAAAATGATCGATTTTTGATGTTATTTTAATATATATTTCTAGATCACTTCCTGAGGACAGTATCAAGCTTTTCCCTGCCAGACTGTCATGGATAAATCATCTGAGGATTTTTAGACGTTCCCGAATATTTAACCTTTCCATGAGCTTTCCAATGAACATGTCGATATGTTCGAAACTTTATGATACACTGAACAAGCATCGCATCCACCCTATGGTGCAGGGTATAACAAAATAGTACATGCTGCGCTGCACCCGCGGCAACAGAAAACGAATGCTGTTTTGGGGCAATAAAAACTCCCCCGTCAAACAGAAACCAATAAAAACATACAGACAAACATTAAGAGCCGTAACAGCAACAGCAACAACTGATACCAGGCAATCCATAAAAAACAGCGTCAAACGCATAACAATTTTATGGAGGCACCCTCCAGCAACAGCACTTCCGAAACTATCAACGCCTCTGCCACCGAAAACAAAATTGTTGTCAAAACAACAGCACAAACAACACAAGTGCTCATCCCGAACAACCAGATGAAATACGTCGGAACCTCGCGTCAAAGCAGCATCCAGCCAACGCTCAGCGCTCAAGGATCAACTTTGTCATTTAGTTTCCCAAAAATTTAATTGCAAATGCTCGAGTTTCGAGTAGTGCGCCAGCCAGCCACACTGCTGTTCACAGTTGTTGTTGTCGGCGGCAATGGCAATGGCAGTGTGATGTTGTTGTGACATGTTGCTCGTAAAAAAATCACAAAACTCTTTTGTATCTTCACAATGATTAATTGCTTAAAATAGTGATGACACTGGGCAAATGCCATGGCGAGAGAGAGGGAGAGGGCATGACGAGAGGCAACAAATAAACATTTTTATAACTAGCACAGCCTCCTTATGGAAGTCATGATAACCGGATTAAATGCAGACACAGCCAACTGCCAAGTGGGCCAGTTCGAATTGGTAGTAGTAAAAAATGGGATATAAAGGATTTCAACAAATGGTCCCGGACTGGCTACAATTTGGATGCTTAGTAGAGATTGTCGCTTATTTTTTTATAGTTTTGGTTTAATATGAGCTTTGGCAGATATTTATGTTTGTCACGCGAGAGAGTGCGAACAATGTGACAAGTGGCCGCAAGCGAACAGTGAAACTATTTGGCCTTTGGGTGTAGCAAGATGTCAAGAATCTGGCCATATTGAATGGAACAATTTGAATGAAACATTGAAGTGATTTCTCTCCAGTACATAGATCCTACATCGAAGCATTCGATATTCTTAACATTAGCTATCAATTGCTATAGAGTTGCATTTCATGATTGAAATGGGAAAGCAAGACATTGACGTCTCTATGAATGAAATAGTTCTGGGTTTTGGGACACCTGTCTCAATATCATAACTGGAGTTTTTGTCAAGTGTGGTTTCCACAAACAAAACAAGTAAGGGAAGGCTAAAGTCGCACGAGGCCGACTATATGATACCCTTCACTCACTACGCCATTGCATTTTAATTAGGTGAGGATTTTGGAAAGTGTCCTATATCATGGACCGATGATACCCTCTTTCACAATGTATATTTCCAGGTGAAATATAACGTGTTCTGATCAAAATCTGTTAAAATATATGTGTTTCTAGAGCAAAAAAGAGTAAAATCGGCGAAATTATTATGAAACCTAAATCTGAACCAATTTGACCAATTTTTACTATAGACGTTTTTAAAATATAAGGTATTGTGCCAAATTTGAGCAAAATCGGTTAATTTATATATTTCTTAGAGCAGAAAAAGTAAACGGGTGTTATATTTGTATGGGAGCTATACATAAAACTGAACCGATCTAACCCACTTTCACCGCAGAAGTTTCCAGTTGGAATATGAGTTGTTGTCCAAATTGGAAGAAAATCGGTTAAAAGATATGGCTTCTAGAAGGGAAAAAGTCAAATTAGGGAAGATATTTGTATAGGAGCTATATATAAATCTGAACCGATTAGAATGATTTTCGCTAGAGATGAGTTCAAATATAAGGTGTTGTGACAAATTTGAAGAAAATCGTTCAAAATATATGACTTCGAGAACGCAAAGGGTCAAATTGGGGCCGAAATTTGTGTAGTGGCTATATCTAAATCTGAACCGATTTGCTTCAAATCGAATCGCGTTTGTCCTTGGCTCGCAAACCATTTCCTATGATAAGAAAAATGTTATTCGAATAAAAACATTAGTGTTTTAGAGAGAAGAAAGAGAAGTGATGAAAATTGTTCCACAGACGCTGTCGATTTTCGTAGCAGTACAGAAAAAATTTAATTTTTATACACTCCACGAGAGTATTATGTCTTTGTGCATTTGTTTGTAACACCCAAATGGAAGCGAGATAGACCCATTGTTAATAATACCGATCGACTTAGAATCACTTTTTGAATCGATGTCCGTCTGTCTGTCCATCTATTCTTGTAATCACGATACAGGTCGCAATTGTAGCCAGAACCAAATGAAACTTTGCATAACGAAGTTTTTCGGGATAAGGACGAACGCTATTTAATTTGAAGAAATTTTTGTTTATCAGCGCTTCTCATTAGTCGTATGTGACCGCTGGTACTAATATGAACCCTGATTTAAGTCAAAGACATACATTCGTTGCGAAAGTTCTGACGAGATGGGGTAGCGCCCATCGAAACTGCGCAGTCAACTTTTAGCTGCAACAATAAAGGTCTCACTTTGCCTTTTTGCTAATTTTGGGTTCTGCTGAAGACTTCAGCATAACCTTTGGCCTTGAACCAAAATAAATGACAAACAAATATCTAATATTTTAACTAGAAACACCCATGATGAAAATGAGTCAGATCGGTTCCGATTTATATATAGCACCCATACAAATTTTAGTCCTGCTTTACTTTTCCGCCCCCAGAAACCACGTATTTCACCGAATTCCTTTAAATTGAACATAACATGTTATACTTGAAATGGAAGAACCTATTGTTAAGTCACTTCATTCCATGTTTGGATATAGCCCGATTCAAATATTCTTCTCGATTTGACAAATATTAGCCAATGATTAAGTAACATACAAAAATCCTTCCCATTTTCACTTTTTTACCGAATTGAATTGTATTCGGATAGAAAGTGGAGTGCATCATATAGTCGGCTCAAAACAACTAAAAATATTGAAAAAGTAATCTTATAATAAAATTTTTATTATTTCAAACCAAGCTTATAAGGCAAGGCCTCTGATCTTCTCAATATCTACACTACCTACATCAGACCAAAGATGGAATACAACTCCCATATATGGTCGGGTGCTCCAGCTTCATCACTGGAGCTACTTGACCGTGTCCAGAGGAGGGCGATGGTGTTGATAGGTTGGTAGGATATCCAATTCTATTGTCTCCCTTGAACACCGTCGTAATGTTGGTTGTGTGTCATTGTTCTATCGATACTTTCATGGTGTTTGTTCTTCGGAAATCCGTGATCTTATACCGCCCGTGAGAACGTTCGGTAGAGATACGCGACTCTCCAGGAACGCTCACCCATTTGTTGTCGATTGGACAACCGACCGCACTACACATTACAGAATAAATTCGTTCTTCGCCCGTACTATCCGTATGTGGAATCGACTTCCGGCAAATATCTTTCCCTCCAATTACGACATTCAGAAATTCAAAACTGACGTCAACAGACACTACTCCCTCTTTCCTCCTTCCAATACCTTATCTTCCTTCTACCAACGCAATGCACTGCATTTATAGGGGACATCCCCTGAGTGTTGGTTCAGTGAAAAAAAAAAAAAAAAAAAAAAAAAAAAAAAAAAAGGCGTTTATACTTTACTTATTGAAATAATACTACAAGCCAATTCAAAAAGTCACATCAATCTTCAAAATATCTTAAGTAAAATAAATATTTGTAGATAGTGGATGCACCAGTTGGTTGTATTCCCATCCATCCTACATAGTTCAAGATAACCTAACATCACGATTCAACCAATTTTTGCCGTAAAGGTATAAAAGTACGAATTTGGAAAAATCGTTTTTATCCAATCCATGATTCTAGGTGCGGTCATTTGGTTGATACAATTTTTATCCCATTTTTCCACTTTAACCCCAAAAAGTACGACTTCCTAAAATCTTTTTTACGTGTCTATACACACTGAATTTCATCATTCTAGCTGTAGCCATTTAGTTGGTACCATTTTTATCCCTCTATTCCCATTGTATCCCTGAAAGTACGAATTTGGAAAAACCTTTTCTATTTTTCGTGCCTAAGCAGTCAGAGGAATGTATACTCCGAATTTCATGAATCTAGCTGTGGTTCTTTACCTCTTGAATAGTGAATTTTGGATAAAATCTTTTTTCGCAATTCCTCGTACATATAACGAAACAGTAGCTATAACGAAGTATTTTTAGACAAGTTTAGTTTTTTTTCGCTGTTTCTTACTGTTTACTATTTGATTGATCGAACACTGGGTCAAAATTCACATTTTATTCAAGTAAAATCAATATTTATTTCACAATAAACCTGTTACAGAATTCATATAATAAAGTGCAATGTGAGATCAATTGAAACATCTTTTGAAGTTTCAAAATTTATTAAATGTATGTAATATGCAAGCAATGCATTTATGGCATCATCAGATATTTCATATTTTATTGGAAAATGTGGACGCGACGGAGATCGTCAACAGATTTAAGCTTTCAAGTCAGTAGATCATTAAATAAAATGTTTAAGTTGCCTGTTCTGTGTCCTGTCGCATCAAAAACTTTAAATTCTTTTTTTAGACAGCTATCTTGACTTTTTTAATTACTTGCGTTTTCTATAGCATCCCAGCAAAAAAATTGGTAGGAAGCACATTTTTTTCGCATCTTAAAATCCAAATGTGCATTTTTCCCGCTTTTGAGGAAGTTCTTTTAAACAACTTCCAAAAAATTAACATATAATAGTTAATTTTCCATAACAATTTTAGGAATAGCATTTTCACAACTGAATGGGAACGACTTTTAGTATGGGGTCACAAAGGTATGGTGTCCTCTTTGCACCCGGAAGGTCTCGGGTTCGAATCATGGCTCGGGGAAATTTTTATACCCTACACCACTTCGTGGTCTAGGGTATTATAAGTTAGTTTCGCGCCAAATGTTTGTAACACCAAGAAATAATCGAGCTAGACCCACCTTTAAGTATACGGATCGGCTTAAAATCACCAGCTGAGTCGATTTAACGATGTCTGTCTGTCCGTCCGTCCGTCCGTCCGTCTGCTGTCCATCTAAGCTTGTTCGCACTCTACAGGTCGCAATTGTTGTCCGATTGTCATGAAACTTGGCAGAAGTTATTTTTTCTGGCCAAGGACCATCGGTATTGAATTTGGAGGAAATCGGTTCAGATTTAGATATAGCCCCCATACAAATGTCGCTCCCGATTTGACATTTTCCGCTCTAGAAACGACATATTGTACGCGATTTTCTTTAAATTTCGCACAACATCTTATAATCCAACTAGAAACACCTATGCAAAAATTGGGTAAGATCGGTTCAGATTTAGATATAGCCCCAATACAAATGTCGCTCCCGATTTCACTTTTTCCGCTTTAGAAACCACATATTGTACCCGATTTTCTTTAAATTTGGCACAACATATTATAATCCAACTAGAAACACCTATGCTGAAACTGGGTAAGATCGGTTCCGATTTAGATATAGCCCCCATACAAATGTCGCTCCCGATTTGACATTTTCCGCTCTTGAAAATACATATTGTACCCGATTTTCTTTAAATTTTGCAGAACATCTTATAATCCAACTAGAAACACGTATGCAAAAATTGGGTAAGATCGGTTCAGATTTGGATATAGCCCCCATACAAATGTCGCTCCCGATTTGACATTTTCCGCTCTAGAAACGACATATTGTACCCGATTTTCTTTAAAATTGGCACAACATCTTATAATCCAACTAGAAACACCTATACAAAAATTGGATAAGATCGGTTCAGATTTGGATATAGCCCCCATACAAATATCGCTCCCGATTTGACATTTTCCGCTCTAGAAAAGACATATTGTACCCGATTTTCTTTAAATTTTGCAGAACATCTTATAATCCAACTAGAAACACGTATGCAAAAATTGGGTAAGATCGGTTCAGATTTAGATATATCCCCAATACAAATGTCGCTCCCGATTTCACTTTTTCCGCTTTAGAAACCACATATTGTACCCGATTTTCTTTAAATTTGGCACAACATTTTATAATCGAACTAGAAACACCTATGCTGAAACTGGGTAAGATCGGTTCAGATTTAGATATAGCCCCCATATAAATGTCACTCCCTCCGCTCTAAAAACCACATCTTGCACCCGATTTTCTTTAAATTTGGTACAACATTTTATAATCTAACTAGAAACACTTATGCTGAAAGTGGGTATGATCGGTACAGATTTAGATATAGCCCACATACAAATGTCGCTCCCGATTTGACTTTTTCCGCTCTAAAATCCACATACTGTACCCGTTTTTCTTTAAAATTGGCACAACATCATATAATCCAACCTATGGTGAAAGTGGGTAAGATCGGTTCAGATTTTGGCGATTTTGGCCAAACTTTACATATTATATTTCACCAATAAACATACATGGTGAAAGCGGGTCACATCGTTCCAGGTTTCAATATACCCCCATACATATTTCCTTTCCGATTTAAAATTTTTTGTCAAACACATACATTTACAGGATACAAAAATCCTTCCCGATTTCACTTTTTTACCGAATTGAATTGTAATGAGATAGAAAGTCCGTCCGTCTTTAGCCTTTCCTTACTTGTTTGGGAGATGCCCATATGTTCATACTTTGGTATAAGCCAAATGGGGCCCCATTTTGATCTATTACAGCTCTAGAAACTACATCTTAGATTGTATCTTCATCAAGTTTTGCAGATCATGATATTTTCAACTAGGAATACCTACCGCGAATGAGAAATATATAGGCCTATGTTTTGGACCAGGCCCAAAATGTTGTTAAATGTCGGTCCGATTCATCCTTTTACTACTGTATAATTTGTATATGTCTGTCGGATAATTGGATCAATTACCATGTTAATAATATATTAATACGTTAAATATGACTAAAGATGAATTTATAGTAACTGTATAATATACATGAACTACATAAAATTGCTCCCACGAAATACCTGGGTTTTGTAATCAAAGCGAGGTACGTACGCAGGGAATGGTGTAGGGTATTATATAGTCGGCCCCGCCCGACTTTTGCCTTTCCTTACTTGTTATCCTAGTCAAACGAGTGCAAATACTGAATATCATAATTCTAGCTTCAGCTGCATGATCGATGCCAATTTTAATCCCATTTAGATCCCGAAGGTACGAATATAGAAATATCTGTTTATTTTTCGCGTCTACGCTGTCAAAGAAATGTACACACCGAATTTCATTGTTATTGTTGCAGCCGTTTGGTTGGTACTATTTTTATCCCCATTTGCCCCATTTTCCGCCTATTAGTACAATTTTCTAAAAAAACTTTTTTGTTTCGCAATTTCACATTTCATGATTTCAACTTCGGCGGTGTGGTTGGTACGATTTTTATCCCTATTTTACAATTGTTTCCCTTAAATGTACGAATTTTGAAAAATCCTTCCATTTTACGTATCTACACAATTAGATTAGGATGTACGTTGCAAATTTCATGTATCTAGCTGTTGTGGTATCATTGGTATCATTTTTATCCCTTTTGGTCCCATTTTGCCCACGAAAACATTTATTTACATTTTGGTGAATTTAGACTATAAGAGAAGTGTACGTAACAAATTTCATGTGCATAAAGCAGAAATTTAAAAAAAAGTTGCATAAATAGTGTAAATATTAGGGGATATTTTCAGTCCTTGTAAGGGAAATTTTTTTCCTGTGGGACCTGAACCTGTATTTCAAGGTATTACAAACGGAATGATAAAAATAATCCATCCTTAGTTGGGGTTTATCTTAATTAATTTAATTACATCCATTTCGATTCATTGATCATCCTTTGTGCTGCAGCTTCCTTCTCTGATTGCCTTCTCCAGATATGAGTGGGTCTACCAATTTGTCGTTTGTCTGTTTCAACACCGTTTGTCTGGGTTTCATTCAATGGCTCCATATCCCTAGAAGAATTTCCGTTTTGATAGAGATTTTCTTTTAATATGTCACTTTTTTTGTTAAAATGCCATCTAATCTAAATTGTAAATTAGTTTACGCGCTATTTAAAAAAATATCCAAATAGAATTGTGGAAGTTTGAAATTTGTTGCATAGTGTAATCAGGCCAACTATAGAATTCATAAAATATCAGTGGATTAGCTGCTGGTTAGCTAGGATACAATGATACATTTTCAGGTTCGATAATGGGATAAGTTCATAACATCGATAGGACCCTATCTGTACTCTAACTACATGTGGCTGCAAAAGACAACCTCAATTTATTTATACTTATTATCATCGAATGTATCGTCGAAATTTGTCTTCGGCAGATGCCCACACCGGATGTAGACAAATTAAACCCTTAAACTTCGACTATCTATACGCAGCAACGGCAAGTATTTGAAATTAGTTCAAAATCCATGTTCTTCGCAGCATCTGCCTCTTTAACGGGGAGCAGAAGTGTTAAACACTAAATTGTATTTGCTGGCAGGCATGGACTAATTTTAACCCGGACTAAATGTGAACGTTGCAGCTTGTTCAGCTCCAACTGTAAGGGCCTATCCAAACATACACTGAAACCAAAAAAAGGAAAACATTCAAAAATGTCTCCCAAGTGGACCGTAATAAAATTTGGAAATGACACGCGTAGCAAGTACTCGAACACACGCTAATAACGCTTAATAGGGATCAGAGCTAAAGGTGCAACTAAGCAACTGAAGAAGCAACAGGATCATGACTCTAAATGAAATGAATCTTATGAATATGATTTATAAATAATCGAACAAACATTGGTTGGGATTAACCCACACAGAAATTGTCAACGGCGTGTAATTTATGGGGACGACGACGGCGGCGGCAACAGGATCCACGAGCAAACACACACGTACCCGAACGGTAGGCAGACAGTACACACACACACACAAACACATAATTGTTACAGCTGCACTTAAAGGACACGCGTAGGCATTGATTTGTGTGTCAAAGGACGCGACATATGTATGCATGTACGATGGTCGGCCGTCTTGCCTAGCCTAGCCTCCTGCACCTCCGGCAGCCTACCCCGCGAATGCTACGAAGGGTTCAAGTCAAACGCGTGGCGACAGCTTGACACATGACTCTGTTGACACAAAACATCGCTGCATGTTTGTCTGCCTCTAGTACACGATTTATCGGGTTTGTTTTAGGTTTAGTCTTATGACTGCTACTAACGCTGTTGCCACCGTGGCAGTTGTAGTACAAGTTGCACGCAGTACATGGGCTTGCAGGCAGGGAGGTTCGAAGATTTCGCCTGCAGATGTCAACGTATCACAGGGACATGTCGGAGACATGTAAAATGTGTATTTACATGGATTAAATTACTCGACAACAAGCGGCAGCAACAATAACGTCTCTCGAAAATCAAACTCCATTTAGGCGGCACATTTGTAAATAACACTTTCCCTCGGACTGTCTTCAGGACACGCCAATGCTAGTCCTTGTCATGATTCTGTGCAAACAGCAGCAGCAGCATCAACATTTGAATTTATGAATTACAACAATTTGACATTGTGTCAAGTGCCACAGAGCTCCGAGGACAGAACATGGTGCTGTGACACTTACAGCACACAATTACAAATTGACACATTTGTCAAATATTCCTTGGGATGCTTAGAAGGTCCATGCTGGAGCTGGAGCTGGAACTGTGAAGATAAATCGAATGTCATTTAACAAATGGCGATGATGTGACACATGTGACATATACGAGTACTTGGAGAATATGCCATTCACTGGATGTTGTTCTTCCATGTTTTAGGGTTTTGTAAAGTGTCATGCAAAAGAGGTGAGAGGACACAACCAGTTGGAGTCACAATTTCGTAATTGATGGCAGATGTCAAGACATCCACTTGCAAATACAAATCATGGTGGACACTTTGTGAACACTGAGCACTCGCCGCGATGGCTGGCATGCAAAACAGGAATTACCGATTATTTTTCGACGGTCATACGATTCTGATAAAACTGCTGAGTCTGTTTGTCATTGCTACATATTATTTTTTAAAAATAACTGTGAATTTTTGCATATTTTGTGGAATATGCCTTATTCAACCAGTCATATATTCTCTTGTGGTTACCAAATAAAAATATTTCAATTAATGTCTTGAAAAATAAATTGTCAAGCTTTTTCAAGTGAAATAAATTTGTGCTTGTGAGTTTCAGTAGTTCAGCAAATATGTAGAAATACTTATGGTTATTTACTTCTTTCTTATTCTTACACTCGAGTACGTCTACATTTGTGCTAATGATGAAATGATGAAATGATTCTACTCTGAAAATTGCAGGGTGTGTTCAGCACAAATGTAGTTATTTGTACGAAAAATTAAAAAACAATATACTGTCATAATTAAAAATATTTTTTAAATTATCACAAAAAATATTTGTAAAATTTTATTTAGTTTTATATTCGGTAAAAAGTAACAGTTTATTTTTCTGTTAAATATATAAATACTTTAATATTTTAAATATATAAATGGATAGTCATAATAATTTCAATATATATAGGGTCAATATATATAGGGTCAACTATTCAACCGTTGGACTATTATTTGTGGGGTGCCCGAGGCAGCCATTTGAATGAAATTATTTTCCATTATTTTATAGCATTTAAAAAAAAAAGTTATTTGTTGAAATATGTGGTTTCTAGAGCGGAAAAAGTAAATCATAGGAGACATTGGTATGGGGTCCGCCATCTAACGTTTTTTTTTTCAACTATTCAACCGTTGGACTATTATTTGTGGGGTGCCCGAGGCAGCCATTTGAATGAAATTATTTTCCATTATTAACCGGAAGGATTGTACTTTCAAATAAAACAAGTAAGGAAAGGCTAAAGTCGGACGGGCCGACTATATAATACCCTACACAACTCCCTGCATATATACATCGCTTTGATTACTAAACCCAGGTATTTCATGGGAGCAATTTTATGTAGCTCGTATAAATTATACAGTTACTATCAATTCATCTTTAGTCAAATTTAATGAATATGGTACATAATAAAGTAATTGATCCAATTTTCCAGCTGATATTTCGAGTAAAGTAAATATAACATGATATGGAAAAATTGATCAAGATCCAATGATAAATACAGATTATACAGTGGTAATAGGATGAATCGGACCGACATTTGAAGGGGACCTATAACAACACGTGAGGCCTCTGCAAAAACATGCGCCAATATATTTCTCATTCACGGTAGGTATTCCTAGTTAAAACATATAGATCAGAGTGGGCACCATTTGGGTTATACCAAAGTATGGACATATGGGCATCTCCCAAACAAGTAAGGAAAGGCTAAAGACGGACGGACTTTCTATCTCATTACAATTCAATTCGGTAAAAAAGTGAAATCGGGAAGGATTTTTTCATCCTGTAACTGTATCTGTTTGACAAAAAGTGTTAAATCGGAAAGGACATTTGTATGAGGGTATATTGATACCTGGAACGATGTGACCCGCTTTCACCATGTATGTTTATTGGTGAAATATAATATGTAAAGTTTGGCCAAAATCGGTTAAACATTCGGGGGCAACATTTGCATTGGGGCTATATCTAAATCTGAACCGATCTTACCCACTTTCATAGGTGTTTTAGTTGGATTATGGATGTTGTGCCAATTTTAAAGAAAACCGGGTACAATATGTGGTTTCTAAAGCGGAAAAAGTGAAATCGGGAGCTACATTTGTATGGGGGCTATATCTAAATCTTAACCGATCTTAGCCACTTTCAGCATAGGTGTTTCTAGTTCGATTATAAAATGTTGTGTCAGTTTTAAAGAAAATCGGGTACAATATGTGGTTTCTAAAGCGGAAAAAGTGAAATCGGGAGCAACATTTGTATGGGGGCTATATCTAAATCTGAACCGATCTTACCCACTTTCACCATAGGTGTTTCTAGTTCGATTATAAAATGTTGTACCAATTTTAAAGAAAATCAGGTACAATACGTGGTTTCTGAAGCGGAAAAAGTGAAATCGGGAGCGACATTTGTATGGGGGCTATATCTAAATCTGAACCGATCTAACCCGCTTTCGCCACAGGTATTTCTAGTTTGATTATAAGGTGTTAAGCCAAATTTGAAGAAAATCGGGTACTATATGTGCTTTATAGGGCGGAAAAAGTGAAATCGGGAGCGACATTTGTATGGGGGCTATATCTAAATCTGAACCGATTTCCTCCAATACCGATGGTCCTTGGCCAGAAAAAATTACTTCTGCCAAGTTTCGTGACAATCGGACTACAATTGCGACCTGTAGAGTGCGAACAAGCTTAGATGGACAGCAGACGGACAGACGGACGGATCTTTAAATCGACTCAGCTGGTGATTCTAAGATGATCGATATACTTAAAGGTGGGTCTAGCTCGATTTTTTCTTGGTGTTACAAACATTTGGCGTGAAACTAACTTATAATACCCTAGCCCACGAAGTGGTGTAGGATATAAAAAGAAAAAAGTTATTTGGCGGACCCTATATAATACATAAATATACTGAAATATCATAATTTAAAATTTATAAGGTTGCCAAAGTTTTTCAAATATGGGTTATTCCATTGGAACGGATGTGACACTTTTTCTTAAATGTGTTTAGATATCTTCAATATTTATTGAATGTGACCTTAACGATATTTCAATTGAAATCGTCTGTTTAATCGCAAATAGGATTACAAATATTAATATGTCTTAGTGCTTTAAATATTGCATATAAACCCACAAACTATAGCGTCACGGATGTTACTTTCATTTAGAATTATGTAATATTCTTCTTTGACATGAGTTTGTTAAATTTTGATAATTAAAAGAGTATTTTATAAGATTTTAGGTGATTCATGGTGAGGTTTGATTTTCAATAAGCTTTTGACAGATCACGCATGACTCATATCCAACTGCTTTGTGATTTTTGTGCAGTATCGTTTGCCAAGTCGTCATGGAAAGACTCACACCGCAACAGCGTCTCCAAATTGTTCAACTGTATTACGAAAAACAGCGTTCTGTGAGAAATGTTTTTGTAAGGACATTTTTATAGGTATTCCTCTCAAACTATGCTTTTGCAAATCACTTCAAAATTCGACATGACCGAGGTGACTAAATTTTATGGAACGCCCTGTAGCCCCTATAGCACTTAGTTATCCAAAATTTGGCAAATCATTTGGAAAACACCTCTATTGTAATTTCCTCGAGATATCGATTTTCATTTTAAAAATTACTGAATTATTTTCTATTGGGAACAGTGTGGCTGATGATGCTACATTAAGAAATTCAAAGAACTTATTATACCCTCCAGAATACGGGTATACTAAGCTTTTCATTCCATTTGACGAACAAAATGAGGTAGGAAGTCCAAATTTGACATAAATGTGTCTTATAGTTGTAGGTCGGTTGGGATTGAATTTGGGCAAAATCGGTTCACAGGGAAAATTGTTTCGCAATACCCTTCATTTTTAAAGTATTTATGTGTTTTTTTACCGTCTACCTTAGGATGGGGCATATTCACTTTGTCATTCCGTTTGTAACACCTTGAAATATCCATCGCAGACTCCATAAAGGGTGATTTTTTAGCGATTATCTTTTTGGCAACACTGGTTTAAACAGCTGACGCACGTTTCGTGTTTTGTTTTACTGCCAAACATCTTCAGTTTGGTCTATAATTTATCATGAATCGTCTTACAAACGAACAACCCTTGCAAATTATTGAATTTTATTATCAAAATGCGTGCTCTGCTAAGAAAGTTCATCGCGCGCTTCCATTTTATGGTCAGTTTAATCGACCCACTGAAGCGGCTATTGTGACTAAATTTCGCACCAAATTTACATTGTTGGACATTAAATATCGCAGCTGTATGGGCCAGTGTTAATGATGACCATCAATTATCGATTCGTCGCCGTTCGCAGCAATTGGGCCTCTGGAAATGCCAAAATTGGACTAAGCGGATGGACCATTTGAGGCGCAGTCAAGGTCAACATTTACATGAAATAATCTTCAAACATTAAATTATATGGACCGTAATATCGATTCAAATAAAGATTTCATGCATTTTTCAGTATTTTAAGTGTTTTTTTAAACTTTCCTATAGCTTTTAAAAAATCGCCCTTTATATTCTCGGTCGTGGTAAAATTCTAAGGCGATCTACGCTAGCTTCGGAACGAAATGAGCAAAGGGGTTCAATTTTTCCCTAAAGCAGGTCGCTTTGGATTGAAAGTGGTCGAAATCGGGATAGGGACTGAAAGGACTAAAACTATCACCCAATATATATACTATTTAAGCTATTTTTCAAATTTCTGCTTTATATGCACTAGAAATTTGTTGCGTACATTACTCTTGTAGTCTAAACACACCAAAAAGTAAATACAAGTTTTAGAGGGCAAAATGGGACAAAAAGGCATAAAAATGGTACCAATGATAACACAACAGCTTGAAACATTGTGTAGATACTTGAAATAAGAGGTTTTTTTTTTCAAAATACGTACAATTAGAAAAGAGGGATAACAAGTAAGAAGGCGTTAAGTTCGGCCGGGCCGAATCTTATATACCCTCCACCACGGAGTGCATTCCACAGTATTACCAGCAGATTAAAGGATGTCGACTTTACATAGAAGCACAGTACCATATTACGAAAATTGTGATATTTTTATGCACATTACTATATTTGTTTACTATTTCAAACTATAATGTATACTTATGCGCACTGTTTAAAATATACTACTATATATAAATACAATGCTGTAATTGTGAAATTGAACATGCCTAAATATGAGGTGATTGTCAGTCACCATTAGGGAGAAGCATTTGCAGATACAGACAAAGTGATAAGAAAAGTATAAATTTTAAAGATATCCCCATTCGCCCCATTCTCCGCCCAAATGTACAAATTTCGAAAAAAACCCTTTCTTCGAGTCTTCATAGTCAGAATGTATACACCGAATTTCATAATTTCAACTTCAGCGGTTTGGTAGGTTCCATGTTTATCCCTCTTTTTAATTATATCCCTTAAAAGTACGAATTTCGAAAAATCCCTCTATTTTACAAAATAAAGTACGAACTTGAAAAAAAATATTTTACGTGGCTATGCAGTCAGAGGAATGTATACACCGAATTCCATGATTCTATCAGCGGTCATTTTGTTGGTGCCATTTTGATCCCCTTTTTCCAATTTTGCCCCCTCAAGAGTACGACTATCTAAAATCTCTTTATTTTACGTATCTACACAATTAGAGGGACGCACTCACTGAATTTCATCATTCTAGCTGTATTCGTTTAGTTGGTACTATTTGTTATCCCCTGTAGCCAAGGTATCCATTGAAAGTACGGATTTGAAAAAACGTTTTATTTTTCGTGTCTACGCAGTCAGAGGAATGTATACTCCGAATTTCATGATTCTAGCTGCTGTCATTTGGTAGGTACTATTTTTACCCCTTTTTCCATTTGAACCCCAAAAAGTACGAATTTTGGAAAGTTCTTTTATTTTACGTGTCTAAGAAATCAGAGGAATGTATATATCGAATTTCATTATTCTAGGTGCAGCCGTTAGGTTGGTACTATTTTTATCCCTCTATCCCCATTTAACACCTTAAAAGTACGAATTTAGAAAAAATGTTTTTATATTATGTATCTACTCTATTGGAGGAATGTACACGCCAAATTTCGTGTTTCTATCTGTTGTCGTTTGATAGGTACCATTTTTATCCCTTTTTGTCCCATTTCGCCCCCTAAAAATAAAAATCACTCTATGGTGCCCTTTTATGCTATAGAGGGAATGCGCATTGCAAATATCAACTAAATACAAGCTAATATTTTCAAAAAACATGCTGAAATACTTTAAATATTAGGAGTATTTTCAGTCCTTGTGAGGGAAAAATTTTTCCCTCTGGGCCGATTTCGTCCACTTTCAATCCCGATCAATTAATCCGATCAACAACCATAAGACACATTGACGGACATGTATATATCGTCTTAGAATTTTACCACGACCCAGAATATATATACATTATGGGGTCTCCGATGAATATTTCAAGGTGTTACAAACGGAATGACAGAGTGAATATACCCCCATCCTGAAGGTGGAGGGTATAAAAATGGTAACCAAACCGCTGAAATTGCTGAAATCATAAAATTCGGTGTATACATTCATCTGACTGTGTACAAGTACAAAATTCGTACTTTTGGAAAATTGGGCGTAAGAGGATACAAATTGTACCAACCAAACGATTGCAGTTAGAATAGTGAAATTCGGTTTGTACATTGCTCTGACTGCCTGGACACAAAAATTAAGATACCTTTTGTTATTCGTACCTTTACGATCAAAATGGGATAAAATTGGGACCAACCAAGCGATTGTAACTAGAATTGTGTAATTCAGTGCTTACACTCGTCTGACTGCGTAGTCACACAAAAAAGAAGATTTTCCAAATACGTCCTTTTTGGATCAAAATGAAAAAAGTAATAAAATTGATACCAAGCAGACGGCTGTATCTAGAATCATGAAATATTATGTGTGTAAGTGGAAGCGAAACATAATGGATACTCAGTATTAGTACTTTTCGTATCAAAATGGTAAATACATTTAATCTGTTGCTGGAATCAAGAGGAGAAAATCGACCCTGAGGGAATGAGTGAATAATAAAGCATAACAATTTATTTTAAACAGTGCACATAAGTATACCTTATAGTTTTAAATACTAAACAAATATCGTAATGTGCATAAAAAAATATTACAATTTTCCTAATATGCTTTATATTGTCCTATAGTTCTGTGTAAAGTCGACAGTCACTAATCTATGGGGATTACTGTGGAATTCACTCCGTGGTGGAAGATATATAATATTCTGCCCGGCCTAACATAACGTATTTTCATTTGTTCTAATTCATTTATGTTATTCTATATTTATTCATTTGAAAACTAATACATATTTATTAAATGGTTTTTAAAAATAGCTGAATTTATTATTATCTCCACGCTCGACGGCGCATGTGCGACATCTTATCAAAAAGTTATTCATTACTGTCTGGGGAGTTGCAGCGGGAATTGCTTCAATTGTTGTTCCAATGCATTGCTTGAAATCAACCACACGTTTTGGTTTTATTTTGTAAACTTTATGTTTTGTGAGACCTTGGGGCCAACTAAAAGAGGAGTTTCTTGAAATGAACTTATTGGGGAATTTTCGCTTCGATTCTATCATAACAGGACGGGTTCTATATAAAGGGTGGTTAAATTTTAAGGACCGATATTGATTTTGAATAAAACACAAATTATTTAGGAAATTATTGTCATTTATTTTTATTATGATAATATTGGTATGGTTCAATTATGTATGGAACAAAATATGGACCAAATGGCCGCCGCGACCTCAGCGGCACACCTCCATCCTATGGTCCAAAATTTGCCGTTTAAATCAAAATGAGACCAAATGATTACACTGAATAATAGATATAATGTTTAATTTTGATAGCAGCCTTCATCAGTCACCCTGTAGTTTGTAAAACATGGGAATTTGATATTTCCTAAAGTCGACTAGAAATATTTAGCACGATTCAGCTAAGCAAACCGATGGAAATATTAATTTTGTGATAGGGATGAAGCAATGGCGATGGGATCAATTGTGGTGATCGACATATGTTGTTATTTTGATTTCATTCTTTTGTATCGCGACAATCATTGTTTTCTAAAATAAACTTTTCAATTCGCATATGTTGCCCAACTGCAAAATCTTTCATTTGAATACAGAACATGCCAACAAATCAAACCAACTGTGTGCAACATTTAATCAACAGCAACTCATCCATATGTGGCACGAACTTCAACTTTATTTCTTCAAAAAAGGGAACACTCGTGTGCTCAGCGTTACTTTGGAACATTTTCGAAACAACATATGGGCCACAAAAGAAATGATCCTAATTGTTGATCTTATTGATATCCAAGGAATAAAAGGCTCCTTTATTCAGGCTCTCCCCCTCGCTGGCTTTTGCAAATGTATCAGCACCAGGCCAGACTGACAATGCTAACAAGATGCAATAAATTATATGAAAGAAACGCCAACGAGTCGAGTCCACTTAAGATGCAAAAGCAGCGAAGGGAATCAGCCCTTATTTTCACGCTATTTCGCTGATTACGCACAATTGTACTTCACTGCTCGCACGTACTGCTCCTGGCTGGAGCTAAGGCACTTGGGAATTGTGTGGCATGTGTATGATGCGATATGATCAGGAGGACGCCGATGCCGTCACTCTACCTTTGCACAGATGTGTTCTGATCATGCGCCACAGCCGAAACGATCCACGTCATCGCGTACCACAGTTACAATTCTCAATTCCGCTACGGTAAATTATTGCGAATATCTGAAGAGACTAAAGGATCATGCTCTGCATAACGGAACGCCTCGAATCGCCTCTCCATGAGGTTTTAGTTCGACTATTGTGTGGTTGTACCGTTGTCCACAGTTGCGGTTTAACAAGATGAGTTAACGCCTCCACACTTTGTGGCCGTGGCTGTGATGCGATGATCTCTGGAGTCGATAAAACCAAGTGAGTGCCAAGTTCGTGGCGATGCAACTGTTGTCCTAAGAAATTCCAACCAAATAGACTTTTTTGTTTGTTTGTTGTCCTGCCGTGTGGCAAAGGAGGAACCCTTTTTGGCATTTTCAGACCAAGAACAGATGACGCGCTAGTCCGTCGCCACATCAAGGGACGACACACGAGCATTTTATTCAAAGTGATCTAAATGTGTGAGTACTCGTATTTAGCATTTCAAGTTGCCACGTGGCATGTGATTCATATCGAATTTCATGCCACATATTTCTCCGCTTTTTTCGGGCATTCATTTCTTGAAGAACTCCATATCTAGTTCTTTTGTTTGTCTTCTCTTCCATTCTCTGCGTTTTTCCTCCTCTTCTTCTTCAAAATATGCATTTTTGTCTACATTAATATAAACAAATTATTTGAACAACTGTCGTCTCTGCCTTTGAATAAATTTCCTCTTTTTGCGAAGTAACATTTTTGGTGGTAATTTGAATCGCAACGTAAATGGCGTTTTAAAAGGTGTCTTTGGTATTTCGTATATTCTGGCATTTGTTGTATTTAGCCACTTGAGCACTTGTAATCGGACACCGTGCATAAAGGTCAAGGGGCATGGCATGTGCTACAGAAAACGTGCTAGAGAGTAAATGCAAGTCTACAATTTCGTTCATTACGGATTTCCAGTAAATTCTTTGGAAATAAATAGGCGACTTATTAATGTGGAACATTTTTATAGAGGGATATTTAATAAAGAATTCAATTTGTAATCAGTTTAACCTGCTGAACACCGTGCTACACATTCTTAAGGGGTTTCCTACACTGAAAGAAAAACGTACGTAACCGGAACGAACTTGTACGTTGCTGCAACGAATTTGGTCATTGAAAGTCAACCAACGACGGCGTTCGTTGCTGCAACGCACAAAGTTTCGTTGATGTAACGAATCTTGATTTAATGGAAATTATAGTTCTGTAACGAAAATGGTAGATGCTGCAACAACTGTTTCGTTGCTGCAACAATGTTCTATCGTTGGATGCAACAATGTTGTTTCATTGCTGCAACAACTCTGTTTCGTTGCTACAACAACGCGGTTTCCTTGCTGAAACAATGTGGTTTCGAAACTATTCGTGGCATTAAATTAAACATTTTTGTTGCAGCAATGAAACTTTATCGTTGTAGCAACGAACAACGACGTTAGTTGATTTTCAAAAATAAAATTCGTCCCGGCCTCGAACGTTTTTCTTTCAGTATAGATAATTTAGTTCCATGATGACCACCGGCAGTGGACTTCGAAGTGACTATTCGCAACAGCAGCTCAACTACTTAAGGCAGAACTCCAACAACGTGAATGAGAATTACTATCGAATACATCCCAAAAACACACACACTAGAATAACACATAATTTGTGTGTCTCCGACTGTTGAACCAATGAATAAATTGTTGCTGCAACGAATAAGTTGTTGAGTCAAAGTGTTCCATTCTAAGCTCAATTAATTTTAATAAATTTTGACAAAATAATATGGATTTGTATAAAAACAATGATTATAATCAGAAATTTATAATTTATATTTGCATTAATTAAGGTTTTCCCATGTAAAAAATGAAAGAGAGTATTTTTGTTGCATTAACGAATATTGAATTGTCGCTGGAACGAAACTACGAGAAGTACGAAAAATCGGTTTCATACCATAATCGTTCACATCGTTGCAGCAACATGTCGGATTGTTGTGGGAACGTAACATTTCGTTGCTGCAACGAAATGGCAATAACGAATCTCATTCGTTGATGCAACGAACGATGTTGAAAGGAAATATGCCCATGTATACAATACTAGCAGTGCCCGTTGCTTCGCACGCGAAAGCCAGCCTTATCCATTTCTGTTATTGGATAGTAAAGGGTGATTTTTTAAAAGCATAGGAAAGTTTTTCAAAAACAACACATAAAATTCAGAAAAATGCATGAAATCTTTTTTTGAATCGATAGTACGGTCCATATAATTTAATGTTCGAAGATTATTTCATGCAAATGTTGACCTTGACTGCGCCTCAAATGATCCATCCGCTTAGTCCAATTTTGGCATACTCTTTCCAACATTTCGGCCGGTATCTCACGAATGTTGTCTTCCATGCGTCAATTGAAGCGAGCTTGTCTGTATAGACATGAGCTTTAACATATCCCCACAAAAAATAGTCTAAAGGCGTTAAATCGCACGATCTAGGTGGTCAATTGACCGGTCTCGAACGTGAAATAAAATGTTCACCGTCTTGTCATGCAAGCTCTTGCATTTTGGGCAAAAAAGTTGGATATCATCTAGTAGCGCTCACCACTCACAGTTACGTTACGATTAGCATCATCTTTGAAGAAGTGCGGTCCAATGATGCCACCAGCCCATAAACCGCAGCAAACTGTGACTTTTTCTGGATGCATTGGTAGCTCTTGCAATGCTTCTGGCTGATATTCACTCCAAAATCGACAATTCTGCCTATTTACGTACCCATTGAGCCAAAAATGAACTTTCTTAACAGAGCACGCATTTTGACTGTGTATGAGTGCTTGTCGAATTGCGCTACTTTAGCTAAACTATGTTCGTATGTATCATTTTTTGTGGCTGTAAAGTTTTGTTCGAAAGTGGATACAGACAGTTTCGAACAAAGATTTACAGCCATTTTATAACTTTTTGCACCTCCTTTCCACAAAGAACACATTTTGAAAAATCGCTTCCCCCTTAATGCATGTACCATTTTCGTCCCGCATCCTCCTTATAAGTACAAATTTTGGAATATCCACTGTCTTCGCAGTGTAAATACTAAAAGGTACAAATACTTCGTTGGTGTCATTTCGTTCGACGATAAAAACGTGCATTCTACGAATATACTCTGAATCTGACTACAAAGCGTCCGACAGGCATTAAAACTTTATTTTCACAGTCATTTAGATGACTACTTGGCAAGGATGCCGAAAGGATTAAAGGCCACATTTCCTCAATTTTCGCTATCTTAATGTTCAAACATAAAACTATACTTTGTGATCTACTGTTGAGCTTGAAAGATAACCAATGATAGAAGCAAGCGAGAATACATTAAAGGCTATTTGCATTTGTCGCAGCGAAATCTAAAATGTTGACGCTATTAAGAGAGCATACAAATAATCGTAAAATTCGTCCTTGGACGGAATGGTTAATGGCTAATATGAGTTGTCTGTGTGTGCACCACACACGACCAAAAGATTACGTCACAAGGAAACGAAGCGAAGAAAACAAGTGGCAAGCAGTCGTGACGGATCTTATGATTGATTAGGACTGATTTGGATGGATTGACATACATATTTAGTGAAGAACAGTGGTCCCTCAACCATTTTGTAAATTTGTCTATGAAACTTTCTGCCATATTTTGGCGTTCTAAAACGTCAAATATTTGTTTTCCTCAGTCAGACCATAACATATATTTTAGCGGTGAACATGAAATCGAAAGATTTTATATAAATAAAATTATTATTACTTCAAGGAGCGAATAAATGTAAGTAGCGTGAATGCCTGCACCCTGCGTTGCTTTGATAATTTTTTCAACAAATGGAAAAAATATATTTTCGTCAAATACTCGTTTAGAAGGATATCCATTAAAAAATAAAACAAAATATTTTTCTCTTTTTATAGGACGTTTACGTGCTAGAAAAAAGCTTGTATTTTTAAATTTTATGGCGACTTGTCTTAAACCACAGTTTCTTCGTCAACATGTTGTTGCCATTACAGTTAACATGATTTTTACGTATAACTGGGCGTAATCGGTCTTCTTCTCCCAAAATTATAGTACAGACATTAAAGGTAACTTCGACGAAAAGTGGAATTTTAGTAAAAAAAATAAAAAATTATCTATGAAGAAAATTTTGTGTTGAATATATGAATAAGTATGCCTCAATGCACACAAAGGTTATGTTTAAGGCACAAACAATAACTGATGTCAAATAACAATTGAAAATTCTTCTAAACATCGATGCAGTTTTTGACACATCGAAATTGTTATCACTGCCTGTAGAAGAAACCTAAGCATTATCTTGCCAGCAAACTATTTCGTAGCTAAAGGGCGGTTAAATTTTAAGGGCCGATGTTGATTTTGAATAAAGCACAAATTATTTAGGAAATTATTTTCATTTCTGTTTATTATGTTAATGTGGCGGCACACCTCCATCCGATGGTCCAAATTTTCGATGACGCTGAGGCATAATTGAGGTTCTATGCCGTTAATGTGCCGAATTATCTCATCCTTTAGCTCTTGCTGACTTATCGATGTACACCTTTTCTTTCAAATAACCCCAAAGAATGAAGTCCAACGGTGTCAAATCACATGATCTTGGCGGCCAATTGACATCGCCACCACGTGAGATAACACGGCCATTGAATTTGTCGCGCAAAAGACCATTCACAGTAAATCTGTAGGCTATTATATAGTCGGCCCCGCCCGACTTTAGCCTTTCCTTACTTGTTTTATTTGTGACTAGCTGAAAACCCACCCGCTTCGCCAGGCAGAAAAACAGACGGAAAATAAAATCCCTCTTTCCCCATTTACCACCTCGAAAAAAACCCTTCCAGTTCACTCTACAGTTATATATGTATACTAGCAGTGCCCGCTGCTTCGCACGCGAAAAAGCCAGTTATTTGTCATTAGTTTTATCCCTCCGTGTTTTTGGATAGTATTTATTTGATTTTCTTCTGGTGGATATAGATAAATCTAAAATAGTAATTTGGAAACCTCCTATTAGATAGCACTCATATACAGTAAAAGGAATGTACTTGCCGATGTGCACTATTTTAGATGAACCCCCTGCGTAAAAATCAAAAAATTACAACCGCAGTTGCACCTCTTTCCCAAAAAATACAAATTTTGAAAAATCACTATAGGTAACATGTGTTTTAGCTTCCCCTAAAACCATGTACTTTATTTGGTACCACGTTTATCCCTTTTCGTCCCGCATTCGCTTGCGCTTCTACATGGTCAGAGGAATGTACATACCGAATTTCACGATTCTAGCTGTAATACTTAAGATGGTACCATGTTTATCCCTTTTGGTCCCGCTCGCCCCTTAAAAGTGCAAATTTCGAAAAATCCATTTATGTTGCAAGTCTACGTTGTCAAATTTCATGACTATAGCTGCAGTACTTGTGTTGGTACTTCTTTATCCCGCTTATCCTTTATAAGAACAAATTTCGAAAAATTCATTTAGATTTGCACTTCTAAGTTGTCAGAGGAATTTTCAATCCAAATTTCACGACTATAGCTGCAATACTTTATTTGGTACCATTTTTATCACTTTTTGTCCGCTCACCGCTTATAAGTACAAATTTCGATAAATCAATTTAGATTTGAGCTTAAAAGTATAAATTTCGAAAAAATCAATTTAGGTTTTGCGCTTTTACGTAGTCAGAGGAATTTATACACCAAATTTCATGAGTATAGCTGCAATACTTTAGTTGGCACTATTTTTATACCTTGTTGTCCCGCACACCGCTTATAGGTACAAATTTCGAAAAATAAATTTAGATTTGCGCTTCTATGTTGTCAGAGGAATTTACACACCAATATTCACAACTATAGCTGCAATATTTAGTTGGTACCATGTTTATCCCTTTTGGTTTCGCTCACCCCTAATAAGTACAAATTTCGAAAAATCCATTTATGTTGCAAGTCTGCGTTGTCAGAGAAATGTAGATACCGATTTTCACGAAGTCTTGAAATTTGGAATGAAAATTCCTCTCACCACATAGAAGCAAAATATGAGTGTATTTTGTATTTTTAAGGGTTGCGCTGATCAAAAAGGGATAAAAATGGTACCAACTAAAGTATTGCAGCTAGCATGTTGAAATTTGATGTGTAAGTTCTTCTGCCCATGTAGAAGCGCAGTAAAATTGGATCATTCGAAATTTGTACTTATAAGAGGTGAGCGGTACAAAAAGGGATAAAAATGGTACCAACTAAAGTATTGCAGTTATAGTCGTGAAGCTCTCTCACCACATAGAAGCGCAATATAAATGCATTTTGTACTTTTAAGCGTTGCGCGAGACAAAAAGCGATAAAAATGGTACCAACTAAAGTATTGCAGCTAGAATCTTGAAATTTGATATGTAAGTTCTTCTGCCCATGTAGAAGCGCAGTAAAATTGGATTTTTCGAAGCGAGACAAAAAGTGATAAAAATAGTACCAACTAAATAATTATAGCAAAAATCGTGAAATTTGGTATGTAAATTCCTCTGACCATGTATAAGCAGATTAAAATTAGATTTTTCAAAACTTGTGCTTTTAAGGGTTACGAGGGACAAACAGGAATAATAATGGTACTATTTTAAGTATTGCAGCTATAGTCGTGAAATTTGTTGCGTAAATTCCTCTGACAACGTAGACTTGCAACATAAATGGATTTTTCGAAATTTTTAGTTTTAAGAGGAGAGCGGAACCAAAAGGGATCAAAATGGTACCACCTTTAGGATACAGCTAGAATCATGAAGCGCCATCAAATGGACTTTTTTCGAATAAAAGGCTCTGCGGTTTTAATTATACACTCCACGAGAGTATTATGTCTTTGTGCATTTGTTTGTAACACCCAAAAAATGTCCGTCCGTCCATCTATTCTTGTAATCACGATACAGGTCGCAATTGTAGACGGAACCAAATGATACGTTGCACAACGATGTTTTTCGGGATAAGGACGAACGCTATTTAATTTGAAGAAAATCGGTTCAGATTTAGATATAGCCCCCATACGAATTTCACTCCCGATTTGACTCTTTTCACTCTAGATACCACATATTACAACAGATTTTCTTTAAAATTGGCAAAACATCTTATATTGTAACTAGAAACACCTGTGGTAAAAATGTGTTAGATCGGTTCAGATTTATATATAGCTCCCATACAAATTTCTCTCCCGATTTGAATTTTTCCGCTCTAGAGACCACATAATGTATCAGATTGTCTTCAGATTTGGTAAAACATCTTATATTTCCACTGGAAACACCCATGGTGAATATCGGTCAGATCGGTTCAGATTTATATATAGCTCCCATACAAATTTCGCTCCCGATTTGACTTTTTCCGCTCTAGAAACCACATATTGTATCAGATTGTCTTCAGATTTGGTAAAACATCTTATATTCCCACTAGAAACTCCCATGGTGAATATCGGACAGATCGGTTCAGATTTATATATAGCTCCCATACAAATTTCGCTCCCGATTTGACTTTTTCTGCTCTAGAAACCACATAATGTATCAGATTATCTTCAGATTTGGTAAAACATCTTATATTTCCACTAGAAACAGCCATGGTGAATATCGGTCGGATCGGTTCAGATTTATATATAGCTCCCATACAAATTTCGCACCCGATTTGACTTTTTCCGCTCTAGAAACCACATATTGTATCAGATTGTCTTCAGATTTGGCAAAACATCTTATATTTAAACTAAGAATATCTATAGTGAAAATAGGTCAAATCGGTTCAGATTTAGATGTAGCCCCCATACAAATGTTGTTCCCGATTTGACATTTTCCTCTGTAGAAACCACATATTGTACTCGATTTTCTTTAAATTTGGCACAACATCTTATAATCTTACTAGAAACATCTATGCAGAAATTGGGTAAGATCGGTTCAGATTTAGATATAGCCCCCATATAAATGTCGCTCCCGATTTGACTCTTTTCACTCATATTACAACAGATTTTCTTTAAAATTGGCAAAACATCTTATATTGTAACTAGAAACACCTGTGGTAAAAATGTGTTAGATCGGTTCAGATTTAGATATAGCCCCCATATAAATGTCGCTCCCGATTTGACTTTTTCCGCTTTAAATGCCACATATTCTAATCGATTTTCTTTAAATTTGGCACAACATCTTATAATCTAGCTAGAAACACCTGTGGCTAAAGCGGGCTAGATCGGTTCAGATTTAGATATAGGCCCCATACAAATGTCGCTCCCGATTTGAATTTTGCGCTCTAAAAACCATATATTGTACCCGATTTTCTTTAAATTTGGGACAACATCTTATAATCCAACTAGAAACACTATGCACAAATTGGGTAAGATCGGTTCAGATTTAGATATAGCCCCCATACAAATGTCGCTCCCGATTTGACTTTTGCCGCTTTAAAAGCCACATATTGTGCTCGATTTTCCTTAAATTTCGCACAACATCTTATAATCTAACTAAACAAAACTATGGTGAAAGTGGGTAAGATCGGTTCAGATTTAAATATAGCCCAAATTCAAATGTTGCTCTCATAACTTTAACCGATTTTGGCCAAACTATACGTTTTATATCTCACCTATTTCGTTCCAGGTTTCAATATATCCTCATACAAATGCCCTTTCCGATATAAAATTTTTTGTCAAACACATACATTTACAGGGTACAAAAAACCTTCCCGTTTTCACTTTTTCACCGAATTGAATTGTATTCGGATTGAAAGTGGAGTGTATCATAGAGTCGGCCCTGCCCGACTTTAGCCTTTCCTTACTGGGTTTTAGTTATAATGTAGGGTAGAAAATGATTAAAAATAAATATACGAGGGGAATTCAGCTGAAATAGTGCACATCGACAAGCACATTACATACATATGAGTGCTATGTTTCCAATTTACTATTTTAGAAAAGAAAATAAAATAAATACTATCCTAAAACAGAGACGAATAAAACTAATAACAAATACCTGGCTTTTCCGCGTGCCGTACTTCTAGTATAGATAAGATAAGTTCCATGCTGCCGAAAAAGTAACTAAAGATGATCCCAAATCCAATTCAATGTAATGCGACAAAAATGATCAAGATTGATTGAAATTAATACGGCGTTCTAAGAAATAAATGAAATAATAATACCGAACCTGTATGCAGCTTGTTTAGATATATTATATATATTACCTTACCCATTTTCTTCAAATGAACCACTGTACGTTGTATCAAATGATTACAAGAAATCAATAATTGCCTCAAACCTACATTAATATAGACCATTATGACCACACTCTCTAATACACATCACTGTTGGGGTAACTATGTACTCGTACTCTTGCTTGTAATTGGAAACCTCTTCCTAAGGTCAGAGTTTATGGCATGTGCTACATGAAAACTGAAGAAGCATTGACCCAAAGATCGAAACACACAAAAAGTCAGACACGGCCGCTACTTAAATTTCAATTTCGATGGCATGTCCGCCTCGGGCACAATTCGGAACTACAATTTACCACCTTGTGGCGCTGTCCGCAGCCCTCTGCCCGCTGCCCGTAACAAAGTATCAATGAACGTATTCAAAAATAGCCACCAGTTCACCGGGTGTTAGAGGTCATGTTGCCTTCCCCCCGTATGTTAAGTGTGGCATTAGGCATACAAAAACACCATGACATGAAACGTTATCCTTTCACACTTTGCAGCCAGTCGGACGAAGGATAAACACAAGAAGCAAAAACACCTTGATTTCAGCTGAAGGAGCCAATTTGTTTCGGGCAACTGCGACAAGGACACAAACAAAACGAAAAACACAACCAACCAATTTGTCAAAAAAGGAATAATTCCATCGAAATGTAATTCGATCTGATTGCGTCAGCGCTGCAATTGTGTGTCTGTTCGGCTCATTCATATCCTTCGAAGAACATCTGTCCTTAGACCTGGAATTTAAACACAACTACAACAAATTCTGACTGTCGTCCTCTAGTCGTATTCCTATTTCAAACGGAATATGTTGCAACGTGAATTTTTGTGGCTTTTTGGTCGTTTTAATGATGTCAACGAATTGAATTAACTTTTCACAACTTGTACTTCCTTCCTTGCGTGGCCTGGCCCGGCCTGGCGTGGCGCGTGGCGTTGACTCTGCTACAAGTTCTTCATGAAATTTGATGTTCGCAATTAAGGGAACTGCGCTTTTTTATTGTTCTTAAATTATTACAAACCTGTGGGGAAATTAGTCGAAAACAATTTCATTTTGCTCCCTCGCTGCCCGCCTGGTTGGCTGGTTGTTTGGCACTCGTAAAACCCAGAAACTCCACTTACGCCCGAGTCGACTGCAACAGATTTGATACAATTCGCCTCGCCAGCTACTGGTAATTAAAATTGCAACAATTTGAAGTTTTACTACAGAGAGTTTATTGCAAGTACCTACACAAAAATCCCGACAAGAGTAGCTAGGGTGTTTGGGCGCTAGGGTGTAACGAGAAAAGTTTCGAAATTAAATTTCGAAAATTCACTCACATCCGCAATTGAATGGATGAGTTCAGAAGTAGCATAAGTTCATATATATACACTCCACGAGAGTATTATGTCTTTGTGAATTTGTTTGTAACACCCAAAAGGAAGCGAAATAGGCCCATTGTTAATTATACCGATCGACTTAGAATCACTTTTTGAATCCATTTAGCAATGTCCGTCCGTCCATCTATTCTTGTAATCAAATTACAGGTCGCAATTGTACCAGAACCAAATGAAACTTTGCACAAAGAAGTTTTTCGGGATAAGGACGTACGCTATTTAATTTGAAGAAAATCGGTTCAGATTTATATTTGATTTTTTCCACTCTATAAACATATTTTAACAGATATTCTTCACTCTCATTTGATGCCCATATCGCCATTCTGTAACACGCACAAGTGCGAAACTAAATTATTAAAACATCTATATCATTTGGAAAGTAAAAGTCCTCTAAAAAAGACAAACGACCACGAAATAAAAAAACTGAGCGTGCAATTTTACTAATAGTAACCTATAGTCTTGTTCTTAGGAAGGAAATCGTGTCGCACGGAGTTATTATAACAGCGTATGTGCAGTTTTCCTCCGAAATCGAACTAAAAATGTGGAAGTTTAGCGGATTTAATAAAATAAAGAATGCGTTAGTTTAGGATTAACAACCATTTCAAATTTCGCCCTAAAAAGTTTAATTTGAACTGGGATATTGTCCCAGATTCTTTAGATTATTCGTGTTTATTTTTTAAGGAGAGAAATTTGAAATGGTTGTTAATGCCAAACTTTTATAGATAGAAATACGAAATTTGAAGCATTTATAACAGATATTCTTCCATTGAAAGACCAAAATTTCAGATTTTAAATTAAATTAGCTTTGTATAAGAGCAGAATGTGTTTACGATACAAATGACTCCATATGACAGTTGTTATTTCACATTTAACCCACTGAAAAAAATGAGGAATCTCAATGGGTTAAGAAGTTCTTAAAATTGCAATTGACGATCAATACCTCTCCAATGAGCCGCTAAAACACAAGTCGAACTAAAAACGTGGAAATTTAGCGGATTTATAAAAATGCATTAAAAATTGCAATAAGGTCGTAAAAATCAGTCCTTTATACTGGGTCACATTACAAGTTATTGATATGGTTTGATAAGGCTCGGGCAAGATTTTAATTTCTATTTTTTTATAGAGGTTTTTTTTCGAATGCGTCCAGCTCACGAACGGACAATGATAAAAAACGATCTATTTTGGGAGAACCCGTATAACAAACGAAACTTTCATTTTAGCCGGGAACATCGACACCTTTTATTTTGAAGCGACTCTAATGAAAAATTTTGGGCTTGCTGAAATAACGAAATACTTAGGAAAGCCAGTCGTAATTTCTTAACCTACGGCCACCCCACTCTAAATTTTTATTATTTTGTAGAGAATAACATAAGCTAAAATACAAAGCAAAATAAAGAAAATTAAAGATATGTTTTTCAGGATATTCAAGGATTTAAATTGTTTTTAATTTTGAAATCCTTGATCCACAAGGACATTCATATTTTCATACAAATTCGGAAAGAGGAGGTGTAAATCTTTCAGATGATATCAATATCGTTAAAATCTGATAACGCGATCCAAAGTTATGATATCGATAAGGAAGCCATCTCTTCAAAAAAAACCCCGAGATAACCAACTATGGACCACTGTAGCACTCAAACCACGCATTACTTTGAGCTACGGTAAACGATATATAACCCGCAACCACTAGTAGAATATATGTGCTAAATTTCATCAAAATCGATGTGGGTCGAAATCCATGTTGGGTCGTTTTCTGTTGGAATTACCCTAATATGAACTGAATTCTGAATAAATAAAAAACAAACAACGAAAAAAGTGATATTTTAAATAAACAAATATAAATTATATATCATAACAAAGGCAGTAGATATATGCTTTAAAACATACTACTTATTCAACATTGAATATCCTGAACCATCAGTCCATATGTGGGATTTCCTCAATATCAAATTCTACAAAATCGGATCATCTTCTGTAGTATTTCCAGGAACTAAAATGTTGTATAAACATATAAAAGGTAAGAAATTTAAACCGATTATTTATACACCTTTTTTATTTTAGATGTTGATGGCTGAGGATACATACAAAGGAATATTTAATTATATTAAGTTAAACCTAATATTTATTTGAACTTATTTTAAAAGTATGTACCTGAATATTATTTGCACTACTGAATTAATTTTATTTTAAATGTACGTTCACCGAAAATTTAATTGTAATAAAAATTACATAATATAAAACCATCCGTAATGTGTACAATATTAACAACAATAAAATTATTATTTACAAAAACTATTTCGTCAAACAAACTAGTTTTTTCTAAGGACAATATCCCAGTTCAAATCAAATATTGATTACAGACCAAAAAAATGCAAACGAAAAAACTAAAACAAATGAGCGTTGGTACGGCAGAAGTATTGCTGGGTAACTATACCTGCATATACACATACTTACATATGCAACTCAATGAGATGCTTGTAAGATGGCATGTGTGCTTTATTACATGGTGCGATTTTTTAAACGCAAATTCGGCAAGTGAGTTGTGCTTCTCGTTCGTTTGTGAGAATCATCTCCTTATAGAGGCCGGGTTTCATGTTGAAAAGTCGCTGCGAAGCTGAAAAGACTTTTGACATGGTCGAAATCATGATCGTGGTAGTCTGCAGCCAAGTAATAAATGTCACCAGGCCATTTGTAAATAAATTTGCATTCTATTAAATATAGATGCAAAATGGTCTTGAGCCAGGACAATATCCCAGTTCAAATCAATAAACAATTGTTTTCGTGAATTAAACGAAACCAAATTTGTAAAATTACACAATATTTTGTTCAAATAACAAATGCTTTAGTAATGTGTACTGGAAGTTTTAGTAGAAAACACGAAAGAAATAGTTATTTTGCAAAAATACATTCGTAGTCTTGCCAAAGTTTCATAAAATGAACAAAAGAAAAATTGTGACATTTACGAAATGATATGTGTACATTCTACGATTACTTTCGTCAGTTGAAACGTCACTTCCGATTTGATTTTTTTCGCACTAATTGCCACATATTTTAACCGATATATTTCAACCGGAAATATTCATGTTGAAAGTGGGTCACATCGGTTCAGATTTAGGTATTGCTCTCATATAAATGTCGCTCCCAATTTGTCTTTACCGCTATAGAAACAATTTTTTTACCCAATTTTGTATACATTGATGTGATGTGCCACGTTACATTGCACCTAGAAACATCTGTAGTTAAATTCGATCACATCGGTCCATTGTGTGATATAGCCCGCATGCATATGTACCACAAGATTTGATGTGACATTTGCTCATAAAGAATAACGTTTCGAATTTGTTCGGCAGTAAACTTCAAATTACTTGTACTAAAGTAGAAAGTGCAGGGAATCATATAGCCGGCGTCGCCCGACTTTAGTCTTTCCTTACTTGCTTTTGAAGAGGGCTCTTTATACATGAAGATTCATTGTGCATTTTGGAATTTCATTCTGCTTCTGTCAATGTTTTTCATGGGAAATAGTTACTTCATTTAGTAGATATATGGGTTAAGTAATTAAAAAATACTTTTCAGTATAAAATATTTAAATAATAAGTTTTCGTCAAATTCAAATTTCAAGATGTACAATAATAATTAAAAACGTCGTTAAGTTTGATAGCCTTGTCTTATAAGCTTATAGTATTGGTAGCCTTGTCTTATAAGCGTGTCTTGAAATAATGAAAATATTATATTTATTTACAAAATTATTTATTCAATATTTGAATTTTTTTTGCTATGGCTATATTAAAAAATTATATTTTTCTGTAATATTACTGCAGTTTTACGAAAACCGACAGCCTCTGTGGAATGCAATCCATGGTGGAGGGTATATAAAGTTCGGTCCGACCGAACTTAAATCCGTTTTTACTTGTTTATTTTATTTTATTAGTACGTACTTTCCCTATTGAAAAATCTTCGTAAAATTTTGTACCAAAATAAATGAATTAATGTCTAATTGGAGTCGGCATTATTAAGCAATTATTTGAAAAGTTTTTAGGTCTGGTTGATGTTCAACTGAAAGCTGCGCCTTCACTACACCCTATTATCTGCTTGTCTACATGCACACCTACTTACGAATAATTCTTACAAAATGGTTTCGTTCGTTCGAGTTGTTTTCGTATTGTGCAACACGACAATAACATCAACAACAATGGCAGCAGCAGTAGCAGAAGCAGCAACAAAACAACAATTACGGCAACAAAATAAAAGTCAATCCTTTCGAGGCTTTGTTTTCGCAAAACTTCAGCTTCTCTTGATATGAAAATAAAGGTTTTTGTTGTTGCTGTTGTTTTCACAACATTTCTGCCTGGCACAAGAAGGTGAACTCGGTTCAACTTGCACTCAGAAAGATTTGCACCACTCCTGACAGGTAATCTCTAGCAGCAGCGGCTTTAAGATTTGTTAAGCAATAATGCAAATTTAATTGGGAAGGTAAATATTTTCAAGTGAGAACGTGGAACATGGCAATGCAATACATTGTATTCGAGGAGTGGAATAAGAGATGATTCTCTGAAAGCATTCAAGGATTCTCCTAAAACTCGATAAGTTGAACATTTATCATAGGCAAATCTCGAAGAGGTTCAGCTACGATGCCAATTTGCTACAAAGAAGAGTTGTTAGAGATATAACTAAGCCTCCTCCCCGAGACAGTTTGAAGATTGTGGAAGTAAATGTATTAACTTTAGTTACATGATACATATTTCCTTCAATTCTGACATTGATTGTAAGATATGGCAGCGAATAGGGACTAGAACAGGGTGGGGGATTTTTCTCAGCCGATGATAATTGCATTTAGCTTAATCATTTTTCCAAACGCAATTGAGATAGAGCCCAGCTAACAGGCTATACTGACATACTGATCAAAAGATCATAATTTAGACTTCTTCCTCATCGAAGACGTACACGCTTTCTTTCAAATAACCCCAAAGAAAGAAGTCCAACGGTGTCAAATCACATGATCTTGGCGTCCAACCACGTGAGATAACACGGCCAATGAATTTGTCGCGTAAAAGAGTCATTGTTTCGTTAGCTGTGTGGCAACAAGTGGTACCGTCCTGTTGAAACCATATCCATATCTTCCAATTCGGGCCATAAAAAGTTCGTTATCATCTCACGACAGGGAAGACCATTCACAGTAACTGGCTGATCGGCCTTATTTTGGAAAAAATACGGCCCGATGATGCCGCCAGCCCATAAACTGCACCAAACAGTCACGCTTTATGGGTCCATTGGTTTTTCGACAATCACTCTTGGATTATCATTCGCCCAAATGCGGCAATTCTGCTTATTGACGAATCCACTGAGGTTTAAATGTGCCTAATCAAATTGACCGAAAAAATCACGAAGTGCACGATATGCATTTTGATTTGAACGTTCATTTTCATAATAAGCCTGAATAACTTTAACGCGTTGTTCGATTGTATATCTTTCCATGGTTCAAATTGAGTTAGTCTGAAATTGAGAAATGAAATGCTGAAAAAACTTGACGTTTAGGTGTGGTTCACATTCAACATCGGCCCTTATAACCCATTTCCGAATATAAATATCATAAAATTAAATAATGAAATTTGTTATAATATATCATTTAAGATGTAAAAACGTGATAAGTTAGTAAAAATTGGCATATTCCTTCCCCATAACACCGTAAATTTAATAATTTAACCTTTCTAGTGCGATTATCGTATCGCACTTTGAGACAATCGTGCTGTTTCGTATATCCTTATTTGAAAAGTTGAGACTGAATTGACCAAATGTAATATGTAGCCGGCTCCACGTTGCTTCTTAAAAATTCCCCTGACTGTTATTGCGACGATAGTAATTTGCCTCAGTTAATAGATGCAATTATAGCCAATCATTAGCTAAAGCGATGGGTAATGCAACGCGCACTCAGACAGTAATATAATTTGGTGGCAGGCAACATTTGAAAGCACATCATGAGAATAATTGCACAACGACACGTCAAAGGACAATTCGTACTACATTGTTTGGTTACGCCAAACTGTGGGTTGACATGTTCGTTGTGCAACTATTACAACCCATAATGAAATAATAAATATTTATTATCGCTAGACTATGCATTAATAGAATGTTCTGTAAAATGTTGCATTTTTTGTAAGAGCATAAAACAGGACTGGTGGAAAGAAAAACAAA
Organism: Polietes domitor; assembly: GCA_947397865.1. Lineage (NCBI taxonomy): Eukaryota > Metazoa > Arthropoda > Insecta > Diptera > Muscidae > Polietes > Polietes domitor. Next base: position 102,050,216 of record OX377621.1, on the reverse strand, counting down.
ATGAATAGTATTTCAAGCATTTCAACAATTCACCAATTCTTTGTTAAAATGTAACACTACAAATTATGTTTGAGGAATAAAATTTCGGCGTTAGGTCTTATCGTCCAAGGTCATAATGCCCAAATCGATAATGTCATAAAGCCCAATAATCGGGCAATAAAAAAGTCACAACGCCCAATGGCAACGCAACGAAACTTTTATGATGCGGAATTTTATGAAGAAAATTTTAAAATATTTCTGGAGACTAAACTGTATGCAGTAGACCTATGAATTTTGGAAGAGTATAAAAGAAGACAAGAGCCTATAAAATATATTTCCCTGGAATTTTCTACCACGGATTTTCAAGGATAATAAAGGATAACAATTTGAAAGGACTTTTTTATCCTTTTTTGGAGCATATTGTAAAAATAAAAAAAAATTAGGAAGAAAGTTCAAAATGTCACCTTTCATTTGATACCCATGTTGTGATAATACGACTTGCACAAAAACGGCGAAAATTCATGGAAGGGGACATGTCCTTTGTAACTTCGAAGTCCTTTTAAAGGAAAATACGACCAGAGAATGAAAAACTGAGTATGAGGTTTTGGCATGGTGGATAACTGCTTTCATAAAAATATAGTTTGGTTGATGTGCAAAAAGTGCTGTTCAACGGTGTTATAGGAGAAATCCTTTAAGCCCGGCCGAAGGCCGGTATTGCAGACAACTTTTACTTTGCGTAGCCGTTTTGGACATATCCCATAGGAGAAAATCTTTAAACCTGCCCGAAGGCCGCCAACAGAATAAATTTTACTTTGCGTAGCCGTTTGGACGTATCCCCTAGGAGAATATCTTTAACGCATAAACCGTTTAACGCATAGCCGTCTTTGGATATACTTCATAGGAGAAAATATTTAATCCCAAAATCTAAAACACACCCAATTTTACGATTTTCTTGGTACCAATTTTGTCCCTTTTACTCCAATCTCTCAATAAATGAACGAATTTGGAGAAAGCTTTTATATTGCGTGTCTAGTAAGAGAGGTATATAACTTGAATTTCATGATTCTAGCTGCAACAGTTTAATTGGTGTCATATTTACCCCCTTTCCGAATTTCATTATTCAAGCTGCAGCAGTTTGGTTGCTATCATATTTATCCCTCGATTCCTATTCTACCCCTTTAAGGAAATTTGGAAAAATGATTTTATTTTACGTATACACCTAATATCGTGATTCTAGCTATTGTCTTTTGATAGGTACAATTTCTATCCCTTTTTGTCCCATTTCATCCCCTACAAAAAATAACTTTATGGTGCACGTTTAGGTTATAACGAAAATGCGCATACCCTATATGAAGTAAATATAAGCAGACATATTACATACATAAAAACAAGTTTAAATACTCTAAATGTTAGGGTTATTATCAGTCCATGTGAGGGAAACATTTTTCCAACCGATCTACGACTATAAGACACATTTTGGGAAACAACAGGCGGAGGGACGGACGAACATAGCTAGATCGTCTTAGAACTTTATGATGATCAAGAATATATATACTTTATAGGGTATCATATCGAAGCAATGCACGTAAAATAAACGGTTTTTTGAGATTCGAACTTTTTGGGGTTGAAATGGAAAATTGGATAAAAATAGTACCAACCAAATGACCGCAGCTAGAGTTATGAAATTCGGAGTATACATTCCTCCGACTGCGAAGACTTAAAAAATAAAAAGTCTTTTCCAAATTCGTACTTTCAAGGGATACAATGGGTACAGAGGATAAAAATAATACCAACTCAACGAATACAGCTAGAATGATGAAATTCGGTGCGTACATCCCTATAATTGCGTAGACACGTAAAATAAAGAGATTGTAGATATTAGTACTCTTAAGGGGGTAAAATAGGAAAAAGGGGATAAAAATGGTACCAACCAAATGGAATTCGATGTATACATTCCTCTGACTGCGTAGACACTCAAAATAAAAACATTTTTCTAAATTCGCACTTTTTATACACTCCACGAGAGTATTATGTCTTTGTGCATTTGTTTGTAACACCCAAAAGGAAACGAGATAGACCCATTGTTAATTATACCGATCGACTTAGAATCACTTTTTGAGTCGATTTAGCAATGTCCGTCCGTCCGTCCGTCTGTCCATCTATTCTTGTAATCACGATACAGGTCGCAATTGTAGACATAACTAAATGAAACTTTGCACAATGAAGTTTTTCGGGACAAGGACGAACGCTATTTATTTTGGAGAAAATCGGTTCAGATTTAGATATAGCCCCCATACGAATTTCACTCCCGATTTGACTCTTTTCACTCTAGATACCACATATTACAACAGATTTTCTTTAAAATTGGCAAAACATCTTATATTTCAACTAGAATCATCTATGGTGAAACTAGGTAAATCGGTTCAGATTAAGATATAGCCCCATATAAATGTCGCTCCCGATTTGACGTTTTCCGCTCTAGAAACCACATATTGTACTCGATTTTCTTTAAATTTAGCACAACATATTATAATCAAACTAGAGACATCTATGGTGAAAATAGGTCAAATCGGTTCAGATTTAGATGTATCCCCCATACAAATTTCGCTCCCGATTCGACTTTATCCGCTCTAGAAACCACATATTGTATCAGATTGTCTTCAGATTTGGCAAAACATCTTATATTTAAACTAGAAACATCTACAGTGAAAATAGGTCAAATCGGTTCAGATTTAGATATAGCCCCCATATAAATGTCGCTCCCGATTTGACTTTTTCCGCTTTAAATGCCACATATTGAACTCGATTTTCTTTAAATTTGACACAACATCTTATATTTAAACTAGAAACATCTATGGTGAAAATAGGTCAAATCGGTTCAGATTTAGATGTATCCCCCATACAAATTTCGCTCCCGATACGACTTTTCCGCTCTAGAAAACACATATTGTATCAGATTGTCGTCAGATTTGGCAAAACATCTTATATTTAAACTAGAAACATCTATGGTGCAAATAGGTCAAATCGGTTCAGATTTAGATATAGCCCCCATACAAATGACGCTCCCGATTTGACATTTTCCGCCCTAGAAACCACGTATTGTATTCGATTTTCTTTAAATTTGGCACAACATCTTATAATCTTACTAGGAACACCTATGCTGAAATTGGGTAAGATCAGCTTAGATTTAGATATAGCCCCCATAGAAATGTCGCTCCCGATTTAAGTTTTGCCGCTGTAAAAGTCACATATTGTGGTCGATTTTCTTTAAATTTGGTACAACATCTTATAATCTAACTAGAAACACCTGTGGCTAAAGCGGGCTAGACCGGTTCAGATTTAGATATAGCCCCCATACAAATGTCGCACCCGATTTGAGTTTTGCGCTATGGAAACCACATTTGTAATCGGGTTTCTTTAAAATTGGCACAACATCTTATAGTCCAACTAAACAAAACTATGGTGAAAGTGGGTTAGATCGGTTCAGATTTCTATATAGCCCAAATACAAATGTTGCTCCCAAAAGTTTAACCGATTTTGGCCTGGTTTCAATATATCCTCATACACATGGCCTTTCCGATTTAACATTTTTTTGTCAAACACATACATTTACAGGATACAAAAAAACCTTTCCGTTTTCACTTTTACACCGAATTGAATTGTATTCGGATAGAAAGTGGAGTGTATCATATAGTCGTCCCCGCCCGACTTTAACCTTTCCTTACTTGTTACTTTAACGGCTGAACTTTGTTAAATCATGAACTTAGGTTATTTCGCACTATGTACGTGAGATAATGGATTTTCAAAATTTGTACTTTTGGAATTAAAATAGAATGGAAATACAACCAGCTGCAACACCCACTATTTACGAATATTTATGGTATTTAAGCTTTTTGAAAATATAAATATAAGAATATTTATTTTTTTGAAGTATTATTTCTATATATATAGAGTAAACTTATTAGTAGCTTTGTCTTATAAGCTTGGTTTTAAATAATAAAAATATTAAATTTATTTATATATATTTTTTTCAATATTTGTTTTTTGTTTGACTATATTAACAAAATAAAATTTCCTTTAATATTACTGCACTTTTACGAAAATCGACAGCCTGTGTAGAATGCAATCCATGGTGGAGGGTATATAAAGTTCGGCCCGGCTGAACTTAACGCCTTTTTTACTTGTTAGTATTAATTTTTTTATGCAGCTATGAAATATTTGCATTATATCAATGAATCAATGTCATTAAATCAATGAAACTATTTTATTACTACAACGACAAAAAATCATTAATGCACATTTCGTTAATGAAACGTGTCTTTACAATGACTTAACCTGCTTCATTAATATAATGACAATGTTTCATTGTATTAATGACATTTTTCATTAGTCTAAAACTAATGAAATATTGTTCATTGATTGTTATTTTAATGTCACATTTTGCGTTGTATCAATGAAGCACTACGTTGGTCCAAAAACAATGACAGATTTCGTTGATGCAATGTAAGATTTCATTGGGGGAATGAAGCTTTTTCTTACAGTGTATGGACAATGGATCAGATAATGGCTTCTGCCTGAATATAGATTTTAGCAATGGAGTCCGAAGACAAAAAGTCCCGACTGATTATAGTATATAGTACAAATCCGGAAATATGTTCCATTTATATAACCATTATTAATTCTGGGTTGTTTTGCCAAGGCTGAATACTAGGCTGGGTCGCAGTCCATACAAATGGAAAAACAAATTCCTGTCACCACACGAAAATAAAGTTCGGATTGTTTAATGATGATTTGTTAAATATTTCGATACTAGATCAATCCGTCTGTGAGCTAAACGCTCCTCAATATAGAACTAAAAATCATGTTTTTCCCGTGCAATTTTTTGTGCTGCATTTTAAGAATACCAATTTTTATTTAAAGCGCTTTCAAGGTTCTATTAGTTCAGAAAAAACAATTGGACAAAAATATAACATAAATAATAGCCTGGTGGAGGGTATAAAAATCACACCACGCAAAATTTATAATGCAGATCAATCAAACTATATTTTTATGAAAAAATACAAAAGCCTCATACTTGGATTTTCATTATAAATCGTTTTTGTTATCCATCCTACATATGTGTAACTACGATTTCGAAAAATGTCTCCCATGAATAGTCTCCCCTTAAAAGATCTCGAATTTGTCGAACTTTACATATATTCAAGATAGCTCGCAAAAGACTAAGATGATTTTATTTCCAATGATGCCTCATTAAATATGAATTATGAAGCTGCATGTTGAGCCCAATGCCTCCAGAGATTACATAACAGGACAAGTGGGTAAGTTATACTTTCCTGTGCTATGTGCACCCTCCTATTCTGCTACTCGGAAATGTTATGACAAAAAATGCTTTGTTTTATAATCACGAACTGAAACGAAACTTTTCTGAACCCAAAGAGTCCTTGAAAGGATTGACTTGTATTTTGTTGACGTAATTGCTGCTTCTATTTTAGTCGATGTTATTGCCGTGTTGCACAATGTGAAAACAACTCCAAAAGACGAATTGACTTTGTAAGAATGTTCGCAAAATAAAAATTGCCCCAGAGGAAATGTTGTGAATGAGCATAAAACATATAAATGGATCCCAAAATTATTGTTGTCGATAAGAAACGTATGCGATGTGGTACACTTTCTGCGCCAAACGAGGTGAGTGTAATAATTGCAAATTAAGCCCACAAACTTCATTAAAATTGGCTGATAAATGTAATAGAGTTTGTATACCATGCACCACTTCGTGGGGTCTATTTGGTGGTCTATCCATCTACATCTTGTAATTGAAGTACAAGTCTCAAATTGTATCCGATCGTCGTGAAACTTGGCGGCAGTGTTTTTTTCTATCACATACGATCGGTGAAGTATTTTATACACGAGAGTATTATGTCATTGTGCATTTGTTTGTAACATACAAAAGGAAGCGAGATAGATTGTTAATATATTTTACTCGATTTGCTTAAAATTTGGCATATTACTTTATAACTAAACTGGAAATATCTATAGCGAATTTGGGCTAGATCGGTTCAGATTTAGATATAGCGCCCATACAAATTTAAAAACATCTATGGTGAAGTGGTCAGTTTTTGATATTTCCCCAATACAAATGTTACTTCCAAATGTTTAACCTTTGTTTGGCCAAACTATGCATATTATATTTCACCTATTTCGTTCCAGGTTTCAATATGCCCCCATACAAATTTGCTTTCCGATTTAAAATTTTTTGTCAAAAACATACATTTACAGGATACAAAAATCCTTCCCGTTTTTTACTTTTTTACCGAATAGAATGGTATTCGGATAGAAAGTGGAGTGTATCATATAGGCCCCGCTCGACTTTAGTCTTTCCTTACTTGTTAGTTTTGCGTGTATGTACCACAATTTGTCTTATATGATTCCGCACTTCAATGTAAAGTCGACAGCCACTAATCTGCCGGCATTAATGTGAAATGCACTCCGTACTTAAAGCCGTTTTACTTGTTTTTCAAGTATGAAATGATATGTGACAAATTTCATTAAAATTGGATGAAAATGTGGCTTTTAGGACGATAAATTAATGTTGACGGCAATATTTTCTTTTTCCTACCTGCCTTCATTAAGATATATAAAAAAATAAGTATATACATTTTGGAAAGAGGGAGCTTCAATAAATCGATCAATCGTATGACCCGAATATTATCTCATCGATTCTCATAAAAAATAATTAATAAAATAATATTTTTGAACTGGGATATTGTCCTGGCTCAAGACCATTTTGCATCTATATTTAATAGAATGCAAATTTATTTACAAATGGCATGGTGACATTTATTACTTGGCTGCAAACTACCACGATCATGATTTCGACCATGTCAAAAGTCTTTTCAAGGCCTCTATAAGGAGATGATTCTCACAAACGAACGAGAAGCACAACTCACTTGCCGAATTTGCGTTTGTGAGAATCATCTCCTATAGAGGCCGGGTTTGATGTTGAAAAGTCGCTGCGAAGCCACCGTTTGGTTGGTACCATTTTTATCCCCATTCGCCCCATTTCCGCATAAAAGTACAAATTTCGAAACAATTTTATGATCTCAACTTCAGCTATTTGGTTGGTACCATTTTTCTCCCTCCTTTCCAATTTGGTCCCATAAAAGAACGTATCTTCGCAATTAGAGGGATTTACATTTCAAATTTCATATTTCTAGCTGTCGTATGATTGGTGCCATTTTTATCCCTTTTCGTCCGCTAAAACATTTCTGTAATTTTATTTTGTGATTTTGTGCTATAAGAAGAATGTACGCAACAAATGTCAAGTGCATAAAGCAGAAATTAAAAAAAAATGCTCAAATTGATCTGCAACCATAAGACATATTTAGGGAAATTTTGAACTTCCTAGCTAATTTCGTTCGGCAGCTATCGTGCTTTCAACAGACAGACAGACATAGCTGGATCGTGATATACAAAGTGATATATTTATTCCCCCATCCTTAGATGGAGGGTATAAAAGTAGAATTGCTTCTTTTGAAAAATATAGTTATCTTCACACGCGAAAAGCCAGTTATTTGTTATTAGTTTTATCCGTCTCTGTTTTTGGATAGTATTTATTAGATTTTCTTTTTGTGGATATAGATAAATCTAAAATAGCAATTTAGAAACCTCCAATTAGATAGAACTCATATACAGTCAAAGGAATATGCTTGTCGATGTGCCCAATTTTAGCTGAACTCACTTCGTATGTATAATTTGTATCTTCTTTTTTACCCAGTTTTGAACAATTTCAACCGCAGAACCTTTTATATCCTCGACCTCATGTTTCTCGTTCCCAAAAAATACACATTTTGAAATATCGCATGTGTTTTTGCTTCCCCTAAAAACATGTACTTAATTTGGTACCACGTTTATCCCTTCACGTCCGCATCCTCCTTATAAGTACAAATTTTGTAATAACCATTTATGTTCCGCGTTTACGTAATTAATGCGTTGTACACCATTTTTGTCCCGAGCGCACCTTAAAAGTACAAATTTCGACGAATCCAATTTGACTGCACTTCTACATGGTCAGAGGAATTTACATATCAAATTTCACGATTGTAGTTTCAATACTTTAGATGGCACCATTTGTTATCCCTTTTTGTGCCGTTCAGCCCTTAAAAGTACAAAAATGTATTTATATCGCGCTTCTACATGGTGAGCGGAATTTACATATCAAATTTCACGACTCTAGCTAAAATAATTTAGCTTTTGTCCCGCTCACCCCTTATAAGAAAAAAATTCGAACAATCCATTTTGATTGCGCTTCTACATGGTCAGAGGAATTTATATACCGAATTTCATGGTTCTAGCTGTAACACTTATGTTGGTACCATTTTTATCCCGCACGCTTAAAAGTACAAGTACAAGTACAAATCCATGTATGTTGCTAGTGTACGCTGTCAGAGGAATTTACACACCAAATGTCACGACTTTAGCTGCAATTCTTGTGTTGGTACCATTCTTATCGCTTTCTGTCCCGCTCACCCATTATAAGTATAAGTTTCGAAAAATTCATTTAGATTTGCGCTTCTACGTTGTCAGAGGAATTTACATACCAAATTTCAGGATTCCAGCTGCAATACTTTAGTTGGTACCATTTTCATCGCTTTCTGTCCCGCTCACCCGGTATAAGTACAAATTTCGAAAAATTGCATTTACATTGCGCTTCTATGTTGGCAGAGGAATTTGCACTCCACATTTTACGACTATAGCTGCAATACTTTAGTTGGTACTCTTTTTATCCCTTTTTGTACCGCTCACCCCTATAAGTACAAATTTCGAACAAATACATTTACATTACGCTTCTACGTTGGCAGCGGAATTTACACTCCAAATTTCACGACTATAGCTGTCATAATTTAGTTGGTATCATTTTTATACCTTTTTGTCCCCCTCAGTCCTTATAAGTACAAATTTCGAAAGAAAAAAATCCGATTATATTGCGCTTCCACGTTGTCAAAGGAATTTTCACACCAAACTTCACGACTATAGCTGGAATACTTTAGTTGGTACCATTTTTATCCCATTTTGTCCCTCGCAACCCATAAAAGTACAAATTTAGAAAAATCCAATTTTAATGCGTCGGAGGGATTTACATACCAAATTTCACGATTCTAGCTGTAATTCTTTAGTTGGTACAATTTGTATCCCTTTTTTGTCCCGCTCACCCCTTATAAGTACAAATTTCGAAAATCCATTTGTGTTGCAAATCTACGTTGTCAGAGAAATGTAGATACCGATTTTTACGAATATAGCTGCAATACTTAAATTGGTAGCATTTTAATCCCTTTTTCTCTATTTCCTCCCTTAAAAGTACAAATTTCGAAAAATCCCTATTTGTAGCTCGTCTACAAGGTCATTGAAAGGAACACACCGAATTTCATGTTTCTAGCTAATGCCGTTTAGTCAGGACGAAGGTTCGATGTTTATCCCTTTTTGTCCCATTTTACCCACTAAAAGTACGAATTTCGTAAAATTCGACTTTCTTAGTCGACGTCTACGTCAAATTTGGGACCAGCCCTGAAAATTTCATGACCCTGGCTTTAATCTGGGGGTTGGTCAGTGATAAGTCAGTCAGTAACGCAACTCTTTTATATATATAGATATAGATTACATACATTTTCCCTAAAACTTGAAAAGTCGATTTAATTATACTCTACACCACTTCGTGGTCTAGGGTATTATAAGTTAGTTTCGCGCCAAATGTTTGTAACACCAAGAAATAATCGAGCTAGACCCACCTTTAAGTATACCGATCGGCTTAGAATCACCAGCTGAGTCGATTTAACGATGTCTGTCTGTCTGTCCGTCCGTCCGTCCGTCCGTCTGCTGACCATCTAAGCTTGTTCGCACTCTACAGGTCGCAATTGTTGTCCGATTGTCATGAAACTTGGCAGAAGTTATTTTTTCTGGCCATGGACGATCGGTATTGAATTTGGAGGAAATCGGTTCAGATTTAGATATAGCCCCCATACAAATGTGGCTCCTGATTTGACTTTTTCCGCCCTATAAAGCATATGTAGTACCCGATTTTCTTCAAATTTGGCTTAACACCTTATCATCAAACTAGAAATACCTGTGGCGAAAACGGGTTAGATCGGTTCAGATTTAGCCCCCCTACAAATGTCGCTCCCGATTTCACTTTTTCCTCTTGTACCCGATTTTCTTTAAATTTGGCACAACATCTTATAACCTAACTTAAAACACCTATGGTGAAAGTGGGTTAAATCGGTTCAGATTTAGATATAGCCCCCATACAAATGTCGCTCCCGATTTGACATTTTCCGCTCTAGAAACCACATATTGTACCCGATTTTCTTTAAAATTGGCACAACATTTGATAATCGAACTAGAAACACCTATGCTGAAAGTGGGTAAGATCTGTTCAGATTTAGATATAGCCCCCACACAAATTTTGGTCCCGATTTGACTTTTTCCGCTCTAGAAACCACATATTGTTCCCGATTTTCTTCAAAATTGGCACAACATTTTATAATCGAACTAGAAACACCTATGCTGAAAGTGGGTAAGATCGGTTCAGATTTAGATATAGTCCCCTTACAAATGTCGCTCCCGATTTGACATTTTTCGCTCTAGAAACCGCATATTGTGCCTGATTTTCTTTAAAATTGATACAACATTTTATAATCGAAATAGAAAAACCAATGCTGAAAGTGGGTGAGATCGGTTCAGATTTAGATATAGCTCCAATACAAATGTCGCTCCCGAATGTTTAACCGATTTTGGCCAAACTTTTCATATTATATTTCACCAATAAATACATGGTGAAATCGGGTCACATCGTTACCCCCAAACAAATGTCCTTTCCGATTTAAAATTTTTTGCCAAACACATACATTTACATGATTCAAAAATCCTCCCCGATTTCACTTTTTTACCGAATTGAATTGTAATGAGATAGAAAGTGGGGTGTATCATATAGTGGCTCCGTCCGTCTTTAGCCTTTTCTTACTTGTTGGGGAGATGCCCATATGTCCATACTTTGGTATAACCCAAATGGGCCCCATTCTGCTCTATTACAGCTCTTGAAACTACATCTTACATCGGATCTTCATCAAATTTTCACATCAATTTATGTTTCAACTAGGAATACCTACCGTGGATGAGAAATATATAGGCGCATGTTTTGGCACAGGCCTCAAGTGTTGTTATAGGCCCCCTTCAAATGTCCGTCCGATTCATCCTATTATTTATATGAACTACATTAAATTGCTCCCATGAAATACCTGGGTTTAGTAATCAAAGCGAGGTATACACGCTGGGAGTGGTGTAGGGTATTATATAGACGGCCCGCCCGACTTTAGCCTTTTCTTACTTGTTTGTTATAACTTTCTTTAATATCCTTTTTTATGTAGCTGCATTAGAATTAACCGAGAGTTATATTGTCAATGTTCACACAAACTAACTTCTATAGTTCACGGTTAGCCCTAACTTTAGGTTAACGGAGCTGCATGAGAACGGGAGTAAAAATTATAACAAATTTGTCTTTGTAACCTCCTCTGACAAGTGTTTTTTTATGAAGATTAGAGAAACTCTGGCTGTGTTACCATTACCAAGCTGTTCTTTATGTTGACACTAATATTAGCAAATACATTTGGTATCCATACGAATGTGATATGAAGTGCATTCAGTGTATTATGTCAAATTCACTTGTGGCATTTCTACTTTTCGTAGTCTATAATTTCGAATGTTTGTACATGTAAATATGTATGTAAATGTATATTATCGGACGATCATTATTTACCAACTTGTATGTATGTACAAAGTGATTGAATTGCTGATAGGCATTAAGCAATTGCTTGTTATTTAAATAAATTTCACACAATGTGTTGCCTTTTGTTGGTTTGTCCGTCCACCATTTGGGTCTGAGTCTGCCTCTGTTGATTCGTTTGGGGTCCATTTGAGGTTTACCACAACAATCTTCCTCTTCTTCCTCAGTTCGGGGAATTTCTTAGTTGTTAGTGAAGTGTAAAATATAGAATTTGATTTTAACAGAGATCTGTAAGATTCTGTTATCAATTCCAACGGAGGGATCTATTTGCATAAACCAATTTGTTAGGGTACAAGCAGCATCTTGGCTGGTGGTGGTGGTGGTGGAATGATGGTTTGAACAAACAATCCTACCGCAGGAGAGAGAGAGGATGGAAACAAGTGCAACACTTATACACGAGCACTCTGTCTCTGCCTACAAGGATTGTACAAACAATTAGGATTTGACCAAAAACAAATGTAATAAAATGCAAATCAAACAACAGGACTCAAATGAAAATAATACTTCAATACTTACACACATACACATACAGATACAGATCCACATTCAGCATCAGGCAAACAACAACAGAACTAAATCAACAGAGACCTTTCAATGTCTCTGAAGGGCTGAAGAGCCAAAGACAACAACAACCGCAAAGATTTGTGGAATACAACAATCTATTAATATATAGGAATTTGTATCTCTGTAGGTACATCATGTTGTATCTACAGTTCTATACATATAAATGTAAAATCACAGGTACTTCATTAATGCATGAACCCACAATTGCAATTAAGTATATTTTCAGGATTTATATAAACAGGGGCGTAGTAAGTGCTCGGATGGGTTGTTTGGTTTGTATGTATTATTTTAGATCAAATTAGAAATGTCTTAATTATCGTTTAAGTTTTTAGAGTTTTTAATCAAAACGGCTTAAACCAATGTGTTTTTCCTACACTGAAAGAAAAACGTACTTAACAGGAACGAATTTGTACGTTGCTGCAACGAATTTGGTCATTGAAAGTCAACCATCGTCGGCGTTGGAAGTGCGAAAAACACTTTTCGTAGTTTCGTTCCTTCAACAATTCAATATTCGTTGATGCAACGAAAATGCTCTCTTTCATTTTTTACATGGGAAAGCAGTCATTAATACAAAAAATCTATAAATTTGTGATTATAATCATTGCTTCTATACAAATCCATATTATTTTGTCAAAATTTATTCCAATTTATTCAAGCTATATATAAACCTGGAACGATCTGGTCAAATTTCACCATAGATGTTTCTAGTTTACTTCTGTGTTACTGTGCTATATTTGATTCGAGTAAAATTTGTGGTTTCTACAGCTGAAAACCAAATCGGGAGCGATATTTGTATGGGGGCTATATCTAAATCTGAACCGATCAAAAAATCAAATTAAATAGGGTTCGTCCTTTGGCCACAAAACTCACTTGTGCCAATTTTTGTTAGGATCAAGCAATAATTGCGACCTGGACTTTAATTACAAGGTTAGATGGACGGACAGACGGACATTGCTAAATCGATTCAAAAAGTGATTCTAAGTCGATCGGTATAATTAACTACGGGTCTATCTCGTTTCCTTTTGTATGGAGGGTATACAAATAAAATAGTATAACGAGAAGCAATATAAAGCGAAATTGAATATATAAACTAATCTCCAACAGCAGTATTCTCCATTTCTATAGATCTTTGGTAGAAAGTCGTGGAATGTTGAACTGCTCTGGCGCAGTCAGCGGCAGTAATTATACCCTACACCACTTCGTGGTCTAGGCTATTATAAGTTAGTTTCGCGCCAAATGTTTGTAACATCAATAAATAATCGAGCTAGACCCACCTTTAAGTATACCGATCGGCTTAGAATCACCAGCTGAGTCGATTTAACGATGTCTGTCTGTCCGTCCGTCTGCTGTCCATCTAAGCTTGTTCGCACTCTACAGGTCGCAATTGTTGTCCGATTGCCATGAAACTTGGCAGAAGTTATATTTTCTGGCCAAGGACCATCGGTATTGAATTTGGAGGAAATCGGTTCAGATTTAGATATAGGCCCCATACAAATGTAGCTCCCGATTTCACTTTTTTCGCTTTAGAAACCACATATTGTACCCGATTTGATTTAAAATTGGCACAACATTTTATAATCGAACTAGAAATACATATGCTGCAAGTGGGTAAGATCGGTTCAGATTTAGATATAGCCCCCATACAAATGTCGCTCCCGATTTGACATTTTCCGCTCTAGAAACGACATATTGTACCCGATTTTCTTTAACTTTTGCAGAACATCGTATAATCCAACTAGAAACACGTATGCAAAAATTAGGTAAGATCGGTTCAGATTTAGATATAGCTCCAATACAAATGTCGCTCCCGAATGTTTAACCGATTTTGGCCAAACTTTTCATATTATATTTCACCAATAAATACATGGTGAAATCGGGTCACATCGTTACCCCCAAACAAATGTCCTTTCCGATTTAAAATTTTTTGCCAAACACATACATTTACATGATTCAAAAATCCTCCCCGATTTCACTTTTTTACCGAATTGAATTGTAATGAGATAGAAAGTGGGGTGTATCATATAGTGGCTCCGTCCGTCTTTAGCCTTTTCTTACTTGTTGGGGAGATGCCCATATGTCCATACTTTGGTATAACCCAAATGGGCCCCATTCTGCTCTATTACAGCTCTTGAAACTACATCTTACATCGGATCTTCATCAAATTTTCACATCAATTTATGTTTCAACTAGGAATACCTACCGTGGATGAGAAATATATAGGCGCATGTTTTGGCACAGGCCTCAAGTTATGTTATAGGCCCCCTTCAAATGTCCGTCCGATTCATCCTATTATTTATATGAACTACATTAAATTGCTCCCATGAAATACCTGGGTTTAGTAATCAAAGCGAGGTACATATGCAGGGAGTGGTGTAGGGTATTATATAGTCGGCCGGCCCAACTTTAGCCTTTCCTTACTTGTTTTTGTTTTAGCTAAATCTCTTGTACTAAGTAGACGAAGCACTGTTCGCAAACTCCAGGTTGGGGTACATTTTGTATGTTTAAATGGGTGTTTGCATATGGCTTTATTTTCGACCATATATGTATATTCTATGGGATTTAACATAGGACTGTATGGGACGGAGAAGGGTAGCTGTTGTAATTTCAATTTGCCTTTGGCAGGGAGCGTTGTCTCAAACTACAACTAGGTACTCTAAGCGATTGCCGAGTTCCCCCATCTATTTAGTAATTCTTTTACTCAATATCTGACCTCATGTGCTTTAGATGATCCACGCCTCTTATTAATCAGAGTAAAGCCTGAGGATGAAATACCACCAATGACATGGATGTTTGGACCACGAGAACTTGTCACTTGTAATTGTCTGGACTATCCGCCTGTTATATCATTTTTCAATATCAATTTGTATATTCTCAATTTCAATTTGATTTTTCTCATTTTAAATTTTTCATTTCCCAATATCAAATTGCATATTCTCAATTTTAATTTTCATTTCTGATTTACAATTTGTATTTTCTCAATTTTTATTTTCATTTCTGAACATCAATTTGTATTTTCTCAATTTCAATTTGCTTTTCTCAATTTCATTTTGCATTTCTTAATTTCAATTTGTATTTTCGCAATATGATGTTGTATTTTCTCAATTGCAATTGAAAATGATGTAGTTTAAAACCTGGCTTACTGTAGTTTCTTTCAAAGACAATGCCATTTGCACTAAAATGCCACACAGTTTTGCTTCTAACATGACACTATTTCATTTTGTTACATTAACATGTTATTTTCTTAAAAATTAGAATTAGGGTAATTCCATCAGAAAAGACCTAAAAACCATAGGTTTGGGTATTCATCAGCTTCGATTTTGATGAAATTTGGTACGTACATTCTACTAGTGGTTGTGGGTAATATAGTACGTGGTTTCAGTTGTGTAGTGGTTCATAGTTGGTGCTGTTGGGGGTGAAAAAACAATTTTAATTTCTGAACTCTGAATTTTTAATATTTTAAATAAACACAAACAAAAACAATTATATGTTTTTCCGGATATTCAGGAATTAAGGTTATTTTTTACTTTTGGAGTCTTCGAATCACAAGGACTTAATATGCAGAGGAGGTTAAAACCTTTCAGATGATATCAGTATCGTTGAAATATAATGACGCTATCCAAAGTTATGATATTTTTAAAGAAGCCCTCTCTTCACAAAAACCACAAGAATTTTCTCATTTTTATCCCTCTTTTTTAATTATATCCCTTAAAAGTACGAATTTCGCAAAATCCCTCTATTTTACGTGTCTATGCAATTAGAGGGATGTACACACCGATTTTCATGATTCTAGTGGTTGTCGTACCATTGATACCATATTTTATCCCTTTTTGTCCCATTTCGCCCGCTAAAACTTTTATTTTCTTTGTGGTGCTTCCAAGCTACAAGAGGCATGTCCGCAACAAATTTCAAATGTATGAAAATTAGAAATTTAATTAATAAGCCAAGGATACCAATATTTTTATACTATGCAATGTATATATAATGGAAATAATACTTCAATTCATGAAGTAAATATAAGGCAGCAATCATAAATACACTAAATATTGGTTGGTTGTATTTAAATCCTATTTTAATTTCAAAAGTATAAATTTTGAAAATACCTTATCTCTCACGTACACAGAATAAGACAACTTCATGATTCTACCACAACAAAATAAAGTACGAATTTAGATAAAAATTTTTATTTTACGTGGTTATGCAGTCAGAGGAATGTATACACCGAATTCCATGATTCTATCTGCGGCCATTTTGTAGGTACCATTTTTATCCCCTTTTTCGCATTTTCCCTTTAAAAGAAGGTCTTTCGAAAACCTATGTATTTAACGTGTCTATGCAATTAGAGGGATGTACACACCGAATTTCATCATTCTAGCTGTAGCCCTTTAGTTGGTACCATTTGTATACCTCTGCTCCCATTGAATCCCTTGAAAGTATGAATTTGGAAAAACCTTTTTATTTTTCGTGTCTACTCAGTCAGAGGAATGTATACTCCGAATTTTATGACTCTAGCTGCGGTCATTAGATTGTTACAATTTTTATCCCATTTTTCCATTTGACACCCTAAAAGTACGAATTTCGAAAAATTCCTTTATTTTATGTGTCTACGCAATCAGTGGAATATATACAACGAATTTCATTATTCTAGGTGCAGCCGTTTGGTCGGTATTATTTGTATCCCTCTATCTTCATTTAACCCATTAAAAGTACGAATTTAGAAAAAATAATATGTATCCACTCTATTAGCCAAATTTCGTGTTTCTATCTGTTGTCGTTTGATATCCCTTTTTGTCCCATTTCACCACCTACAAATAAAAATCACTCTATGGCGTCCTTTTATGATATAATGGGAATGCGCCTAAATCGACTCAGAAAGTGATTCTAAGCCGATCTGTATAATAAACGATGGGTCTAACCCCCATACAAATGTCCTTTCCGATTTAACAATTTTTGTCAAACACATACATTTACAGGATTCAAAAATCCTTCCCGATTTCACTTTTTTACCGAATTGAATTGTAATGAGATTGAAAGTGGAGTGTATCATATAGTCGGCTCCGTCCGTCTTTAGCCTTTCATTACTTGTGTGGGAGATGCCCATATTTCCATACTTTGATATATCCGAAATGGGGCCCCATTACAGCTCTAGAAACTACATCTTACATCAGATCTTCATCAATTTTTGCAGATCATTATATGTTTCAACTGGGAATACCTATCGTGGATGAGAAATATATAGGCGCATGTTTTGGCGCAGGCCTCAAGTGTTGTTATAGGCCCCCTTCAAATGTCCGTTCGATTCATCCTCTCACCGCTGTATAATCTGTATTTGTCATTGGAGCTTGATCAATTTTTCCAGATCATGGTATATTTACTTTACTCGGAATATCTGCAGGAAATTGGATCAATTACAATGTTATTTACCATATTCGTTAAATATGACTAGTATACTGTATAATTTATATGAACTACATTAAATTGCTCCCATGAAACACCTGGGTTTAGTAATCAAAGCGAGGTATATACGCAGGGACTGGTGTATGGTATTATATATATATATTAGACCGGTCCTTATTTCTTTTTTTTTGAATTCGACGGCAAGCGCTAAAACTACTCTATTTGAACCTAAAAATACACAAAAAAAAATTGAGCTTGATTGGACAATTTTTAGGCGTGCCCCCGCCAACAATTGTTTGTCATTAAAGTCAGTTACTATCATATAGGGGAAATTATCACCTTTGGTGCTCTTTTTTTGACATAACTCGAGAACCACTAGTCCGATTTTGTTTAAATAAATTGAAAAATAATTAAGAATTAGAATTCCTTTAAAATGTGTATATATAGCGTTTTTCTATATAATCAACAGTTTAGCCGGTAAAAATAAATGTATGAAGAAAATAAATATTTTTTGCCTAAAATATTAATATTTTTTATTTTTTAAATTCATAGAAAATCCAAAACGAACAAATACATTTTAAAATTAAAAATCTAAAGCGATGACAACCAAAAGACTTCGATCGGATGATGACATTATGTTAATTGGCGTAATGGACCACCAAATTACTGGAGCTAAATTACCAGGAAGAAAACAAGTGCTACAAGTTTTATTTTATAATTTAAGAATAGTTGGCTTAAATTTAAGAGAAAGTTCTAGATTAGTTGTTGCTGAGGTCAGCACGTTTTGGCAAAAAGCACGAATTAAAAACACTGCATTGAGAAGCTGGAAAAATTATACAACAAGTGGAGAGATATTACAAAGCATCATGGTCGAAAAACAGAATGTCAAAACAGGAAAGAAACTGAATTTCAAGATAAATTAGATGATTTATTCGATATCGCACATGCAAACGCGTTTGAATTAATTAAAATACAAGAAGACAAAGAGTTCTTAAAAAAGCAACGAGAAAAGGGAAGACCAGGTTGTATGCTAGGAACGGATAAAATTGTAATGCAGAAAGAAAAGCGAAAGGCAGTCCAGAAAGAACAAGAAAACCAGCGTCGAATAAAAGAAGATGAACGAAAAGAGTTATATGAACAACAGATTCAAAGAGGTATACAATTAAATATTCTATTTTTTAAGCAAATCAGAATTATTGTTGTAAAACAGGTATGATTGACATTGACGACGAAAACGATATTGAAGTTGTAGCATCAACATCAACATCTGTATCAAATCCAAATCCAGGTATATCAGGTATCTCCAGAGGTAAAACAATTTTTTTTACACCAAGACTGCTTTCAACTTTGGATAAGTGGAAAATCACTGATGGTGCTGCAGTTCATATCATAAGCGCAACTGCTGACGCGTTGGGCTATGATATCGAAGATCTTATACTGAATAGATCATCAATTCGTCGAATGCGTCAGAAGCATCGTGCAACAACAGCACAAAACATTGCAGCAAACTTTGATGTAAGTACTGTAATGTGGGTTTTCCCTATGCTTCTTTTTTATGTTTTGAGTATAAATTAAGAAACTTGAGTTTTTATTTCCAGATTGCACGTAGTTTTGTTTTGCACTGGGATGGTACAATGTTACCAGAAATTAGTGGCAGGGAAAAAGTTGACCGCTTGCCAATCATGGTCTCATCTCAAGGTATCGATAAACTACTTGGCATTCCAAAGTTAAAATCTTCGAGTGGAAAAGAAATATCAGATGCCGTGTTTAATTCAATAAATGAATATGAAATGCTTGATCTAGTTCAAATAATCTGCTTCGACATAACTGCTCATAATACAGGAGTTCAAAGCGGTGCTGCTGCTCTGCTTGAAGGAAAACTAGGTCGCGATTTATTATATTTTCCCTGCAGACACCATATTTACGAGTTGTTGATCCGTAAAGTGTTTGAAATTAGAGTGGCTACTACAGCCGGTCCAGAAGTGCTAATTTTTAATCGCTTTAGCAAATACTGGATTAATATTGACAAATTAAATTACAAGAGTTGTTTAGAAGATGAACACATTATTACAGTATTGACTGCTGAAGAACGTGGAACAATTTTAAATTACTGTCTAGATAACTTAAAACAAGCTCATAGCAGACGCGACTACAAAGAATTATTGCAATTAGTTGTCACTTTTCTTGGTGGTACGGTGCCGAATTTTAACACCTTTCGTATACCTGGTGCAACTTCTCATGCTCGATGGATGTCAAAATGTATTTATGCACTTAAAATGTATTTGTTTCGTAATGAATTCAATATGACCAACCAAGAGTTAAACGGTATACGTAGTGTCTGTCTGTTCGTAGTTCGTATTTATGTAAAAGCCTGGTTTGGATGTACTAAAGCAATCGAAGCACCAAATCAAGACTTAAATTTAATTAAAAATATTATGGCTTATCCTGAAAGGGATATAGCTCTTGCTTTGCTACAAAAAATCAGCAATCATTTGTGGTATTTGTCGGAAGAAGCAGTCGGTCTTTCATTCTTCGATCCTAATGTAAGTGTTGCAATTAAAAAAAATGGTTCAGGCAATTAATGTTGAAGCAAATACAGAAAAATGCAAGCGAATAATAACTAATCCAACAAATATCGGCACATTTGCGCCAAAAGATTTAAGCGATTTTGTAAATTCCAATACACACGCATTCTTTGATCGTTTAGAAATTTCAAAAGAATTTTTGCAAGTAGATCCATCGGATTGGAATGAAAGATTTGACTACGCTCACGGATCACAAATTTGTAAAAACCAATCTGTAGTGAATGATGCAGCTGAAAGAGGCGCCAAATTCATTACAGATTATAATAATAAATTAACCCACAACGAAGAGGAGAAACAATTCCTTTTTCAGGTGGTTAAAGAATATAACATGAATTATCCCACTTTTAAAAAGACTTCACTATTAAATTAAAATAATATTAATGTTACTATGAGTATGAAATTAATAAAAATATTTAAGTTTATTCTTAATTTTCAAATAAATGTAAATAAAATAAAAAATATATATATTTTTGCCTTATTTCTCATAATAAAAACAAAAAGGTGCTTGGGGCACGGCTAAAAATTATCCAATCGTTGTCAAATTTTTTATATGCTTTTTGGGACTAAAACGAATATTTTTAGCGCTAAAATAAATTTGTCCATATAAATAGGGACCGGTCTAATATATATAGTCGGCCTCTCCAGACTTCAGCCTTTCCTTACTTGTTTATTTATGCGATTATTATAATTTTAAATTTAATTTTAATTATTGGGGAATTTATTGCAATTAGAAAAATTATATCCTGTACGTGATGCCCATTATCTGCGAAGCATATTTTCCATAAAAAAATATTTTCCACAAAATTTAAAAAAATATGGGCCAGTTATCCTTTCGGAGGATATTCCGCACCAAACAGTACACTTAAGTGGGCCCAAATCCTGCAGTTTTGCTTCTTGACATACCCATTTAATAGGAAATGGGCTTCATCGCTCATTACCAAATTGTGAATTGTGACTGCTGTAAAATTCAATTATTGTTGTATGTTGTTCGATCGTGTAATGATTCATAATTAATTCCCCAAGTCTCCTTCACAAAATGCTGAAAAAAAACAAAGAAAGAATAATAATTAAAAAAATTATACAGAATTCAAACCATATAGCTCATTCTGCGCTGGACATCAGAAAATGTTGTGTACAACCCTTCGACAAAGTGGCTGGAAACTAGAGTAATTTTATACACTATCGATGAAAGTATTTTTCTACAAGCCAAGGTGTGTTGGAACTTCTATTTTATATTTTGCATGACTTTAACCAATTTCAGAGCATTTTTACTCTTGTAAAGTCATGTCAAATTTATTGAAACAAAATGTATACCATTCCATTAAAATACAATTTGAATTAACGAATTTTTCTGGTTCCAATTAGAATTAGTTCCCCTGTTACTGGCCTTTTCCGAGCATACAATTATCCCAGCCATTTATACTCATGTACCGTTTCACACTATACAGACGGACCTGAAAACCAAAAAAAAGCAAATCAAACAAACCGAAGCGGTACAACATCTAAAGGATGTTAAATACCATCGGCATTGTGGTCGATTTCTACGTCTACTTCAGCTGCCACCGCCGACATCGCCATCAACACGACCATCATTAGCCTTAACAAGGCCAATATTATCAGGACCAAAATGATACAAACCTCTGTGTGAGCGAGACACTGTATGATTAGTGCTCGTAACTCAATGACGGACGGGCTGAACTGGGCTGGTTGGCGGGCTGACGAACGTTCGGCTTGGCCCGGCCGAGTGAGTGTATTGTTTACTCTTTTTTATTTTATTTTGTTGTTTTTTTTTTCGTTTTGGTAGGGTAAATATTTATGTTGGTTATCGCACGCGATCATATCTTTGACGAGATCTCAGCCAGGCTACAACCACTGTTGTTTAATCGAAATTCATCATCGTCGTCATCATCATGTTCATGGTCTGGTGCTGGTTGGCCGTTGGTGCTGGCGATCGTTTAGCGGCAAATACAGACAGATTCGGATGGAAAAAATGGAAGAAATTTAATTTGTTGCAATTTAGCCACACAACAAAGTCAAAATGTTCGTTCATCTGGTTCTCTTCGTGGTTGTTGTGCTCTGATCTGTTGGTGGCGTTGGCGTTAGCGTTTTGTGAAAACACAACCACCAAAACCCTATCACCATCCCTATTCCCATGACTGGCAGGAATCGCAGTTGTAGCATTTAATTGTTGTGAATATGATTTCAATGTAATTGGATGACTTTGTCTTTTGATCTGACGAGAACTATCCCAGGCATTAATTCATTCAACATTGTGTCTGCCAACCAACATTGTCATGCAGGCGGGCGGCTTCTTCTAAACGAAATGTGATTGACCAGTTGAGTTATTCATTCATTTGGACCTGCCGACATTTAAATTCCCTTCAGTTTTGTTGGATTATGAAAATCTGAATTCTCCCACATAATTAAAGTCGCCACTGAAATTAAATTGAGATCACCGAGAATAATTACATCGCATTCGGACAACAAAGTGTTGTCCAATGACTACCATTAAAATGTTAGTGTATCTCTCGAATGTAAAAATGGCATTAATTGTCGCAACATCATGCTTCAAATATGACTAATCCCGGATATAGTTGAACAAGGTCACAGCCTGAGGAGATAGGCCAAACACGGACGGAGTAGTCTAAAGAGTATGTTTAGTGACCAACTGAGCTTGGCAAAAAAAGTGTGATTTTTTCTTTAACCAAGTAAGAGCATGGTAAGTAGTATTAGCGGATTTTGTAGACTTTGTTTTAGAATACCAGCTAATAAAAAATATTTTTTTTTTTGGGCCAGCATAACATAATTTAAAAATAGTTTTTTCTTAATTTTTGGCGACTCTTGTTAAATTGATTGATTCTACGAACGCAGATAAATAGTCTTCCTTAATTTGAGTATATTGAAAAGACTGGGGCGAAGCTAATATACCCTCCACCACGGATGGCATTCCACAATATTACCGGCAAATTATAGACTGTCGACTTCACATTACGTGCTGTAAAATATTAGCAAAATTATGATATTTTTGCTAAATAAATTGTTAAATTTGAAAACCACGTCCAATTATAGGGTGTGTGTATGTTTTTTTTGTGCTTGATGTATATCAAAATAATTCTTTATAAAGTCAGCAATCTTCAATGCAATGTATATAAAAACCGTACATATTAAAAATTACTGCGAGTATTTTCATTCGTTGTTGGCAAAAAGTACAATTTCCAAAATATTCTTAATGATGCGCGTGTACAAAATCAGAGGTATATACACACAGTTTGATTGGTACCATTTGTACAAATCTCTCCCTGCTTCCTCATGAAAGTACAAATATCGAAAATTTCCTTGATTTTGAACTTTTGTACAGTCATTCTTGCTGTAGCCATTTAGATGGTACCAATTTTATCTCTACTTCACATTTTCCCCCTTGAAGGTACGAATTTCATAAATCAAGATTAGAGGAAGTACACACCGAACTTCAGTATACTAGCTATTGTCGTTTCACTGGTACCATTTTTATCCCTTTCTCTCTTATTTCACAACCTAAAAGTATGGATCACTTTATATTGTGCGTTCACGCTATGAAAGTATTGAACTTGGTTGGTATCATTTTTATCCCTCTGTTTGAAAAAAAAAATAGTTTGTATGTCTACGCAATTAGAAGAATGAGCACACCGAATTTCGTGTTCCCGTTGATATGTTCTATTTTTATCCCTTTTTGCCCCATTACATACAAATAAGAATCGATTTATGATGCACGTTTATGCTATAAGGAGAATGCGCATACCAAATATCAAATAAATAAAATCAGGCATATTCAAAAAACTGCTTAAAATACTCGAAATATTAGTAGTATTTCCAGTCCTTGTTTGGGAAAAATCTCTCCCTCTGGATCGATTTTGCTCATTTTCAATCCCAATCCATCTTCAACTATAAGATGTATTCTAGAAAAATCTCATTTCATTTAGATGCTAAAGTGCTTTCAACAGAATGACATGGCTAGATCGTCTTAGCATTGTATGACGCCCAATAATATATGTATATATACTTTAAGGATCTCAGGTCGAGATGTCAAGGTGTTTCAAACGGAATTACACACTTAGTATACCCCTATCCTATGGCGAAGGGTTTAGAGTAGAGAATTAACAAAGTATTAATGCCAAGTTCTTCATACATTCCAGCATTAATGAACTGAAGAAAATCGAATGTACATTTTGGTTAAAAGATTACTTAGTATGAGGGAAAATTTCTGAAATTGTTGACCGCATATTGTATTGTAATTTTTCTTTATTTCAAAGCCATTGTAAATAGTTCATTTAGTAGAAATAGGGTAGTAAATTTACTTAAAAACATTTTATTAGATCTAATAAAAAATTCTTACAATTGAGTAAATTCATACTTGTGCAGAGAAAATTTCCAAGGTTTTCTTCTTAATTTTTGTTAAAATTAAGTTAATGTGTTTACTGAAATTTATGCCGAGTTCTTCATATATTCAAGTATTAATAAACTTCTAAAAAATCACTTCAATTTGTTTACACAATTCTTGAATATTAATCTAAGAAGTAAATAAATTAAATACTTCAAGTATTATTCTAAACAACCACTAAACAACCAATCATGGAATAATAGCTCATCTATTTATGGAAGAGGTATAATGAATTTTTTGCCAATTTGTGTATCTGTTTTGCATACTCTGAAGCAAAATTGAATTATTTTTAGATAAGTTATCTTATTTTAAGTTAATTTTTTCCTTGTATTAATTAAAATTTTCCTCAGCTTAAGTAAAAATTTACTCGTTTTGTGGAAAAAATCAGCAAAATTTTCCTCAGTTTATGTAAATATTTACTTGATTTGAGTAAAAATTTACTTAGTTTTAGGAAAATTTCATCAAAATTTTACCTCGATTTAGTAAAAATTTACTTAGTTTTAGGAAAATTTTATTTGAATTTACTTGGTTTTAGAAAAAAATACTTAGATTTAGGATAATTTCAGCAAAATTTTACTTAGAATTAGTAGAAATGAACATGGATTGAAGAAAAACTTACTGCAATTTTCCTTAGTTTGAGTAATTATTTACTTAGTTTGAAGAAAATTGAACTAAAATCAAGTTCAAAGCATGTACTACTTTCAAGGAAAAGTTTGAACTTGATATGAGGAAATATTGCTTTAGTGCTATACTCGTTATAGGGTTCACTTTTTCCGAGTGTGTAGATGTGGTTCATAGCCATTTTTAGCCACAAATGAACAAAAATTTAAGAAAATTGAAGTTCATATGTCGGCAATATTTCCTCGTGTCCAATTAAAATTTTTCCTTGAAAGTGCGACATGCTTTGAACATGATTTTAGTTAAATTTTCCTCAAACTAAATAAATATTTACTTAAACCTAGTAAATGTTTATTAAATCTAATTCAAATTTTCTAAAACTAAGTAAATGTTTCCTCAAATCAAATAAATAATTACTGAACCTGAACATAATTTTATTACATTTTTCCTAAAAACAGGTAAATATTTACTCAAAATGAGGAATATTTTGCTGATTTTTTTCTTAAAATAAGTAAATTTTTACTTCTTAAAATACTTAAATAAGTTCAGAGTTGAGTTTAAACTGAGGAAATGATACCCCAATGCTTCAAAAAATTAATTTGCTGCAGAGCACATGGGTCTGAGCAACCACTTTATTGGCCAAAACTAAAAATAATGATTTATATGTGTTTGTTGGAGATGAAATTTTGCATATGGTACTATGTTTGGCTCGGAAATTCATATTTTGAAAGTGGACCTCAAGGTCCAAATTTTGATGTAGTCCACATACAAAGGTTCCTTCCAGACCGCTCTAAAATCCTTGTTTAGCAACGGATTTCGAAGAAATTCGACATAAGATGTTGGATTTGGTTTAGAAACACATTAAATCTATTTGCGCAAGTTCAAAAAATCGTTATTAAATTTCATCAATATCTAAAACTAAGTTTTCCTCTTCAATTTGTTCTTCATACTCTCTTTCTCAGTTTCTTCCAACAACAACAAGTTTTCGGCATCTGAGTGATATGATGGATGTGATTCGGGATTTTCAAAGGCAGGGCTGTGGAGTCGAGGCTCGACTCCGACTTCAACTTTTTATAACGTTTCGACTCCGACTCAGGAGTCGACTGTATTTTTCCAATAATTATAATAATTTCTATTTTTTAAAGAAAAGCCATTTTATTTTATAAAACAAACAATAAAAGCTATCCACCTACATAAATACATTTCTATGTAATATTGTTGTAAAGTATTTTTTAATTCATTATAAAAAATACTATGGATACAAAACAAAAAGATATTCTATAACTATTAGTTTTTGTGTTATTTGATTAGACTGATTGATTTTCTATGAGTTTTGAATGTAATACAAAAACTTTTAATCTTTAGTTTTCCGTTAAATTTTTTACAATTATAAAACATTCTAATTGTGATCACAGAACATGTCTCAGGCTAATATTTTAAGAATTTGAAGCTTTTATTTATTCATTTTTTTTCTGGAAATATATTATAATTTTCTTCGACTCTGACTACAGCAAATTTCTCCAACTTTTAGACTCCGACCCCACAGCCCTGTTTTATTTAAAATAGGAATATGACCTTTTGCGTGGAAGGCCTGAAGGGGCTTGGCATTTCGCCCATCTTCGAACCTAAACCAAGTTTGGGAAAAATATTACCATCTGCATAGTTTGAATTGATTCCTTAACTCCTTTCGTGTACACCAGCCAGACGTACGGACATTCTTCAAACAGATTAAAAAGGATTTGGTCCAAACATTCTTAAGGTCTTAAGTAACTCCTTCAATCCGTTACACTTTTTGCCTGTCCCTAATGATGTATACCCTCCTACTCTGTAGAGTGAGGATATAATTATTAGATTAGAATTACAAGTCATGAAGAAATAAATAAATTAAAATGGGTCCGTCGGACCCACTTGGTCCTTTGGGGATTGATTTAACTTTTAGACTTTGAGTTACTCTTTTGTGGAACAAGTGCGATGAAACCAGGTTTGAATTATTGGCTTGTGTTCATAGAGATGTGGCAAACGTTTTATTTGAGAGCTAGTAAGCTGATATCTAAAATATTATTTTTTTCTAATGTTATAGAAGTTTTCCCGTATAAGGAATACGCTAAAAGCTATTATTAAAAGGATTAAAATCTAGGATTTTTATTAAATATTTTTGTACCACTCTCAACAAAGATTAGCTGAGGTTCTTAGAACGCTATAGGATCAGTCAGAATGTTCTACCCCAGGCAGCTGGGGAGTTTTTTAAATAAAGTATTAGCTTGTTATTTTTTTTCACTGAAGCAACACTCAGGGGATATCCCCTATAAATGCAGTACAAATTGTGTGGAGACATTTATTACTTGTCTGTCCGCTATCTTTATCACGAACGCACTTTTCGAATATCAGTCAAAACCAATCGCTGCGAATCAAATGAACTGATGAAAGCCTGGTCTACAAAATTGCAGCTGTTTCGGAATAGCAAATATTGAGAATTTAAATCTGATCTGAATACATACATCAATTGACCTTACAGATATGAATTCATTTCCTTCGGATGGAGTCTAAAATCTGTTTTTCTATTGTTGGCCACCGTTGCCATTGTTTCCTTGAGATGGTCATTTGCTTAGGACTGCTGCTAATCTTTTGTATTTCTCCCCCATTCACTGGTTTCCTTCAATCAAAGCAACGATATCCATCAATTTTTTGTTTTGTTATTTGTAACCTTTTCAATTCTGCTGTCGATGAATTGAATATGGCCAGGCCACTTACTTATGCAGATGGCTTTCGATCATATCACGTGTCAGCAGTCATCAGAAGAGCAGCTCGTGCTCTGCTCTCTATACCAATTCCATTTCCACAGTTGCTCACATGACGCAGGAACGTCCACTATAGTTGTTGTTGCAATTGTTATTTTTATTATTCCGGGATGATTTCCATTGACGTATAGATGGTTTTCCATATCTCTGTGCTGTGGTTGTTCGCCTTCCCCTGGTCAGTTTGGTAAACGGACACGGGCACGCACGTCATTCCTCACACCTGCTCATTATGTGGGTTATTTGAAAGCAGCGGCGGCAAAAAACCCATCTGACCATCTCCAAATATTGATGGAAATCATGTCAGTGTTTATTTAGGGGTAATTTTGAATTCTTTTTGACATGAAAAAAGAGCCGGATATTAAATATTCGAGAATTTCGAGAATGAAGTCATCCATGCGCGACGCGACATTTGTATTTATTTTGTGATTTTGGGCTATCAATGAGGTCAATCTTCAAAATGTTGTTTTCAATATTTTGTTTACAAAATACTTCGTTTATTCGGTTCTATGCAGAGTTGATAGATTTTTTGAATCAGATTTTTTATTTTAGTTAATATTTCCGATTTTATTGTTTTGGAGTGATAGTGTTTATAATACAACGGACAAGAAAGTGAGTACATTAAGATGTCTCATGAAGAAGAATTCCAAAATATATCGGCTCTGATGATGATATCTCATTCGTTTGTGAGAATCATTTAGTTAAAGAGGCCGGGAATGTTGTTGAAAAGTCGCTGCGAATAGAGTGATCAAATCCCATACAGAAAACCGTGTCAACCGGTTTTTCATCTGAGGCCGACCGTCGAGTTTTTTAAAATCGTGATTTTGGAAACCCGGTTTTTCGTATTGCAAAACGTTTCTTTTTCGGTGCTAATTTTATTATAACATGTTACTTTTTATATTATCACAAGCGTCATAGAATGTTTTTTATTAGGGACCGCAAATTAACTAAAAAAACAAGTAAGGAAAGGCTAAAGTCGGGCGGGGCCGACTATATGATACACTCCACTTTTTATCCGAATACAATTCAATTCGGTAATAAAGTGAAAAGGGGAAGGATTTTTGTATCCTGTAAATGTATGTGTTTGACAAAAAATTTTAAATCGTAAAGCACATTTGTATGGGGGTATATTGAAACCTGGAACGAAATAGTTCGAATAGTTTGGCAAAAATTTAAACATTTGGGGGCAACATTTGTATTGGGGATATATCTAAATCTGAACCGATCTGATCCACTTTCACCATAAGTGTTTTAGTTGGATTATAAAATGTTGTGCTCAATTTAAAGAAAATCGGTTTCTACAGCGGAAAAAGTCAAATCGGGAGCGACATTTGTATGGGGGCTATATCTAAATCTGAACTGATCTTACCCACTTTCTTCAAAGGTAGGTCTAGTTGGATTATAAGAAGTTGTGCCCAATATAAAGAAAATCGGTTTCTACAGCGGAAAAAGTCAAATCTGGAGCGACATTTGTATGGGGGCTATATCTAAATCCGAACCGACATTACCCTCTTTCAGCATAGCTGTTTCTAGTTAGATTATAAGGTGTTAAGCCAAATTTGAAGAAAATCGGGTACAATATGTGGTTTCTAGAGCGGAAAATGTCAAATCGGGAGCGACATTTGTATGGTGGCTATATCTAAATCTGAACCGATCTTATCCACTTTCTTCAAAGGTGGGTCTAGTTGGATTATAAGATGTTGTGGCAAATTTAAATAAAGTCGGGTATAATTGTGGTTTCTAGAGCGGAAATTGTCAAATCGGGAGCGACATTTGTATGGGGGCTATATCTAAATCTGAACCAACATTACCCGCTTTCAGAATAGCTGTTTCTAGTAAGATTATAAGGTGTTAAGACAAATTTGAAAAAAATTGGGTACAATATGTGGTTTCTAGAGCGGAAAATGTCAAATCGGGAGCAACATTTGTATGGGGGCTATATCTAAATCTGAACCGATCTTACCCACTTTCTGCATAGGTGTTTATAGTTGGATTATACGATGTTATACCCAATTTAAAGAAAACCAGGTTTCAATATGTGGTTTCTAGAGCAGAAAATGTCAAATCGGGAGAGACTTTTGTATGGGGGCTATATCTAAATCTGAACCGATCTTACCCACTTTCTGCATTGGTGTTTATAGTTGGGTTATAAGATGTTGTGCCAAATTTAAAGAATATCGGGTTCAATATGTGTTTCTAGAGCAGAAAATGTCAAATCGGGAGCGACTTTTGTATGGGGGCTATATCTAAATCTGAACCGATATGCCGCAAATCAAATAGCGTTCGTCTTTGAGCCACATAACTTACTTGTGCCAATTATTGTTTAGATCGGACTATAATTGCGACCTGTAATTTGATTACAACAATAGATGGACAGACGGACATTGCTAAATCGATTCAAAAAGTGATTCTTAGTCGATCGGTATAATTAACAATGGGTCTATCTCGCTTCCTTTTGGGTGTTACAAACAAATGCACAAAGACATAATACTGTCGTGGAGTGTATAATTACTCTTCAAATTAAGGAAAAATACAGATTTTTCACTCTCCTGAAAAATTATATTTTAGTTCATAGCCACTTTTGAATATAAGCACTCGATATAATATATCTAGAATATTGTATTATATACATTTTATACCGGTTCAACTTTTATAGCTCCTTTACTTTATGTAAAATTATATGAAACCCCGTCCCAGGGGAAATGCAGGGCGCACTGCCCTGCTCCTGGAGACATTCCCTTTAATTTGATTTGATTAGAGGTTGAAATTTCTAAGCGACTTTGATCTATACATTATATCATATGAGTTAAGGTAAACTGTTATTTATTACTCCACCAACTTAGTAGCACTTTCTGAATATTTGCTATATCCTTTCGTCCACCATTCAATTTAATTTTGCAATCAAAGTACAGGACGCTGATGTTGTTCGATCTCACTGGAATTTCACATAAATGATTTTTTGAAGCAACTAACTACACTATTGTATATGAATACAATTTCTTCAGTCTAAGCTTTAGCCAGTTTTCAATACTTTGTAAATTTCAATTCAATTTGATTGTAAATTTTGTATCAGCACTTTGTATAATTAAATTGGTTCTTTCTGTAGAATATTTTATTTGGTTTTTTCTCCACAGTGACACATAAATATGACTGACGATGTCGTTGAATCGAAACGTTTTCACGAATTTCATATTTCCTGTCGTCCAAACCGACCGAACACATTGTTCGATCGACCGTAAGCTTTCCTCCTACCCAACAAAACAAAAGAGGTCATCGTGGAATTTCAACGGTGATCGTTCAGACACGTAATAATTAATAATAACAACAACAACAACATCAACAACAATAGAACTAAAACAAAGAAAGAAGGAACGAACGAACGCACAGATTTACATAAAAAGTACGTTAATTCTTTTGTTAAAGTGACAAACAAACAATTAATCAAATCAAATCATAAAAGTGCCGCCAAACTTTCGATGGCACATTAAGCGAACGTGTCAATGATACGGTAAACCAGCGCTCGCTCAGACGCTCGTCCGCCCGCCCCGCACAATTGAACTTTAAAATGTAAATGAAAGCGAATCGCTGATACGGATCGGATCGCTCGCTATGAGCAGCCGCAGAAGATTATTTCAATGGAAATCCGATAAAGAATTAATAAGGAAATGTACTATCGCAACTGTTTGATTTGACGATCTTAGCGCAGCCAAGTTCACCTATAACACCAAAATTGATATAAAACAAAAACACTTCATTATACGCAACACCTCATGGCGGACTAGGTAAGGCATTCTAATGTCAAATGACGGTAACACCTGCAATCGAAATGACTAGCCGAGTAGATTTGCCGAACGCGAAGACGACTTAATGGTTTGAGAAATTTCAAATTTCATAATACTGGGTGATACTTGTATCTCCAGTATTTAAATAACGAAGTCTTCAGCAAAAGACCAACAAAGCTAAACCGAAAGTTTAAAATTCGGCAAATTAAATATACTTGTAAAGAGAATATATGTGCCAGTTAGAATGATAGTGGTCCAAGTCAAAAATTCAAAAATTGAGATATGCCAATTTTTCTTTTTACTTTGATCAGATCCCAAATTTAACAATTTTTTTTTTTGCATTTATAACAATGTACCGTTACAATTACATTTCTCATTTTTTGTACACCAAAATTGTCTTTGACGTTAGTTTGAAAGTGGTCTAAGTCACACTATATCTACAGACATTGATGTGTGGTGATGTAAATAAACATTTTTATACCCTCCAAGATGGGGGTATACTAACTTTGTCATTCCGCTTGTAACACCTTGAAATATCCTGATATTGACCTGAGACCTGAGTATATAAATTCTAAGACGATCTAGCCATGTCCGTCCGTCCGTCTGTTGAAAGCATGCTGGCATCTAAACGAAAGGAGCCAAAATTTCCATAAACGAGTCTTGTGTAGGTTGGGATTGAAACTGGACGAAATCGGCCCAAAGGGAAAAATGTTTCCTTCACAAGGACTGAAAATACCCATAATAACCCCTAATATTTTAGAGTATTTAAGCCTATTTATACACTCCGCGAGAGTATTATGTCTTTGTGCATTTGTTTGTAACACCCAAAAGGAAGAGAGATAGACCCATTGTTAATTATACCGATCGACTTAGAATCACTTTTTGAATCGATTTAGTAATGTCCGTCCGTCCGTCCATCTATTCTTATAATCACGATACAGGTCGCAATTGTAGACAGAACCAAATGAAACTTTGCACAACGAAGTTTTTCGGTATAAGAACGAACGCTATTTAATTTGAAGAAAATCGGTTCAGATTTAGATACGAATTTCACTCCCGATTTGACACTTTTCACTCTAGATATCACATATCTATATAACAGATTTTCTTCAAAATTGGAAAAACATCTTATATTCCAACTAGAAACACCTGTGGTAAAAATGGGTCAGATCGGTTCAGATTTATATATATCTCCCATAAAATTTCACTCCCGATTTGACTTTTTCCGCCCAGAAACCACGAATTTTCACCAAATTTCTTCAAAGTGAACATAGCACGTTATATTTGAACTGGAAGAACTTATTGTGAAAGTTAGTCACATTTTTCCATGTTTGGATATAGCCCCGATACAATATTCTTATCGATCTGACAAATCGAACCAGGTCGTATTAGCCTATGATTAGGAAACATACAAAAATTTTCACCAAATATCTTCAAAGTGAACATAGCACCTTATATTTGAACTGGAAGAACTTATTGTGAAAGTTAGTCACATTTTTCCATGTTTGGATATAGCCCCGATACAATATTCTTATCGATTTGACAAATCGAACCAGGTCGTATTAGCCTATGATTAGGAAACATACAAAAGTTCTTCCCGTTTTCACTTTTTTACCGATTTGGACTGTATTGGGTTGAAAAGTGGAGTATATCAGATAGTCGGCCCCGCCCGACTTTAGCCTTTCCTTACTTGTTTTATAATATGTCTTCGTGTACTTAATTGATATTGGGTGTACGCATTCCCTCTATAACAACCACGACAGCAGCTAGAAACACGTATTTACCTTCCTCTAATTGAGTTGATACATAATATAAAGGGTGATTTTTTAAGAGCTTGATAACTTTTTTTTTTAAAAAAAACGCATAAAATTTGCAAAATTTCATCGGTTCTTTATTTGAAACGTTAGATTGGTCCATGACATTTACTTTTTGAAGATAATTTCATTTAAATGTTGACCGCGGCTGCGTCTTAGGTGGTCCATCCGCTTAGTCCAATTTTGGCATTTCCACGTTTTTGAGTAACAGAGACCCAATTGGTGCGAACGGCGACGAATCGAAAATTGGTGGTCATCATTAACACTGGCCGATACAGCTGCGATATTTTCTTCAGT
This sequence comes from Polietes domitor, assembly GCA_947397865.1. Taxonomy (NCBI): domain Eukaryota; kingdom Metazoa; phylum Arthropoda; class Insecta; order Diptera; family Muscidae; genus Polietes; species Polietes domitor. The sequence goes on along the minus strand of OX377621.1, from coordinate 102,016,138 downwards.
TCGCACTCTACGTAAGCGTGTTGGTGGTTTAATGTCCAACAATGTAAATTTGGTGCGAAATTTAGTCACAATAGCCCGAATAGCCGCTTCAGTGGGTCGATTAAACTGACCATAAAATGGAAGCGCGCAATGAACTTTCTTAACAGAGCACGCATTTTGATAATAAAATTCAATAATTTGCAAGCGTTGTTCGTTTGTAAGACGATTCATGATGAAATGTCAAAGCATACTGAGCATCTTTCTCTTTGACACCATGTTTGAAATCCCACGTGATCTGTCAAATACTAATGCATGAAAATCCTAACCTCAAAAAAATCACTCTTTAGAAGTATTTTTTCCAAATTCGCACTTTTAAGGGGTAAAATGGGAATAGAGGGATAAAAATGATACCAACCATACGGCTGCACCTAGAATAATCCTCTGATTGTGTAGCCACGTAAAATAAAGGGGCTTTTCGAAATTCGTACCTTTTGGGGTTAAAATGGTAAAAGGGGATAAAAATAGTACCAACCAAATGACATCAGCTAGAGTCATGAAATTCGGTGTATTCATTCCTCTGACACTCTGAATTCCTACTTTTTACTTTTACGGCAAAAATGGGTTTAATCATGGAGTTAGGTTATTTGGGTTTATGTACATGAGATACTGGATTTGCAAAATTTGTGAATGGAACAACAACCAACTGTAGCGCCCAATATCTACTAATATTTATTGCACTTAAGCTTTTGTGAAATTATAAATATAAGAACATTTATTTTTTGAATTGACTTCAAGTATTATTTCGATATATATATAGTGTAAACTTATTGGTACCCTTAACATAATAAAATCAGATAATAATATATAAAATGAAATTATTTGAAAAGTAAATAGTAATTTCAATATAAAGATTTTAGACGAACAACATAAGTATTTATATATATATATTTTTATTAAAAAAAAAAATATTTTGGGTTTTCTTTCATTTCATAAGGAAATATTGCGACAGACGGTCCCTGGCCCACATCAGTTTTAGTTCATTTAATTTAGACTGGAAGAATGCGGTTATCATGTCGTTATATCGAGCAGCGGTCACAGTCGGTGCCTGATCAAACACTCATACTCAATCTCTCAAAGAAAGCAGATCTCACTGTCACTAAATGTCCATTAGTTATTGCAGGACAGAGAATGACTTCAGCGAACTCAACCTGTTCATCATTCCCATAGTTACTACAGATATCGTTTGACTCGATACAAGCATCGACATTCGACTAATCGATTAATTGAGTTTTGGTAGGAAAGAGTTGAAAAGTCTTATGTTTCAATCAATTTAAGGTATGGAATACCTAATAAAAAATAAAGACAAGAACATTTCAAAATGTACAAGTAAAAACGACGTTAAGTTCGGCCGGGCCGAACTTTATATGCCCTTTATGCGCAGAAGTGCAGTAACATTACCGGAATTTTTTAATATAGCCAAACTAAAACAAATAAAAATGTTGAAAACATAATTTAATAAAAAAAAATAATTAGTTTAAACAGGTAAAAATAAATATATGGCAGCAATATTCAAAACAGCTTAAATACTATTCCCTAAATATTGGGGGACATTGGGAACATTTTCAGCAACAGCCGTTTGGTTGGTTGTATTTCCATCCTATTGTAATGCCAAAAGTATGTATTTTCATTCATTATCTCTCACGTACACAATGCAAGATAACCTAAACGTTCGAACATGGAAAAATCATAATTTTGCGAGTTTATGCAGTCAGATGAAGGTATACTCCGAATTATATGACTCTAACTACGGTCATTTTGTTGGTATCATTTTTATCCCCTTTATCCCTTTTACGCCCTTAAAATCACGACTTTCGAAAATCTCTTTATTTTACGTTTCTACCATTTTTATCCATCTGTTCCCATTGTATACCTTTAAAGTACGAATTTGAAAAACCCTTTTCTACGCAGTAAATGTACATTTTTGGAAAATATAATCTATACAATTAGAGGAATTTCATTATTCTATCAGCGGCCATTTGGTTGGCACCATTCATATCCCTGATAGACCTTTAAAAGTATGATTTTCGAAAAATGCCTTTATTATACGTGTCGACGCAATTAGAGGGATGTACACGCCTAATTTCATCGTTCTAGCTGTAGGCGATTGGTTGGTACCATTTTTATACACTCCACGAGAGTATTATGTCTTTGTGCATTTGTTTGTAACACCAAAAGGAAGCGAGATAGACCCATTGTTAAGTATACCGATCGACTTAGAATCACTTTCTGAGTCGATTTAGCAATGTTCGTCTATCCATCTATTGTTGTAATCAAATTACAGGTCGCAATTATATTCCGATCTTAACAAAAATTGGCACAAATAAGTTTTGTGTATCAAGTACGAACGCTATTTAATTTGAGGCTAATCGGTTCAGATTTAGATATAGCCCCCATACAAATGTCGCTCCCGATTTCACATTTTCCGCTGTAGCAACGACATATTGTACCCGAATTTCTTTAAATTTGACACAACATCTTATAATCCAACTAGAAACACCTGTGCAGAAATTCGGTAAGATCGGTTCAGATTTAGATATAGCCCCCATACAAATGTCGCTCACAATTTGACATTATCCGCTCTAGAAACCTCATTTTGTACTCGATTATCTTTAAATTTGGCACAACATCTTATAATCCAATTAGACACACTTAGGGTCTTTTTCCGGATGACGAATCACTCATTATATTCGTCAAAACGACTAACGAAAATTGATTTGCGTTTCCGTATAACGAATGTCAATTTTTGAGTAAAACAGAAAAGCTTTCGTTTGTTTGTCTATATTTTTGGGTTTCTCGAACACGAAACCAATCGTCACAAATGTCAAATCTGGACGATTAGAAAATCCCATTCGTGTACGTTCATGAAATGAAATGTATGTTTTTATATGGAAAATATGTATATTTTCTTTTTGAAATAACCAGTTAACACGTTTATTCCGATGGAATTAAAGAAAATGAAATGTTGACATACACATACACAAAACTTCTCACATACTATAAAACACTATCCTTTATCCTGCACCCAGCATAACGTTGGAAAAGAACAACTGGAACAAATATCGTATTTGAGCACAATTATGTTCCCAAATAATTATTTTGTAAACAAATAATTTTTCTGCCAGTTAGTGGGGTTGCCTTCTTTTACACAGAAAATTATGTTTTTCTATGAATAAAACTAAGAAAAATCGACAAAAAATCGTGATGGCAATATTGTTGATTGCCAAATGAACGAAAGCTTTTATAATTTCAAATCATAACACGAAAACTTTTGTTTGTGTTATAAAAATACAGTTTTTGAGTCGTTCTACCGGAAATACCCCCTTATGCAGAAAGTGGGTAAATTTGACTTTTGCCGCTTTAGAAAACACAAATTGTACTCGATTTTCTTTAAATTTGGCACAACAGCTTATAATCCAAATAAAACAAAAAAAACTATTGTGAAAGTGGGTAAGATCGATTCAGATTTAGATATAGCCCAAATACAAATGTTGCACCCAAATGTTTAACCGATTTTGGTCAAACTATACATATTATATTTTACCTATTTCGTTCCAGATTTCAATATACCCCCATACAAATATCCTTTCCGATTTAAAATTTTTGTCAAACACATACATTTACAGGATACAAAAATCCTTCCCGTTTTCACTTTTGCACAGAATTAAATTGTATTAGGATAGAAAGTAGAGTGTATCATAGAGTCGGCCCCGCCCGACTTTAGCCTTTCCTTACTTGTTTGAAGTAAAGCTGTCACTGTCTGGAAAAACCAGCTCTGAGCCGTTTATTGTGGGAGTATTTATGTGGGGTATTTTGTTTCTCCTCCTCGTAAAGAGATCTAACTCAGTTTTGGCCCGATTCACTACAAGCCCACCACTCCTAACCAACAATTGATATTTTTAGGTGAAATATAATGTGTTGTATCAAATTTGAACAAATTCGGTTAAAGTTTGTGGTGTCACGAGGTCCGTTTGGGTATCATGGTAGATACTACTAAGTAAAATAAAACGCGCTGTAAAAATCGTGAAGAAAATCAGATAAAATATGTAGTTACATTTGAATGGTGGCAATAACAAATCTGAACCGATTTGCTTCAAATTAAGTAGCGCCCTTCTTTGCCCAGTTGCACATGTTAATTTTTTTTTTGGTCGTACATCCTTCTATTTTGATTACAAGAATAGATGGACAGACGGTCAAGACTGAATCTATTATAAAATTGATTAGATTAATTCGATCTACATAATAAATAATGGTTTTTTCTCTCATTCTTTTAAATGTTACAAATAAATGCTGAAAAACATAATAAATATTTCTCAACAAAGATATCTTGTGAGACTGATTTTTCCGTTTCTGGTTGTGAGAAAAGTGCACATGTATTACTGAACACCCTTTATTATATATTTTTTGTATTTTTTGTTTGGAAACAGTGCATGTCACGAAAATAAATTGGAGCGGTCACCCCCAGAAATGAAGATTGGATTGTTTAATGATGATCTACAAAATATTTCGACCCTGGGTCAAGCCATCTGTGAGATAAACACCTGGAAACACCTCTAAAAATCACGTTTTTCCGTGTAATTTTTGTATGTTACATTTTTGCCCAAAACTTTCTTAATTAATAGACCCTTGGAAGCACTTTAAATAAAATTTTTTATTCTTGCCTTAGAATAGCTCATTGGTAGAATTATTGGGCATTTATATTGATTATTTGTGGGTTTTCAAGGTGACAGCTATAATCAATACCTTTCGAATGATGCTTATATGATTAATAACGGACGAAAAATGACGTCACTGACTCCATTTTTGCGAAATGATTTTAATTCAATTCATTTTTATTTATAATCTGTAAGCCTAATAGGCCTAAATGATTACATCGCATTCATTAATTACATGATACGGAAATTCAGTAAACTAACTCAAACAACTGATCTTAAAAAATAATGCACGAACATAATCAAACCCTAATTTTAAAACCTCTCATTAGCACTTTGTTAACTAAGTCATACATGGGCAAGAAGTAAAGATTTGAATGTGCTTGGGAAGCACTTTCACTGATTGTATGGTATAATGGAATTTCATAATCTACAACGGACTATAAGTGAATTTTGCATAATGAGTGTTGAAAACCGAGGACAGATCAATGCTATCCCGTAAAATATTTAAGAAATTGTCATAACTATCTAAGTCTGACGAAGCAACCAGTTGTAAGTCATCCGCATAGCTCCAATTAGGACATCAAAAATATCGTTCATATATAGATTAAATAATAGGGGGGAAATGTAACACAAAAAAATACACCGGAAAACATGATTTTTGGTTTATTTTCGGGAGCGTTTAGATCACAGATGGCTTGATATAAGAACGAAATATTTTGCAATTTTATCATTAAACAATCCAAACTTTATTTTCGTGGGGTGACAGGAACTTGTTGTTTCCATTTGTATGGACGGCGACCCAGCCTAATGTACATGAGTCGTACCCTATGCTATGGGTACATACATACGTAGTGGATACGCTCCACGTCACCAACTGTCAACAAGTTCCGCCGCCGACACAATCGTCGTTCGCTGACTGAGCAAAATCTTAGAACTACTCGTACTACGACAAAATCTGAATTAAAGTGTTACAAAAATAATTGAAATCAGTATTTTAAACACCAACTAAGAAATCACAGAACTCACATAAATAAATCAACGCATACACACATACAACCCTCCACATCCACATCTACATTCTTATGGAGTTTTGTTGGGTTCAGTCAGAAATCAGTGGAAAATCAGCCAGGCAGAAAAAAACCAACCAACGCTAACATCGACCGAGGCAGCGGCAACAATCGTACCACGTGTGGGTGCCCATTTGAGACAAATGGGCAACTGTTCAAAGTCTGTCTATAAGGGGCCCGTGCTGGAAAGTACTGATCGCGCGAAGCTTATTAATACCAGCACAAACACTCGTACACACACACACACGACGGACAGACGAACAAGTTCAGTTGTTGGGTACTGAGCAAAAAGAAAATGCGCAGGAAGCATAATTAATATAGTCACTTTTAACTACTGCCGCATTAAAAGAACAACCACAACAGCGGCAGCAGCCTCAGCCTCAGCTCCGAACAACTCGTTTCTGCAGTCGATCGAGGGCGGATCGAAAATTGTTGGCTACTCCAACATCAACCAATTGAAGATGGTAAGGATGGAATAAAATTGTCGGAATATTTCCATTTAATTTGAAGAAAATCGGTTCAGATTTAGATGTAGCCCCAATACAAATGTTGCTCCCGATATGACTTTTTCCGCTAAATTTGCCACATTAGCTTATATTTCAACTAGAATCAACTATGGTGATCGGTTGAGAATTTATATATAGCTCCCATACAAATTTCGCTCTCGATTTGGCTTTTTCCGCTCTAGAGACAACATATATAGTAGGATGGGTCACGAAAATAAATTGATGCGGTCACCTTCCAGAAATGAAGATTGGACGCTCCTGAAAACACCTCAAAAAATCATATTTTCCCGTGTAATAATATGTATTTGAAATTACACCCCAAAAACCTTGAGTTCCGGGTCAAAACGGGTTTTCGTACCTTTTTACACTTTTAAGCCTGTAGCTCAGTTGATTATCAATTTTAAATTCATGGCTGGGACAGCGGTCATACGTCTTCGCGGTCATAGAACTTCGTCACACATTAGGCTAATGAAGAAAAACTTGATCGTTTTATTCGGGGTATACGTTTTGGTGGTCGTCTACTCCATAGTTTATTACGAAAGGTTTTAATACTTTTGATTATGGATTGGACTCTAGATTTCGGACAATCTACAAATTAAACAAGTAAGGAAAGTCGGACGGGGCCAACTATATGATAACATCCACTTTTTACCCCATAGCAATTCAATTCGCTAAAAAGTGTATGGGTCCTAATCATGGACTATTGTGACACACTCTCATAATGTATGTTTCAAGGTAAACAAGTAAGGAAAGGCTAAAGTCGGGCAGGGCCGACTCTATGATACACTTCGCTTTCTATCCGAATACAATTCAATTCGGTGAAAAAGGGAAAACGGGATGGTTTTTTGTATCCTGTAAAGATGTTGTGCCAAATTTAAAGAAAATCGAGTACAATATGTGGCATTTAAAGCGGAAAAAGTCAAATCGGGAGCGACATTTATATGGGGGTTATATCTAAATCTGAACCGATCTTACCCAATTTCAGCATAGGCGTTTCTAGTTGGATTATAAGATGTTTTACCAAATCTGAAGACAATCTGATACAATATGTGGTTTCTAGAGCGGAAAACATCAAATTGGGAGCGAAATTTGTATGGGAGCTATATACAAATCTGAACCGCTCTGACCTATTTTCAACATAGATGTTCCTAGTTGAAATATAAGATGTTTTGCCAATTTTAAAGAAGATCTGTTGTAATATGTGGTATCTAGAGTGAAAAGAGTCAAATCGGGAGTGAAATTAGTATGGGGGCTATATCTAAATCTGAACCGATTTTCTATTAATTAAACAGCGTTCGTCCTTGTCCCGAAAAACTTCATTGTGCAAAGTTTCATTTAGTTATGTCTACAATTGCGACCTGTATCGTGATTACAAGAATAGATGGACAGACGGACGGATGGACGAACATTACTAAATCGACTCAAAAAGTGATTCTAAGTCGAACGGAATAATTAACAATGGGTCTATCTCGTTTCCTTTTGGGTGTTACAAACAAATGCACAAAGACATAATACTCTCGTGGAGTGTGTAAAAACAACATGTACTGTCAAATTATTTAAAAGTATTCTGTAAATTTATGTTTGACAAAAAATGTTAAATCGTAAAGGACATTTGTTAAGGGTATATTAAAATCTTTACACCGTACCACAATTTAAAAAAAAGTCGTAACATGTTACTGCAGTTGGCGTTTTTAGTTTTTCATTTCCACATCCTGTCGTCCCTACACAGGACAACAAAGTTCCAAAGGACACAATTTTTCAAAAAATTATTTTATATACTTGTTCGCAGCTTACGACAACGGTATTGGTGTCAAATTAAAGAAGATAATATATAGTAAAATTTCTTCAAATATGATGCTTCTATCTGCAATAGTTCAGCATTAACATCTATATCAAGATTACTCCTTAGTTTTTCTAGTTTTCTTGATTTTTAAGGGACAACATTTTATACCGGTGTCATAGGGTCCGAATAAGTATTAAAAAATACCCTCCACCACGGAGTGCATTCCTCAGTATTACCGGTAGATTAGAAGATTTCGACTTTACAAAGAAAAACATATTTTGAAAATTGTGATATTTTTAATGCGCATTACTATTACTATATTTGTTTTCTATTTCAAACTATAAGGCATACTTATGCGCACTTTTTTAAAGAAATTTCATTGTTTCATTATTGTAATATTAATAGTTCACTACTATATATAATACTGCAATAGTAATCACAAAGTGAACATTAGGGAGCAATCTTTAAAAGTGTACTCTAAATATTAGGTGTATTGTCAGTCGTCATTAGGGTGAAACATTTTTCCTCAGGGCCGATTTCTGCCATATTGGAATGAACGCATTTAATTTCATGATTCCAGGTACATCCGTTTGCTTGGCACCAATTTTATCCCGTTTGGATCCTAAAGGTACGAATATCGAAGATATCTTTCTTGTTCGTGTCTACGCAGTCACAGCAATTTACACACCGATTTCAGCATTTTAACTGCAACCGTTTGATTGGTACCATTTTTATCCCTTTCGCCCTATTTTCCGCCTAAAAGTACAAATTTCAATATGCATACACCGAATTTCATGATTTTAACTTCAGCGGTTTAGTTTGTACCATTTTTATCCCTCTTTTTCAATTGTATCCCTTAAAAGTAAAAATTTCGAAAAATCTGTCTATTTTACGTGTCTACGTAATAATAGGGATATACACACTAGAGCGTACCAGGTTACAAGTAAAAAAAAAAGTTCGCCGTACACCTTCGAATATGAAGTATTATTGAAAGGTAGTTTCAATTTTTTTTTTTGTTTTTTTATGCCGAACGTAGGGGTCGCGCTTTTACATTTTTCTATATAACTTCTGCATTTATAAACGGATTTTAAAGTGTGATACATCGATGTTTTTGTCTCGACGAGGCCGATTTTTTTGAAAATCGACATACTTCCTTAGGAAGAGTTTCATGATTTTATGCGAGCTTTAATTTTCTGATATTAGAGTGGTACATTAGGATAGTAGCAACTGAGATATGATGGGTAAGTACCAGAAGGGGGTGCTTGAGCTCAATGACTTCAAAGACAAAAAAATCGAGGGTATACAAATTGTTCATAAATTGTATCATTTGGAACTTTGTGGTCCTTTTAAGGGCCAACAGGATGAAAAACTAAAAACTCCAATTTACTCTATTTCACCTATAGCTTTAGATGGTTATATCTGAATCTGAACCGATCTTACTCGCTTTTACCACAGGTGTTTCTAGTTCGATTATCAGGCGTTAAGCTAAAGTTGATGAAGCAAATCGGGTAAAATATGTGGTTTCTAGAGCGGTTTCTTGGTGCGACATTTGTATGGGGGCTATATCTAAATCTGAACCGATTTTACCCGCTTTCACTACAGGTATTTCTAGTTGGATTATAAGATGTTGTGCTAAATTTAAAGAAAATCGGTTACAATATGTGGTTTCTCGAGCGCAAAAAGTCAAATCGGGAGCGACATTTGTGTGGGGGTTATGTCTAAATATGAAACGATTTGCTTCAAATTAAATAGCAGACGGACAGACGGACATTGCTAAATCAACTCAGAAAGTGATTCTAAGCCGATCTGTATAATAAATGATGGGTCTAACTCGTTTCCTTTTGGGTGCTACAAACAAATGCACAAAGACATAATAGTGGAGGGAATAAAAATTTCTCGTAATGATTTTCCATTTGTTTGAATCTCTATTAATAAATTCTCTCACAGCTCATCCCAGCAAAAAAAGTTGGAAGTACCTCCGTAGGAAGCACATTTTAATCGCATCTCAAAACCCAAATGTGTTTTTCCCTTTTCTTTTAAACAACTTCAAAAAAAGTTTATAATATGTTAATATTCCGTCATATTTTATGAATAGCTTTTTCACAACTGAATGGGATCGACTTTTTAGTATGGGGTCACGAAGGTAAGGTGTTCGCTTTGCACCCAGAAGGTCTCCGGTTCGAATCGTGGCTCGGGAAAAAACTTTTTTTATATTTTTTATTACTTTTAAAAATAAACAATGTTTAATTTTGTATAATTTTACCAATTTAAAAATGTTTGCTTTAAAAATACAAATTTATAGTTTTTTTAATGTACTTAAAATATTTCATATTTTTATTACTTTTTAATACTACATAATATAAGTAAAATTAAGTAGTGTCAATAATACTAAATTTAATTAGTATTTATTACATTTAGTTGTTATATAATAGTTCATATTAAAAACAGCGGATAGTTGAGATGGTTAGAGTACCATAGTAGCAACCAGAAGGTCCGATGTTCTACTCCCGGTGGCGGCGGAGTTTTTAAAACAGAAATGGAAACCAGTGAAAAAGCGGTTCCTTGGAATCACTTAAAATAAGTTTTAAGTCTTTCAAAATAAAGGACTTCCTTCCAATGACAACTCAATGTTAAATTCATTGATGAATATCCCAATTTTCACTACTTCACAAGATGAACATCTTTTTCACTTCTTTGGATGCTCTCTTTTTGCTGGGATGTTAGGTCTTACGCGTCGGACTCAGTATGCTCTAATTTTGAATTCAATCGAATGCAAAATGGAATTTATGTATGGAATTATCTTTATTTTTTCCAATCAAATTATGCAATTTTGTAATGCAATTTTATATTTTAGTTCGATTGTTTGCAACGATCTCCTCAATATATTTACCACTATTAACGGTAAAACATATCTTTGTAGGGGGTATGTAGACTTTTCCGTGCCACTGTAAATATTACAATTATTAAATGATGATAATTCAATTTAATTCACATTTCACTGGGAAAATCAAGGATAATCGCCTTTAATAGCAACAAAATTGACTTGAGTCAATCATTAGCACACATGCTAATGATTCTAGGAAAGTTTAGCCACCCGTCCTCGTATGTATTGCTAATGTTGTTGTACTCCAGTCGTCTGATTTAGCAAAGTTGTTGAACCCGTCTCTGACTTGTGCCAGACATTTGTTGGCGTTCAATAGTAGACAATGTGCAAACACGCAAATCGACAATTGCGTCGGCGTGCATTCATTCATGCTCGTATCGTATGTCTGTATGTATTTACAATGTACAAAGTACACAACTGTGGTACACAACTACTAGAGCAGATCCCCACCATAGATGTATGTTGGGGCGAGTAGTACGAATGGATCATTCATGAATGCAACATTGTGGCCCGTCGTGGGGAAGAAGAATAACTAAAATTCGATAACAAAATGCAACACTGTACTGCAAAAAAAATATTAAAAGTATATTATGATGAGACTATTGTGACCTGTACTTTGAAAAAAGTTGGTGGGCTCCAGAAGGACGGACAGAGAAAGTCAGTTGGAAATTAAAAGCCGATCAGTATATTCAAGGTCGAAGTTCTTATCAAATATACATCCTGGAGATAAACGGTTTTGGAAAATAAGCAGAAGTCTTAGAGGTAAAAACAACAATCAAATCCCGTACTTACAAAAAGACAACCAAAAAGTAAGAATAGATAACGAAAAGGAAGAATTGCTAGCTGATGCATTTTTAAAAGCTAATAATTTAACGTCTAGTTACAAACATTCAATAGATAATACAGTAAACAGCAAAGTAAATCGTCTTAAGAGAGAAGGAAACAACACTGATGGTATTATTTACACCTCACTGAATGAACTAACATCATCAAACTAACTAACTAACATTATCAAATGTCTAAAAAATTCTAAATCGCCTGGTTTAGATAATATTTCCAACTTATTAATTAAAAAAGTAGCCAACAAGAGCTTTGGATCTATTAGTACTCTTATTTAACAGTTGTATTCAAAATAACTATTTTCCAAATCATTTTAAAACAGCTAAACTTAATGCTTTAGCAAAACCAAACAAAGCAAAGACGGACCCTAACAGTTATAGACCGATAAGTCTCCTGAGCAATATTGAAAAATTGTTTGAAAAAAAAATTCATAACAGAATCAGTGAGTTTGCAACTGACAATAACTTAATAGCAAAAGAGCAATTCAGGTTCTAAAAGGGACACAGCTGTATCCAACAGGTGAACAGAATCATAAACACTATTTTGCTAAATAAAAGAAATAAACTATCAACCGGTCTCATATTGTTAGATGTGGAAAAAGCGTTTTGTTACTGTTTGGCATAACGGCTTGATTTACAAAATGCTACAATCCAATATTCCAAAATATCTTTGCAAATTAATGTTAGAATTTCTGGATGAAAGAAAATACCTCGTATGTGTAAATGGGATTCACTCTTCGCCGAAAACAACAAATGCAGGTTTACCTCAAGGATCGGTACTTTCGCCTTTGCTGTACTCTCTTTATACGTCAGATTTTTCACCGCCTACCTATGTTGGTACGGCATACTATGCGGACGACACAGCCCTGATAACATCAAGTAAATTGACATCAGCTCTACTTAAGAAAATGGAAAATGGATTGGCAAGTTGCAATAAATACTTTCATAAATGGAAAATTAAAATAAACCCAACAAGGACACATGCAATCATATTTCCCTTTAATAAATCGCCGAAGAGAAATCCGAATCGGAACCTTAAGTTCGGCAACGAGGAAATACAAATAGTCAACGATGTCAAATGCCTTGGAGTTTTTCTGGACAAAAAGCTATATTTTAGTAAACATATCAACGAAACTGCTAAGAAATGTTCAAAAGTTATGAAATCACTCTGGCCATTAATCAGTTACCGCTCTTCTCTTAACTCGAAAAACAAAAATCTCATCTTTAAAGCAGTTTTAAGACCAATGTTATCATTTGCTTGCCCCTTGTGGTATAAGGCCGCCAGAACACATATCAACAATCAAAACAAGTGCCTTAAAATAATTCATAATTACTGTTTTCTAATAATATTTGAAATTTTTATATTCAAATGAAGGTTTTCCCTATTTTTCCTTCAAACCCTATTTAAGTAAATTCTACAAAACTATAATATAAAAACCGATCTCAATTGTTGTAATATCTTAGTATAAAATCTCAAACCATGTAAATATGTATATATAAACGAAATGTTAATAAAGATGAATATATAAATTGAAAAAAAAATACAGTATATTCAAGTTGGCTAGCTGGATTATTTTTGGCAGTGAAAAAATTCGACATGTAACTAACTAACAACAATATATTGGGCGTCGGATTGATGAACTTATTAATAAGAAAAATTCTTCTGAGGATGCAATAAACTAAAAATTCCTTGAACTCTCTATGTTATCAATTACATTATTTAAATCACATAGATATTAAATATGACATTTCAAATACTTAAATGTCGACTTACAAATTACATAGATCCCTCGTTTGGTCTTTTCACTCTCACAACACTTCTATCCCAACTGATGAGTCCTCTATCACTCGCCTCTAAATATCTTTCGTACTGACACTGCGCATTCCTGTAGAAATAAAACAGAATTATATCCTATCATTAAGTTGTGCGCGAAATAATTTTATAATCACTCAATGTGATTGAAGACGTCAAGCATAGATTTTCAAAATTCATCCAAATTAATTTTCCCTTGTTAATATTAGAAGCTCTGGAAATTGTTACGCTGGCGATCTATATCTCACCCTCCAAAAATTCGCCTGTACGATATAGTAATGACAAATCGAATTTCGATTAATATATATTGAGGAAGAATCTCTCATTAACAAACAATTCTACATAAATATTCATCAAAAACCCCTTGTTGAGAGTTATTCCCTTCCAAATCACCGTCAGCAAACCTAGGACATTGCCTATGCAATTCATCAACTGCTGTGTCATTTGTCACCAGCCTAAATGTGAAAATTCCCGCAAAGCTCCATTCAAATAATACAAAATACCATTTAACACATCTGTCAGCAATTTCCAGTAATTGCATTTTTATACCCTACACCACTTCGTGGACTAGGGTATTATTTGTTGTTGCATTTGGCCATAGACCGACCGCTCCATGCGCAACCAAGGTGGTGGTGGCTGACGAAAGGGGGGATACTCACTCACTGATACCGAACTGACTCCATGTGGTGCTAATGAAGCATAACCGCAAAAGACGCGTTCATTCATTAAATTTTGCCAACAAACATTTGCACATGCTCACATTACACACACGTTAATTTTGAGTTGCTTTGCGGTGACGCAGTGGCGTCGTCTCGCATCATCACCGCCGTGCCAACGCGGTTGCCAATTGTGGTGCTGTACTGCGGCCGTGTAGCTTCAAACTTGTTTCCATGAAATCCCCCATTCAATAGAAATTCCCCCATTTATGACTGGAGTTGTATACAGACAGACAGACATACATTGTTCGCTGTGTAGTGTTGAGGTGTCGTTGCTGTTCCGGTACTGCTGTTTACACTGTGTTACAGGGTATTTGGTATAAGCAGAATATAGTTGAATGTTAAAAATATTTCACTCTTCTAGGGACTGAAGCATCCTCAGGTAAAATTGTTAGGTTTCTGCCTTCGGATAACATTCAAAATTGGAAATATTTTATTCTTCCGCGGAACACTTGGATAATTTTATATAACATTAGATGAGGGCCTCGTATATAGGTCCATTCTAAATTCATTGGAATGATTAAAAAGGCTATAGAAAAATAACAAAAGATAGTTTCGATAAACGAAATGCATCCTTTGATTAGGTTGTGGAGGCAGTGAAAAGGAGTGCGCATGACAAACTGAAACCTGAAGACGCTCATAGTGATACCACGGATTTTTACGCCCTCAATACAAATGGTGCGACTCGCGAAAAATTGTTTTGCCAACGTTTGTACTAACCATGTCGCCCCAGCCGTCAAAGGAAGCTAATATCAGTGTCTTCTAAACATAGCCGGAGAGATACAGATACAATATTCGACATTGATCCACCTTCTCCCCTAAGTCGTTGTCCAGCATCAAATCAAAGCTTTTACTGAGTTGCAAGCGCTCGCTGGATGACCTCGGAAGCCATGTGGTCCGTCTCTGCTGGGTTCCCGGACATAGCAATATCAGTGGGAACGAAATAGCAGACTGATTGAGTCTCGCAGATGGGCAATGATGAACTAAACATGGATTAATTTATCAACCTGTAGGTATGCTAGGGCCACCTGGCCAAATGTATGTGCCCCTCTCTCTGTGTACGTAGGAGAAAAAACACCTATGAGATTATATAATTAGGAACATTGATGAAATCGCATCCCGCACCATCCATGACCTGCTGAGATTCTAGAAGGGCCTGGACTGGATTATGGGTAGTTTCTGATTCACACTGATGATAACATTGAATCCGGCACCTATCAGTAAGAATGAGAACCATAAGGTACGCCAATGTCAAGCTACCCAGAGGCATCCTCGTATTACTCATAGGCCACTGCAATTATAAGGAAGAGAGAGTATTACCTGACAACTGCACAGTCAAACTAAACTCGACTTCCTAACTCCTTCCACTCACTTGACACCTCCTATTCCACCACAACCCATATTCCCGCTTTTCCTCTATCCCTCACCTCCTGTCCCTCCCTCTCATCTAATTCACATTTATATTTACATTCCAGGTACAAGGATATGTACAAAGGATCCAATAGGGTCTCCAAGTGCACAGATTGCGAAAGCTTTCTGGTCCTATAAAGCAAACCAAACCATACAAGGAAGCGTCCATAAAATCAGTGCAGATTATTTCAATTGAAAGAAGGTTCGTGAGAATGCCTGATTCAAGGGCTGTTCATCTGCTCTACACCAGCACCAATGCCTTCTGACCGTTATATCGTGAGGTAGAACTTGAAGGATAGTTTCTAACTTGGAAACCTCAAGTAATCTATATTTCTCTGGGATGTTCCTCTAGACTGGCATACAAATAATATTCATAAAGAACTGCTAGGTCATCTCTTGATGATATGCGAGGTCTAAGACTCACAATCTCACCAAGTCCAAGGATCAAGGTGACTGGCTGACTATTCGAATAGATATAGATAAACATAGTCTACGACCCAGGTTAGCATCCAGTCTCTGGCAGTGCAGCACTTACCCTACTGTCAACTGGACCTACTGTCAACTGGAGCCGTCTGCGTAGAATATCATTTTTTACCAAAAATTCCCTCTGACAGCTATTCCTAGCTCGGGCATTTGTTCTAAAGTTCTTGTCATCTTATATAACAAGGATGACCAATGTCTGTTGTTCCAAAAAGAAATGCAATAATAGTCAGTCGGTTTGAATCGATCGTAATTTCATGAAGCACAGTACCCAGTGCAGCAGATCCACCGAGAACGAGACGGCTGTCGACCAAACTCATATGACATTCATCATAATCGGAAATCTTTCTTTAAATTGCAACATCCTATATAGGATAATGCACAGATACCTGGCACAGATAATCGTGTAGAATACCAACTCAGGATTGACCGCGTTTACTTCTATCCCATTTTACCAGCTGGAGAAGAGGATTCAATATAATATCTCTATGGACCGTAGATATTCTGAGTACACAAGCCCATCACATCCACATTCTTCCAGAACATTGGCGACTCCTTGATTCCTGACAATTGGTGGACACCTCCCTGCCGGGTCTATCTGTTTACAATCCGAGACTTGTAGTGAGCCGGCAATTAAACCAGATTTTCAATCCTTTGTTTCAATCTGAGGATGAATAACCACTCAGAAGAGTGGATATTGTTGAAGACACATTTTATATTTAGAAAGGCTATTATATCGAATTCATTATACTAAAAGGATTCCATTTCAAAAATAGCCTTCAGCCACGGGATCAGATGATGCGATAGTATCTAATTTCTTGTAATGTATTTTGGTCCGGTTTACGAATTAAATCTAGTGATCATACATTCCAGTCAAGATTGCTCGCAAAGGTTTTTCGTTACATAAAAATTCATTCGAAGTGGTAAGAATCTCTCTTAAAATGTTGTCCTAGGGGTGGAAGTGTACATCAAGAAGTACATGCAGCTACTCCTTAGATGTTGTCCACACCTGCAAATAAACAAATGTACAACGGGAAGATGATAGGACTTTCCTAAGCCTAAATGCTTCGAATACTTCGAAACTCTCTTAAAATCTTACCCTAGAATTACCAGGGAAGTGTAAATCAAGAAGCACATACAGCTACTCCTTAGATGTTGTCGAGATCTGCAAATAGGACTTTCCTAAGACTGCTTCGGATACTTCCCGATCTTGTAGTTGAAAGATCACCATGAACTCATCCGGGCCATTGGGAGTTCTTCCTTGCAATAACTGAGTTGATCATTGTAAGCGTCCCAGTCAAAAAATACTCAGGTGTTTAAGAAATTCCTTGAACATGTATATTATGCTCTGTTATTGGACTAACATAGCAGCAGTAGGAGTCGTGATAAATTGACTCTCGTGTGTGCACCCTTTTGGTGTGATCACATTACTAGAGTTGACTTGTTTGAAGATCTTATAAAATTTTATAATATGATCGGTCTGTGACTCCATAGAAAAAGTTAAATCGAGAAACTCTATTTTGACTGCGTTGAACCCTTGCTCTTTAAGCGAAATCTGAAATAACTGTATTCTGAGAATGAGTGCTCCTCGAAGACTATTTAACCATTAATACGATCGAACAATGAGTTCGTAGAAAAATTGACTTTAAGAACCTCCTCTCTGGGAAGGTAAGTGATCTTTTACGCTAGCCCGTCAACTTCACAACTTTGCAAACCGTGGAGGGGGTCTTCCCAACGTGTTGGAAGATTGCAAACTTTCAGACCATCCCAGAAATGGTGAGGCTAATTGCCATGCGAACTACCACCCGATTGCTATTCGCTCTGCGCTCCCCAAGGTAACGGATGGTATAGTTAACCGCAATCTTCTTAGGTATCTAGAGATTAATGATCCACTTAATGATCGACAGTATGATTTCCCTAGTCAACGATGAACGGGGAGCCTGATAACGTTACTGAGAGATCAATGATCGATCGATCCATCCACTAGTTTGGTGACAGTTGCTTCGCTGCTCTAGATATATCCAAGGTCTTAATAATCAATCTTCATAACTTTCTGAGGTATCTAGAGACTAATGATCCACTTAATTATCGACAGTATGACTTCCGTAGGAAACGATGAACAGTGATCGATCGATCCATCCACTAGTTTGGTGACAGTTGCTTCGTTGCTCTAGATATATCCAAGGTCTTAATAATCAATCTTATGAGGTATCTAGAGACTATTGATACGCTTAATGATCGACAATATGACTTCCGTAGGAAACGATGAACGGGGAATCTGATAACGTTGCTGAGAGAACAATGATCGATCGATCCATCCATTAGTTTGGTGACAGTTGGGTCGTTGCTCTAGATATACCCAAGGTCTTAATAATCATAACTTTTGGTGTCGGCAGTGACTTCTCTCGATTTATATTGAACTTCCTCAGCGATCATCGCAATATACGTGTTGATGTAGATGCGTTCTCAATAATCGCTATTTGTTTTGTCGGAAATTCGTGATATTATCCCGGATGTGAGGACGTTCGGTGAAGATAATCCAGGAACTATCAACCATTTATTGTCGCACTACACATTACAGAATAAAATTCTTTCTTCTCCCGCGCAATCCGTATATAGAATCCTTCCTTTCATCCTTCATTTTCATTGAAATCGGTGGAAGCGATCTACAGAAGAATGACGTTGCCAAGTAAGAGGCAGCCAAAAAGTTGTGGCAATTTTATTTTGACTGAACCGATCCGGAAATCTAGCGACATCTCGTTCAAAATTCCTGGAATTCCCATATACCGATATAAAAATATTCGACCGCGAGTGAAAATAAAATCATACAGAAAACATTTTCATTATCTTCTCGCCGACAAAAATGTATCCGAATTTGTAACACTGTGTTGTTGGCGCTAATATCGGCAAACAAAACGAGTTGCTGCGAGAAACCTTTGAATGGTGATGATGTTCAAGACGACGACGACGTTGAAGACGACTATTATGATGAGTCATCTTCAACCTTTGAACATTGGCAACACTTTCGACACATGGTGTAAATATCCATGAATGGAGTATCGACCCAACATACAAATGATGGGGGCCGGAGAGTTCGTCGGGAGGGGGGCTGGAGGGCTACGGAAGGGGTATCAAATTTAGCATTTATGAATGAAAAACTTGGCGAAAGCGCATACAATTTATGCTTAACTACTTCAGGTTTATTTCCATTCATTCAGCGGATAAGCAGGCAAGCAGGCAGCAGACAGACAGCCAGTCAGTCATTCATTCATTGCGCTGCGCTGTGCTGTGCTCCAAGACAAGTTTTACAATTTTATAGTAAATCGTGCTTTGCATAGACAAGTGGGTTGTTTGCCTGAATGGCCGCCGCCGCCGCGCATGTGTTTGCTGGCACATGTACGGATGGAGGCGAGTGTCTGGTTAGATGGTTAGAAATCCAGTGTTGATGAAGCCGGAGGGGGTGATTGATCCGGTGGGGGAGTTCTTTCGTTCATTCATAAACAAATGGCAACACTTCGCGCAACATGTCTGGCGGGTTCCTTGCGTCCCATGTAGGCTTTTGCCTGTATGCGGTCTGATGTCTGTGCGGCAGTTACCAACTTTGCATAACATTAGTGGCGTGTGTTGGCGGTGGTGGCAGCGGTGGCACGGCTATATTGCCACTGAGTTGAGCTAAAATTACCAACGGAAATAGAGTTTGCGCTTGCGTTTCTTTGCCAAATGTTTATTAATAAAACACGGTGATTATGTGCAAGAACGACACGGCTGATTATCGGAATATA
The DNA here is from genome assembly GCA_947397865.1 of Polietes domitor. NCBI lineage: Eukaryota > Metazoa > Arthropoda > Insecta > Diptera > Muscidae > Polietes > Polietes domitor. Next base: position 101,996,167 of record OX377621.1, on the reverse strand, counting down.
AATCCGTTTCATGCTTGTGACAAATATGATTAATGTTCGCTGTTGCGGATGTAACGATTTTTTTATTTCGTTCGCCAGCTTTGTGCACTTCGATACATGTCTCTGGGAAGGGGGGTGGGGGGGAGAGGGATTGGAAATTAATTTATTTATTTACTGAATATTAAATAGCGATTCGATTTCATTTCATACAATTAGAAGTGGTGTTATCTGTGCGAACGTTATTTTATGTATGCTATCTATGAAGTTGACGACAGACGGATGATAACGTTCTGTGAATTCGTTGATTTAATTATTGTCGATTACATCCTGCTCTACAGCAGACCTACAACGTTGAGCTGTATAAGGTATTGACATTGGGCTCCATGCTGGCTGGTAGGTATTTTTTTTAAATCGTGTAAAGTTTGCATTTCAAAAAGCTATAGTCGTGCACTCAGGCCGATAAGACTACAGTATGCAATAGAAAAAAGAAAAAAATTGTGTCCGGGAAATAAAAAAATATTTTAATGTGCATTGAAGTACTGAACTGTTCCATAAAATCAAACAAACAAACAATTTTTATTGATAATTTTTTGTTTAATTTTACAAAAATACATTTTTCACCGTCTCAACCGGTTTTTCATTGTGGAAAATATGTCTTTTTCGGTGCAACTGTGACTATAATTTGCCATTTTTTATATCCTCCACCTAAAAATTGAGTTGAAATATTCATCGGAGACTCCACAAAGTATATATATTCTGGGTCGTGGTAAAATCCTAAGACAATGTCTGTGTGTTGAAAACACGCTAGCCCCGGAACGAAATGAGCTAGCAGGTACAAATTTGCCCTAAATGTGCCTTGTGGTTGCAGACCGATTGAAATTGAAAGTGGACGAAATCGGCCCAGTGGGAAAAATTCCCTAATAAGAACTGAAAATACCCCCTAATATTTAGACTATTTGAGTAATTTCTGCTTTGTATACACCTGCAATTTTTTGCGCACATTTCTCTTGTAGCTTGAAAGCATCAAAAAGTAAATACAAGTTTTAGCGGGCGAAATGGGACAAAAAGGGATTTTTCTAAATTCGTACTTGTGGAACAAATAGCGATAAAAACGGCACCAATGATACGACAACAGCTAGAATCATGAAATTCATTCGTACATCCCTCTAATTGCGTAGGCACGTAAAATAGTGGAATTTTTCGATATTCGAACCTTTGTGACGAAAAGGGATAAAAATCGTACAACTGCAGCTAGAATCATGAAATTCGGTGTGTGCATCCCTCTAATTTTGTAGATACGTAAAATAGCTGGATTTTTTTAAAATTCGTTCTTTCAAGGGATACAATTGGAAAAGAGGGATAAAATTGGTACCTTCCAAATCGTTGAAGTTGAAATCATGACATTCGGTGTATACATTCATCTGACTGTGAAGATGCGAAACAAAAAGGATTTTATCCAAATTTGTACTTCTAGACGGAAAATGGGAATAAAAATGGTACCAACCAAACGGCTGCAGCTATAATAACGGTATTTACATTTCATTGACTGCCTTGACGCGAAAAATAAAGAGATCTTTCGATATTGGTATCTTGAGTATCAAATTGTTATTAAATATGGCACCACTCATGGGCTGTAGCTAGAATCATGATATTCAGTATTTTCACACGTCTGACTGAGTAGATGCGGAAAATAATAGGTACGATTTTTTCTAAATTCGTAATTTTAGTGTCCAAATAGAAAAAAGGAGCGAAACTGGTGCCAAGTAAACGACTCTGAAACGTATTGGATCTTCAATATTAGAACTTTTCCTATCAAAATGGTATAGACTTTAGGCTGTAGTAGATTCAAGAATTTGCAAATGAAGGAAACTACATCATCAGAGGAATTTTATGATTCTAGCTGCAGCCATTTGGCCGGTAAATTTTTTAGCCCTAATTGTCTATTGGCTCTAAGAGCACGAGTATCCAAAGATAGTTTTTTCGAGTATAAACAGCCAGACTGAGGTATACACCGATTTTTGTCGTTTGTTGTCTGATTGGTACCATTTTTATTCCCAAAAGTGCAAAAATGTCCTTTATTTGTCATGTTAATACAGCAATACAGTCTTATGCCCCTTTAAAAGTACCAATTTCGAAAAATTCCTAGGGCTGGTCGAATTTTTTCCCACAAAGCGTCAGGAAAAAACGTAATCTACGGAAAATTCTATGAACATTCCTCCAAGAAAATCGATTTAAATTTTTAGACAATCAGAAGGACATGGATAAGTCGTCTTAGAATTTGAAGTCGTTTTCCGCGGGCTAGGAATTCATCCTAAACTCACGAAAAATGTTCTTAGAAATTTTCGTAAAATTCGTTTTTACCTGACGCTTTGTTCATTTTCTTCACCCATTCAAATTGAACTCTAATATACACACCGAATTTCTCCTTATTAGCAATTGTCATGTCACTGATACATTTTTATCCTTTTTTGCTCCATTTCATCCCATAATAGTATGTAGAGATTAGTTATTCCACCAAGATTCAAAGAAATCGAAAATGGCGATGTAAAAAAGGTGTTCGGATTAACATGGGAAGGATTGACATGTGTAGGATTTTAAAATAATAATCTATATAATACCAAGTAAGGAAGGTTAAATTCGGGCGTGGTCGACTATATGATACCCTACACTTATTCAATATACCCTGTGGTGTAGGGTATAAAAAGGTCGTTACATTTGAACCGGGTCTATATTTATATACTACAAATTTCATACTTCTATCTGTATTTGTAAAAAAAATTTGAACACAAACTTTGAATGAGAGCTATATATAAATCTGAACCGATCTGACACATTTTTAGCATAGGTTTTCTGAAATATAAGACGATTTCCCAAATTTGATGGAAATCTGTTAAATATGCGGTTTCTAGAGCGGAAAGAATTAGATCGGGGGAGTCATTTATATGAGAGCTATATATAAGTCTGAACCGATTTGACCCACTTCCGCCATGGATGTTTGTAGTTGAAATATGAGCTGGTTTGCCAAATTTTACGCACAACAGTTGAATTATGTGGTTTATAGAGCGGAAATAATCAAATCGGAGGAGACATTTGTGTGGGAGCTATATATATATATCTCAACTGATCTGGCCCATTTTTACCAGAGCTGTTCCTAGTTGAAATATAATTTGTTTTGCCAAATTTGAAGAAAATCTGTTAGAATATGTGGTTTCTAGAGCGGAAATAATCAAATCGGAGCTATATATATATATCTCAACCGATCTGGCCCCTTTTTACCAATTTGAAATATAATTTGTTTTGCCAAATTTGAAGAAAATCTGTTAAAATATGTGGTTTCTAGAGGGGAAATAATCAAATCGAGGGAGACATTTGTGTGGGAGCTATATATATATCTCAACCGATCTGGCCCATTTTTACCCATTTGAAATATAATTTGTTTTGCCAAATTTGAAGAAAATCTGTTAGAATATGTGGTTTCTAGAGCGGAAATAATCAAATCGTGGGAGACATTTGTGTGGGAGCTATATATATATCTGAACCGATCTGGCCCATTTTTACCAGAGATGTTTCCAGTTAAAATATAAGTTGTGCTGCTAAATTTGAAGAAAATCTGTTAAAATATGTGGTTTCTAGAACGGAAAAAGTCAAGTTGGGAGCGAAATTTGTATGGGAGCTATATCTAAATCTGAACCGATTTACTTCAAATTAAATAGCGTTCGTCCTTATCCCATAAAACTTCATTGTGCAAAGTTTCATTTAGTTCCAACCACAATTGCGACCTGGACTTTGATTACAAGAATTAATGGACAGACGGACGGACATAAATCGACTCAAAAAGTGATTCTAAGTCGATCGGTATAATAAACGATGGGTCTATCTCGTTTCTTTTTGGCTGTTACAAACAAATGCACAATGACATAATGCGCTGTGGTGTAGGGTATAAAAATGAAATGATGTTCGTTGGTAATCGCATCACTTGAGAACGGCTGAACAGATTTGGCTGATCTTTGTTACAAACTATTCGTGATAGGCCGAGCTGGGTTTAAAGATGAAAAAACTTATGGATAGTTGACCGCAAAATAGGAATACTTTTAAAAAACTGAAAGTGACTTTTTCTATAGACTTTTTGAATGAACTCAAGGCCAAATTCAAGCAATGGATATGCGAAATTCTTTTATGTTATGGTCGTTATGATTCTGCGAAAGTTTTCAGAAGACAAAAAAATCAGATAATTATATAAAAAAGTCAGAAAATTCAGACAAAATGCAAAAAATTTTTATATTTTATGTACTTTTTGTCAGAACTGACGATAGGACCGACATATTTTGTTGATTCATTTTTATTTGGTTCATAATTCCAGTTCGTAATCAGTCATAAAAATAAACAGAGATATCCAGTTACACGTATTTCATGTATTTTCATCGATTCGTGAACCAAATACAAAGGGGACATTTCTGAAAATTCACAATGAGACATTGAATGCGACTAATATTAGCCCAACTAGGAATGACAGCGCCACACTATCCGATACACTGATCATTTAATCAAAAGTTGGAATGCAATGCAAACACAATGTGAATATAATGCATTGCGAGATGCTTATGGAACACTCATGCGGCCTTAGAACGATTGAACTGTAGTGATTTTCTTCTTGGACGCTCTCGGTGGAACCGGAAAATCTTTTTTGATCGATGTTGTGCAAAAATTCCCTCCCAAAATAAATATTATGCTTGCTTCATCAGGAATTTAAACTGTGTTCTTTGAAGACTGCCGAAATGCACTCCGTTTGCGATGAATATGGAAAAATTATGAAAACGTTCAACCTTTCAAAGATCTGAGGTGGCCAAGTTTTGGTCGGTCCGGTGTACTATGGCTCACAGTTGGTTCAATGAAGATGATTTTCGATTTACATTACGGGCGATTCCCCGGCAATCGCCATGTGACAAACAGAATCATTTGTTCTGGATCGGCCAATCTGGAGTATTTTCAAAACAATTGCTGGACATTCGCACTAGAAAAATTCTGTTGATATTTAGATTTTTAAGTTTGTGTTCTCATACGTTGAGCGAATATATAGCATATTGGCTGCGAAAAACATTGATTTGGAGGATTCTGTTTCTAGAGAAAATTATGTTGACAACCTCAGACTATCGCCTCAGAATCTTCTGTTAATACAAGATTATACCTTGCACTGGGAAGTGGGGAATTTACCGAATAGCATATTGAAGAAACGTTTCTTAAAGTAAAGCACGAAGATGAATACATTTTGAGAGCAAGCTCCGTTGTTAAATCGACACTTATGAACGTTTTGAACGATGGAATTGAATTGATTGATGTAATTGGATTAATTATCCTCTGGACGATCATGTTGGAGCCATAAGACTATTTTGATCGTGTAAATTTTGGCTACAATTCTCGCAAGAATTTAATTTTACCGGCTTAATCTGAAATTGTAGCTAAATTGTTAAAAATGTCGAACTACTCATTCAGTAATCAAATTGCCTTTGCATATTATAGAAATTCCAACGTGCAAACTGTCGAAGAAGTGTGCCAGCGATCATGGTGGTGCAATAACGTAAAGTGATCGCTCGGAATGAATATACGATGTCCCAATAAAGACTTTGGAGAAATAAGACCGAATAATGACTAGATAGGCGATTTTTATGCAAAAGTATATTTTGAGAGGATGGTAAAAATTGAACGACGACTTCACACAAATAATTCTCATGATCTCAATATTAAAGAATCGATATAACCAATATTATGTTAGCATATGTTGCATATATTAAAAATGCAATGATAATAAATATAATTTGCATAAAAATCCGCTGTCTATTAATGATTCTTTGGTGATTTTTACCAAACGCTTCCTTTTTTATGGAAAACATAACGACATTTAAATTAAGTACCATCAAGCGTTTCGAACTGCAGAATGACGAATCTGCACAATTATATTAAAAACACTTGCTCGAAAGTAACAGTGGCAAAATCGCCGTTTAAATGTCTACATTATGCATTATATTCCCGTCGATTTTTCCAGTTTACCGTATGAAAAATCTAACTCATGCGAAAGGTGTTCCTAAACATTGTTCAAAATCCACTTACGCTTCCACTGGCGTAATCTGAATTAGATCGTATCTTTAAATTGAATATTTATGCCAGCAAACTTTAATCGATACAAAAATCACTGAGAACAAAATGTTTCTCATTCCAGGTTTGCTTAAACATTTGAAGTAGCTTTTCAAAAATTCAAACGACGATCACAAACAAACTTGAAATATGGACGAGGAAATTTTTGTCGGTGTCAGCTAGTTATTAATATATATTAAATGTCTCTCGACTCGTATTTGAGCTGCAAAGAGTTCATCGAAACACCACGGGTGACACATTAGATGTGACAAATGCAAATGTTTAATCTAGATTTCATATACGGTGTGATACATTTAATTGCTAGTTCACGATTTGCACGAAAAATTGCAAATTCTCACTAACGACGAACAAACACTGTGAATACATGACATCATAATTGTTGGCAACTCATTAAACGAAACTAAAAATCCATTCAAATTGTGCCCTTTCCCCAATCGATTTTGATTCGTGGTCTGCCACTTCCAGGGCGTCTTCGTCGTCGGTGCTGGGGGATAATTAAATAAAATATGTTTGTTTATTAATCTTCTGTCAAAGTCATACCAACCAAGCCCATGACAACACAAACATTCGAATCATACGAAATGATATCATTTTCTCGAAATTTATGGGGGTCATTAAACAAAATTGAAACTCAAAAGGGCTACGAAATTAAGACATATAACTAGAGATGTGAACCGAGCAGACCCACAAACATGCCCATCCATGTGTGCCTCCACTAGAGGAGGGAGAGATCTCTCGCTCGCTAAGTTGGTTAGGCTAGAAATCTTTTAATGGCTTTATTTATGAGATTGTGGAACACACACGTTGCCCTCGTCTTCGTTTGCATCATAAAGAATCCAATAAATGTTTGACCAAAAGGTTATGTCTCTTTAATACCTCCAACTAAATGCACCAGCAGTGGACAGTGCACAATGGACACACAGTGGACACTGTGGATGCGGCGGACACTGGCGTATGGAGGAGAGGAACAAAAACAAATGATGACATTTTACAAATGACATTAAAGTGTTTTCAAAACAGCGGCACAAACAATGAACGCACTCCCCCAGACTTGGCTTATTATACACCACACGACACCATAGTCGCACGCACAGTGGCTTCAGAGGTCATAAGTATGGTTTTTTTTTTTGAAACAAAATTAATTGAAGTTTTGTGGAAGAAACGATGTAAATGTATCCAAAAATTGTTTAAAGAAAATACAAACAAATTGGAAGTACTTCTGTTGGAAGTACATTTTAATCACAAATCTCAAAATCCAAATGTGCATTTTTACCGCTTTTGAGGAAGTTCTTTTAAATAATTTCCAAAAAAGTCTATAATATGGTGATAGCATTTTCACAAGTGAATGGGAAAAAAATTTTAGCAAGGGGTCACAGAGTAAGGTGTCCGCTTTTCACATCGTAGGTCTCGGATTCGAATGGCGGCTCGAGCAAAAAACTTTTTTTTTGTTTCTTATTACTTTTATAAATAAACAATGTTTAATTTTGTGTACTTTTAACAATTTAAAAATCTTTGCTCACAAAATACAAATTTATTGCTTTATTAATTGCCCACTTTGTCATTCCGTTTCCAACACCTTGACATATTCAACGGAGACCCATAGAGTATATATATTCTGGGTCGTGTTAAAATTCTAAGACGATTTAGCCATGTCCGTCTGTCTGTTGAAAGCACGATAGAGGCCGAACGAAATGGCATAGGAGGTTCAAATTTTCCCTAAATGTGTCTTATAGTTGCAGATCGGTTATTGTTGAAAGTGGGCGAAATCGACCAAAAGGGAAAATTTTTTCCCTAACAAGGACTGAAAATACTCCTAATATTTATACTATTTAAGCTTTTTTTTAAATTTCCGATTTTTATACACATGAAATCCGTTTCGTAGCTTCCTCTAGTAAAGTGTAGTCATCATAAAGTACAAAAAAGATTTAGTGAAAAAAAATTTTAGTGAAATGGGAAATAAGGGATAAAAATGGTACCAATGATACGACAACAGCTAGAAACATGAAATTCGGTGTGTACGTCCCTATAATTACGTATACACGTAAAATAGAGAGATTTTTCGAAATTTGTACTTTTAAGGGATACAAATGGAAAAGACAAAAGGAATAGACGCGAATCATAACAAATCTTTGAAATTTGTACCTTTCATATCAAACTGATACAGTCACTCAGTTTGTAGCTGAATCAATAAATTGCAAATGTAAATAAATTTTAAACAGTGCGCATAAGTATGCCTTATAGTTTGAAATAGTATACAAATCACAATTTTAAAAATATGTTACTTCAGTTCTTTATAAAGTCGGCAGCCTCTAATCTATCGGTAATGCTATGGAATGCACTCCGTGGTGGAGGGCATATAAGATTCGGCCCGGCCGAACTTAACGCCTTCTTACTTGTTTATTAATTACACTGTCCAACAAATTAATACTTTTTGAATGGAACAGGATAGCAACCCTAAAATTCTGAAAGGGCTTGTTGAGTTAATCATTTTTGTAGAATAAACTATCAGCTGAGTTTCTTTTTATCGCGGGTCAAAGTTTTCACTCTTTGGTCGAAGGTCGAAGCATTATTCTATTTATCCTATTTCACTCTTATTTTAGCCGTTTTTAAAAAGTTTTCCAGATTTAGGGTATATCGTGTTATCAAATTCCACCATATCGCCGTTTATAACATTTTGCTTCTAAATTCAGGCTAAAATAAGACTGAAATAGGATAAATGTTGGCTGTAAAATCAAAAATTTTAAAAAATGCTGTTGGACAGTGTTTTTAATACTATATCAGAAAAATTGAGCATTCATTTAGTCATTCAGCACTCACAACAGAGCATAGCTAAGATGGTTAGAGTGCCGTAGTAGCAACCAGAAGGTCCGCTGTTCTATCCCGGCAGCAGCGGAGTTTTTTAAAACAGAAATGGAAACTACTGAAAAATGGTTCATTTACCACACTTTAAAATAACTTTTAAGTCTTTCGAAATAAAGGGCATCCTCTTATGATAACTTCATGTTAAATTCATTGGTGAAAATCCCAAGTTTCAACAGTTTCGAATCACAAGATGAACACTTTTTCACTTCTTCTTTGGGTGCCCACTTTTTGCTGGGATAATAAACATTTTGTCGAAAAGCAGTGTAAAACATTTTCTAATGTATTCTGACTTCAAAATACGAAAATGATTAATCTTTTTCCATGCTTTATATAAGGTTACTTTCTATATATGTTTGTGTGCCACAAAATTTGAAATCAATTTTTGAAAGCTTTTTTCCCAACCAATTTTGCTCAAATTTTGCACACTTAATCATTTTCGATGACAATACAAGGAAATGGAAAAATTTGACCAATTGGACAAAGGGGCGTGGCACCTCCCATACGAAGTTAAAACCTATTATTGAATATTGTCAGTTCTATGACACCTAGAGTGCTGAAATTTTGTGTAAGTGCATATACCATCAATGTGCATAGTTGTGCCAAAAAGGGGCGGTATTGGAAAAGTGGGCGTGGCACCTCCCATACGAAGTTAAAACCTATTATTGAATATTGTCAGTTCTATGACACCTAGAGTGCTGAAATTTTGTGTAAGTGCATCTACCATCAATGTGCGTAGTACTGCCAAAAATGGGCGGTATTGGAATAGTGGGCGTACCACCTCCCATACGAAGTTAAAACATATTATCGAATAGTGTCAGTTCTATGACACGTATAGTGCTCAAATTTTGTGTAAGTGCATCTAGCATCAATGTGCGTAGTTGCGCCTAAAATGGGCGGTAATGCAAAAGTGGGCGTGGCACCTCCCATATGAAGTTAAAACCAAAATTACACCTACTGTAATTTTGTGTAAGTGCATCTAGCATTAATGTGTGTAGTTGTGACAAAAATGGGCGGTAATGGAAATGTGGGCGTGGCACGAAGTTAAAACCCATTTTCGAATATATGCAGTTCTATGGCAGATAAAAAACTGAAATTTTGCAGTAATTTTTCCTTCTACAAAAGATAACTAAAAAAGAATTTCAAGGCCCAATAGAATTCTGCTTGCATAAAGCATGGATTTGAAAAAAAAAATTTTTTGATTTACTAGTTTATGTTTTCACCGAATTTTCGACGAAAATTGGAATTTTATTATTTTTTAAAGTTATTCAAAAAACATATTATGAATAAATGTGCACAAAATAAAATTCTAAGACGATTTGGCCACGTCCAAATTTTTTCCTGAATACTTCTAATAATTGTAAATTGAAATCAGTCCACAGAGAAAAAATTTTTCGAGAAATTTTCCAAATTTTTTCCAGAATACTTCTAATAATTGTAAATTGAAATCAGTCCATAGGGAAAAAATGTTCCCTCACAAGGACACGAAATATAAACAGGTTTTTCCAAATTCGTACTTTCAAAGGATACAATGAGAACAGAGGGATAAAAAAGGTACCAACTAAACGGCTACAGCTGGAATGATGAAATTAGGTGTGTACATCCCTCTAATTGCGTAGACATGTAAAATAAAGAGATTTTGGAAAGTCGTACCTTTAAGGGGGAAAAGGGTATAAAAATGGTACCAACCAAATAGCCGGAACTAAAATCATGGAATTCGGTGGAATTTTTCCAAATTCGAAATTATTAATTTCACTGGCAAAATCTCTAGAATCAAGAAGTTGGGTTATCGTGCATTGTGTACGTGAGAGATAATGGATTATCAAAATATGTATGTACTTTTGGAATTAAACTAGGGTGGAAGTACAAACAAACAAATGGCGGTAGTTAAAAATGCTTCCACTATCTCCCAATATTTATGGTATTTATGTTTTTTTGAAGATTGCTGCTTTATATTTACGTTTTGAATTGACTTGAAGTATTATTTCGATATCTATAGTATAAATATTGGTTGCCATGCCTTATAAGCGTGGTTTAATATATAAAGGGTGGTTACATTTTGTGGGCCGATGTTGATTTTGAATAAAACACAAATTATTTAGGAAATTATTGTCATTTCTTTGTATTATGATAATATTGGTATGGTTCAATTATGTATGGAACAAATGGCCAAATGGTCGCCGCGACCTCGGCGGCACACCTCCATCCGATTGTCCAAATTTTCGATAATAATAATTGAGGTTCTATGCCGTTAATGTTCCCAATTATCTCATCCTTTAGCTCGTGAATTTTTGCTGGCTTATCGACGTACACCTTTTCTTTCAAATAACCCCAAAGAAAGAAGTCCAACGGTGTCAAATCACGTGATCTTGGCGGCCAATTGACATCGCCATCACGTGAGATAACACGGCCATTGAATTTTTTGCGCAAAAGAGCTATTGTTTCGTTAGCTGTGTGGCAAGTGGCACCATCGTGTTGAAACCATATATCGTCCACATCCATATCTTCCAATTCGGGTCATAAAAACTTCGTTATCATCTCACGATAGCGAAGACCATTCACAGTAACTGCCTGACCGGCCTCATTTTGGAAAAAATACGACCCGATGATGCCGCCAGCCTATAAACCGCCACCAAACAGTCACTCTTTGTGGGTGCATTGGTTTTTCGACAATCACTCTTGGATTATCATTCGCCCAAATGCGGCAATTCTGCTTATTGACGAATCCACTGAGGTGAAAATGTGCCTCATCACTGAAAAAATCACGAAGTGCACGATATGCATTATGATTTGAACGCCCATTTTCATCCGGTTCAAGTGTAAAATGGACTGCCGGACAGTGTTTTGATTATTTATTTATATTAATTGAAAACTGAAATTTAAAAATTGTTGTTTGTATGATTTTGTTGGTATATTTTATTCATAATTTAATTAAGTTTAATTTTTTTGTTTTACAAATTTTCACTTTGAAAATTTTTTATTTAATTTTTCGACTTTCATAATATGTTGTTATCTCATGCAAAAATGTATTACATCAATCGACCATACATTTTATTTTTGTACAACATTTAGAAGACAAAAGTTTACTACCAATTATTGTTTTTTCAGAGACACTGTGCACCGTACCACAAATATTCTAATGAGGCGGAGGCTGTGTGTCACACACATATGTTGCACTGCCGATGGACGATGGACAGACAGCGCAGCCAGCAATGTTTGGAATGTCTGGGCTAGTGACCGACACACTGACTTAATTGAAACACAAAAAAGAAATGTCGATGATGTTTGTTGCTCGCTCGAGTACGAGTATCTTGGCCAGCCCGAGAAGAAACACGATAGTGTGAGATTTGTGCCTTGGCTTAAATTGATATCACCGATACTTAACCACCAATAAAAACGTTAAATTGTCCCACACACGGTGAATGCTGTGCTGCGGCGCGGCATATGCAACAGCCAACAATCGGAGCTCTCTGAGTACTGGTCCGGCCGAGCGGGCGCGCGGCTTATGGCCGCAACACACACGGACAGCACGCATGTTCGATACCAGCACCACCACCACCATTAATGCGATAAAATGTGACGCGCAGTAAATCGTCACCATAATAAGCCATTACCGAACGACATCAGCAACAGCATCATTATCATGATCAATAACAACAACAACATCATCATCGTCTTCCTCGTTGTCCTCCTCCTCCTCCTGGGTCTTGTTGGAGAGGAGCCCACAGCTACATACATCTCTCACGGTATGACAACAGCGGCGGCAAGAACTACCGCAGCGGCTGCAGCAGCATCAGCAGCGGGAATTTACACTTTAATCTGACTCCAAGTATCGCGTTAAGAGACCAGTATCAACACCATGCGTGTTGATGACAATGGAATCAAGACACAGCCAGTGTCCGACCTTCTTCTTTATCTCTTGTCTGTGTCCCTTTTGTTTTGGCTCATTCTTTTTTCAGATGGCAATTCAATCCTCATGGCCTCATTAATAAAACGACAACAAAAACAAAGTAGAAGTCGGAGTCCGAGATGGAGTTGGAGTTGGAGATGGACAGAGCACATCGACCATGGCGAATGACGACTCTAAGATACTCTACTACAATATTGGCAGCGGTAGAGTATATCGATCGGATTCAGTCGAAGTATGCTAAAGTGAATTTTGTTCTAGAGGCGTTAAAAGTTTATTTGATGCAACTAAGTTAGGACATTTTGATCATAACTTTTGATATGATTGACCTCGAAACTCCAGATTATGAGAGAATTTATGTGGAAGCAATACGACTTCAAAAGGTATCGTGCTGTGGAATGATGTACTTTCTGGTAACATTAATTCTCTCTCTCGGAGATCCCACTTGTCCCTAGTTACTACTTCTAAATGAGTTCTTTTACACAAACGCGATTTTTGTTATTTTTGTATTTTTAATAAATAAATATTTTACATCAAAGCAACCATATGTGCCGCAACATCACTTCTAAAAGTATCCCCTTCACATCATGCCTTCACAGTAGTGCAAAATAGTACTTGTTTGTATTTACACTCAGAAAGAAGATAATGAATGAGAAACAAGTAAGGAAAGGCTAAAGTCGGGCGGGGCCGACTATGTGATACACTCCACTTTCTATCCGAATATAATTCAATTCGTTAAAAAATTGAAAATGGGAAGGATTTGTGTATGCTTCCTTATCATAGGCCAACCCAATTTGTCAAATCGAGGAGAATATTTGTATCGGGGCTATATCCAAACATGATATAACGTGTTATATGTTATTCAAGTATAACGTGTTATGCTCAATATGAAGAAATTCTCTGAAAATACATGGTTTCTGGGGGGGGGGGGGGGAAGACAAGCTGGGAGCGAATATAAATTTAAAGCTATATATAAACCTGAACCAATCTGACCCATTTTCAGCATGGGTGTTTCTAGTGGAAACATTAGATATCTTGCCAAATTTGAAGAAGATCTGTTAAACTATGTGTTTTCTAGAGCGGAAAAGTGAAATTGGGAGCGAAATTTGTATGGGTACTATATTTAAATCTGAACCGATCTGATCCATTTTTATCATGGGTTTTTATATTGGAAAAATAAGATGTTATGCCAAATTTGAACCAAATCTGTTAAAATATGTGGTATCCAGCGTGAAAAGAGTCAAATTGGGAGTGAAATTCGTATGGGGGCTATATCTAAATCTGAACCGATTTTCTTCGTCCTTGTCCTGAAAAACTTCACTGTGCAAAGTTTCATTTGATTCCGGATACAATTGCGACCTGAATCGTGATTACGAACGATATTGCTAAATCGATTCAAAAAGTGATTCTAAGACGATCGGTATAATTGACAATGGGTCTATCTCACTTCCTTTTGGGTGTTACAAACAAATGCAGAAAGACTTAATACTCTCGTGGAGTGTATAAAATGTGGAAAGTGAGAATTAGTTAAAATGAACACAAATTTAGGAAAATTGAACTTCGTATAGCGCTAAAGCAATATTTCCGCATATCAAGTTGGAACTTTTCCTTGGAAGTACGACAAGCTTTGAACTAGATTCTAGTTCAATATTCCTCAAACCAAGTAAATATTTACTAAAACTGAAGAACATTTCAGCATATATTTTTTTTTTTTTTTTCAAACTAAGTTTTAACTAAATCTAAGTAAAATTTCGCTGAAAATTTCTTAAATCTAAGTAAATTTGTACTCAAATCAAGTACTTTTTTACTAAATCTAAGTAACATTTTGCTGAAAGTATCCCAACTAAACTAAAATGTGACCCAAACCAAGTAAATATTTACTTAAATTGAAAACACTTTTGCTGGTTTTGCCCTCAAATTACTTGATACAAGGAAAAAAGAGAATTTAAAATAAGTTCAATTTAACTCATCAAACAAATGATTTTGATTGCTGCGAAGGCAAGATAGGCGCCTTCGCAGTGGTTGTTTAGAATAATACTTGAAGTATTTAAAAACTAAGAGCGAACGAGAGTTGCTTCTTAGATTTATATTCAAGAATTTGCTAAACAATTTAAAGTGACTTTTTATAGTTTCAGTAATACTTGAATGTATGGCGAAATCGGCATATATATAAATATTTTTCATACAATTTTTTTCCACACAAGTGTGAATTTACTCAATTGTAAGAAATGTACCTCCCTATTTATATTAAATGAACTACTACTAGTAAATTACTGAGACTTTTCAGTACATTTTCCAACTTTTAAGGAAATTTTTACTAAACAGTAAAATTGTTCAACTAAATTCGAGTAGGGATTTTACTCAGATTTGGGAATGCTTCAATATGCGTGGAGATGGAACTAAGACGCACCAACCATATTGTAATGTCTCCAGGAATAGTATTGGGCAAATTGTGCCCAAAATACAAGACTCACTACATTTTTCTTTACAAATTATATAAGAGAATACTAAATGGTATGGCTCTCATTGTAAATACTGTTGAGACTGTTCCTAAGTTCCACAGTTTTAATTCACACTTACAGTTTCAAAATTTGTACGCATAAGCGTCTGCAAAAATTAGAATCTTAGTTAAAAAATAAAATTAAAATATTATCAGAAAAATATTTTAATATAATTTTCATGTTAGAAAGTCAAAATTCATCAGAAAATGTTATACATAGTCCACCGACAAAATGTTTCTTAACTAGAGTAATCGAGCTGCGTCGATTTACCGATGCATATCTGTACGACCGTCTTTATGTCTGACCTCCATCTTCCTAGATTAGCATTTCAATTAGAAAATAACATTTTACTCGCTAAGTGTTAGCGACTTGGGCTAAACTCGCTTATTTGTATGTTACTAGATTATAATTTTTAAATGTTTTTTTTTTTGTAAAAACAGTACGAAAGCTTCCGACTCACTCTCAGAGAAAATATATACGGAAGTTAAATTTTATGCAGGGCAGCATAATTAGTGTGGAAGGTACTAGAAGGTTTGTGTCACATAGTCCCAGCTTCCACATTTATAAAACAATTGTAAAAACGTGATCAAATATCAAGTCATAGTGGGTTCCATGCACCAGTATGAAAGATTTAATATTACCTAGGATAGAGCCAATTGTGTGGGAGGTACAAGAAGGGGCGTGGCTAAATCGTGAATATTTTTTATTTAGGTTTAAAGAGATTATAAAAACATTTTCAAATATCAAATTGCAAATGGTTTTGACTACTCGCATGGATGTTATTTCGGTTTTTGTTTTACACAAAGCTTACGTCACTTTTCGTGGGAGGTACCAGAAGGGGTGTGTCAATATCGACCATATTCCATGTGAATGCAACTTCTATAAAAGCATTGGCAAATATCTAATTTCACAGTATTCCGATTATCTGTATAGAAGTTATAACAGCTTTAATTTTACGTTGTTTAGGGTGATTTGTGTGGGAGGAACTAGAAGGGGCGTGGCATTTTTGGAATATATTAATAAAATTTGCCACCTCGAGTGAAAATACAGCATCTATTTAGAATACAATAAATGTTATATGTGTATTCATTTCATTAATATCTGTTGAAACATAGGACTTTTAGGGATATAAATTAATTTTTACGCTAAGATTTCCATATATTTCCTTGTGTAGGTTGGATCATTTATATTTGACTTTGAAAGGTAGAGTTTCACTCATCTTAATTTTTATTTTCAGGTTTATGTCTGACATTTTCCAAATTGGACGCTATACGCTCGAACAAAATTACGTGGAAAATTTTCGTGTTGTCAGATGAAGCTCTTTTTCATCTAGGTGGCTATGTCAATTAGCAAAATTGCCCCATATGTGTATCGCACTGAGCAAAGAAAATTGACCCAAACATGATATATAGTTCAAAAACAAGCATACTAGTTCAAAAACAAGCATGATTTTTCATTCAAAATTGTTCATTGCTCTTGTTGGAAAAATTATAGTTTAATATACGAAAAGTCACGAATTACTTTTGAATTAAAAATGTTTTTCTGCAGGTTTGTCCAATAGAGGCCATTATTGCGTAATTTTTGAGCGATGTTGGTTTTTTGGCATTTTTCGTCCAACCGAAAAGGAGTTGGTTATTTCAAACGAGATAATTAAAAAATTGGAGAAATTTAATTTTTTTGTTTGGAAATTATTTCATAATGAAATTACACCCAAAACAATTTTTATAGATAGTTTGTATTTTTGTTTGGGGATTACTTTATTTTACTTGGGCCGGGCTTCTCATCTTGGATATTGCCAAAGCCTCAAAATTGTAGCTGATTTTTCGTTTCTAATTTTTGCCCATTTTGGTGCCTATTTTATTATTTCTTGGGTATTACTTCATTTAATTTTGGGGGTTGTTGCGCCATCCAAATTTTTAAATAAAAAATCGTATTAATTTCGAATGCGAATATGCATCCTGAATATATGAAGATACGGTAAAATATAATATTATTGGGTTGTTGTTAATTCATTGTATTTTCATTCTGCCGATGGACGTCTAATGTAGCGTTCAATGGGATATGCTATTTAAGCGAGTCGCAACTCCGATGTAGGTGAGTGAATAAATTAATCGAGAGCGATCAAACCCGCGTTGTTTATTTGGATAAAATCACCGACAAAAATCATCTCCGTGATTGTCCACCACAGGCACTACGACACACAACACTGACCGACCGTTCCTGCCGTGTTTGGTTTCTTCGTTCATTCTCACCCTTTGTTATTGTTTTTTTTTTGTTTGGGAAGACTTGTTAACTCTTTTTTGTTGTCATTTTTCAAATGTTTGTTGGGACTGTCGAGAACAAACCGAAGATGATAAAGAAGTCGTTTTCGTTTTTTATTTGTTGTTGCTCATGAAAACCCCACAGAAACAAATGAGAGTTTGTCTTTTCATTCGCCTGATTTCCAGTTCATTTACGATCTTTGGCTTATTAAACGCATATTTCAGTTGGTGGTTTCTTTGATCTTTATTAGTGATGTTGATTTCTTCTTTTTTCGGTTTTTGTTCGGCCTTATCCATTTTTTATTGCACTTTAACAAGACCACACGCAACGAAGGCTGAGACCCCCCGATAAAGCCAATAAAATGACAAAAAAACACATTCAGTTCTACGGAATGACTTCAGAACTAGTTCCGTTCAAAAGAAAAATGGTAGTGGTCGTGAAAAGTGGTGTGTCACAAATGGCTAAAAGGGCGTATAATAACGTCATTCGAAGTTAAGGCCGTAAAGATTACACGGTAGTTGTCGTGTTCAAAACATAGGTGGACTTTTCCAAGTAATATGTCGTTAATGGGGACTTTATCGTCAGATCCTTTGGATCAACTGATGAACTGCACTAAACGTTAAAAATCTATATCAGTCAAAATATTCGCTAGTGGGTTTAGTTTTTAGTCAGAAGTAATTTTCAATATGAAAACTAACTTATGTCAATATAATTCATTTATGGTTTTAAATGAGTTAGAACAACGGATCTTGATCATATTTTCCAGATTATGATTAATTTCACATACGAACACGTAAGTTTTGCGAGCACAAATTTGGTACAGTGCCTAAAAATTTAACTAAAAACATCTGTGGAAAAAATGGGCCAGATCGGTTCAGATTTAGATATAGCATCTACACAAATTTCGCTCTCGATTTGACCTTAAATTGAGTGGGCCATTTAAAACTTTAAATTAAAATCGGCTAAAAAGGATACTGATTATTTTTTCAAATTTCTGGTTTGAAGGTTGAACTTTGTCATTTAGTAATGGAACACGACTGGCTCGGCAGTACCTCATCCAATCATCCCAATTTTTCAGTACAGACCAAACAGTGACTCGTTGTGGATACATTGGCTTCGCAATAGTCACGTGTGGGTTCTCTAAACCGGCTATTTTGCGTATTGACATAGCCACCGGGATGAAAATAGGCTTCATGAAGGCTGATTCCTTCTCGACGTATATATTTTACAGTTTGCGTTAAAGACTCACTGCTTTGGAAGAAAGTTTTTAAAATTTCCCAAATTTGTTCGAACGTATAGCGTCCCATTTTGCAAATAAAGAGTGATTTTTTTGAGGTTAGGATTTTCATGCATTAGTATTTGACAGATCACGTGGGATTTCAGACATGGTGTCAAAGAGAAAGATGCTCAGTATGCTTTGACATTTCATCATGAATCGTCTTACAAACGAACAACGCTTGCAAATTATTGAATTTTATTATCAAAATGCGTGCTCTGTTAAGAAAGTTCATTGCGCGCTTCCATTTTATGGTCAGTTTAATCGACCCACTGAAGCGGCTATTCGGGCTATTGTGACTAAATTTCGCACCAAATTTACATTGTTGGACATTAAACCACCAACACGCTTACGTAGAGTGCGAACTGAAGAAAATATCGCAGCTGTATCGGCCAGTGTTAATGATGACCACCAATTTTCGATTCGTCGCCGTTCGCACCAATTGGGTCTCTGTTACTCAAAAACGTGGAAATGCCAAAATTGGACTAAGCGGATGGACCACCTAAGACGCAGCCGTGGTCAACATTTAAATGAAATTATCTTCAAAAAGTAAATGTCATGGACCAATCTAACGTTTCAAATAAAGAACCGATGAGATTTTGCAAATTTTATGCGTTTTTTTTTTTTAAAAAGTTATCAAGCTCTTAAAAAATCACCCTTTATATATATACCCTCCACCACGGTGTACATACAACAGTATTATCAGCAGATTAGAGGCATTATATAGAAGTGCACTGCCATATTAGGAAAATTGTGATGCTTCATTATCATAAAGAATATACACACCTAGTTTCATAATTTTAATTATTATACACTCCACGAGAGTATTATGTCTTTGTGCATTTGTTTGTAACACCCAAAAGGAAACGAGTTGGACCCATCGTTTATTACACAGATCGGCTTAGAATCAATTTCTGAGTCGATTTAGCAATGTCCGCCTGTCCGTCTGTCTGTCCATCTGTTGTTGTAATCAAATTACAGGTCGCAATTATAGTCCGATCTTAACACAAAATGGCACAACTAAGTTTTGTGGATCTATTTATTTGAGGCAAATTGGTTCAGATTTAGATATAGCCCCCATATAAAAGTCGCTCCCGATTTGACTTTTTCCGCTTTAAAAACCACATATTATACTCGATTTTCTTTAAATTTGGCAAAACATCTTATAATCTAAGTAGAAACACCTATGCAGAAATTGGGTAAGATCGGTTCAGATTTAGATATAGCCCCATATAAAAGTCGCTCCCGATTTGACTTTTTCCGCTTTAAAAACCACATATTGTACTCGATTTTCTTTAAATTTGGCAAAACATCTTATAGTCCAACTAAACAAAACTATGGTGAAAGTGGGTAAGATCGGTTCAGATTTAAATATAACCCAAATACAAATGTTGCTCCCAAAAGTTTAACCGATTTTGGGCAAACTATACATTTTATATTTCACCTATTTCGTTCCAGGTTTCAATATATCCTCATACAAATGTCCTTTCCGATTTAACATTATTAGTCAAACACATACATTTACAGGATACAAAAAGCCTTCCCGTTTTCACTTTTTCACCGAATTGAATTGTATTCGGATAGAAAGTGGAGTGTATCATAGAGTCGGCTCCGCCCGACATTAGCCTTTCCTTACTTGTTTTTCCTCTGGGCCGATTTCGCCAACTTCCAGTCACAACCGACCTGCAGCCTTAAGACATATTTAGAGAAAATTTGAACGTCCTAGCTCATTTTGTTTGGCAGCTTGCGTGTTTTCAACAGACATACGGACATGTCTAGATCGTCTTAGAATTTTACCACGACCCAGAATATATATACTTTATGAGGTCTCCGTTTAATATTTCAAGGTGTTACAACGGAATGAGGTGGAGGGTATAATTAGAAACTCCTATAATAGCACTCAAAACTCAAGCAATTAAAACATTTGACTAAAACTTTAGCCAAAGGCACAACATTTTCTAATTACACATTTAATTGGAAATTATTTTCTGGCACTTCATGGAATTGACAAAATCGCAACGACATTACATAGTTGTGCGTGTACAGAGCGTATTGCGATGGTAAGAATGCGGGACTGCAAATCTAACGTTCCCGGTTCGATACTAGTATCGACCAAAATTTAGTTTTTGGTTTTCAATAAAAGACTTAGAACAGTATGAGAATTTCTTTATGGATTGAATATGAAATATTTTCAATAAACTGTTTACAAATTTCTTAATTAATTCTTTGAGTTTCATTGCCACACCATTTTCAAATAATATTTCATTAGCAAATTTTACTCCGAATACTTTAATACTCTATTTTGATATAGAAAGAAACGTCCAATTTGGTTATAAAGAGTGATTTTTTTGAGGTTAGGATTTTCATGCATTAGTATTTGACAGATCACGTGGGATTTCAGACATGGTGTCAAAGAGAAAGATGCTCAGTATGCTTTGACATTTCATCATGAATAGACTTACTAACGAGCAACGCTTGCAAATCATTGAATTTTATTATCAAAATGCGTGCTCTGTTAAGAAAGTTCAGAAAGAAAGAAATTGTGTTCAGCGACGAAGCTCATTTTTGGCTCAATGGGTACGTAAATAGGCAGAATTGTCGATTTTGGAGTGAATATCAGCCAGAAGCATTGCAAGAGCTACCAATGCATCCAGAAAAAGTCACAGTTTGGTGCGGTTTATGGGCTGGTGGCATCATTGGACCGTACTTCTTCAAAGATGATGCGAATCGTAACGTAACTGTGAATGGTGAGCGCTACCGTGAGATGATATCCAACTTTTTTTTGCCCAAAATGGAAGAACTGAACTTGGTTGACATGTGGTTTCAACAAGATGGCGCTACATGCCACACAGCTCGCGATTCTATGGCCATTTTGAGGGAAAACTTCGGAGAACAATTCATCTCAAGAAATGGACCGGTAAGTTGGCCACCAAGATCATGCGATTTGACGCCTTTAGACTATTTTTTGTGGGGCTACGTCAAGTCTAAAGTCTACAGAAATAAGCCAGCAACTATTCCAGCTTTGGAAGACAACATTTCCGAAGAAATTCGGGCTATTCCGGCCGAAATGCTCGAAAAAGTTGCCCAAAATTGGACTTTCCGAATGGACCACCTAAGACGCAGCCGCGGTCAACATTTAAATGAAATTATCTTCAAAAAGTAAATGTCATGGACCAATCTAACGTTTCAAATAAAGAACCGATGAGATTTTGCAAATTTTATGCGTTTTTTTTTTTAAAAAGTTATCAAGCTCTTAAAAAATCACCCTTTATTTTAGAAAATCACAATTATTCGAACATCTAATACCTCCACCTCCGTTTGTAACACCTTCAAATATAGACCAGAGACCCTATAAAGTATATATATTCTTGATCGTCGTAAAATTCTAAGACGATCTAGCCTTTATATGCATTGAAAATTTGTTGCGTACATTCCTCCTGAAGAGTACAAGCTCTAAAAAGTAAATAATAAATCGAAATGCGACAAAAAAGGACAAAAATGGTACCAAAGATACGACAACAGCTAGAAGCATGGTGTTCACAACAGGTGGCGCGTGATGGCCTGATGAGATTGACAACACAGGTTAATGCTGTTGAAATGTATTTATTTCTTTATCTCCAAATTTGGCGCAACCTAGTGTTTTAATTCCTTAAAATAACATGGATTTTCATTAAATTCTGTTTTCTAATTTCATAATATTAATACATACTTTTTGGTATCAAACCAAAGGTAAAAAACCATCCAAGTTGCATGGGTAATTAATTCTATGTAACTTTACTTATTACAATTACAATTTAGTAGAAAAAATAGAAAGAATAGAAAAATGATCGACAACTCTATTTGAGCATTAGATTTATATACGTATGTCCTTGAAGAGTGGTATTTGGGAACGATTAAAAACAGTGGCGGTAACACGTGGAATTTGGAATGTACATTCCTTTAATTGAGTAGATACGTAAAATAGAGGAATTTTTCATAATTCGCATTTTTAAGGGATAAAAGTGGTACCAACCATACCGCTGAAGTTGAAATCATGAAATTCGGTGTATACTGTGAAGATGCGAAACAAAAAAGACTTTTTCGAGAGTTGTAATTTTAGGCTGAATGTGGGGCGAATGTTGATACAAATGGTACCAACCACTCAACTGCAGCTATAATAACGAAATTCGTTATGTACATTTCTTTGACTGCGTAGACGCGAAACATAAAGAGATATTTCGATATTTGTGCCTTCATGTTTTAAATTGGAAAAATTTGTCACCAATCAAGCACCTGTAGCTAGAATCATGATGTTTTTGTATTTGCACTCGTCTGACTGTATAGACGCGAAAAAGAGGTTCGAATTTTTCTCAATTGGTACTTCTAAATGTCGAATTGGAAAAAGGAATGAAACTGATACAAAGCAACTGAATATAGCTAAAATCAGGTGAGGTGTGTATATTCCACTCTGAGACATATTTGATCTTCAATATTAGAACTTTTCATATCAAACGGGTATAGACATTTAGGGTATAGCTGGAATCAATAAATTGCAAATGAAGGAAATCGACCCTGAGGGAATGAATGAATATTGGGGCATCACAATTTATATAAAAAAGTGCACATAAGTATGCCTTATAGTTTTAAATAGTAAACAAACATCGTATTTTGTATAAAAAATATCAACATTTTTCTATTATGGTAGCACACTTCTAAGTAAAGTCGACAACCTCTAATCTGCTACAAATGCTGTGGAATCCAGTCCGAGGTGAAGCGTATTTAAGCTTCGGCCTGGCCGAACTTATCTTGGGTTTACTTTTTGTTATTTTCAAGTTTATGTTTGACATTTGCAAAGTGGGGCGCGTTTTCGGTTCGCCCAATGGACTGAAGATAAGCAAAATTTCCGCATATGGGGTTCAGAGAACGCACACATGACTATTGAGAATCCGACGAGTCACTATTTGGAGTGGATTGTGGGCTGGACAGTGGGCGATTTTTCTTCGAAAATGAGCTAGGAGCCGCCGTTACCGTCAACGGTGAGTGTTACCATGTCATGCTTAACTAATTTTTGTTTCTAAAAATTCAAGAGAATGACATCGGCGACATTTGGTTTCATCGAGACATGTCACACAGCCAATGCAACCAGCCAGTCGTGGTAGTCATATTGTGTTAAATTATTGAATGACAAAGTTCAATTTTTCCAATAAAACCAGAAATTTGAAAAATAATCAGTACTTTTTCTTTTATAGCCGATTCTAATTTAAAATGTTACATCCCACCATATAGTTGTCGACTATTTATTCGACTTTCTTATGTTTACTACAAATATTGTGATATGAATAAATATTTCATGCACATAAAAATTTTGTTTCACACATTTATTTAAATAAATGTATAGTACACAGAATTAAAATTTTGTTATACACTCCACGAGAGTATTATGTCTTTGTGCATTTGTTTGTAACGCCCAAAAAAAGGGAGATTGATCCATTGTTAATTATACCGAACGACTTAGAATCACTTTTTTAATCGCGACCTTTAAATATGTAACAACAACTTATATTTCTAGAAACCATATATTTAAACCGATGTTCTTCAAATTTGGCAAAATCATTATATTTCAGCTAGAACAAGAAAAAAGGCGTTAAGTTCGACCGGGCCGATGCTCCACCTCGGAGTGTGGAGTATTACCAGTAGATTAGAGGCTGTAGAAAAATTTTAATATTTTTGATGCGCAATACGATATTTGTCCACTATTTAAAACTATAAGGCATACTTATGCGTATTGGTTTCACTAAATTGTGATGCTTCAATATGCATTCATTACCTCAGGGACGATTTCCTCCATTTGCAGTTTCTTCAATCCAGCTACAGCCGAAATGTCTACCATTTTTAAGAAAAGTTCTAATATTGAAGATCCAATCCTAATTTACACACCTAATTTCATGATTTTAGCCGTTTGCTTGGTACCAGTTTCACTCCTTTTTCCACTTGGACACATACGAGTGGAGACGACTCGTCTGCACAGACGAGTGTAAATACTGAATATCAATTATAGCTGCAGCCGTTTAGTTGGTACCATTTGTATCCCCATAATAATAATAACCACATATTTCATCAGATTGTCTACAAATTTTGAAAAACATCTTATATTTAAACTAGGAACACCTATGGTGAAAATAGGTCAGATCGGTTCAGATTTATGTATTGCTCCCACTAAAATTTCGCAGAAAATTTTAACAGATCCTCTTCAAATTTATATTTGTACTATAGACAGCCATGATGCAAATGGGTCAAATCGGTTCACATTTATATATAGCTCCAACACAAATTTCACTCCCGATTTAACTTTTTCCACCCTATAAACCACAAATGTTAAGAGATCTTCCTCAAATCTTTAAAACTATCTTATATTTCAACTAGAAACACCCATGGTGAAAATGGGTCAGATTGGTTCAGATTTACCTATAGTTCCCATACAAATTTCGTTCCCGGATAGAATTTCATGATTTGTAAGTTTTGGTTGGTATCATTTAGGTACGAATCTTAAAAAACCGATCTATTTTTTTGTCGAAGGCATCTTTAATGTTTGTTCCATAATATTACGCCCCATTATACGTTAATTTGAAGGTAAGTACGAGCAGGCCCGTGCGCAGGATTTTCCCCTGGGGGGGGGGGGGGTTTCATCTACACTCAAAAAAAAATTTCCCTATAATGAGTTAAAATTAACTAAAATTTAGGAAACCAAGTACATTTTTACTAAATAAGTAGAATTTTCCTAAATCTAAGTAAATTTTTCCTAAAAACAAGTAATTTTTTACTAAATTTAAGCAAAATTTTCCTAAAACTAAGTAAATTTTAGTAAAATTTTGCTGAAAAAAAATTTCCTAAAACCTAGTAAATGTTTACTCAAATCAAGTAAATTTTTACTCAAACTGAGGGCAATTTTGCTGATTTTTTCCTCAAAACGAGTAAATTTTTAACTTAAACTGAGGAAAATTTTATTTTATACAAGAAAAAATGTGAAATTAAAATAAGTTCTTTTTAACTAAAAAATCAAACAAATAGTTTTGATTCAGAGTATGCAAAACTGATACAAAAAATGACAACATGAAATATTTCTCAAAAGTTTCATGATACCTCTGCCATAAAGAGTTGAGCTATTACTCCATGATTGTTACGAAGGCAAAATAGGCGCCTTCGCAGTGGTTGTTAGAATAATTCATAAAGTATTTAAGAAATAAGTCTCTGCAAACGAACGAGAATTGCTTCTTAGATTAATATTCAAGATTTTTTAACCATTTCAAATGTTTTTTATAAGTTCATTAATACTTAAATGTATGAAGAACTCGGCATAAATTTCTGTAAACATTTTAACTTCATTTTAGGAAAAAATACATTTTTAAGTTAAAGTAAATTTTAATTTTTTCCATACAAAAAATTTCAGATATTTTTACTTTTCTCATTGTCGGCAAAATTGCATTTCAGTAATCCATCTATCAGTACATTCAAAGGAATATGTCAGTAAAAGAAAGCAGAAAGTCTACTGAAAGAGCAGATTTTCTGCTGTTAAAAAAGAGACAGCAGAGTTGTATCTGCTGAGAGAGTAAACAGCCATTTGTGCATTTTGTCCCAAGCTAATATAAATGAAAATTCGAGCTAAACTCGCTTATGAACGCTTATCTATTTTTATATTTTAATTAACAACAGCAAATTTTAGCAGACTGCAAACTCTTTAGCAGTGTGAATGGTGATGTAAGATTGCAGAAAACTGCTGTAATAGCAGAAAGTGCCTGCTGATAGACAGCAGACAATCGCTGCTATTATATCGAGGGCTTATATTCATAAGTGGCTATGAAAAAAACATAACTTTTCAGAAGAGCGAAAAAACTGATTTTCTCCTTAATTTGAAGAGAAATTATTAATCGCTATTCTACAGTTTAATCTAAAAAGGATTACTAATTGCTACGATTAAAAAGTTTTCGAAATTTCCTATTATTCGTGGTTTCATGGTTCATAGCCACTTTTGCACGTTTAAAATTGAGCACTATGAATGTTGAAACAAGAATAAGATTTATTGTAAACTCCATAACTTGTTGCATGAAATCTTGACAATGTTGTATAGAAAACGCATTTTCTGTGATGTACACATCGAATTTAAAGATTCCAGCTTCATCCGTCAGATTGGTCGATTGTAACATATATGTAGCCAGTCGCGAAAATTGCTGCAATTGATGAAAAATCCAAAATTCCTTATATATTGCAATTCCTTATATTTTAACTTTCTTCATTCATAATTCTGATACTTTTCATACACAAATATTCCCCATGAAGTCAGCAATAACATGCCAAAGAAATATTTTGGTATTGTCAATATAATAAAAAGTTACGGCGGTTTTTCTAAATATACTTTTCACAATTTTTGACTTTACAGCCAACATTTTTCCTATTTTAGCCTGATAACTGGGGAATCAAAATGCTATTAACGCGAAATGATGGAATTTGATAGTACGATATGCCTTAAATCTAGAAAAATGTTTTAAACAAAATCGGTTTTATGCTCTCCATTGTTGACATATTTTGTTTCTATTATTTTTATGTTCATTGCCACTTATGCAGTCACAAACTAACGTGCGAGAGGATAGCCAAATCAGAAATAAAAAAATGGCTTTAGAAAAAAACCTTTTCCAAATTTTCCAGATGACATCCAAATCTGAGAATAGTTTGGCATCAAAAACTCATTTTCGAGAAAATGGTTCATATCCACTTTTGAATATAAACCCTCGATATATATTTTGAAGAAATATTACACAAAAAAACGATCAAATTCCTCGGCGATAAACCCTTCAGTCCCGCATTTTTTCTATGATAAATGCAGAAAATTGGATATGCTTTTTGACGAAGTATGGGTCTAAATAGGATGTCTAAAGAGTTTTGGGGTTTTTAATTTATACAGGACATGAGTAACAGGATGTTTACTCAAAATCTTTATACGCATATTCCGATTAAATAAAAAATATTTGGAAATGTTTCTTCATTTATATAATCTTAAACATGTATAAATTCAATTAACAAATACAGTTTTTTGTATTCGATGAAATGCAAGAAGAAACAACTAGAAATTTTAATTCCAAAAAACCAAATATGTAACTGGTATTTTAGAGTATCGTTTTCCTACGTAGATCCAAGTTACTGAATTTTTTGTTTCTCTTTTGACTAATACTTGCTACATATGTACAAAAAATACTAACTCTGAAAAATATTAGACATAAGTGATAAATATAACAAAAATTTTAGTAAGTTAAAACTCATTTCTTCATTTGTCGAAATGGATTTGTATTATAATTGCAAACTCCCAAAACATTGGAAGTAACAGAAACCGTTGTTGTTGCATCTTTGATGAAAATAGGACACATCGGTTCATATTTAGATACAGCTCCATAAAAATGTCCAATCGCAAATGTTACATCGCTCTAGCGCTCTACAAGCATCAAAAAAATTATTTGCTTTTATTAAGAATATTTTAGATTTCATTATGATTCTTATTTACTCTTTTTTAAAATTACTAAACGATTTTGTTATTAAATATCCAAACTTTTATTGCAGTACATAATTAAAAGTTCATAAGATATAGCTCTAGTCGAATGTCAAGAAGTGGTATCGGTTAATAAAAATGAAAATTTTCCGAACAATTGGGTGTCCATTAGCGAAATTAGCACTACACAATCTTGAAATTGGCACAATTCGTTTAGTTTGTTTGTATTTTTCATAACCTTTGTCCGAAATTCAAGAAAGAGACCACGATTTTTCTATGTATTTTTCGCGTTTTCATGATTTTACTGCAAAATTACCATTTCAGACGAGTTATTTTAAAAAAATCTTAAAAATTCTATATTTTGTTGCTTCAGAAAGTCTAGAAGGTTTTAAAAAGTATATGTTCGAAACCTCTCTGGGGGGTTTGAACCCCCAAAACCCCCCCTGCTCACGGCCCTGAGTACGAGTGCTACAAATGTTGCTAACTTCATGTTCACATAGAAACATTGATTAAGTTCTTAGGTTGCCAAAAAGTTTGCTTTTCTTAATCTTTTTTTATTCATAAAAATTCCAAAAAAATAGAACAAAATATTATTCTACTGATAACAA
The DNA here is from genome assembly GCA_947397865.1 of Polietes domitor. Taxonomy (NCBI): domain Eukaryota; kingdom Metazoa; phylum Arthropoda; class Insecta; order Diptera; family Muscidae; genus Polietes; species Polietes domitor. Next base: position 101,967,111 of record OX377621.1, on the reverse strand, counting down.
GTCCATTTTTTGAAAATTATAAAATCTAGAAAATTTATTTGCCAAACAATACGCGTGAAAAGCCACCTGTTGTAAAGACTTCGAATGTTTTGGCGTAGCTGTTATTTTTCATAATCGCCAAGGCATAATCTAATCCTGCTAATTTAAAACTAGATAAAAAATCCTTTCCGGCATGAACCAGTAGCCCTGAGTACAGCAGGGACGATAGGTATGTCTTTAGGACATTGGGTCTGAAGTGAAGCGAGTCGTTACAAAGGAACGAATACTTCGGAACCATATTTTTAATGTTTTCCCAATAACGATGTGTCGGTTGAGTGCTGCTAGAACAAAACTCCTAGGATGTGAACTATGGGAAATTTACGAATTAACATCCTGGGAGCTATTTCAGTCCTATATCTATTAAATCTACCTTAATATTTTAATAACTAATGAACGATAAAGATCTGGCAAAATAAGTGAAAATATCCTGTCGTTAACATACCTTAAAGGTATGAAATCAGCTAAATAAACCGCCCTCAGGCTACAACTACATATTAATCCTTTATTCATTTATAAAAATAACACACACACTCATCCTCTCTCTGGACAACGAATTTGCCAAGCCGAACACAAAGGAGTTATTAACACTTTTTAGTGCCGGCGAATAATGGACGCTTTACAGGAAAAGTGAAATTATGACACGATTTCGAAATCCGTTTACAAGCATCTCCGTTCGTAAATATTTTTGCAAACAAAAGGATTATAAAGTATTTGCGGATTACAGACTTGCGAAACGGACGCAGCATTCCGGCGCGGACTGGTATTGTTTCAAAAGGGGTTCGTACTTCGGGTTTGCATGTTTTCAAATTAAATTCAATGGCCATCATCATCATCATGGCCATGTTCGCTTGATTATTGCAGTGCTAGCACAAATTGAAACTGTCCAGAAACAATGACATCCGGCAGCATTCACTCACAAAACAAATGTAAAAAAATAAATTCACAACCGATTCATACTTTCCCTCGGTCATTATCACCGGATTAAAATGCAACAGAGAGAGAGAGTGAGGGAGCGGGAGATTTGTGCGTACACTTTGAATAGAATTTGATTCCGGGTAGCAATGATTAGAAAGGATTAGACCCAAAACACAACAATGTGAAATTGAGAATGTCCGAGGACGAGCTGCAGTTGTTACAGTAGCAAATTCATGGGAAACTAAAAATTTGCGATAAGAAATTTAAGAAAGGCCCGCTCTACGGCTGACCGTCTTTCTGGGGAAAGGTTTTAAAGACATTGCATGTACAGCCCAAAATCGTTGGTCTTTGTTCGCTGGGCTATGTTAAAGCTCAGTTTCCCTTTAACTCGGTTAGTGTTTTGTAAACAATTCATAAATGAAGATTTAGCTTGTATCATTGGCCATGGAGACCAAGACTTTCTTTTCTAAATAGGTGCGTGCGCATTTAACATTTCACATCTGACATTTGCATTTTAATTGCATCTAAACGGCAATAAACGTCAAAATATTTAACCCGCCGCACAAATGAACGACCACGGCTTCTGTTGTTTGTTTTGGGATGACCGATCCACCTCAATAGGCAGCCGAGATGAAGAAAACAAAAACACAACAATGAGAGCTCGCGCGTCTGAACCTGCATCCATTACTTTCCCATGCAGCTTTAAATTTCGTTGATTTCGATTTTATTTTGATTGTAACATCAAGTGGTAACAATGCAACCATAGAGAATGCGTTGAACGCAGGCACCACTGCCTGGGCAACCCTCGAGTGGTGGAGGGCCAAACGATGTGACCGAAATAAACCACATAAATATATATTGTATATAGTGTTTGAGTGTGAGAATAAAAATAAAAATAAAAATAAAAATGAAAATAAAAATAAAAATAAAAATAAAAATAAAAATAAAAATAAAAATAAAAATAAAAATAAAAATAAAAATAAAAATAAAAATAAAAATAAAAATAAAAATAAAAATAAAAATAAAAATAAAAATAAAAATAAAAATAAAAATAAAAATAAAAATAAAAATAAAAATAAAAATAAAAATAAAAATAAAAATAAAAATAAAAATAAAAATAAAAATAAAAGTAAAAAAATAAAAAAACATTAAAAAATAAAAATAACAAGAAAAAACGGCATTAAGTTCAGCCGTGAAGAACTTTATGTATACTCCACCATAGATTGCTTTCCACAGAGGCTGTCGATTCGTAGAAGTGCAGTAATATTACAGGAAAATATAATTTTTTAATATAGCCAAACCAAAACAAATACAAGTACAAATATTGAAAAAATAATTTTATAAATAAATATAATATTTTAATTATTTCAAACCACGCTTATAAGGCAAGGCTACCAATACGTCAATTCAAGTCAATTCTAAAAATATTTTTATTTTGCGAGTCTATGCAGTCAGAGGACTGCAAACACCGTATTCCATGATACTAGCTGGGGCCATTTGGTTGGTACTATTTTTATCCCCTTTTTCTCAGTTTACCCTGTTACGACTTTCTAAAATCTTTTTATTTTGCGTGTCTACGCAATTAGAGGGATGTACACACCAAATGTCATCATTATAGCTGTAATTGTTTAGTTGGTACCATTTTTATCCCTCTGTGCCAATTGTACCCCTCGAAAGTACGAATTTGGAAAGAACATTTAATTTTTCGTGTCTGCGCAGGCAGAGGAATATATACTCCGAATTTCATGACTCTACTGTGGTCATTTGGTTGATACTATTTTTATCCCTCTTTTCCATTTTAACCCCAAAAAGTACGAATTTCGTAAAATTCGTTTATTTTACGTGTCTACGCAATAAGAAGAATGTATACACCGAATTTCATTATTCTAGGTGCTGCTGTTGGTTTTTATCCCTCTATTCCCATTTTACCCTTTAAAAGTACGAATTTGGAAGGAGGGAAAAACTTCTCCCTTTGTGCCGATTTCGCCCAGTTACAATCCCAAACGATCTACGACTATAAGACGCATTTATGGAAAATTTGGACGTCCTAACTCATTTCGTTTAGATGCTAGTGTGCTTTCAACAGACGGACGGGCGGACATGGCTAGATCGTCTTAGCATTTTATGACGATCAAGAATATATATACTTTATAGGGTCTCAAGTCGATATTTCAAGGCGTTACAAACGGAATGACAAAGTTAGTATACCTCCATCCTGGAGGTGGAGTATATGTTATTCTAAATGTTATTCTTTCAAGGTCAAAGTAATCGGTAGTTTAAATTTAAAATGTTATATGGCCCATCCTATACATGGTGTACGCGATGCAAGGTGGTCCTAAGCTATGCACATTAGAGTGAGTCTCCTGTCAAGTGATAGCCGCTGAAGTGCCCTTAATAAATACCCATATCTGTGGCGACTTTGATAAAAAGAGTTCCCCCAGAAAATGAAATTTCTAAACGGCTTCAAATATTCACTTCTTCTTCCAATTTTATATAAATATCACAATAAAAGCAATTTAACAACCCCATGGAACCAAGATTGGACATCGTTGGCTACGAAATTATGTGTACGTACATACAATGTCGACAAATAAAATACTTTTGATACGATTTGATTTCTCAATAAAATGACACATGCATTCATGATGATGCCACACAAAGGGCCACAAGAAGCGCCCACACGAAAAATTGAGATATTCACACGGAACATATTTCTCTCTTCCATTTTGTTCGGTTGCGACTCGACTCGAGCTGTCGAGCGAGGCCTTAGAAAAATGATAATGATTCTAACAAAACAAATGCATAAAAACCAGATCAAAACACAATAAAAACCTATTTTCATTCCATTTTTCCCATTCAATGTTTGCCCAAAACAAACTGTAAAGAAAACCTACCGAAATCTGTCCATTGTCTGTGGCATCTCACAAAAGTCAAATGCAACGAACGCGAGAAAAAGAAAAAATTCCCATGATCACCTGTAGCCAGGCAGACAGCAGCAGCAGCAGCCAACGCAGCCACAGAGTCAGAGTGCGCGGGGACAAACAGATCAAATCAAATCAAAGCCAGATCACTTGAGGTTCAGTGTGTAACAAAGCCGATTTTAAAGTTTTATGGAAGCGATGCCCGTTCTCGCTGTCCGTCTGTCTGTTCGTATGATCGTATGCATCGCAACTGGAGCTGCTGCTGCTGCTGGGGCAGCAGTATAAGCAGCTTCAATAGCCTCCAAATGCATCAAACATCAAATGAATGACACCTTAAGTGTTGTGTAAATACTGTTCATACATCGTACATTCCGGCTCATACACTTCCGTCCGTCCGTGCCACTGTGGCTCCAAACGAACTCCGTAAATGGTATGGATATATTGCTGCAGAGTATGAGCTTCAAAACTGCCTGAACTACATAGCGTCATAGATGAATTTTGAGACTGTAGATAATATTGTCCAAACATAACTTCAGTCATTTCTTTCTCTTCGGGTAAAATACCATCCATAAAATTACACATCTTAAATATGTTCATTAATTAACTAAGAAAAATGTAATTTACTTTAGAATAGGGCACCCTATGTTATTGCCAATTCTAACAGTTAGTGAATGTATGTATACATTTCATACAATCTTCAGGCTAACATACATTTTTTGATTAAAATTTAAATTTTAGTTGAAGGTTTGGTATACATTTGTAAATATTAGCTAATCTGTGAAAGATGCATCTGAAATTTTCTGAAGAGTTTACAAGGTCCTTTAACCCTTTATTGAAAACAAAATTAAAATTACATTGTTTCTTCGATGGAGTGAATAAATCCAGAACCAGCTGTGGAAAATGATCTCCAAATCATCACAGATCCAACACCTATTTTATACACTTGGTTTAGAAACCATAGAAGCTCCTCATTTGGTTTTCGCCAAACATTAGACCACCCATCGGATCTAAATATATTATATTTACTTTCGCCCTTAAAAATCTCATTCTTCCAAAAACAGAAGTCCTTATCTTTATACGTGTTTCTTATTTTTGTCAGTAATCGATGGCATCTGCCTAGCTCCTCTACCATACAAATTGGCTTTAAGGAGCATATTTTTGATAGTTTGCGGACTAACCTACTTTCCAACATAGTTATCCGCGAATGTTGTAAGTTTTGGGGCTCTTTCATTTGCTATTCAGAGACAAACCATGTCCCCGTAAATGTAGTAAAGTAAATATAATATATTTGGATCCGATAGGATAATAAAGGACAATGTAAGCCATTTTTTTATACCCTCCACCTCCAGGATGGGGGTATATTCACTTTGTCATTCCGTTTGTAACACCTTAAAATATTCATCGGAGACCCCATAAAGTATATATATTCTGGGTCGTGGTAAAATTCTAAGACGATATAGCCATATCCGTCTGTCCGTCTGTCTGTCTGTCTGTCTGTCTGTCTGTCTGTCTGTCTGTCTGTCTGTCTGTCTGTCTGTCTGTCTGTCTGTCTGTCTGTTGAAAGCACGATAGCGGTCGAACGAAATGAGCTAGGAGGTTCAAATTTTTCCTAAATGTGTCTTATGGTTGTAGATCGGTTGGGATTGAAAGTGGGCGAAATCGGCCCGGAGGGAAAAATTTTTCCCTCACAAGGACTGAAAATACCCATAATATTCAGAGTATTTCAGCATGTTTTTTGAACATATTAGCTTGTATTTACTTGATATTTTCGTGTACATTCCTCTAATAGAGTACATACATAATATAAAATTATTTTTTTCTAAATTAGTACTTTTAAGGGGTTCAATGGGGATAGAGGGATAAAAATAGTACCAACCTAACGGCTGCACCTAGAATAATGAAATTCGATTGCGTAGACACGTAAAATAAAAGAACTTTCCAAAATTCGTACTTTTTGGGGTTCAAATGGAAAAAGGGGATAAAAATAGTACCTACCAAATGACAGCAGCTAGAATCATGAAATTCGGAGTATGCATTCCTCTGACTGCGTAGACACGAAAAATAAAACGTTTTTTCAAAATTCGTACTTTCAAGGGATACAATGGCTACAGGGGATAAAAATAGTACCAACTAAACGAATACAGCTAGAATGATGAAATTCAGTGTGTACATCCCTCTAATTGTGTAGATAGGTAAAATAAAGAGATTTTAGATAGTCGTACTCATGAGGGGGCTAAATTGGAAAATTCGTACTTTATTTTGTTGTTACGAAAAAAATGGTAGAATCATGAAGTTGTCTTACACTGCGTACGTTAGAGATAAGGTATTTTCAAAATTTATACTTTTGAAATTAAAATAGGATGGAAATACAACCAACCAAATGACTGTAGCTGAAAATACACTCTCTATCCCCCAATATTTAGGGTATTTATGATTGCTCCCTTATTTATATATATAGTATACAAATATTGGTAGCCTTGGCTTATTAATTAAATTTCTTATTTTCATACAGTTAAAATTTGTTGCGGACATTCATCTTGTAGCTTGGAAGCAACACAAAGAAAATAAAAGTTTTAGCGGGCGAATTGGTACAAAAAGGGATAAAATATGGTACCAATGATACGACAACAGCTAGAATCATGAAATTCGGTGTGTACATCCCTCTAATTGCATAGACACGTAAAATAGAGGGACTTTTCGAAATATAATTAAAAATAGGGATACAAATTGGACCTACTAAACCGCTGAAGTTGAAATCATGAAATTCGGTGTATACATTGTGACTATGAAGACTCGAAAAAGGTTTTTTTTCGAAATTTGTACATTTGGGCGGATAATAGGGCGAATGGGGATATCTTTAAAATTTATACTTTTCTTATCACTTTGTCTGTGATATGGTACTGCGCTTCTATGTAAGGTCGACATCCTTTAATATGTTGGTAATACTGTGGAATGCACTCCGTGGTGGAGGGTATATAAGATTCGGCCCGGCCGAACTTAACGCCTTCTTACTTGTTTTGATTTAGTATTTGGTTGTACAATATTAATTAGGGTTTGCATTTTCCCGTACATTTTATTTCCCGGGAAACGGGAATTATTTTTTAAATTTCCCGGGATCCCGGGACAGCACGGGAAATCGTCAATATATCGTTTACCATGAGTTAAGCTTATTTTTTCCAATGAAACTGTGTTTTTAAATTTTTTCATATGGAGTTTGGCAACCCCGGCAAAGTGAAATTTGTGTGTATATCCGAACGTATTTGTCATCGAACTGTTATATTTGACATACCAAATTAAAATCGATATGAGCTAAATTATTGTACAACATTTTTATTGTGGAAATGATGGTAAAAATATACGAAGAAATATGTAAAAATTTCTATCGAATTCCCGCGGGATTCCCGTACGAATTTCCAGGGATACGGGAAATTAAAAATATGTGAATTCCCGGGAATTTTCCCGCGGGAAATCCCAGGATGCAAACCCTAATATTAATATAAGCAGTTATTCAATAACAATACCTAGAAAAATCTATGGGTATATGTAGTATTTTTGACTCCATAGACATTAGGATGGGTCACGAAAATAAAGTGCAGCGGTCAAGAAATGAAGATTGGATTGTTTAATGATGATCTACAAAATATTTCGTCACTGGGTCAAGCCATCTGTGAGCTAAACGATCCAGAAAACACCTCTAAAAATCATGTTTCATGTATTTTTTTTAATTTGCATTTTTGCCCAATTTTTTTTCTGAGTTAATAGACCCATGGAAGCACTTTAAATAAAAAAATTTATTCCTGTCTTAGGTTAACTCATTGGTAGAATTATTTGGCGTTTATATTGATTTTTTGCGGGGTTTCAAGGTTACAGCTAAAAACGCATATTTCGTGGGCACATTTTGTAAAAGGTGCAATGAAAATTAAATAGGAGGAATCAGTACCTTTCGAATGATGCCTATATGATTAATAACGGATGAAAAATGTTGGAGGAGATGGTTTTCACAGGCAACGTGTTCAAACGCTTTTTACAAAAATGAGCGCTGCGGCGTCAATTTTATTCCGATGTTCATCATATAGGCATCATTCAAAAGGTATTGACTGATATTGTTTTTTATTTGATATTTATAAAATACGAAATAGTTTTCAGTAGTCACTGTGAAAATCCACAAAAAAATACCATAAATGACCAAATATTCGACCAATAAGTCACTCAAAGACAAGAATCAAAATTTTTATTTAAAGTGCTTTCAACGGTCTATTATTTCTTTTGTTGTTTGTATTTATTTTGGGAAAAAATGAAACACAAAAAATTACACCGGAAAACATGATTTTTAGAGTTATTTTCAGGAGCGTTTATTCAGTAAACGGCTTAAAATTTGATCACTGCTTCTTTGAACTAATATTTCGTTTGAAACCGTGAATTTGGTAATTGAATCGTAATTTTATTTTTTGCAGTGTAAAAACGGGATATAAAGGGATTTATCGAAAAAAGTGATAACAAGTAAGTAAGCTTCAGTCGGCAAACCGACTCACTCTCAGAGAACATATATACGGAAGTTAGAAGGAAATCAATTATACTTAGGGCAGTATAATTTGTGTGGAATGTTTAAGACTGTTCGTGGCACGTGGTCCCAGCTTCCACATTTATAAAATAAATGTAAAAACGTGATAAAATATCAAGTCACAGTGGATTCCATGCACCAGTATATAAATTATGAAGGATTTACTATTACCTAGGATAGTGACAATTGTGTGGGAGGTACAAGAAGGGGCGTGGCTAAAGCGTAAATATTTTTTAGGTTTAAAGTGATTATAAAAACATTTTTAAATGTCGAATTTCAAATGATTTTGACTACCCGTATGGATTTTATGTCGTTTTTATTGTAACAAAAGTTTATGTCACATTGTGTGTGAAAAGTTATAACAGCATTCATTTTACATAATTTTGGGTGATTTGTGTGGGAGGTACTGGAAGGGGCATGGCTAAACCCGCCATATTTAGTATACTAAAAATGATTATAAAACCATTATCAAATACCGAAATATAGCTGATTCCGAATATCCGTGTGGATGTTACATTAGTTTTAATTTAACACAGGAATATGGGTCATTTGTGTGGAATATGGGAAGTGCGTGACAATTTCTTCGAACTGAAACTAAGTTTGTTGAAAATATTACCATTATTATGTGCAAAGTTTGAATCGATTCATTAGCTCCTATCGAGAGTTATCATATACACCAGCCAGCCAGACGTACGGACATCTCTCAAACATCTTAAAATGTCGTGAAGCGGATTTGGTTCAAACATACTGGGGGTCTTAAGTCACTCCTTCGATGCGTTACACTTTGTTCTGTCCCAAAAGATATATACCATCCTACTCTTTAGTGTGAGGGTATAAAAATTGTACCAACGTGGACCACTTTTCTTGGCCAAAATAATTAAAACTGTTTTTTTGTTTATGTTTAAAATTAATTTCAATTTACCTCAATTTTAATCAAATACAGCGTTTTATGACATGTTTAGTGAAAAGAGATGAAGCAATAGAACTACTTAAAGCTGCATTAAAAATATCAAACCTCTTTTTAAAAACTAATGTACCAAAAATTTGTTGGCCATTAAATCAATTCCATTTAAATTAAACCCACTTTCGCAGTTATCCAAATTCATGGAAAATTGACTTCACAAACGTATTAGAATTATTTTAAACGGAATATTAATTCCTCTTAAATTCCTGTAAGGCAGAATTTAGCAGAATAATGTAGGAATTGTTTGATTTGATTTAGTTCCAGTGAGGGCATTCAAACATTTTCCATCGTCAGCTATAATCTAAAACTTATTTCAACAACTTTATTTTTTTCGATAAGTATCCACTTTGTGAATTTGATTCTTCTTTTGAAATAAATTAGTTTATTTTGTAAATTTCTACGGCTGACAAAATCTAGCTGACTGTGGCGTTTGGCTAGTCTAAAACAATTTTTCTGACGCGTCCAAAGGTTTCAAAGGAATCACGGTGATAGCAAAAATGCTTCATGGATTTAGGTTAGTTCGTTTGTATTGAGCATGTCCACGGCACGGCTGTCCAATCTATACCTCACAGTTCATAACTGATATAAATGTTGTTGTGAGCGATAAAATTATTTGTAAAGGTACTTTTTCGGTAACACGTATATCAATGGGCATGCAATTGTTCTTCATTTCAATTTCATGTTTCGAATTTCCTTTCGAATATTGCAGTATTGTTTTTGGAAAAGATATTTTCTAGAAGAAACGCTAGTGTCTCCTCCCCCAGAGTATACAAGTTCCCAATTTTTGATTTGTTAAGAACCACTGCCAATTCGCATTCCCTAGCTTACAAGCTGACACAAATATCGCTTGAACTAAGAAATCCGTTTCGTTGTCTTTACAAGTAGAGCGCAAGGAATCTTCTCTTATCTTACTCCGATCAGACTATTATAGTAAAAAGTTCAATAAAATATTCTAGTTTTTGAAAGAGATAGGAATTTTTAAAAAATAGTTTATCTGAAAAATTAATATTTTCTAAAGAACGAAAAAAAACGCAAAGCAGAAACAAGAACAAGAAATCGTGACATCATGCCCTTCCTCTTTTTGTTTAGTTTGGGCCTACCAAACCCGGCCGAAATTTTGTAGGCTTGCTTGTCTTTTAGGACAATAAAATAATTTCACAACCATAATCTTTTTAACATAACAGTTGTTTTAAAAATTTTTTGCTATTAAATAATTTTAACACATACCTTCCACTTTATTTTTATACACCTCCACCTCCAGGATGGGAGTATACTAACTTTGTCATTCCGTTTGTAACACCTTGAAATATCGACCTGCGACCCTATAAAGTATATATATTCTTGATCGTCATAAAATTCTAAGACGATCTAGCCATGTCCGTCTGTCGAAAGCACGCTAGCATCTAAACGAAAGGAGCTAGAACGTTCAAATTTTCCATAAATGCGTCTTATAGTCGTAGATCGGTTGGGATTGAAATGGGGCGAAATCGGCCCAAAGGGAAACATTTTTCCCTCACAAGGACTAAAAATACCCATAATAATCCCAAATATTTTAGCGCATTTAAGCATGTTTTTGGAATATTTCTGTTTATATTTGCTTGATATTTGGTATGCGCATTCCCCTTATAGCAAAACCGTGCACCATAAATTGATTCTTATTTGTAGGGGGTGAAATGGGGCATAAAATGGATAAAAATGGTACATATTAAACGACAACAGCTAGCAACACGAAATTCGGTGTGTACATTCATCTAATTGAGTAGATACATAATATAAAAGTATTTTTTCCAAATTCGTACTTTTAAGGGGTAAAATAGGAACAGAGGAATAAAAATGGTACCAACCAAACGGCTGTACCTAGAATGCATATATAAGTAAAAAAATAAGATTTTTCAAAATTCGTACTTTTTGGGGTTAAAATGAAAAAAAGGGGATAAAAATAGTACCAATCAAATGACCGCAGCTAGAGTCATGAAATTCGGAGTATACATTCCTCTGACTGTGAAGACACGGAAAATAGACGAATTTTTCGAAATAAGTACTTTCAAGGGATACAGTGGTACAGAGGGATAAAATAGTACCAACTAAACGTCTACAACTAGAATGATAAAATTTCAATTGCGTAGAAACGTCAAGGGGGTAAAAATGGTACAAACCAAATGGAATCATGGAATTCGGTGTATACATTCCTCTGACTGCATAGACACGCAAAATAAAAAGTTTTTTTTCCAAATTCGTACATTTTCTTTTACGGCAAAAATTGGTTGAATCATGAAGTTAGGTTATTTTGCACTATGTACGTCTGATAATGGATTTTCAAAATTTGTACTTTTGAAATTCAAATAGAGTGGAAATACAACCAACTGTAGCACACACTATCTACCAATATTTATGGCTTTGAAAATATTTTTCAAAATATAAATAGAAGAATAATTATTTTTTGAATTGACGTATTGGTAGCCTTGCCTTATAAGCGTGGTTTGATATAATTAAAATATTATATTTATTTATAAAATTAATTTTTCAATATTTGTATTTGTTTTGGTTTGGCTATATTAAAAAATTTATATTTTCCTGTAATATTACTGCACTTCTACGAAAACCGACAACATCTGTGGAATGCAATCCATTGTGGAGGGTATATAAAGTTCGGCCCGGCCGAACTTAACGCCGTTTTTACTTGTTTATATTTAATTTTATTTATAGCACTTTGATTTAAAACACACCATACCATATTACAGTACAGAAAAAATGCCACGCGTGTATCTTCTAAAAACTCATCGCAATTGTACCCACTTTGATTGTACGCCGCACAACGATAAATTGTTCTTTGCAAAAATGTCATCTTGTTTTTGTTGCTTCAAAGTATTCAATTTTATATTACAACAATAAAACAACAATCGGAAAGTATCGCAAAAATTTAATTTTGGCCAAGAAAAGTAGTCACTGAGATCATAGTGCAACGGTATATAAAGAGTGATTTTTTTGAGGTTAGGATTTTCATGCATTAGTATTTGACAGATCACGTGGGATTTCAGACATGGTGTCAAAGAGAAAGATGCTCAGTATGCTTTGACATTTCATCATGAATCGTCTTACAAACGAACAACGCTTGCAAATTATTGAATTTTATTATCAAAATGCGTGCTCTGTTAAGAAAGTTCATTGCGCGCTTCCATTTTATGGTCAGTTTAATCGACCCACTGAAGCGGCTATTCGGGCTATTGTGACTAAATTTCGCACCAAATTTACATTGTTGGACATTAAACCACCAACACGCTTACGTAGAGTGCGAACTGAAGAAAATATCGCAGCTGTATCGGCCAGTGTTAATGATGACCACCAATTTTCGACTCGTCGCCGTTCGCACCAATTGGGTCTCTGTTACTCAAAAACATGGAAATGCCAAAATTGGACTAAGCGGATGGACCACCTAAGACGCAGCCGCGGTCAACATTTAAATGAAATTATCTTCAAAAAGTAAATGTCATGGACCAATCTAACGTTTCAAATAAAGAACCGATGAGATTTTGCAAATTTTATGCGTTTTTTTTTTTTAAAAAAGTTATCAAGCTCTTAAAAAATCACCCTTTATATGATATATATATGAAAATAGATTTTTTTCACGAGACATGACCAATTTTACACTGAAAAAAAAATAAGTTTTTTAAAAAAAGGTGTGTTCATGCAATCTCTTGTAACTACTGAAATACTTGGCCGAATTTAATGTACTGTTCCATGTTTTTAAGGTAAAAGTAATTGAACTTTAAGTAAACATCCTATAGCCGCGTTATATCTTTTAAAGTTTTTATAATTTAATTTTTTTATTTTGATTTTCGAAATGCTTATATTAATATTTTTTAAACTTTAAGATAGTTTTCTTAGATGTCTAATTTAGTGACTGTGTGAGTTTGGACTTTTTATGATTTTTATTTCGATTTTTTTTGCAAAGTCAACCAGAATTTCAGTGAAAAATCTGCAGAATTATAACTTTTTCAAATAGTTTATTAACACAAGGTACAAAAACAAAAAAATCTATGAAAAACACATTATGAGTTTTGTAAAGAAATAAATAGCTGCTATCAGTATATTTCGAATAATGCCTAAATAAACGTCCAAAAATGCAACCAATAAAGTATATATGTAAGACAGGGCTAAATATTTATATTTAAAGTGCTTTCAAGGAAGACGTACCAGAGGTAGAAGAAAAACAACCTGACGAAAATATTCAAGATTTGACCGGATTCTGAAATGAGAGAAATTTACTAATCGCTGCCAAAATCTGCTGAATATGACACAAATATGACGAAATAAGATCGCAAAATTGGTAGCAGAATGTCTGTAACATACATATGTAAAGTGGTTTTAAATTCTACGATCGAAAATTAGGAAAACGGATTAACAAATAAAAGAAAAAGTTTCACTCTTTTTCTTTTAGAGCAGTTCTTTTTTAGTGCATGAGAACTGCTCTAAAAACTGTTGCTGCAGCACTTAAAATTCTAGTTCAGAATTCCATGCTTGGTGCCACTGTGCATCCGTACATTGTTGGTCAGCCAGCAAGTGCAGTCAGAGTCGAACAGAAACAAGCCAAACGATTGACGCAACGGATGAATGAACGAATGTATGAATGAATGAATGGTTGGATGGATGGACGGATCACCGTTTGGATGTGAGGTGAAATTTATAACTGGGATTAGTAAGTAGCACCCATAGATGCATTTGTTTATGTGGACACACCATTATGTGCATACGCACATACATGCATCCATCACAGCCATCGTAAGTACCCAAATGGGCAACAACAAGTGGCATAAAAGACATGGGAAAAAACTTTAATTTTTTTCTCAAAGTGTCATAATCCAAACAAAAACATTTTCTGATATGATTTTTTTTTTTTCTCTTTTTTGAATTTTATTATTATTATTTTTTGACTTTCGTGGGAATGAGTTTCGTTCCGTTTTGGATTTCCACGGCAACTCGAAGAAAAAAAGTGTGTAATTTTGAAAGACCACAGACGACAACGAAATTGAAATGAATGCTTGCTTGTGACTAGAAAAGTTTTTAATAATTTTCTTCGATTTGTATGTGTCTACAGTCGTTTCAATTTACTTGTTTTTTCAAATTTCGGTTGACATCATTCATGCATGAAATTGCTTTGCTTCATCAGCATACTTTGAATGTTCAACATTTGCATTTCTGCCAATCCAGCAAATCGACATCAACCACAATTTAATGTAAATTGTGGGGTTGAAACGAAGGTTGACCAATACCAATGCCAATGTACATTATGGCCATGTATCATGAGCAAATTGTACTTTGTCGTTCAAAATACGCCAAGAACAGAAAGCAAAGGACACTGCTAGTGGCAGACACTGAGATTCAATGAAAAAGTGAAAGTGTTTGGATTCATGTCAAGTATTTGTGATGTCATGACAACGACAATTTAATATTTATGAAACTAGCAGTCGATCATGGAATAAATTACTTCGTAGAATTTTGAAACACTTCAGTCAAGTCATAACATCATTTTCACTAATGAGATTCATTTCTTTCTCACGCTTACAATCAAAAGAGTACAAGGAAAGCTAAAGTTTTATATATATGCAGTAGGTTTGATATATATGCAGTAGGGTGAATCGTATTATTTTCCTGTAAGGGAAAAGTTTTAAAAATATCCGCAATACGCTTCTGAAAAGAAAACTTCCATTTGAAATCGTTGGTTTCTAAAAAGGCGAGAAAAAATAATAATTAATTATTATTAATTTATTAATTAATTTCGAGAAAAAAAAATAATTTATATATATATGTTTATACAGGTATGTGATAGCTTTCGCAGCGTTTTGGTTTCGCTTTACTTTTTGAAATGTATGTATCTTTTGTGTACAAAGAAAATGTTTTCTTGCTCAATCATTTTGAATAGACACTCTTTTATCCATTTCAATAATAAATGCACAATTTCGAACCAACAATATGTCATTTGCCACAAGAAAAGCATTTCAAAGAGACAACAAAGCGGAAATGAAGCATTTTTTTAAAATTCAATATATTTTTGTTAATTTTCGTGCAATTATAGGATTTACATGAGAAATTCATGTAAAATGTATTAAATATTTGTTCATATCTCCAATGCATTTTTGCTACTTGTGCTTTCCTTAGAGGATAAGCAGGCGAAAGAAAAATTACACATTTGACTTGAAAGTGGAAGTCATCACACCTTTTTCGTCATATTCTTTCACTTTGTTATTTTGTTATGACCAATGTTGTTTTTATTAACTTCAATTTTGTTGTACGGACTAATTTGGTCAACTTTTTATTGAAATGAAACTAATTTATTTCATTTTTTACCCAACGTTTCTCTGGCTTGTTTCCAGCTTCTTCAGGGGTCTGTTTATTTGAAAATCAATTAGTTTGCATTACATTTGTCATTATTACTTATTATTATAAAAAACTGGACATCACTCACAATTAAGTATAATTAAAATAAATAATAATAACTAAATATAAAAATCACAGTAGAGCTTAACACTAATATCACAGAACTTAACGTTTCAACTTATTGCGACACTTTCACTGAAAAGACAATAATGTCTTTCTTGAATCATTCTGTGAGCTGACCTCCTTTGTAAGTCCTCTCCAAAATTTCCAATACAAAAAAATATTTGCAAAATTTCTCAAATCGCAAAGCACCGATTAAAAAATGAAAGTCGTAACTTCGACTATTCTTACGATGCGATACAAAACTCTAAACTAGTGATCCATGTTAGAATATGTCATATAACTCGTTCGAAATTATCCATTGGTTTCATTCCAATTTATTTATGATGAATTACAATACAAAGTAAATGTATATTCTAATTTTGGGTCCAGGGATTGAGCCGGGGTGACTAAGGTCATTGTAGCTAGTTATTGTAGGGACAGACCAGAGCCTCTGGTGGGAATCGAACCCACAACCTCCACGCTAATAGCCGAGCACGCTACCGGGGCGTGGAATGGTACAAAAAGGGATAAAAATGGTACCTATCACACGACAACAGCTAGAAACACGAAGTTTGGCGTGTACATTCCACGAATTGATTAGATCATAGTATAGGGTCCGCCATCTAACGTTTTTTTTTTTCAACTATTCAACCGTTGGACTATTATTTCCATTATTAACCGGAAGGATTGTACTTTCAAATAACAAAAGAAATTTGAGAAAATATTCAGTAGTTTTTTTATAGCATTTCCACAAAAAAAAAGTTATTTGTTGAATTATGTGTTTTCTAATTTCGAAAAATCCGTTTATTTTTCGTGTCTACGCTGTCAGAGGAATGTATAATCCGAATTGCATGACTCTAGCTGCGATCATTTGGTTGGTACTATTTGTATCCCCTTTTTCCATTTTTACCACAAAAAGTACGAATTTCGAAAAAATCGCCTATTTTCCGTGTCTACGCAGTCAGAGGATGACTCTAGCTGCGGTCATTTGATTGGTACTATTTTTATCCTTTAATTTTTTGTCATTTTAAACACAAAAAGTACGAATTTCGAAAAATCTGTCTTTTTTATGTGTCTACGCAATCAGAGGAATGTATACACCGAATTTCATTATTCCATGTGCAGCCGTTTGGTTGGTACCATTTTTATCCCTCCGTACCCACTGTATCCCTTGAAGTACGAATTTGGAAAAAACCTTATATTTTTCATGTCTACGTAGTCAAAGGAATGTATACTCCGAATTTCATGACTCTAGCTGCGGTCATTTGGTTGGTACTATTTTCATCCCCTTTTTCTATTTTGACCCCAAAAAGTACGAATTTCGAAAAATCAGTTTATTTTCCGTGTCTACACAGTCAGAGGAATGTATACTCCGAATTTCATGACTCTTGCTGCGGTAATTTGATTGGTACTTTTTTTTATCCCCTTTTTTCATTTTAACCCCTAAAAGTACGAATTTGGAAAAATCCCTTTATTTTACGTGTTTACGCAATCAGAGGAATGTATACAACGAATTTCATTATTCTATGTACAGCCGTTTGGTTGGTACCATTTTTATCCCTCTATTCCCATTTTACCCCTTAAAAGTACGAATTTGGAAAAAATTGTTTTATATTATGTATCTACTCAATTAGAGGAATGTACACACCGAATTTCGTGTTTCTAGCTGTTGTCGTTTAATATGTACCATTTTTATCCCTTTTTTGCCCCATTTCACCCCCTACAAATAAGAATCACTTTATGGTGCACGTTTTTGCTATAAGGGGAATGCTCATACCAAATACCAAGCAAATATAAACAGACATATTCAAAAAACATGCTTAAATACGCTAAAATAGTAGGGATTATTATGGGTATTTTTAGTCCTTGTGAGGGAAAAATTATTCCCTTTGGGCCGATTTCGCCCCGTTTCAATCCCAACCGATCTACGACTATAAGAACGTTCTAGATCCTTTCGTTTAGATGGTAGCGTGCTTTCAACAGACGGACAGACGGACGGACATGGCTAGATCGTCTTAGAATTTTATGACGATCAAGAATATATATACTTTATAGGGTCCAGGTCGATATTTCAATGTGTTACAAACGGAATGATAAAGTTAGTATACCCCCATCCTGGAGGTGGATGGTATAAAAAGAAGTTTTTTTATATCACTATCAAAAAAAGAAGTTATTTGGCGGACCCTATATAAAAGAATTTTATCCAAATTCGTACTTTTAATGGGTAAAATGGAAATAGAGGGATACAAAAAGTACCAACCAAATGGCTGCACCTAGAATTATGAAATTCGGTGTTTGCATTCCCCTAATTGCGTAGACACGTAAAATAAAGGGATTTTTCCAAATTCGTACTTTTAGGGGGTAAAATGGGGGAAGGGGATACAAATTGTACCAACCACATGGCCGCAGCTAGAATCATAGAATCTGTGTATATACATTCCTCCGACTGAGTAAGAAATATAAAAAGGTTTTTCCAAATTCATTTTTAAAGGACACCATGGGAATAGAGAGATAAAAATGGTACCCGTTAAAGGGCTACAGTTAGAATGATGACCGCAGCTAGAATCATTGGTATTTGGATTATGAATTCCTCTGACTACATAGAAACGCAAAATAAAAAGATTTTTCAAAATTCGTACTTTATTTTTTACTTTTATGGCAAAAATGGGAAAAGTGATAAAACTTATAGCGAGCAACTGGCTGGAATCAAGAAATTAGGTTGCCTTGCACTGTGTACGTAAGATATAATGCACTTTCAAAAATTTTACTTTTGGAACTAAATAAATAGAAATACAACTAACCAAACGGATGTAGCTGAATTCTAGTTCTAATCTAATTCCTATTTAGATTATTTAACCTTTTTTGAATATTTCTGCCTCATAGATACTCTTTGAACTGAAGTATTATTTCGATAGACATATATAGTATAAACATAAAGCCTTGCCTTATAAGCTTGGTTTAAAATAATTAAAATTTATTTATTTTTATTTTAAATTTGGTTGTTTTATTTTTATTTATAAGATTTTTTTAATATTTTTATTTGTTTTGGTTTGGCTATATTTCAAAATATAACATTTTCCTGTGATGTTACTGCACTTCTGTAAAATCGACAGCCTCTGTGGAATGCAATCCATTGTGGAGGAAGTGAACCTAATATGCGGTCCTTTTTACTTGTTTTAATTTATTATGGAATTTTTTTAGGAACAATTGTCGTGAAAATAGGCCAGATTGGTTCAGATTTATAAAGAGTGATTTTTTTGAGGTTAGGATTTTCATGCATTAGTATTTGACAGATCACGTGGGATTTCAGACATGGTGTCAAAGAGAAAGATGCTCAGTATGCTTTGACATTTCATCATGAATCGTCTTACAAACGAACAACGCTTGCAAATTATTGAATTTTATTATCAAAATGCGTGCTCTGTTAAGAAAGTTCATTGCGCGCTTCCATTTTATGGTCAGTTTAATCGACCCACTGAAGCGGCTATTCGGGCTATTGTGACTAAATTTCGCACCAAATTTACATTGTTGGACATTAAACCACCAACACGCTTACGTAGAGTGCGAACTGAAGAAAATATCGCAGCTGTATCGGCCAGTGTTAATGATGACCACCAATTTTCGATTCGTCGCCGTTCGCACCAATTGGGTCTCTGTTACTCAAAAACGTGGAAATGCCAAAATTGGACTAAGCGGATGGACCACCTAAGACGCAGCCGCGGTCAACATTTAAATGAAATTATCTTCAAAAAGTAAATGTCATGGACCAATCTAACGTTTCAAATAAAGAACCGATGAGATTTTGCAAATTTTATGCGTTTTTTTTTTAAAAAAAAGTTATCAAGCTCTTAAAAAATCACCCTTTATATAGCTCCCATTCAAATTTCGCTCCAGATTTGATTATTTTCTGTTCTAGAAACCACGTATTTTAACAGATCTTCTTTAATTTTGGCTATACGAAAGTTTTTCCAAAAATAAACATAAAATACAGAAAAATGCATGAAATCTTTATTTGAATCGATAGTACGGTCCATATAATTTAATGTTTGAAGATTATTTGATGCAAATGTTGACCTTGACTGCGCCTCAAATGGTGCATCCGCTTAGTCCAATTTTGGCATACTCTTTCCAACATTTCGGCCGGTATCTCACGAATAAATGCTTCAATGTTGTCTTCCAATTCGTCAATTGAAGCGGGCTTGTCTGTATAGACATGAGCTTTAACATAGCCCCACAGAAAATAGTCTAAAGGCGTTAAATCGCACGTGAAATAAAATGTTCACCGAACTCGCCTCTCAATAAGTCCATTGTTGCGCGTGCTTTTTGGCATGTGGCACCGTCTTGTTGAAACCTCATGTCATGCATTTTGGGCAAAAAAAAGTTGGATATCATCTCACGGTAGCGCTCACCATTTACAGTTACGTTACGATTCGCATCATCTTTGAAGAAGTACGGTCCAATAATGCCACCAGCCCATAAACCGCAGCAAACTGTGACTTTTTCTGAATGCATTGGTAGCTCTTGCAATGCTTCTGGCTGATATTCACTCCAAAATCGACAATTCTGCCGATTTACGTACCCATTGAGCCAAAAATGAGCTTCGTCGCTGAACACAATTTTTCGGTAAATCTTCGGCTTTCTTGAACTTTCTTAACAAATTCAATAATTTGCAAGCGATTCATGGTTAAATTATAGACCAAACTGAAGATGTTTGACTATGAAACAAAACACGAAAGTGCGTCGGCTGTTTAAACCAGTGTTGCCAAAAAGATAATAGCTAAAAAATCACCCTTTATTAGCACTAGAAACACCCATGGTGAAAATGGGTCAGATCGGTTCAGATTTATATATAGCTCCCACACAAATTTCACTCCCAATTTGACTTTTCCCGCTCTATAACCACATATTTTATCCGATTGTCTTCAAATTTGCCAAAACATCTTATATTTAAACTAGCAATACTTGTGGTGAAAATAGGTGAGATCGGTTCAGATTTATATATAGCTGTCATTCAAATTTCGTTCCCGATTTGACTTTTTCTGCTCTAGAAACCAAATATTTCAACTGATCTTCTGAAAATCTTGCAAAATATCTTATATTTCAACTAGAAACACCCATTTTGGAAACTGGTCAGATCGGTTCAGATTTGTATATAGCTCTCATACAAATTTCGCTCCCGGGTTTACTTTTTCCGCCCCAAAAAAACACGTATGTAACTGGGTCACTCCATTCCATGTTTGGATGTAGCCCCGATACAAATATTCTTCTCGATTTGACCAATTGGATCAGGTCATATAAGCCTATGATTAGGAAACATCCTTCCCGTTTTCAATTTTTTAACGAATTTAATTGTATTCAGAGAGAAAGTGGAGTGTATCATACAGTCGGCCCGCCCGAATTTAGCCTTTCCTTACTTGTTTTATAATAAATTTGTTGCGCATTAAAAACTAAAAAGTCTATTCGCGAGATATCATCGTTTAATGATACTACAACTGCTGATTAAGCCTTTAAGACAACAAAAAACGCCTTTTCAAAATATAATATATAATATATATAATATGGATTTACCAAATTATTTAATTAACTTTCTTTTTAAAGAAAAATGCACATTACATTTTGATTATCAAATTTAGATGCTTTTCAAAAATCAGTTTAAATTTCTCCGATACAGATTATTTTACACCTAACAATGGTTATGTTTATGCTGATTTTGAAATCTTTCCAGTGCTAACCAATACGTTCACTGCACTATATTGTTATTATGCTTTTCCGCCTCGAACCCCGATTAATTAGTTCATAATTGTATAAAATTATATAAGAAATCGCCGAGACGAAACTATCCAACATATGGTCCTAAACTAGCCTTAGTTTGGCAATGTCAGCACCACAGAAAAACCACAATCGTTGATTTTTCACACCTTTTCATGATATTCCCACATAAATTTACTTTATGTGAGAAACGCCAAACCCTCGCAACCCCTCCTTCTGCACTGGAAGATGAAAATAAGAACAATATTTCCAATGGTACCTACCGCAGAGCGCTCGCGTCCAACGCCCATTCCAATGGCAAACTCTGACCTTTTTAATAAAATCATAATAAACCATAAAAAATAATTTACAACTGCAAACACCCCCTCACAAATGCACGGGCACTCAAACGCTCGCTCGGCTGCAGAAGGGCGAGTGCATTTGGTTTTAATTAAGTGGAAACTTCTTCAAACAATGATGGCTCTTCGTCGACAACAATGCAACAATTAACATGTAATTATCGCAGCAACAACTACGCCACCACCAAGCAGGCAACATGTTGCACAATGCAGTCAGTCAATCCCATTCAATCGTCGTCCGTCGATGGATCCTCTGCACAGGACACACACAGAACGTCGAATGCATCGAGGCCCTCACACAATAACACTGCAGAGAGTACGACGCATTAAATCACTTTAATGCCTTTTGGAATCATCAACAAACGGACTTGTTAAAACGCCTTCTGCTCTGCGAAAGCCAACTCCGAGGACGAGTTGGCGGCACCAAATGATTATTATAAGTGCGGGTGTCGACATTGGCCCAGCAAGAAGAAAAGAAAGATGTTAACCCGAAATGATCGAAACGGGGAAAGAAAATCTCGGCAACAATCATAACAGGCGATACCCACGGGCGTGTCATTACCGAGATGTGCCTCGCTCACAGCAGAGATTGTCTCGCAATCCAACCATGTGTGCTGCGACGTTAGGGCCGATGTTAAGGCAACGCTGAAGGAGGCCATTCCTGATTTATGGAATTGTTAAAAGGCGTTGCGTTATTGTTGTCGACTATCGCTGAATGGCTGGCTGAAGATTTCAACGCTCCACACTAAAACATAATTGCTCATTTCGGCTGGATAATAGCTAATCAAACGTAGTCGTCTGTGGTGGTTCTCCAGGCGCCACGGAGCCCTCACCAAGGTAAAAGCGAAATTGTTGGGATATCACCAGGTTCGCTGGTGATTCTAATGCAGACATGCGTACATGCCAATCTGTGTGTGAAGTGAGTGTATATTCTGAACTTTGTCGTGATAACCGCAATTCTGCTTAATTCTAACACTTGCCTCGAAAATATACATTCAGCGGCGGACTTCAGGGTAGAAAAGGACTAACCCAAACCACATTGTTCGATTTTTTGGATTTAGTTCTGTACTCGGAATAAATAAAATTTTGAATCAATTAAAAAATTCACGAATCCAAATGAAATATCCAAATCCAAATGAAAAATGGTGTGATAAAGAAATTCAAAGAATCGATACAGAAATTTGAAATTTCATAATTGAAAATATGTATTTGCATATTCATTCAATGAAGAATTTCACATATTGATTAAAATGTTCCCAACAAGCAAAGCAATACGAAAACGATTCGAAATCGTATCGTCTAGAAGAAAAATAATATTGCGGCAACTATCATATTCGTATTGCTAAAGTTACCTCAATTGGAAAAGTTTGTGCGGCCAGGGCGATACGCCAAGGCAATACGAAAGCAATAGATCCGGATGATAAATCGGCGATATTGACAGATTATCATCAGTTAGAAATTTGGATGATATCGCCATAATATCACCTGGAAGATAAAAATGGGATATTGCTAGATAACCACCCAGAAGACAAAAACACAATTTTCCATATTTTTATGTTTTTCATATTTCAAAATTAATAATTACATAAAGAGGTGAAGAAAGAAATACAATAACATCATAAATGATAAGTAAACATAAAAGAACTAAGAGTTAAAAAATAAATAGATGGACACCACTGCTGTTTTCGCCTTATGTTCTTTATTATTTCGGTCTTTCGCATGTTTCTGGTTAATCAAATGGACGTTTTTGCACTTCAGTTTGAAAAAGAACCAAAGTATATGCCTGAAAAGAAAACAAATTAAATGCATATAATACAAGCTATATTTTTCAAAATTTCACTTAAATACCTTTAAATGCAAAAATGTTATAATTTTGAGTCGACGGCTCCTTGGTTCCCATCCAAGTAAATTTGTTGACCAATCGGTCAGTTAAAGAGCGTGTCTTATCAAAGCTGCATGTCACTTCTCTAATTCGTTTGCCTCTGTGAAATGCAAAACAAATCTTAATGTCTGATAAAATTTTGTACCCAAAAGATCTGCATCAATAATCAACTTACCAGATGGCTTTTCATCACTTGCTACTGATTACATCTAGAACTTCAACTTGTAGCTTCTCTTTTACTTATAGCGTGATAGTCCATTTGCAATGCACCAACAAAATATGAAAAGAAACACAGATTTCTAATGAAACATATATTTTCTTTTATTATTTCCGAAACATTCATACGAAAAATGACAACAAAATCAATATCGCCAATATTTCTTCTAAATGATAAGAATTATTTTGATGAATTTCATCAAAATGATAAATGGAAGATAATGCCGCAATATCTTCTTGGTGATATATCATCCAATCATTTAAATGTTTGTTTATTGATAAAAAATTTTGACCGACGCGAGTATCGAAACGGCGAAGTTAGATTTGTAGTGCCGCATTCTTACCACCGCACCACGCTCGGTATACAGAGAATTAATTAAAAGTTGAATATAAGGTGATGGCGAGTACGTCGTTGTGATTTTGTCAATTCCATGAAATGCCACAAAGTAAGTCCCAATTAAATGTGTGATTAAAAAATGTTGTTTGTATACCCTCCACCTAAGGATGGGGGTATTCACTTTGTCATTCCGTTTGTAGCACCTTGAAATATTCATCGGAGACTCCATAAAGTGTATATATTCAGGGACGTGGTAAAATTCTAAGACGATCTAGCCATGTCCGTCTGTGTTTTGAAAGCACGCTAGCTGCCGAACGAAATGAGCTCAAATTATCCCTAAATGTGTCTTATGGTTGCAGATCGGTTGGGATTGAAAGTGAGAGAAATCGGCCCAGAGGGAAACATTTTTTCCCTAACAAGGACTGAAAATACCCCCTAATATTTAGACTATTTAAGCAATTTTTTTTAATTTCTGGTTTATATGCGCTAGAAATTTGTTGCTTATAGTCATCTTGTAGCATAAAAGCAGCGAAAAGTAAATAAAAGTTATAGCGGGCGAAATGGGACAAAAAATAGTACCGATGATACGACAACAGCTAGACTCGTGAAACTCGGTGTGTATATCGCTCTAATTGCTTAGACACGTAAAATGGAGGGATTTTTCGAAATTCGTACTTTTGGGATGAAAAGGGATACAAATGGTACCAATAATACGACAAGAGATAGAATCATAAAATTCGGTGTGTACATCCATCTAATAGCGAAATTCGTACATTTAAGGGATACAATGGAAAAAGAGGGATAAAAATGGTACCAACCAAACCGCTGAAGTTGAAATCATACAGACGTGAAACATAAACGATTTTTTCACACTAGTTGCTTTTAGTTCGAATTTTATATTCCTGATAATTTTATCAAGATCCAATGGAAAATGTGTATTCTATCTGTAAATTGGAGGGATATTTATATGGGGGCTATATCTGAACCGATTTCTTCCAAATTCAATAGCGATGGTCTTTAGCCCAAAAAAATACTTCTGCCAAATTTCATGGCAATCGGACTACAATTGCGGGCAGACGGACGGGCGGACGAACAGACATACATCGTCATCAGCTGGTGATTCTAAGCCATTCGGTATACTTAAAGGTGGGTATAGTCAATTATTTCTTGGTGTTACAAACATTTGGTGCGAAACTATCTTATAATACCCTATTCCACGAAGTGTACACTGTTCTAACTGCGTAGACTCCAAAAATAAAGAGATCTTTCGATGTCCGTACCTTCAGGATCTAAATGGAATTAAAATTGGCTGTAGCTAGAATCATGAAATTCTTCTGACTGCGTAGACAGTTTAAATAAGAGGACTCTTTCCAAATCCGCACTTTAAGGGTACAAATTAAAACAAGTAAAATCGGCGTTAAGTTCCGCCGGTCCGAACTTTACATAACCTCCACCATGGATTGCATTCCACAAAATTACAGAAAAATGTAAATTTTTTTTAATATAGCTAAACCACATTAAATATAAGACAAGGCTACGTTTATAAAGGGTGATTTTTTAAAAGCTATAGGAAACTTTTTCGAAAAAAAACAGATAAAATCCAGAAAAATGCATGAAATCTTTATTTTAATCGATAGTACGGTCCATATAATTTAATGTTTGAATATTATTTCATGCAAATGTTGACCTTGACTGCGCCGCAAATGGTCCATCCGCTTAGTCCAATTTTGGCATTTCCACGTTTTTGAGTAACAGAGGCCCAATTGCTGCGAACGGCGACGAATCGATAATTGATGGTCATCATAAACACTGGCCGATACAGCTGCGATATTTTCTTCAGTTCGCACTCTACGTAAGCGTGTTGGTGGTTTAATGTCCAACAATGTAAATTTGGTGCGAAATTTAGTCACAATAGCCCGAATAGCCGCTTCAGTGGGTCGATTAAACTGACCATAAAATGGAAGCGCGCGATGAACTTTCTTAATTTTGATAATAAAATTCAATAATTTGCAAGCGTTGTTCGTTTGTAAGACGATTCATGGTTAAATTATAGACCAAACTGAAGATGTTTGACAGTGAAACAAAACACGAAACGTGATAATAGCTTAAAAATCACCCTTTACTATATATATCGAAATAATACTTCAAGTCAATTCAAAAAGTAAATATAAGAGAACAATCTTCAAAAAAATGCTTAACTACCATAAATATTTTTAGATAGTGGGTGCTACAGTTGCTTGTATTTCCATCCTATTTTAATTCCAAAAGTAAAAACTTAGAAAATCTATTATCTCACGTACACAGTGCAATTTAACCTAACTTTATGAGCATTTCTTGCCGTAAAAGTAAATGAATACGAATTTGGAAAAATCTTTTTATTTTGCGTGTCTATGCATTCAGAGGAATGTATACACCGAATTACATGATTCTAGCTGATTCTACCATTTGGTTGGTACCATTTTTATCTCCTTTTTTTCATTTAAATCCCGTAAGAACACGACTTTCTAAAATCTCTTATTTTTACGCGACTACGCAATTAGAGGGATGTACACTGCGAATTGCATCATTCTAGCTGTAGCCGTTTAGTTGGTATCATTTATTTTTCGTGTCTGCGTAGTCAGAGGAATGTATACTTCGAATTTCATAACTCTAGCTGCTGTCATTTGGTTGGTACAATTGTTATTCCCTTTTTCCATTTTAATCCTACAAAGTACGAATTGCGAAATATTCCTTTATTTTGCGTGTCTACGCAATACACTGAATTTCATTATTCCCATTTTCCCATTTTTACCCCTATTCCCATTTTACCCCTGGAAAAAGATACTTTTATATTATGTATCTACTCAATTAGAGGAATGTACACACCGAATTTCGTGTTTCTAGCTGTTATCGTTTGATAGGTGTCATTTTTTATCAATTTTTGCCCCATTTCACCCCCACGAATAAGAGTCACTTTTGGTGCACGTTTTTGTTATAGGCGAATGCGCATAGACAATATCAAGTTAGTACAAGCAGACATTGAAAAAATATGCTTAAATACTCTAAAATATTAGGGGTTATAATGGGTATTTTCAGTCCTTGTAGGGAAAACATTTTTCCCTCTTCACCGATTTCGCCCAGTTACAATCCATCCTATCTACGACTATACGACGCATTTATGGAAAATTTGTACGTCCTAGCTTCGTTTAGATGCTCGCGTGCTTTCAACAGACGGGCATGTATAGATCTTAGAATTTTATGACGATCAAGAATATATATACTTTATATGGTCTCAGGTCGATATTTCAAGGTGTTACAAATGGAATGACAAAGTTAGTATACTCCCATCCTGGAGGTGGAGGGTATAAAAACGCTTATGATTTATATATATATTGGCGATAAAAATATATAGCCCTTTCATTAACAAATATATGTAATTTAGGCAACTTTAAAATTCAGCCCTTTCGGATTTAGCCATATTTTATTGTTGTTATACCCTACACCACTCCGTGGACTAGGGTATTATAAGTTAGTTTCGCGCCAAATGTTTGTAACACCAAGAAATAATCGAGCTAGACCCACCTTTTAGTATACGGATCGGCTTAGAATCACTACCTGAATCGATTTAACGATGTCTGTCTGTCCGTCCGTCCGTCTGCTGTCCATCTAAGCTTGTTCGCACTCTACAGGTCGCAATTGTGGTCCGAATATCATGAAATTTGCCAGAAGTTATTTTTTTTGGCCAAGGACGATCGACATTGAATTTGAAATCGGTTCAGATTTAGATATAGCCCCCATACAAATGTCGCTCCCGATTTGACTTTTTCCGCTCTAGGAACCGCATATTGTTCCCGATTTTCTTTAAATTTGGCACAACATCTTATAATCCAACTAAAAACACCTAAGGTGAAAGTGAGTAAGATCGGTTCAGATTTAGATATAGTGTCAATTAAATCAAACTATTATGGCAACAAATATTGCACGAAAAATCCAATAAAAATAGAAACAAGAATCTTGCATGATCAATGAAATTATGATGAAATCACGATTTTCTAAATTTATTGTTAATTGTTAAATTATTATTTAGTTTTATTTTTATACACTCCACGAGTGTATTATGTCTTTGTGCATTTGTTTATAACACCCAAAATGAAACGAGTTAGACCCTTCGCCATATACAGATAGGCTTAGAATCACTTTCTGAGTCGATTTCCGTTCGTCTGTCCATCTATTGTTCTAATCAAATTACGGGTCCCAATTATAGTCTTAACAAAAATTTCACAAGTAAGTTTTGTGGATCAAGGACGAACGCTATTTAATTTGTGGCAAATCGGTTCAGATTTAGATATAGCCCCCATGCAAATGTCGCTCCCGATTTGACTTTTTCCGCTCTAGAAACCACATATTGTACCCGATTTTCTTTAAATTCTTCACAACATCTTATAATACAACTAGAAACACCTATAGTGAAAATGGGTGAGATCGGTTCAGATTTAGATGTAGCCCCCATACAAATGTCGCTTCCTTTTTGACCCTTTCAGCTCTAGAAACCCCATATTTTACCCGATTTTCTTTAAATTCTGCACAACATCTTATAATATAACTAGAAACTTAAAATTAAAGCGTGTAAGATCGGTTAAGATTTATATATAGCCCCCATACAAATGTCGCTCCCGATTTGACTTTTTCTCCTCTATAAAGCTCATATAGTACCCGATTTCCTTCAAATTTGGCTCAACACTTTATAATCTAACTAGAAACACCTGTGGCGAAAGCGGGTTAGATCGGTTCAGCTTTAGATATAGTCCCAATACAAATGTTGCTCCCAACTGTTTAACCGATTTTGGCCAAATGTTAGATATTATATTTCACCTATAAACATACATGATGAAAGCGGGTCACATCGTTCCGGGTTTCAATATACCCCTTTCAGATTTAACATTTTTTGTCAAACACATACATATACAGGATACAAAAATCCTTCCCGATTTCAATTTTTTATCGAATTGAATTGTAAAGGATGTGGAGTGTATCACATAGTCGGCTCCGTCCGACTTTAGCCTTTCCTTACTTGTTCATTGATACTATTGATAGATTTGATACTAATAATAGATTTTCGGAAACATTTTTTCTACATAATTCCAAATTTTCGAATCTCAATTTTTTTGTAGATGATTTATGAAGTTCTTAGTTTCACTCGTAAGCACCGAACGTGATTCGTTAAACAGTTAAAACTCACATAGCATGGAAGACTCATACATATATGTATGTTTATGAAGATTATATCAAAGTATAAACCGACACCTAAAGTTCAGTACCAAAAGTAATTTTAAATGACAACTTTATGCTTACAATCTTTCCTTTCGTTTCTATGAAGTGCCATAGTGCCATAATTTTGGTTATAATATAAATCGAGATTAATTAAATCATAACGTTGAACGTTGCCTTGAAATCCGCTTCCAACGATCGTGATAAATGTCAGCTCTATCACGCAGTTTCACACCTAAATCAGCGGTGGACCATGAAAATGATTGAAGTTCGCATCAATTATAATTTCCCCTCTACAAGAAGACATTCCAGTGGTATTATTTTCGGATAGATTCTGTGCGTAAATATAGTTTTCACTGCAGAAGAAAGCATTGGCGTACCAGTCTTTTTCGATGGCGTATCTGTTGAAAGGACTAGCTACCGGCTGGAGGGCCTTTGTACACCCGCCTTCCGCCGCCGGTAACCAAGTGGCTGGTACATACATACATGCCTATTGAACATCGCAGTGTAGTCATACAAATTGTGGCGTCCATGACTACACGACTACGGGTATTTATGGATTTGTAGGTAGTAGTTACCCGTCAACAATCATTGAAATGTGGTCAACAACTAATTATGTTGTTAGCAGTAATCGCTGCGGTTGATGATACTTCAAAAGCAATTTGCCGCATTAAAAGGGATTTTCAAAATAATGGCCGAATAATAGAATCTCGAACATGAATTACAAGGCACTATTAGAGTAGTTGTATGCGCGTGAATGTGTGTGGCTGTGTGTGCGTGTGTTCAATTATAATTGAATTAAAATGTTCAAACGGAATTTTAAAAGCCACTTAATTGTGGCACCACCAGAAACAAACAAAACCAAATCAAATTTCTTTGTCTCGTCATGGTTATGACTGAATTCACACGGAATTTGTTATGTGAAAATAATATTTTCCACCCAATTAGGAGGGAATATGTACCAACACGCCGGAATTATCTGCTACATTTAATTAAAAATGCCCAGCAATGGAACGCATTCTAGATTGATTTCTGACATTATCGGTCAGAACATCAGAGCTTTAGTCTCTGCCAGAAAAAAGTCTTATTACCAAGTAATATTGGATATATGGCTAAACGGGAAGTGGTAACTACTTATATTTCGGATACGTTTTTTAAGTATTTTTATAAAGGGGTAATAATTAATATTTTTGATAATTTCTGCTTTATATGCGATTTGTTGCGTGTAAAGGGGGCAAAAAGGGATAGAAACTGTACCAATTATACGATAACATCTAGAAACAAGATATTCGATGTGTACATCCACTAATTGCATAGATACGTAAAATAGAGAATTTTTACAAAAATCATACTTTTAATGGATACAATTGGAAAATAGGCATCTACAATCCGACAGTGTAGACGTGAATTATAGAGGATTTTTTTTGAAATTTGTACTTTACGGCCGAAAATGTTGTGACAAAGGGATACAAATGGTAAAGAGGGCTACCAATCATGCAACTGTAGCTGCAATCAACAAATACAGTTTTAGCATTCTAATAACTAATACCACATACTTCTAAAATAAATGGATCTTGCGGAATACACACAACAAAGGGGTAACATGGTAAAAGAAGGACAAAAATGGTAACAACCAAAATTGGGGTCACCAAAGACACCATTGTTGTAAATAAAGCTCTTTACGATTAATTGGCAAAATTACACGCCAACTTCTATAAAAAAAATTATAATTTTTTATTATTAATTTTTATAAATATCACACCCGATTTGTAAGTCACGGCTGACTAGACGCGAGAACTCAGTGTTCGGCCCGGCCGAACTTGACGCCGTTTTTACCTGTTTTGTATATGTTGGCGTGCAATTTTGCCAATTAATCGTAAATAGCTTTATTTACAACAATGGTGTCTTTGGTGACCCCCACTGAAATTTTCCGGCAAACATTTTCGTAGAATATTTTAATCCTTAAATGTCCTTTTTTAAAGGATATTTTTTGATTTTCTCGAAAAAAGGGTCAAATTGACCCATAAAGACACCAGTTAGAGGGTTAAGATCTTCCAGAAAAATAATCCTCATACAATTCCACAATACAACTCTGACCATAAGAATTCTCTCAGACATTAACTTACAGCATTTTTTTTAATATAGTATAATGCTCCCTTCGACCAAAAATGAAAACTTTGACCCACTGTATAAAAACTCAGACGTGCTGGACCATAAGTTTGTTCTACAAAAATGATCTACTCAACATACCCTTTCAGAATTATGGGGTCATTATTCTGTTCCATTCAAAAAGACTTAATTTGTTGGACAGTGTTATGAGAAAATTGTTTGAAACATTTCATTTCATAATGATTTTATTTATAAATATTAAGAAAAAATTCACAAAATTTATGAAAAACCTTTTATGAAATCGCTTCATAAATATTATGAAGGAAAATTCTTTCAGTGTACGGGCGAAGGACGAATTCATTCAGTAATTTGTAGTGCGTCCGGTTGTGCAATGGTCCAAATGGATGAGAATTCCTGCAAAGTCGCGTATCTACACCGAACGTTCTCATGCAAATATCGGTATCGATAGAATAAGGACACACAACCCACATTACGACGGTGTTCAAGGGAAAGAATAGAATTAAATATAACGTCACCTATAAACACCATCGCCCTCCTCTGGTCACGGTCAAGAAGCTTCAGGGATTGTCGAATCTGTATTTAATTTATAGGAAATCGGTTCAGATGTCGCTCCCGATTTGACTTTTTCCGCTCTAGAAACCATATATTATACTTGATTTGCTTCAAATTTGGCAATGTACGCTATAATTAAGCTGGAAATATATGTGGTAAATTTAGTCCAGATCGGTTCAGATTCAGATATAGCTCCCATACAAATTTCGCTCCCGGCTTGACTTTTTTCGCCCCAGAAACCACGTATTTTCACCGAATTTCTTCAAATCTATATATATAAAAGAGTTGCGTGATTGATTGAGTGAGTGAGTGACTGACTGATCACTCCCCAGACCAAACGGCTAGAGCTAGAATCGTGAAATTTGGTATGTACATTTCTCTTATAGTGTAGTGGTGTGATAAGACGGGATTTTTCGAAATTCGTACTTTTAAGGGGTAAAAAGGGATAAAAATGGTATCACCGCAATGACCAAACGGCTGGGCCTAGAATCTAGAAATTTGGTACAAAAATTTCTCTTATAGCTTCAACGCGCCCAAGAAAATATTTTTCAAAATTCGTACTTTTTGGGGGTGAAATCGGGTAAAAAGGTATAAAAATAGTGCCAATAAAATGGATGTAGTTGAAACCATAAAATTCGGTGTGTACAGCCCTCAAAATGTTAAGAATCGCAAAATGGAGGAATTTTTCGAAATTTGTACTTTTAAAGGGAAAAGGGGATAAAAAAGGTACTAACAACACGGATGACGCTACAATAATGAAATTCGGTGTGTATATTCGTTTTCCAGCGCAGATCACTAATAAGAAAGCATTTTTCGAAATTTGTACTTTTAAGGGATTAAATGGGATAAAAAGTGTACCACCATCCTGATTAAACGGCAGGGTCTAGAATCTTGAAATTACTTTTATAGCACGAATGCGACCAAGGTAAACGGGGAAAAGGGGATAAAAAAGGTACCAACAACACGGATGACGCTACAATAATGAAATTCGATATGTATATTCGTTTTACAGCCCAAATCACTGATAAGAAGACATTTTTCGAAATTTATAATTTTAAGGGATTAAGTGGGATACAAATTTTACCACAGCCCAGACCAAACAACTGTGCCTAAAATCATGAAATTCGGAACGGGCATTACATTTACAGCACGAATGCGACTAAGAAAATATTTTTCAAAATTCGTACTTTTTGTGAGTGAAATTGGGTAGAAGGGATACAATATGGTACCAATCAAACAGATGGAGCTGGAATCATGAAATTCGGCGTGTACATCCCTGAAAATGCTTACAAACGCAAATTGAAGGAATTTTTCGAAATTCGTACTTTTAAAGGGTAAATGAGAAAAGCGGGATAAAAAGGTGCCAAGAACATGGATGACGCTACAATAATTAAATTCGGTACGTATATTCGTCTTACAGAGTAGATGAGTAATAACAAGGAATTTTCATCAATTATCAATATCAATTCCCCCCATTTTCGAATTTAAACTAAGTTTGGGAAAATAGTACTATGTGCAGAGTTTGAATAAATTCTTTAAGTCCTTTCAAGAGTCTTCGTGCATATCAGCGAGCCAGACGGACGTTAAAGGGACTTGGGACATACTTATGGTTTTAAATCTCTCCTTCAATGCGTTACACTTTTATTCTCTCCCTAATGATATTTTCACAGCTTAAGATAGAAACGTGCAAATAATTTTCTACTTTATTTGATTTTTTGTAGAAAAATTGTTTCCATTTTGTGCCTATAAATTAAACTATTGACTATGTATAAACGCTGAAAGTAATATCCCTAAAAACAGTTTGAATACTGATACAAACTACTGTCTTAACATACCATTTTTCCGCGTACGAAGTAGCGGGTATTTGCTAGTTTAGCATAACATGTTATACTTGAACTGGAAGAACCTATTGTGTAAGTGGGTCGCATCATTCCTTGTTTGGATATAGCCCCCATACAAATATTCATCTCGATTTGACAAATTGGGTCAGGTCATATTAGCCTATGATTAGAAAGCAAACAAAAATCTTTCCCCTTTTCTATTTTTTACCGAATTGAATTGTATTCGGATAGAAAGTGGAGTGCATCATATAGTAGGCCCCGCCCGACTTTAGCCTTTCCTTACTTGTTGCACAAATCGTGAAATTTTTGCACACCTGAGGTGGCCTCGAGCGATATTTTTCCTTGACAACTTATTTCATAGTGTACTGTGTCTCTTTTAAGCATACAAAATAACAATATATTTATAAAAATCCATCCCTAATCAGCTTTCCGACTGTGATGTTGATTTTATATTTTAAATATTCCATACGCAGAATTTGGACTAGACATCCTAAATATTGATTTATTAAAATATTCATAAACATTATCGATGAATATGAAATATGTGCGTTCATAAAATAAATATAAAGATATGAATCCTTATGGCTTCCTTGAAATAAATCATAAAGCGAAATGGAATTGTTACACACTCACTCGTGTGCAACAGCAACAGGTAACAAGGAAGCAATTCTACTCACTGTTCCATGTTCCACGATCGATGAACGCACAGATACGTGGACAGGTTACCAGCGAAATCCATAACTCTTACGATCACTCCCCTATGACGCGTCCGTCACAAACACATTTCGAAAACCACACTCCATTCGATCATATTTCACAGCTCAATAAAGTTATTAGTAAAACAACAATATTTGTAATGGTAACATCGTAAACACCCAGAGACAATGGCCACATATTTGTAAATGCGACGAGACACAAACGTCACAACCGATCAATAAATGATATCGACAGTGGCTCTAAACAGGCAAGTGGTAGTAAATAGTTATGCGTTCCGGTAACAACTAAAATGCACGGAGGGATTGTGGAGGACGTGTCAGAAAATATAATTAATGGCCACCCTGTTACAACAGCAGACCATCTACGGAGTGGCATTGTTGGACACTACAGGTAGTTGGTGTTGAGTTATAAAAATTCTATTCAATTTTAAAACTCATCTTTCGATATCACAATCAAATCTTGTTTAGAAATGGGTGTTACAAAATAAGATAAAATCTGTGTTGGTGACGTGAAGAGAATTGCAGAAACGTCACCGTTGGAAAATATTACAGACAAGGCAAATTCATTTCTGCAAAGAAAACCAAAAAGGAAAGGAAGTTGTTACCAAAAGAAAAAAAAATATTTTTCTAAATTTTATGTCTCCTCTGGAAGGAATATTTCCTCGAAGTTGTATCTTGACACAGAAGAAGCCTAGTAAATGTCTGTTTTCAAATTCATGAATTTCCTTAATTTTGCTCACCGTGTGCTTCTAAGTTGCTCTAGGTTGTTTAATATCAAATCTCGAATCCGAAAAAGCGCTCTCAGGGTTCAATTTTACTAAACATCACACATTCGTTTTCATTGGTTGGGCGCGGTTTAGTAAAATTAAACTCGTTAGCACTATGGGACACCGATCAAGCGCGAAAAAATGGAAAAAGTGATTTACGTCAATCTAGAAATAAAAAAATATGCATTGAATTATGCCTTTACAGAACATAGAACGAACATTTTAAATTGGAACTACCAATTACTTTGACTTTGAAAGGTCGAATAACATTAATTTGTATACACTCCACGAGAGTATTATTTCTTTGTGCATTTGTTTGTAACACCAAAAAGGAAACGAATTAGACCCATCGTGTATTATATAGAACGGCTTAGAGTCGATGTAGCAATGCCCATCTGTCTGTCTGTCCGTCTGTCCATCTATTGTTGAAATCAAATTACAGGTCGCAATTATAGTCCGATCTTAACTAAAATTGGCACAAATAAGTTTTGTGAACCAAGGACGAACACTGTTTAATTTCAGGCAAATCGGTTCAGATTTAGATATAGCCCCCATAAAATGTCGCTCTAGATTTGATATTTCCGCTCTAGAGAGCACATATTGTACCCGATTTTCTTTAAAATTGGCACAACATCTTATAATCCAACTAAAAACACCTACGGTGAAAGTGGGTAAAATCAGTTCAGATTTAGATAAAATTTATAAATTAGATAAAAATTTATTTATTATATATATTTCACCTATAAACATACATGGTGAGAGCGGGTCACATCTTTCCATATTTCAATATACCCCCATACAGATGTTCTTTCCGATTTAAAATTTTTTGTCAAACACATACATATACTGGATACAAAAATCCTTCCCCGTTTCACTTTTTTACCGAATTGAATTGTAATAGGATAGACAGTGGAGTGTATCATATAGTCGGCTCCGTCCGACTTTAGCATTTCCTTACTTCTTATTTTTATATCCAGGTTTATGTTTGACATTTGCAAAATGTTATTAAAATCTTACGTCCAAAGTAGTAAGTCTTTTACGTGAAAATTTTCATGTTTTCAGATGAAGCTCATTTTCATCTCGGTAGCTATGTCAATAAGCGAAATTGTCGCATATGTGGTTCAAAGAAAACACACGTGACTATTGAGAAGCAAATGCATCCACAATGGGTCACCGTTTGGTGTGGAATTTGGGGCTGGCGGCATCATTGAGCCATGTACTTATAAATTAGGTTGATCGGATGAGGTACCAATCGTGGTAGTCATATGAATGATATTGTGTTCCATTATTAAATGACAAAGTTCAACCTTTTTAATAAAACCAGAAAATTTAAATAATAATCAGTACTTTTTATAGACGATTCTAATTTAAAAATTTAAATGGCACACCCTATATATATTAATTAATCATTAACATTGTGTTTTTGAATATTTTTCATGTCTAATATTTCGTAAAGGCATACAAATAAATTAAATTTATTTAGATTTTTTTATTATTGAGTGTTAGTGGGTTATGTTGCGAGATGTTGTCTAGATTTTTATTTTTAATATCACATGCGAAGACCTGATATTTTATAATTAATTTTAGAAAACAATTACTAATAACGCTTTGCGACAATAATTTTATCGAAGGCTGGTGTACAACATTTTCTGGTGTATTTTGGATTTCTAAACTCAAAATTGGGGTTTCTAAAAAATATCCACAAATTTTTGTGCATATTTAGTTCCAAAAGGACAAATTTTGTAAACCCATTATCTCCCACGTACACAGTGCAGTGCCAAACTTCATGATTCTGCCCATTTTTGCCGTAAAAGTAAAAAAGTACGAATTTGGAAAAATCAACATGTTCGCAAAATATGCTGAAATACTCGAAATATTAGAGTATTTTCAGTCCTTGGTGGGGGGAATAAGAAGGTTGTAATTCGCTACAACGATTTTGTTTAAAGCATTTTTCTAAATTTAGGGCATATAGCATTTTGGTTCCCGAGTTATCAGGCTAAAAAAGGATAAAGTCAAAAATTGTGAAAAGTATCTTTAGAAAACCCAGCGTAACTTTTTATCATATTGAGAATACCAAAATATTTTTATGGCATATGATTGCTGATTTCATTCGGAATCCTGAATAAACATATAAAAAATTGGAATATCGAATTTTGGATTTTTCTACAATTGTAGCGATTTGCGCGACTGGCTACACATATGTTTCAAGCGTTCTTAATACACAAACAAAAATTCAGTCGAATCCGTTGGCTAGATCGCGAGAAAATCATAAAACAAAAATGTCATGTGTGAAAATCATTTTAGCCATACTTGTATTTTTAGTTTACCATGCCCTATCGCAATATCCACTTTTTGTAAAATCTTTAAATTCGCTGTGTACATTGCAGAAAATGCGTTTTCTACACAACATTGGCAAGATTTCATGAAAAACGTTGTCGAGTTTATAATAAATCTTATTTATATATTCGGCCATAAATGGCTATATGCTTATTTAAACATTCATAGTCATTCAATTTTAAACGAGCAAAAGCTATGAATGGATATGGGCTATGAATCATAATACCGCGAATAATAGGAAATTTCGAAAACTTTTTAATCGTAGCAATTAGTAATCTTTTTAGATTAAACTGTAGAAATTAGTGATCAAAATAATCAATAAATTATTTTTTAATATTTCCCGTATTCCAGGGAAATTTACTTTTTTCTCCCGGAATTCCTGGGAAATCTGAATTGAAATGCAATGACGTAAAAAGTGGAGTCAGCCCGTCCGACTTTAGCCTTTCCCTTCCTTATTAATATAAGCAAAATATTTTTTCTCACTTTTAAGGCCACCAAATTGGAATTTTAGTAAAAAAAATAAAAAAATGTGACCTTAAAAAATTGTGTTGATTGTAAGGAGTCTCGGACATTTTCATAGTTTGTTGCATTAGGGCACATTGTTTAAGCTTAATTGATGTTGAGATGCATTGAAGCATTATCGTTCTAATAATTAATTATTACCGTGGTAGTTTGTACTAGTGAACATATATAACAATATCCTAAAAATACATAATTTCCATAATATGTCGGTAGGGTTTGGGGTCCGGGAATTCCCGAATCGTTTTTCCCGGGAATACGGGAAATATTAAAAAATAATTTATTTATTATGTTGATCAATAATTTAATGTTACTATATAAATTGGAATATTTAGATGTATTTCAAATTCATATATGTATTTACATTACTGACAATAATAAGTATTTGTTGAGTATTTGTTTATATTATATTACTACAAACAAAACTTTTTATGCGAAACCCAGCTAGGGGAATAAAAATACTTTTTGTGATGCTATTTGCAGGATCTTTATAGTGAAATAAAAATATCATGTCGACAATACTATGTCTTACATAATGTAAATTTTCTTGTTTTCCTAGAAGAATCGAGGTGAACATATTCTTCAAGAACAATTTACTGTACATATGTAGCCAGAAAGAAATGGTCTAAAAATAGAAATACAATAAAAATTGTTCGCCTGGAAACTTTCAAGAGAAATATAATAGGAATATAAATATATGCTACGGTGTATTTCAATGACCATTTGTAAGAATGACTGGGCTATTTCAATATTTTTATTTTTTATGAATTTATTAAATTAATATTAATTTGTTATGTTTCTATTGTTTTTACAGTTTAGAATATTCCGCCCTCTTTCTATAAAATATTTTTGTCTCCGGACGAATGAATATTCTAAATGTGTCATAACATTCTCCGTCATATGAGTTATTTATTTCCTTAATCGTTTTCAATTTTGAATCTAGTGTAGGTGTCAGTCACTTCTACCTGCGATATAAATGTCCAATTCTGACGATTAGTCTACACCTTTTCAAGTTTATAATGAGAAATGTAAATTCATAATAAGAGCATGATAATTCACAATCAGCACTCTAAATTCGTAATGTGAAATGTAAATTCATATTGAGAAATATAAAATCATAATAAGAACATACAAATTGATAATGAGGTATATAAATACAAAATGAGAAATTCCAAATTGATAATGAGAAATATAAATTCTTATTCGGGAATATATATTCGTAAAATATAAATTCATTATCAGGAACTGTAAAATTTATAATGGAAGCTATGTATATACGTTTTTCTATGGATATTTTCGTAGAAACACATATTTTTATCAATGTTCTCATTATAAATTTACATTTTTTATGATTTTATATTTTTTCATTATGAATTCATATTTTCTGAATATGAAAACGAATTTTCTGATTATGAATTTGTATTTTCTGATTACAAACTTGTATATTTCATTATGAAATGGTATGTTCCTATTATGAATTGATTATTCTCAATATAAATTAACAATTTTCATTATGAATTTATATTTCTCATTATGAATTAACATATTCCTATTATAAATTTACATTATGAACATTATGAACATTTATATGTTCCTAATATGAATTTACATTTCTCAATATTAATTTGTATGTTCCGAATATAATCTTGAAAAGGTGTAGAGTAAAATATTTGTAAAATGAAAAATAATTTGTAAAATATTTTGACAATAACATTCGTTTTTGATTTGTAATATGACAGTATTGAAAAACAACACACCAGTTATTAAATGTTGATATTTTAAACCATATTGGACATACCTATAAATAAATTACTTTTTCCCGGGAATTCCCGGGATTCCCGGGAATGAAAAATTTCATGAAAATGAAAATAGTCCGGGAAACCCCAAACCCTATATGTCGGCAATAATGTGGGATGCACTCAATGGTGCAGGATATATAAGATTCGGCCAGGCAGAAATTAACGACTTTTTACTTATTTTAACTTATCCATATAAAGGGCCGGGCCGTATCGTATGTACCCTACACCACCATCCCCCACCCACCACAATATTATCGGTAGATTAGAGGCTGTCGACAAAAGTGCACTATCTTATTAGGAAAATTCTTCATTATTATAATATTAATAGTCCTCTACTATATATAAATACAGTTGAGCATCGATTATCCAGGATGGTCGGGACCGGAAGCGTTCCGGATAATCGATTTTACGGGGTTAATTGATGTAAAATTTGTTACTCGTTTTTACATAAATGTTTGTTTTATTTATTCAATATACACACTTACAAGATATAATACTTATTTATTTTTAATTATTACTTACGTAATTACTTAAAAAATCATTTAATGTGGTTTGTTTTTTCTTCTTAACTTGAATATTTTCTGCCAAAAACTTTTCTTGGACACGGTAGATTTGAATGTTATCTTGTTCTGTTCCCTATGTTCCCGGATAATTGAGGTAATCACGGTTAATCAATTGACATAAAAATATTTTCCTTTCGTTATAAATCCCGGATAATTGATGTTCCCGGTTAATTGAATCACGGATAATCGATGCTCAACTGTATTAATATAACTGTATTAATATATTAATATAATATATTAAGTAAATGCTTGGAATGTGCTTATTTTTCCGTTTCATCTAAAAATAGATGTAATGAAATGTGTTGTACTCGAGAAGTTCTCTAGAAACTGATCGATTTAAACCGCATAACGGTTTGTGTTTGGATTCTTTAAAAAACACCCACCACTTCCAATATCCGTATCTATTTTATCGCCTTTGGTTTGTTTGGAAACACTGTGTGATGGTTATTTGTAATTGTGTAAATGCTGGCTGTGAGTCGTTCGATTATGATCTTGTCATACACAAGTAGGTTAGTTAGTTGGTATTGCTTGATTAACTGGTGATGTTGATCCCTAGCTGCTGGTAGATCGCTGCGTCGTAATGGTGGTGTTGGTGGTGATGGTAATGCCAATACCAGTGATGGTGGTGGCTGGCTGTTCTCTGGTATTGGTGTGTGTGTTAGCCAAAAGATATCAATTCTTAGATAATAAACTATAACTGTTGTTTGCTGTAACATTGCACACGCACGCACACTCACTCTCCCTGGCTGTGAGGGTTCATATCATATTCCTTGTCGCTCTGACACCATCCACCCTCCACCGGTCATCGTTTGCCACTCTGTTTGGTTCATAATTCACTTTCACTACCTCCGAGATTTACATGGAAATAGTGTGAGTGTGTGTGTTTTTGGCCAGATTTATGATCTTACCAAGTATTTTATGATTATGCCTTCCTTCGACACTCAGTTCGGTTGGTGTTCTTGTGAATAGTTTTGCAATCGCTGGACGGACGGACAGATGGATGGATATTGAATTCACGTTCAGTTCAGCTCGGTTTCCTATCGCCAGCATATAACCCACCAACCAACCACTCGACTCGTACATATCTTTACACGTGTATCGTGTATTGGTTTTATTAAATAGCCTTATCGATCGTGTAGATCATCTTGTTGTGTACCCGGAGTCAGTTGACATTTACGATTACGTCTCAATATCTTGTCGTCCCCTTGTTCGATCGACTCTTGGAAATGGAAATAGGAATGGGTACGGGTATGGAAAAGGAGCTGGCCAACGAACGGAGCTAACTAATTTAATATTACGGTAGCGTTTACGGGTATTTGTTTTCGGGGTGTTAAAGGTTTGTAGGAAGTTGTTGTTAAACAGTTAGGTTAGGTGAGATTACCGGGAAGAGGGATCCTATTTAAATGATTCTCAGGAAAAAAGACCATATTTTTGTGTAGTTCATTTTGGTTGCTGGTGCTGCAATTGGTAGTCAGCGAAGTGTTCTATCGATAGTTCCATCTCTACGAGTGGCAACTAACTGGTGAAGGTGTTGTACACCACTTAGACCAACATAAGTTATTGTCTTAGGCTCTGTAAATGTGTTTCATATTTGAAGTTGTAAAAGAGATATATTTATTTGTTTAGTGGAAAAAAATCACACCCACATTTGGAATCGTAGCATAGCACTGATAGTGCCACAACTTGGAGAAATTTCCTAGTCAAACACCATTTGCTACAGTTAGTTTTTGCAGAGACTCCAGAGAGCCATTTTAACCCAGCAAAAAAGAGCATCCAAAGAAGTGAAAAAGATGTTCATATTGTGATTCGGAAGTGGTGAAAAAACGGATCTTTACCAATGAATTTTACACGTGGTTGTCGTTGGTGGGATGTCCCTTTTAGGTCACCTTTTCAGTGCAATGTAGGGTTTGGGGTTTCCCGGACTTTTTCATTTCCCGGGAAAACGGGAATGAAAAATTTCATTCCCGGGAATTCCCGGTAAAAAGTAATTTATTTATTGGTATGTCCAATATGGTTTAAAATATCAACATTTAATAACTGGTGTGTTTTTTTTTAATACTGTCATATTACAAATTAAAGACGAATGTTATTGTCAAAATATTTTACAAATTATTTTTCATTTTACAAATATTTTACTCTACACCTTTTCAAGATTATATTCGGAACATACAAATATTGAGAAATGTAAATTCATATGAGGAACATATAAATTCATAATGGGCAATGTAAATTTATAAAAGGAACATGCTAATTCATAATGAGACTTGTTAATTTATATTGAAAACAATTAATTCATAATAGGAACATACCATTTTATAATGAAATATACAAGTTTGTAATCAGAAAATCCAAATTCATAATCAGAAAATACGTTTTCATATTCAGAAAATATGAATTCATAGTGAAAAAATATAAGATCATATTGAGAAATTTTAAATTTATAATGATATCATTGATAAAATATGTGTTTCTACGAAAATATCCATAGAAAAACGTACATACATAGCTTCGGTTATAAATTTGACAGTTCCCGATTATGAATTTATATTTTATGAATATATATTCCTGAATAAGAATTTATATTTTCTCATTATCAATTTGGATATGAATTTACATTTGACATTACTAATTTACAGTGCTGATTGTGAATTATCATGCTCCTATTATGAATTGTTGTAAAGGGTGATTTTTTAAGAGCTTGATAACTTTTTTAAAAAAAAAAACGCATAAAATTTGCAAAATCTCATCGGTTCTTTATTTGAAACGTTAGATTGGTCCATGAAGATAATTTCATTTAAATGTTGACCGCGGCTGCGTCTTAGGTGGTCCATTCGGAAAGTCCAATTTTGGGCAACTTTTTCGAGCATTTCGGCCGGAATAGCCCGAATTTCTTCGGAAATGTTGTCTTCCAAAGCTGGAATAGTTGCTGGCTTATTTCTGTAGACTTTAGACTTGACGTAGCCCCACAAAAAATAGTCTAAAGGCGTCAAATCGCATGATCTTGGTGGCCAACTTACCGGTCCATTTCTTGAGATGAATTGTTCTCCGAAGTTTTCCCTCAAAATGGCCATAGAATCGCGAGCTGTGTGGCATGTAGCGCCATCTTGTTGAAACCACATGTCAACCAAGTTCAGTTCTTCCATTTTTGGCAACAAAAAGTTTGTTAGCATCGAACGATAGCGATCGCCATTCACCGTAACGTTGCGTCCAACAGCATCTTTGAAAAAATACGGTCCAATGATTCCACCAGCGTACAAACCACACCAAACAGTGCATTTTTCGAGATGCATGGGCAGTTCTTGAACGGCTTCTGGTTGCTCTTCACTCCAAATGCGGCAATTTTGTTTATTTACGTAGCCATTCAACCAGAAATGAGCCTCATCGCTGAACAAAATTTGTCGATCAAAAATTTCGAACCGAACACTGATTTTGGTAATAAAATTCAATGATTTGCAAGCGTTGCTCGTTAGTAAGTCTATTCATGATGAAATGTCAAAGCATACTGAGCATCTTTCTCTTTGACACCATGTCTGAAATCCCACGTGATCTGTCAAATACTAATGCATGAAAATCCTAACCTCAAAAAAATCACTCTTTATATATAATATCCTAAATTAATGAAATGAAAAAAAAAAATACATTTCCCGTTATGAATTTACATTTCTCATTATGAGCTTACATATTCTGATTATAAATTTCATTTTCTCATTATAAACTTGAAAAGGTGTAGACTAATCGTCAGAATTTGACATTTATATCGCAGGTAGAGGTGACTGACACCTTCACTATATTCAAAATTGAAAACGATTAAGGAAACAAATAAATCATATGACGGAGAATGTTATGACACATTTAATTTAGAATATTCATTCGTCTGGAAACAAAAATATTTTATAGAAAGAGGGGGGGGGGGGGGGAATATTCTAAACTGTAAAAACAATAGAAACATAAAAATTAATATTATTTTAATAAATTCATAAAAAAATAAAAATATTGAAATAGTCCAGTCGTTAATTCTTACAAATGGCCATTGAAATACACCGTATTTATATTC
This sequence comes from Polietes domitor, assembly GCA_947397865.1. Taxonomy (NCBI): domain Eukaryota; kingdom Metazoa; phylum Arthropoda; class Insecta; order Diptera; family Muscidae; genus Polietes; species Polietes domitor. The sequence continues at coordinate 101,922,167 of OX377621.1, read as the reverse complement.
CTATTAGATTTCTCTTGAAAGTTTCCAGGCGAACAATTTTTATTGTATTCCTATTTTCATACCATTTCTTTCAGGCTACTTATGTAAAGTAAATTGTTCTTGAAGAATATGCTCACCTCGATTCTTCTAGGGAAACAAGAAAATTTACATTATGTAAGCTATGGTATTGTCGGCCTGATATTTTTATTTCACAATAAAGATCCTGCAAATAGCCTCACAAAAAGTGTTTATTCCCCTAACTGGGTTTCGCATAAAATGGCTATTTAGGGAATTTAAAAAGTTTTGTTTGTAGTTATATAATATAATATACTCAACAAATACTCATTATTGTCTGTAATGTAAATACATATATGAATTTGAAATACATCTAAAAATTCCAATTTATATTGTAACATTAAATTATTGATCAACATAATAAATAAATTATTTTTTAATATTTCCCGTATTCCCGGGAAACGATTCGGGAATTCACGGACCCCAAACCCTAGTGCAATGTTATGAAAGAATAGATATACCCCAAATGGAATTTGAAATCAACAATTGCATGCAAAATTCGTTTAGACTCTAAATGATTTTTTGTCTATTCTAAATTATTATATATGATTTCATAAATTTTCAGTAGATTTAAACTATATTTATTCAAAGGGTCCACATCTAAAGATCATCCTCGATCATTAATTTGTAAGTTGTTTCCTCAACCTAATCATCTTGTATCTATTTGTATATAATTAATTATATAATTTTATAAAATTTTTCTGAACTCATCCGGGAGCAGGTATTTAGATAATTTTGAAATTAGCACATGCTTCTTCCTTGGCATAACATTTTATTTGCGCATTTTAATGTTATTAAAAGCAACTTCTTTTAAAGTAGAGAAAGTTTTTGATCTTAATTTAAACAACTTCTTCAAAAGCGAAAAATCATCACAAACTGCAACTTCGGAATGACTTTATATGTACATTTGTTGGTGCAATTTAAAATAACTTCATCCAAAGTACATTTTCAGCGCATACAGCTACATTCAAAGCCGCATAGATTCATTGATTTTGATCTAATTTGGCAGAAACGCACCTATGGTGGATATTTATAGAAAGAAGCAGAACCTAAATTTAAGTAAAGTTTTCCTAAAACAAAGTAAATTTTGTACTCAAACCAAGTTACTAAATCTAAGTAAAATGTTGCTGAAATTTTCCTAAAATTAAGAAACTTTTTATACAAATCAATTAAATATTTACTTAAACTAAGTACAAATTTGCTGATTTTTTTACACAAAACAAGTAAATTTTTACTTAAAGTGAGGAAATTTCTACTTTATGCCGCGAAAAAAGTAAAGTTAAAGTAAGTTCAATTTCACTAAAATAATTCAAACAATTGATTTTGATTTAGAGTTTGCAAAACTAATGCAAACAAGTAAAAAGGCGTTAAGTTTGAACGGCCGAATCTTATATACCCTCCACCACGGTGTCCATTCCACAGTATTACCAGCAGTTTTTTAAATAAATTTTGATGTTTCATTATTATAATATTACTAGTCCTCTGCTGTATATAAATATAACACTCCAAGAGTAATAAGAAAGTGAACATGAGGCAGCAGTCTTCAAAAAACGTTCCTCAAACATTAGGTTATTATCATTCGTCATTACAGAGAAACATTTTTCCACGGGGCCAATTTCCCCTGTTTGCAATTGTTTGATTGCACCTACAGATCAAATGTCTGAACCATATGTTTACCGTCCACAATGCACAGACCTAATTTCATGGTTCTTGTTTCAGCCGTTTCGTACCAGTTTTATTCTAGTGTTCATTTCGACTTTATAAATACGAATTTGAAAAATACGCATTTAAAAAATCAATCAATTGGGCAAGTCTACGTAATTAGAGGGATATGTATTCCACATTTCATGTTTCTAGCTGTTATCGTATCATTGGTAACATTTTTATCCCTCTTCGTCCCATTTCAGCCGCTAAGTCTTTCAATTATTTTTTAGTGCCTTCATTGTACGCAACAAATGTCAATTACATATAGAGCAGAAATTAAAAAAAAATGTTTTAATAGGCTAAATATTGTAGACATTTTCTTCTTCTGGGAAGTTTTTAAAACTTCAGTAATACTTAAATGCATGAAGAACTTGAGAAAAAGCTTATTATACACTCCCTAAAGGAAGCGATATAGACCCACTGTTAATTATACCGATCGGCTCAGAATCACTTTTTGAATCTATTTAGCAATGTCTGTCCGTCCGTCCGTCTGTCTGTCCATCTATTTTTGTAATCAAAGTACAGGTCGCAATTGTAGCCAGAACCAAACGAAACTTTGCACAACGAAGTTTTTCGGGACAAAGACAAACGCTATTTAATTTGATATCGGGTCAGATTTAGATACAGCCCCCATATGAATTTCACTCCCGATTTGACTATTTTCACGCTAGATACCACATATTGTAACAGATTTTTCTCAAATTTAATAAAATATCTTATGTTTACATTAGCATATTTCATACAAATTTCGCTCCCAATTTGACTTTTTCCACTCTAGAAACCACATATTTTATCAGATTGTCTTCAAAATTGGCGAAACATCTTATACATCAACTAAAAAATGTGTTAGATCGGTTCAGATTTATATATCTCCCATTCAACTTGCGCTCCCGATTTTACTTTTCTGCTCCAGAAACCGCATATTTTGTTGTCAAATTTGGCAAAATATCTTATGTTTCAACCAGAAACACCCATGGTGAAAATGGATCTGATCGGTTCAGATTTATGTATAGCTCTCATACAAATTTCGCTCCCAATTTGACTTTTTCCGCTCTAGAAACCACATATTTTATTAGATTGTCTTCAAAATTGGCAAAACATCTTATTTATTTAAATTAGGAACACCTGTGGTGAAAGTAGGTCAGATCGGTTCAGATTTATATATAGCTCCCATACAAATTACGCTTTTTCCCGCCCCAGAAACAACGTATTTTCAGATAATTTCTTCAAATTGAGCATAACACGTTATACTTGAACTGGAAGAACCTATTGTGCAAGTGGCTCATATTATTCCATGTTTGGATATAGCCCTGATACAAATATTCTTCTCGATTTACCAAATTGGGTCAGGTCATATTAGCCTATGATTAGGAAGCATACAAAAATTCTTCCCGTTTTCAATTTATTATCGAATTGAATTGTATTCTGATAGAAAGTGGAGTGTATCATATAGTCGGTCCCGCCCGACTTTAGTCTTTCCTTACTTGTTTTATTTTCCTTTCATGTAGAATAACATAAAAATTTTATTAGTTAAAATGTAATAAATGTATTTTTTTCAATACAGAAAAAAATAATATTTTATACACTCCACGAGAGTGCATTTGTCCGTAACACCCAAAAGGAAACGAGTCAGACCCATCGTTAATTATACAGATCGGCTTAGAATCACTTTCTGAGTCATATGAGTCATATATTGTTGTAATCAAATTACAGATCGCAATTATAATCCGATCTTAACAATTCTCTTTTGCATTTGTTCAGCTTGAGGCCATAGAAAAACTGGAGTTGTTTGTTTTATTTTATTTTATTTTTCCCAATATTTCGGTTGCCTTCGTCAACCATCATCAGGGGTAAAAACACTAAACAAAAACATATTTAAATTATAACAAATGTAAACTGTAAAAATCACGAAACAATTTTACAAATAATTACATTAAAAATAATTAGCGTCGTCCTGTTCGTCTGCACAAGTTATTGTCAACTAAAAGTCATGTTTTGTTTTCGTCTGTATTTTTGTACAATATGACGATAAGCTTTCGCACAGTTTTCTGTGTCCGTTTTGTAATTTATTCTCTTATCCGTGGGAACGTCAATAATATGTAATACTTCGAGAGTAAATCTTCGTTTATAGTTTCTCTCTTCTGCAAGTATTTTTACGTCTTTAAAATTCGGCGTGTGCCCTGTCAGAGTACAGTGGGCCGCAAGAGCAGTTTTTTGCTCTATTGGCCTGTCAGTAGCTTTTTGGTCAGATTTATGTGAGGAAAGTCTAGTTTTAAGTTTGGTCTTGGTAGTGCCAACAATACCTTTTGGCATATGTTGGACTTGTCTCCATTACATGATATCTTATAAACAACATTAGACTTGTCCTCATTCTTTATCTTAGACTTAGTTCTACTGAATAACTTATTTACTGAGCAATTTGTCTTAAGTGCTAATTGAAATTTGTCCTTGTTATACACGTCAGCATTTTTGAACCTTTCTGAGAATCCTTGTATATATGTATTGTTATGTTTAATTGGTGTCCTTTTAGTGTATTTTATAAGGTCGTTGATTGTTTGTTTTGGGAAGTCATTAGATCTTAGAATTTTCTTAATTTTCATCTCGTTGTGTGTGTGAAATGACTGGTCACTTATATTAAATACCCTATTTATAAAATTCGTCGCTGTATTGATAATTATTCGTCTATGGTGATTGGAATAGAAATTGATCAGCCTTCCAGATGACGTTGGCTTCTGATACCAATCCAATTTCAGCAGGTTGCCTTGTCTATGAACAATCGAGTCCAGATAGGGGAGTTTATTGTCCTGTTCTTTTTCCATGGTAAATTGTACTTGTCGATCAAATGCGTTTAATGTTTTTAGGGTATTGTCAACTTCTTCTCTTTTTATAATCCCAAACAAGTCGTCTACATATTTTGTGATAATTCTAGGTTTTATTGTTAATTTTCCTATTGAAGCGTCTAATAGTTCTTCCATGATTATATCAGCAATCACAGGGGAAGCTGGAGAGCCCATTGGCATTCCTTTTCTTTGTTCATAAATGTAGTCATTATATTTGAAATATCTGGTGTCCTTGATGCAGAAAGTTAATATTTTTAGAAATAAGTCCTTTGGTATTTTTGTAAAATTTTCTATTTGTTCCCATTTTCTTTCAATTGTCTTTATAGCTAGGTTAACTGGAATGCTGGGGAATAAGGACACCACGTCAAAGGATATAAGGATTTCGTCGTCATCAATATAGGTGTTGTTGATTTTTGATTTGAAGTCTATTGCGTCTTTTACGTTATAAGGTGAATTCTTTGTCAGGTTCTTTAAAATGTCGACGATGTATTTACAGGGTCCGTAAGATGGTAAATTAATTGAGGAACAAATTGGTCGTAATGGGGTGTCTTCTTTGTGTATCTTCGGAAGTCCATAAAGTCTTGGTGCCATCGCTGTTCTGTTTGTTAATTTGTTCTTCTCATTGATGCTTATAAGATTCATGTTGAATAAACTGTCCACTAATGTATTGTTTTTGTTTTGTAAGTTGGTTGTTGGACCACGTTTAAGTCGTCTATATGTACATATGTCCCCGAGAATAGTTTTCATTTTTAATTCATAGTCGTCCTTATTTATAGCTACCGTTTTCCCGCCCTTATCCGAATTTACAATTAATATATTTTTATTTTCTTTTAGAAATTTTCTAGTTTGTCCCACTGTGTCAAGTATGAGTTTGTCCCTTCTACTTAATCTAATTTTGCGTAAATGGTCATCTATTAGTGTTACTATTTTTGTTCTTGCCATCTCTTGTTGTTCTTTGTTGTCTATTGTTTGCACACATTCCTCCCCCTCTGCAAGTATGTTGAATAGTGGAAAGTCCTCTTTTGTGTTAGGCAGTGCGTATTTGGGCCCCAACGAGAGCAACCACTGTACATTTGTTGGTATGTTTATTTCTGTTTTAACAAAAATTGGCACAAGTAAGTTTTGTGGATCATGTGCGAACGCCGTTTAATTTGAGGCAAATCGGTTCAGATTTAGAAATAGCCCCCATACAAATGTCGCTCCCGATTTGACTTTTCCGCTTTAGAAACTACATATTATACTCAATTTTCTTTAAAATTGGCACAACATCTTATAATCCAATTAAAAACACCTATGGTGAAAGTGGATAAGATCGGATCAGTTTTAGATATAAATTTATTTATATATATGCAAATAATGCTCCCAAATGTTTAGCCGATTTTGGCCTAAGTTTGCAGCGGGTGACATCGTTCAATGTTTCAATATATCCCCATATAGATGTCCTCTCCGATTTAATATTTTTGTCAAACACATACATTTACAGGATACAAAAATCCTTCACTTTTTTACCGAATCGAACTGTATTCGGATAGAAAGTGGAGTGTATCATAGAGTCGGCCCCGCCCGACTTTAGCCTTTCCTTAATTGTTTATTTTATGTTTTTTTCTTTGTATCTATTGCTGGCAGACTGTTCTCCCAGATCTATTTAATACAATCGTTAAGTCTCGTAGATGTTTAGCGTCAAACCCCGCTTGTAAAATTGCCGGAAACGACAGAGAGGAAATGTCGACGATTTTACTCTATATGCGGCTACACTGTTCCTGAACCGGTTCCCCAAAATATATCCTTCTTTGTAACATGGACAAAGACTTTTGTTAACCTATCTTGTCTTGTTTGTGGTTGGAGTTAACTTAAAAAAGAACTAATTGCTTTTTGCAGGTATTTATTAAAATTGAAATAATTTTCGTAAACAATTCCCTTCGAACTGATGTTGTTTGAGTTGGTCGGCGGCGACACCAATAACATTTCCACAGCAAACAACGAAATTTTGTGGAAAAAACATCACAAAAACCGCCCAAAGACAATTTGGGACATAAGAAGATAAAAAACAATTATTGCGGTTAAACCGGATCAACCGTAATTGCCCGAAAATTATTCCCTTTCGTTGCTATTAAACCCGAAAACACTGGCAAACAATGTATTGAACGCACGATGAAGAGGAAGCCAGCAGAGTAAGAAGAACGCCGAAACAATGGCCCAAAACAAAAACCGAAACAATGACCGAAAATCGATTTTGTTGTATGTCCTTTCCCTCTGGCCGGTATGTGTGAGCCTCTGGCCGTGTATCTGGAAATGTAGAACAATTAGAGCACGGATTAATCGGTAAATTGTCCTTTATTCGGGTTTGCGTGCGTACATGCCCTGCGTATGCATCACGCACACCAGATTATCCTGGACTTAAGCAAAGCAAGAAAAATGCGGAGTAGCGGCGGCCACGGACAGTGGGAACACAGCACGCAGGCACATCACTCACCCCTCCTTCGGCCAAACCGATCTAATCGTGGTTCTTACACATGGGAGGGAGTACTAAATTGTAACATTCTCTATTGTTGCAGTTGTTGCTTTTTGGTCCCGAGGAAATTTGCATATCCTTAAACGTTCGTCACTAATACCCGCGTAAACTTGCTGCAAAACAATCTGCTCTCGGATCTGTTCGTAATACAATAAATCAGATTTTGGCATTAGACAGATAGATCTGCTATCCGCTTTGGCCAAAGTAGTTTTAAGTTCAACTGCTGCACGGCAAAGTCCCGTTCGTCCGTTCGTTCCTTGGCCAGCCAGCAGGACAAGACACACTCGATTTAGTTCGTATTTGTCATGTTGGGGATTAGTTCGTATTTATCTGCTTAGCCGCATTTAAATGAAGTTTCTTAACTAATTAGTAGCATAATTAGTTCATTTATTTGTGCCCACATCGCAGAGGCGGATAACAAACAACACAAAGCAACTCACAACAAAGCCACTTGGTGTCTGTCTGGACAGGACCAGGAGACGCATGCGCCTACTTTATATACGTAAGTATGTAATACCATTTACTAACTAATACATGGATTTCGAACTATTATTCAAGATTAGATTAAATCAGATGACAGGGATTTCTTACATCTTATCCTGGCTGGACAACTTGAAGGTGATTTACATTTGGTACATGAAATTATACTTTATTTGTTCTCCATATTGTTCCTGTTACATGGTATATGGTGTAGTTTAACATGTCACACCACTCTGAATGTATATTCTATTCAGTCAACTGATGTTCCTAAATCATAAAGTTTCTAAAAAATCTGAAACAGAGTTTGTGAAGAGTTGAGTGCAACTTCAACGAATTTAGTTGTCCCAAAATGTTAATGCATTTAATATTGTCCTCTCCTTTAACAATACTCTTGATTTTATCAATTTTCAGTACAATGTGGCAGCTTTTCTGTAAGACTGGAACTAAGCTAAAAGTTAAAATTTCACTAAAAATATTTTTTTTAATTGCCACCAAACAAAAAGATAAATAAAAAATATGTGTATGTTAAAAATGTAGGACTAAGCCTGGATAATTATCCAGTGAAAGTCATATTTATGGTCCAAAAAAGTAAACACAAAATATTAACTTTTTACTAAAGTTTTGATTAACGCAGCTTGTTATCCCGGCTTAAGGAAAAACAGTCCTATTACCATCTTTTGTATTTTTTATATCTAAGTGATAGTCTTAATACACAAAAATAAAAATATATATATTTCCGATATCTATATATAACAATAAATTTATTTATTTATTAGAGTTTAGTGTTGTTTGATTAATGATCGATTTTGATGGACCCTTCCTTTTGGGTGTTACAAACAATGTACAAAGGCATAATACTCTCGTGGAGTGTATAATGATATGCTAATTTGATCAGTTTTTAATTTAAGGACGTTTCTGTGACATTTATAAAAAAATACAATGACATTTCACACCAAAATTGTATTTAGTAGTAGTTTGAAAGTGGTTTAAGTCACACTATATCCACTGATATTGAACTTGATTTTGAATAACATATAAAATGATATCATTATAATAATTTCAATATAAAGTTTCTAGACCAACAATCGATATACATATTTAGTGTCTTTAAATAAAAATATTTCTTCTTTCTTTCATCTTTGGTAAGAAATAACTACTTTTTCGACTTAAAATAAAATATTTCTTTTTATACCCTCCACCTCCAGGATGGGGCTATAATAACTTTGTCATTCCATTTGTAACACCTTGAAATATCGACCTGAAACCCTATAAAGTTTATATATTCTTGATTGCAATAAAATTCTAAGACGATTTAGCAATGGCCGTCCGTTTGTTGACTACACATTATCATCGCAACTAAACGGCTACAGCTAAAATGATGAAATTCGGTAAGATTTTTCCAAATTGACACATTTTTACTTTTACGGCATAAATGTATAGAATCATGAAGTTGAGTTATTTTTTAAATTTATACTTTTGGAAATAAAATAGGATCGAAACACAACCAAACAAACGACTGCAGCTGAAAATACACCCACTATCCCCCGATAGTTACTGTAATTATACTGTTTTGAAGATTACTGCTTTCTATTTACTTTTTGAATTGAGTTGCTTATTATTTCGATATAAAGGGTGGCCGATGTTGAATGCGAACCACATCTAACCGTCAAGTTTTTTTCTGCATTTCATTTGACATCTCTCAAACTAATTCAGACTAACTCAATTTGAACCATGGAAATATACACAATCAAGCAACGCGTTAAAGTTATTTAGGCTTATTATGAAAATGGTCGTTCAAATCAAAATACATATCGTGCACTTACAAGAAAATCATCTTCAGTGATGAGACACATTTCGGCGAATGATAATCAAAGAGTGACTGTTTGGTGCGGTTTATGGGCTGGCGGCATCATCGAGCCGAATTTTTCCAAAATGAGGCCGGTAAGGCACTTACAGTGAATAGTCTTCGCTATCGTGAGATGATAAAGAACTTTTTATGGCCCGAATTGGAACATAAGGATGTGGTTTTAACAGTACGGTGTCACACATCTAACGAAACAATGGCTCTTTTGCGCCACAAATTAAATGGCCGTGTTATCTCACGTGGTGGCGATGTCAATTGGCCGCCAAGATCATGTGATTTGACACCGTTGGACTTATTTTTTGGGATTATTTGAAAGAAAGGGTGTACGTCGATAAGCCAGCAACAATTCAAGAGCTAAAGGATGAGATAATTCGTCACATTAACGGCATAGAACCTCAATTATGCCTCAGCGTCATAGCAAATTTGGACCATCGGATGGAGGTGGCCGATATTTTGCTCCATACATATTCGAACCATACCAATATTATCATAATAAAAAGAAATGACAATAATTTCTGTTTTATTCAAAACCACCATCGGGCCTTAAAATTTAACCATCCTTTATAAGCCTTATAAGCGTGATTTAAAATAATAAAAATTCTATATTTATTTATAAAATTATTTTTTCAATAGTTTTATTTGTGTTGGTTTGGCAATATTAAAAAATTTACATTTTCCTGTAATGTTACTTCAATTCTATTCAATCCATGGTGGAGGGTACTTAACGCCGTTTTTACTTGTTTTTTATCTACCATGTTGTCAAAAGGATAGCTGGGATGACCATTAATTGGCAACACTGCTGCGACATAGTGAAACAATTTGACAATATTCACTGAAGGTACTCGTGAATAATTTTTACAATTATTTATTTTGTACATAAGTTTTAGGGAGTAAAGTGCGATTGAAAGGTTAATTCAGTAAGCTGAAAAATATTCTGATATATATTTTTTCAATAAAAAAATAAAAGTTTGTTTTAGTGGACTTGTCAATAAGCAAACTTGCCGCAGTTGGAAGAAAGAGAGACGATGACAAGATATTCATATCAAAATGGAATCATTGCCACTTCTAGACTATACTCTCAGAGGTTTATGCCAACAAACCGGAAATTTGGAATGCCTTAAAGTACAGCTTGCACGAACCATTGCTTGAACAAGTTATCCAAAATAGGACTTTCAGAATTCGCCACATCTGAGCAAATAGCAGCGCCCACACTGGGATTGATTTTCAAACTAATGGTATTATTAAATTAAACCTCTAATCCAGCTGGTCTGAGTTTCCTTTTACAGTGGGTCAAAATGAAAATTTTGCGAAAATGAAAATTTTTATTTTTTGTTTACCGTCCTCCACCGAAAAACCCACATTTTTTGCCGAAAAAACATGGATCCATTTTAGCCCTACTGATTTTGTTGTATAAATTAGCATGTAATTGTGCTATTTAAGCGTGAAGAGCTTTATTTACAACTTTTGTGTCTTCGTCGACCCCCACTGAAATTTTCCGACAATTTATTTATTTTCTTTTATTGATTTTCTCAAAACAAGGGTCAACTTTGCTCATAAAGAGAGGATATAGATGGTTAAAATCTTGAACAAAATTGATCATCATAAAATTCCAAAATACAGTTCTGACAATAAGAATTCTCTCAGAATTAACTTGCACAACTTTTTATACCCTCCACTAGGGTATTATGTCTTTGTGCATTTGTTTCCAAATGATGATCCAAAAGGAAGCGAGATAGACCCGTTGTTAATTATACCGATCGACTCTGAATCCCGGACAGTGTTATTATTGTAATAAAGTATTTATACCCTCCACTATGGTATTATGTCTTTGTGCATTTGTTTGTAACACCCAAAAAAGAAACGAGTTAGACCCATCGGCTTAGAATGAATTTCTGAGTCGATTTAGCATTGTTCGTTTGTCCATCTATTGTTGTAATCAAATTGCAGGTCGCAATTACAATCCGATCATAACAATAATTGTGGATCAGGAACGAACGCTATTTAATTTGAAACAAATCGGATAAGATTTAGAAATAGCCCCCATACAAATGTCGCTCCAGATTTGTCTTTTTCCAATCTGGAAACCACATATTGTACCCGATTTTCTTTAAATTGCTCACAACATATTATAATTCCCAATACTAATTTTGCTCCCAAATGTTTAAACAATTTTGGCCAAACTTTATATATTTCACCAATAAACTTACGTGGTCAAAGCGGGTCATATCGTTCAAGGTTTCAATATATCCCAACACAAATGTTCAATTCGATTTAACATTTTTTGTAAAATACATACATACATTTACAGGATACAAAAATCCTTCCCGATTCCACTTTTTACAGAAATGAATTGTAATGGGAGAGAAAGTGGAGGGTATCATATAATTGGTCCCGTCCAATTTTAGCCTTTCCTTACTTGTTTTTAGTTTGAAATTATGGAATTACTTCAATAAAAATATCCCGCAAGTAAAGTTTAAATTGATTTGTTTGTGAAAATCAATAATAAAATAGGAAAAAAATATTTTTAATCGAAACGAAAATTTGTTTAGGGGGGCATTTCAAATCAGAATTTAAAAAATAATTTTTAAGGTTCTAAGTTTCACCTTCGAAGCGCTGAAAATATAATAACATCATTATTTTTTCTGGTCGCACATAAAGTCATATATGTATTTGAAAATTTTCATTAAAATCGTGGAGAACAGCCGACATCTGTAGGAAACCTTTTATGGAATTGCTCATATATGGTAGAGCTTGGAATGTGGAAGATGAAAGTAAATTCCTATCAATGGCCAACAATCTTTGTGGACGATCTACTATTAAACTCATGACATTTGTGAACTCTCGTGCCAAGTGGCATCCAATAAGAGCGCATCATTTCCGGTTGCAATTAAAAATCTTCCTCTTGTTTGACATAAACCTGTCGGAGAACAAACAAAATGCCATAAATTTGGAATTTTATTAAACCTCGGAAATTCGCTCAGCACTATTGTCAGGCTGCTGCTGCTGTCACATGTTCGTCGTTGTCAAAGTACAACGCATGTCAGGTCTTTCAGCAAATGTTGCCACAGGCACATTGCATTCCTTGGAATTTCTCTGACAAGGACCATAACCACAACCACATAGTCGACCGAATACAATTGAATGTGCGCATGCGGGGCAGACATCCAAACATCCAACAGCTGCTGTTTTGTTTAGAAAAAAAGTGAAAATTTTTGCTTTAGGCACCCATCCCGAAGATGCCAGTTTCTGTGCGCTCCTATAAATTTGTGACTTCATATCACTTCTAAGGATCGTTTATCGCAATTTGTTATGAAACATATCGAACCCACACGCACACACACACGGCAGAGATCCTTGTTGCTGCCGATGATGATGATTTCCAAACATCAAACAAAGTGTGGGTTGTGATGCGCCACAGCAACAGCAACATGTTCTCCTCGGGGGTGATCTCTGGCCCGTCGTTGGCAAAGTGTGGCAGTTGTCAGGAGTTGTGGAAGATCCCTGCTTCGTCAGTCACTCAACTTGCGAGTAGCGAGTCCTAATGATGGCCTGTCAGATTTCGATGCCAAAAATAACAACAGTTGTTTGTTGTCGAAATTTTCACTTTCATCGTGACGTTGTTGCGCAACATTTAGCCATGCCTCGAAATGGAAAACTAATTTCAATAATTTGTACAATTTATTCGTCGGCTGAGGGCATGTACAGTGTACATGTGGCACATGCCTCTCGGCCAATAGAGTGCATGACTAAGTGGCATCGCCGGAGGATGCGTGGTTGCATGAACAAATTGTAGATTTTTTTCAAGTCCCTCTGTTACGCATGTGCAAGAAGGTCTGTCCGCTCACCCTTGTTGTGGTCGCTTCTCTGCTGGCTGTTGTTCTGGTTGTGATCCTTATGGTCAGCCAGTGAGTGAGCGACGCACATGTTGCCTGTGGAGGAATCTTTGTTTCGGGACTCCTCTGTTTGCCATTTTTTACAGGAGATGAAACCGAGTTTTGACGCATCTAATGATGAGTCATTATCTACGAACAACAAGCTATGTGTGTATATCGATGGATGCCAGGATTCCAATTATGATATTGAAATGCCTCCTTTTGTGCTTGACCAGCTGTTGCCATGATACAAGAGCCTCGTGGGCTCGTGTCCGCCACACTTGTCCTTTCTTTTGGCCGCAACTTATTGTTGCATTACGAAAATTAAATGAATATTGCTTTGTTTTGTTTTGGGTATATTTTTGATTGAAATTTCGATTCATTCCGTGGATCTCACATATGTTCGAACATATGGCCTTCGTTTGGACGTAGTCTAAGGTAAATAAATGTAAATTATTACATCGCATTTCATGGAAATTCTAATGAATTCCCGATTTGAATTAGCCATGTTAATGGTATGCTCATGTTCTTAATAAGAAGTGTGCTATAATGGGTGGCATAAAGGACCACATGGTACCTTTATCTGGTTATCTAACTACTACAGATCGCTATGAAAGAGCGGTATTTCCAAGGGGCATATATCAATGAATCAGAAGTGACATTTGTATGGAGGTTATTATATAGTAAATACAATTAAGAATTTTTGTCAAAATAAGCACGGGTTTATAACACCGTGCCTAGAAAATTCTTAAAATAGACAGCAAATCTAACTGTTTAAAAGGACTTGACATTTTTAAACAATATGTATTCGAAATTTTCTTGTGATTTTTATACCCACCACTATGGAATTATCTCTGCGAGCATTTGTTTGTAACACCCAAAAGGCAACGAGATAGTGTTTATTATACAGATCGGCTTAGTCTCACTTTCTGAGTAGATTTCCGCTCTAGATTATATATAGCTCATCCGACTTTCCTCAAATGTTGAACTTTTATTTTTGACATTTATAAAAATGTACCGTTACAATGACATTTCTCATTTTATGCACACCAATGTTTAGTTTGAAAGTGGCCTAAGTCACACTATATCCACTGACATTGATGAGTGGTAAAGTAAACAAACATTTCTTATTTATAAGGTCCACTTTAAGTGATTCAGATAATCTGAATCGCATATAAAATTAAATTATTTGAAAAGTAAATAATAATTTCAATTTAAAGTTTCTAGAAGAGCAACCTGTAAATATTTAAATACATTTTTATACCCTACACCACTTCGTGGACTAGAGTATTATAAGTTAGTTTTCCGTCAAATGTTTGTAACACCAATAAATAATCGAGCTAGACCCACCTTTAAGTATACGGATCGGCTTAGAATCACCAGCTGAATCGATTTAACGATGTCCGTCCGTCTGTTGTCCATCTAAGCTTGTTCGCACTCTACAGGTCGCAATTGCTGTCGGATTATCATGAAATTTGGCAGAAGTTACTTTTTTTGGCCGAGGACTATCGGTATTGCGTTTGGAGGAAATCAGTTCAGATTTAGATATAGCCCCCATACAAATGTCGCTCTCGATTTGACTTTTTCCGCTCTAGAAACCATAAATTGTACCCGATTTTGTTTAAAATTGGCACAACATCTTATAATCCAACTAAAAACACCTATGCTGAAAGTGGGTAAGATCAGTTCAGATTTATATATAGCCCCCATACAAATGTCGCTCCCGATTTGACTTTTTCCGCTCTAGAAACCACATATTGTACCCGATTTTATTTAAAAATTGGCACAATATCTTATAATCTAACTAAAAACATCTATGGTGAAAGTGGGTAAGATCGGTTCAGATTTAGATATAGCCCCAATACAAATGTTGCTCCCGATTTGACTTTTTCCGCCCTAAGAAGCACAAATAGTACCCGATTTTCATCAAAGTTTGCACAACACCTTATAATCTAACTAGAAACACATGTGCTGAAAGTGGTTAAGATCGGTTCAGATTTAGATATAGCCCCAATACAAATGTTGCTCCCGAATGTTTAATCGATTTTGGCCAAACTTTACATATTATATTTCACCAATAAACATACATGGTGAAAGTGGGTTACATCATTCCAGGTTTCAATATACCACCATACAAATGTCCTTTCCGATTTAACATTTTTTGTCAAACACATACATTTACATGATTCAAAAACCCAAATTGGGCCCCTTTCTGCTCTATTACAGCTCTAGCAACTACATCTTATCAGATTTTCATCAAATTTTGTAGATCATTATATGTTTCAACTAGGAATACATACCGTGAATGAAAACTATGCAGGCCCATATTTTGGCACAGGCCTCAAGGCCGCTTCAAATGCCCGTCCAATTCATCCTATTACCGCTGCATAATATGTATTTATCATTGGATCTTGATCAATTTTTCCAGATCATGTGGTGGAAAGTTGGATCAATTACTTTATTATAGACCATATTCATTAAATTTGAGTAAAGATGAATTTATAGTAACTGCATAATTTATACTATAATTTAATTTATATTATAATTTATACGAACTACATAAAATTGCTACCTGGGTTTAGTAATCAGAGCGAGGTATATACGCAGGGAGTGGTGTATGGTATATGGTAAGTCGGCCCCGCCCGACTTTAGCCTTTCCTTACTTGTTTTTAATAAAATATTTTGTGTTTTCTTTCATTTTTGGTAAGGAAATATTACTTTTTTGAATTTTTTTTGTTTAATTTGTTCAGAATGAAAGTGGTCTAAGTCAGTGCGTCTTCTGAAAGTAGTGGTTCCCTTGGAGATACCAACGTTGTGGATTTTTTATAAAAGTTCGATATAGTAGTAGGATATTATATGGAAAAAAATTTTCAATTGACACACGCAATTTTTGGTGAATGATATCAAACTATGGAAATGGGTAAACGAATTTGATTTCACTTTTGAACGAAAGTGGACTACATCTTTTCAGGTTTTAATATACAAATGTCCTTTAGAGATTTTGTTCTAATTTGGCAGAACACGTTATATTTCAGCTGAAAATATACATTGTGAAAAATCAAGCCACGAATAGTCACCACTAAAACACTTTATAAGCACAAACCTGATCATGGTACACCTTCAATTCCAGTTAGGTGTTGAGCCAGAACATTCTCTGATCGATGACCAAAAGTGTAAATGTCATTCTTGTAAAACTGATGAAGGGATAAACTCAGAGCTTTGTACATTTCTCTTACTGCGTAGTGGTGTAATAAGAATGGATTTTTCGAAAATTATACTTTTTCGGAACAAATAGGTAAATAGAGAGAGAAATTGTATCATTGTCCTGACCAGACTGATGCAGCTAGAAAGTTGAAGCGTATGACCCTCTTATAGTGTGAACGAGTACCAATAAATTGCTTTTGTAAAATTCGTACTCTTAGAAGAAGGAAAAGTGTGTACATCCTTCCAATAACGTAGGCGCTTATAAGTTTTTTTTCGAAGTAGTAAAATACGAAAATGGTGATAAAAATGACACAATCAAACGGTTCACAGTTCACAAATCGGAAAGAGATATCTTGACAAAATTCCACATGCTTAGAGCAGAGGTATTTTTCAGATGATTTGCAAAACCCAGGATCACTGAAGGGTATGGGGACCACTTGGTGACCCTCCAAAACTGGTCATCTCGGCCATGGCAAATTTAAAATGATTGCCAAAAACACAATTATGTACCGATTATATGAGGTATACCAAAAGTGTTTTTCAAAAGTAATACACTTAAAAATTTTTGAATTATTTAAAAACATTTTTGTGAAAATGTTAAAATTGATTGAGAAGGAGGGATAACAAGACAAAAACACGATAGCACCCCTAAATCGTTCTAGCTACGCGTAGTTTAAAGATATAGCCGAATTATTTTGGGGGTATTCATATAACAAACCAAGCTTTCATTTTAGGTGCAGAAAACCACAACTTTTTTGGACCCATGCAAACCCACCCGGATGTATGTTACTGCACTTCTACGTAAAGTCGACAGTTAATAATCTGCCGGCATCACTCGGCGACATGAAAACTTGTCCAAAAATAGATAAAAAATCCCAGAAAACAAAAATTTTACCAAAAAATGATAAAAACATGATAACTCTTATCCAAATCCGGCTACACAGAATAAAAGTTACATTTATTAAAAAGCGCTCAAAAGGGTAATATTTATATATATGATTTTTCGTAATGAAAAATCGCCCGAATGACAAATATGAAATATCGTCTAAAAATTATGAATAAACCCCCTATTTTTGTGTGATTTTCCATATAAAATGGCATCTCATTGTATGAGTTTTTTGCATATTTTTTTAGGCGATTTTTCGTGCACCCTATTAAACATCAGCCGCTTGCCTGAATTTAATGTCCATTTTGTTTATTCCTACTAGCTATGTTAGTGCTTCTTGGTCTCCTATATCTAGGTAATTTGACTCGGCCATGCATGACACGTATATTGTCGTTGACGTTTTCATGTAAAACCACGTTACACTCTTGACCAAACTGACACATAATCTACATTTACGTTTACCAAATTTCAGAGTGTGAAGACACACAATCCAACTCATCTCATCGGGATGGAACCTTTGTCAACGCATCGGAAAACACACTTTCGTTGCAAATTGTTGTGCCACTTTTAAAAGTGTGGTTGCAATTTCGTTTCGCTTCGAATAAAGGAACGATTTATCGCTGGTATTTTCGAAATGCCGCACTCGAATGAGGAGAATTTTCACCACATTTCTGTGGTTTTAGGAACACTTACTCGTTCATGTACGACGCACACTACGGCTGTCGATTTAATCGAAGTCTGCACAATCTTTAAATGCAGGCGCTGGCAATACTCGTATCGTCATCGACAGATGCATACAAAGGCATGTTGCAAATTCGAATACAAATCAATATCACACAGATATGCGTGCAATGCAAACATACATACACTAAAGTGGGTCGCAGCCTAATCATAGCAAAAAAGTTTTCCAGATACGTAGACTATTTGTGATCCTACTTTTCATAAATAATAAGTAATGTTACATATTTTTTGAAGTGGGAGATTGTCCTGGCTCAATAGCTTTTTCTATCTAGATTTTAAAGATAGAATCTTGGCTATTTGTGCGGGTCCTTCCATATCGCTCACCGCCGAACTTAAACTAAGTTTGGGCAAAACTTGAACTAGTTCTTTAAACCTTTTCGAATGTTATCGTGTACACCAGTCAGTCAGATAGATGGACGGACAAACATGGCTCAAACATCATCAAAATTTATGAAACGAATTTGATGCAAGCACACTCAAATTACTCCTTCCATGAGTAACACTTTTTTCTGTCACAAATGACGTATACCCTTGTATCCAGTTGGGCGAAGGCATAAATATAACTTTACGAATTTCGGTCCGTATTTAGGTTCCTCAAAGCTATTGTAAGGGCATTGACTCCCTCCAGTAATTCTTTAATAACACAAATTTGAAAATGAAAGGAAAGGCGCACATAAACCACCAGACATTTATAGTCATCATAAAACATTCCAAATTCCACTTTGCGTGGTTACCATCGCAGCAACTTAGTTTTATGTCCCACCCTAATATACACACGCACCTCAAACACACATTGAAAAAGTTTATTTCCGCTAAAATGCAGAATCAGGTACATTTCCGTTGTTAAAAGCATTTTAGTGAGCCGTAAGTTTTACTCTACGGTTCCTGGTTGCTGCGGCTAACAGAGCACACATTAAACTTTATGAGGTTTTATTTTTGGTGTTTGAATGAGAGTGTTGGAAGGAATTAAATTGCAGAATATAACGAATTGTTCCACTCGGCGATTGAGTGTTGGGACAACCACAGTTGCTTCACTTATGTCACCACTTTCAGAAAGTTGAATAAGTGTGAAAAAGTACACATGATGGAAGTGGAAGTGTAAATGTTTTGGCTCTTAATTGCTGTTGTTTTGTGTATATTTGAGATACACATTTGCAATTCTTTACTAAGTACTAAATATAACTCCATACACTCTATGCCACCAAATTAAAATAATGAACAAACATCAGTCGGCGCGGTTCAAAATTTTGATGTTTCGCTATATATACCCAAAACCATTCTATGAAATAATATGCAGATAGAGTCGTAAAATTCGGTGTGTACATTCCTCTGATCTTGGAAAAGAATTTTTGGAAATTTATACACTCAGAAAACTAGCATTCCTAAATCTGAATAAAATCCACACTACAATTTAGTTCAACAATGTTACTCCAGTTCAGTAAAAATATCCTAAAAGGTTGGAAAATTTACTAAATATGTGTAAAGTTTCCCTCTTTCAAAGCCATAGTAAATAGTTCATTTACTAGAAATAGGGTTGTCAATTTACTTAAAAATAAATTGGATATAATAAAACATTCTTACAGTTGAGTAAACTCATACTTATGAAGAAGAATATTTCCAAGGTTTTAAGTAAGAAAAAAACTTAGAAATTTGTTGTATGGAAAAAATCCATTTAGGAAATTTTAACTTAAACATGAGTTTTTTCCTAAAATTAAGTTAATATGTTTACTGAAATTTATGTCGAGTTCTTCATACATTTTTGTATTAATGAACTTATGGAAAATCTTCTGAAATTGTTTAGAAAATTCTTGAATATTAATCTAAGAAGCAATTCTCGTTCGTTCGCAGAGACTAATTTCTTTAAGACTTGAAGTATTAATCTAAACAACCATTTCATGGGTAAGAGGCGCTTCCTCTACCTTAGTACACGGGTCTTCCCACTAAATGGAAATACATAGAATCTGGGAAAGGAGGATTCTGGTGTCCTGCCTGGGCTTACGACGCCGCAGATATCCAGATGGATCCTGGCGACAAACGTCGTCCAGGACCATCTATGACTCCATAGATTTTGATTGATGTACTCCTCATGAGGAGTGCAATCAAGTTTCTAGAAAACGGACTGGTTAAGGACAGTCTACTGTATGACAACAGTCTGCAGAGGCTATCGACAGACAATTACAGACCGCCGGTCAGTCTTCTGACCTTAGATAGGGAAGGTCTTCTGTTTAGGGATGATAGGCTCCTGTTTTATCACAGGAGGTTAGGTTCCTTGTTTTTAAGAGCTTGATAACTTTTTTTTTAAAAAAACGCATAAAATTTGCAAAATCTCATCGGTTCTTTATTTGAAACGTTAGATTGGTCCATGACATTTACTTTTTGAAGATAATTTCATTTAAATGTTGACCGCGGCTGCGTCTTAGGTGGTCCATCCGCTTAGTCCAATTTTGGCATTTCCACGTTTTTGAGTAACAGAGACCCAATTGGTGCGAACGGCGACGAATCGAAAATTGGTGGTCATCATTAACACTGGCCGATACAGCTGCGATATTTTCTTCAGTTCGCACTCTACGTAAGCGTGTTGGTGGTTTAATGTCCAACAATGTAAATTTGGTGCGAAATTTAGTCACAATAGCCCGAATAGCCGCTTCAGTGGGTCGATTAAACTGACCATAAAATGGAAGCGCGCAATGAACTTTCTTAACAGAGCACGCATTTTGATAATAAAATTCAATAATTTGCAAGCGTTGTTCGTTTGTAAGACGATTCATGATGAAATGTCAAAGCATACTGAGCATCTTTCTCTTTGACACCATGTCTGAAATCCCACGTGATCTGTCAAATACTAATGCAGGAAAATCCTAACCTCAAAAAAATCACTCTTTATATGGCTGATTTGGTGTACAACACCAATCAATAACTTTCTAGATTTTTAGTATTGTAAATAGTATTTTTAGAAATAAGTATTAGTTCGTAAGTTAAAAACAAAAATGTTAAGTAACTCCCTTTTTCTTGTTCCTTTTTTGGGAGAATATAAATGTATAGCGATAAGAATGTATTATGGAAATGTTGCAGTACGCTGCAACATAGTATAAGTATTAGTTACATAGTTCTTGAAATGTATTAGTATATACGCTAGAAATTAAGTACAAATGTTAGTCGTAAGATTATACGCAATTGTTTAAGTTTTTGGAATGAATAAAATCTGAATCTAAACAACCACTGCCAAATCGCCTCTCTTGCCTTCGCAGCAATCATGGAATTATTTCAACTCTATGGCAGATGTATCATGTACCTTTTGATAAATATTGCATGTTGTCATTCTTTGTATCTCTGAAGCAAAACCATTTGTTTGATTTTTTAGTTAAATTGAATTTATTTTAAGTTCACTTTTTTCTTGTATCAAGTAAAATTTTCCACAGTTTAAGTAAAAAATTACTTGTTTTAAGGAAAAAATTAGCAAAATTGTCCTCAGTTTAAGTAAATATTTACTTGATTTTAGTAAAAAATTTACTTACTTTTAAGAAAATTTCATCAATTTTTTTTCTAGTTTTAGGAAATTTTACTTAAATTTAGTAAAAATTTACTTGGTTTTGGGAAAAATGTACTTAGATTTATTAAAATTTCAGCAAAATTTTAGTTAGATTTAGTTGAAATGTAATTGGTTTGAGGAAAAACTTACTGGAATTTTCCTCAGTTTGAATAAATATTTACTTGGTTTGAGGAAAATTGATCTAGAATCTAGTTCAAAGCATGCACTACTTTTAAGGAAAAGTTTGAACTTGATAAGAGGAGATATTGCTTTTGCGCTATACGAAGTTCAATTTTCCTAAATTCATTTTAACTCATTTTATGGTTCACTTTTTTCTGAGTCTAGTTTAGGATAAAAATGGAATCAACCAATAGTATGTAGCTGGAACGAAATTCGAAATGCAAAAACCATTGACTGTGTGGAATGTTAAATTGAAAATGGGCGGAATCGGTACAAAGGGTAAACTTTCTTCCCCAACTACCAATGTAAATACAGCATTAATCTCTAATACCTAAGGCATTTATTCATGTGAAATACTTTTCTCCCCAACTGTTAAATTTTTCATAAGTAGTTGGCATTTGAATCATTAGACAAATTTAAGAATTATTACGTTACACAGAAATTGATAATAACTGATAATTTCAAATAAAACAAGTAAGGAAAGGCTATGCTTCCTAATCATAGGCTAACATGGCCTGACCCAATTTGACAAATCTAGAAGAATATTTGTATCGGGGCTATATCCAAACATGGAATGAAGTGACAAACTTACATAATAGCTTCTTCCAGTTCAAGTATAACGTGTTATGCTCAGTTTGTAGAAATTCCCTGAACATGCGTGGTTTCTGGGGCGGAAAAAGTCAAGTAGGCAGCGAAATTTGTAAGGGAGCTCTATATAAATCTGATCCTATCTGACCCATTTCCACCACAGGTCTTCCTAGTTTATATATAAGATGTTATGCAAAATTGGGAGCGAAATTTGTATGGCAGCTATATCTAAATCTGAACAGATCCATTTTCGGATAGTTTGCTAAATTTGAAGAAAATCTGTTGAAATATGCGGCATTTAGCGTGAAAAGAATCAAAAAAACTTTGTTGAGAAAAGTTTGGTCCTGGTTACAATTGCGACCTGTACTTTGATAACAAGAATAGAGGGGGAGACAGACGGACATTGCTAAATCGACTCAAAAAGTGATTCGAAGTCGATCGGTATACTTAACAGTGGGTCTATATCGCTTCCATTTGGGTGTTACAAAAAGACATAATACTCTCGTTGAGTGTATAAATATTCGAACAGACATTTATTTCAATTGTTCAAAAGTTTATTCAAAATTAGAAAATCCTAAAATTGCACTCAATTAAAAAAATTACTAAAACGTTAGTTGAAAACACAACATTTTCTAACACACACTTAATTGGAAATTATTTTCTGACACTTCATGAAATTGACAAAATCGCAACGACATGCGCGTCCTCGCCTAACTTTTTTTATTATTATTAAATCTATAGATACAAATATCCTTAATAATTTTTCTTATAATGTGATAGAATTTATTAAATTGAACAAACAGGCGGAGCAAAGGATCGTTATTGGCATAGTTTGCACGGAAATAATTATAGTGGATCAAATGAAAATATCTAATTGGTCTTGTCGGAATATTTATCATCCTTCTACTCAGAATAAGATCGGAATGGATGTTGCCCTGGATAACATTCATAAGGAAAGTCATGTTCAACATAGTACGGCGACTTTAATTTAATACTCCGTATACCTAGTGCAGTACAATTGTAAGAATGCGGGACCACAAATCGTACATTCCGGTTCGCGACTCGCTTCAGCCAAAAATGTTAGTTTTTGTTTTCAATAAATTTATTTCTTCTTTGACTTTTTTTATCACACCATTTTTGAATAATATTTCATTTGAATTCGTGAATTTTTTAATTGAATCCAAATTTTATTTTTTTCTGTGTAATTCTTTAATTCGTTCAGCTTGGTACAACAAGCACACACTGTCACCGAAGAATAAACTTGAATTCCGCTCTAGTTATAAAGCTCTGACTACGTTATTTTCTTTTATATTCGACAAAGAAAGATTCTTGTAGAAATACGAAATTCTAAGTAGCGGTCCAGTTTATATTACTAATTTCATTCCTTCATTTCGTTACATATGTCAACATATCGAGTACCCTTTTTCGACAACTTTTTCTTTTAGGAAGCCAAAGTCCAGTCAGCTTTCGTTCCAGTACAACCCCATTCATTGAAAGTATTTAAGCATATTTCAAATTTGGCACAACATCTTATATTTCAACTAGAAACGTCTGGAAACGTGAAAAATGTGTGAAATCGGTTCAGCTTTATATATAGTCACCATACAAATTTAGTTCCCGATTTGATCTTTTCTGCTCTAGGAAGCAAATATTTTATCAGGTTTTGATCAGTATAAGTTATTTTTCACTTGGAAACATACATTGTGAAAGTGGGTCTCATCCGCACTTGATACACATGCCAAAATCCTGCACCTTTAATTGGATCAAATGTTGTAAGCACGCATGTAATGTACTTTAGTCCGTCTCATAGACTTTCGAGAGAAAGCTGTCTTCGGCGGGAGTTCTTCTGAAGCCACCACAAAGTAGTAAAATACATCGTATGCCAAAGTAGCCGAAAAAACAAGTAAGTAAGCGCCAGTCGTCTAAACCGACTTATATATACCCTCACTCGCAAAATCCGTCAAATCTTGCACGCTTAAAGTGTTTATAAAAACGTTATCATTGACCAAAATATAGCTAATTCCCACTATTCGTGTGGAAGTTTCAATGGTTTTTATTAATATAGGAATATGGTTCATTTATGCGGTAGGTACCAGAAGGGGCGTGGAAATTTCGCCCAGCTTCTTAATCTTAAGTTTGGGAAAAATATTACCATGGACGAACGGACAAGGCTCAAACATCTTAAAATGCTGTGAAACGTCACTCCTTCAATGCGTTACACTTTTTTCTGTCCCAACTGATATATACCCTCCTACTCTGAAGAGTGAGTGTATAATTAAACTCTAGCTCAACTACACGTGTGTTGGTAAAACAACAAACAACTTTTTGCTATTTCAACAGAGACAATCTGCTTTCCCCTTTTCAACTGATATAGGTTTTTCCAGTAAACTTATTTGCTGACAAACTAATTTGAGTGCCATATTACACAGAACATTATGCATTAATCGTACTATTGGTATGGACTACCATTACATAAATTTCTCCAGCGACAATAAACAACCTGAGTTTAGTAATCCACACACAGCTATACTGCCGCCCTAAGAAAGAAAGTCACAATGTCAAAATTGGGATAAGCGCAGATTCGGAACCGTGAATGAGTTTTCGACACATTTTCAACTGTAATTGAGTGAAAAGCGTTAAACAAAACGCCTATATCTACAATTTCTTACCTAGATAAAAAACTTAAAAGCTAAATATCTAAAAACTACTAAAATGGAGATGTGACTTTCTTTCATAGGAGGGCAGTATAGGCGCCGAGAGTTGTGTTGGGTATTAGGGTGTGTTTATTTTAGACAATTTTTGATTTTCAAAAACGTGTAGAGGTTGAATGCTTTGCCATTCTCCGATTTATCGAGCTAAACTAAATTTCATCACAAAAAAAAAAATTATATCGGAGAATGGCAAAGCATACCAACGCTTTTTATAACTAAACGTTTTTGAAATTAAAAAAAAATAATAATTTTATTTTTTATAAATATTACATTTATCATCAAATGTACCCTTATTATTTTTGAAGTATAAGCCCAATAGAGGTGACTAATGCCTTAAATTTAAGGTAATTTTGAGGGCTACAAATGTAACAAATGTCTCTTTCGCGTAGAAACGTGATATTTAAATTAATTTTTGACGATTTACCGAGCTAAAATAAATTTTATCTCAAAAAAAAATTATATCGAAGAATGGCAAAGCATACCAACGCTCTTCAAAACTAAACGTTTTTGAAATTAAAAAAAAAAAATAATTTTATTTTTTATACAAATTACAATTATCATCAAATGTACCCTTATTATTTTTGAAGTATAAGCCCAATCGAGGTGACTAATACCTTAAATTTAATGTAATTTTGAAACGTGATTTTTAAATTATTTTTTGACCGGGCTAAAATAAATTTTATCACAAAAATAAAAATATATCTGAGAATGGCAAAGCATTCCACCACTTTTTTAACTACACGTTTTTGAAAATCAAAAATTTTCTAAAATCAACACATCCTATTGGATATCATTACGTTGTCCGGCTTTACGTATAAAACCGAAAAAATTCGTACATATAAAATTTCGGTTTTGAAAACTAGTGTAGCACTTCTCCCGAAACAAGCACTTGACCTCTCTGAACGAACTCAACACCCAAACATGCCATTATGTGGACTAGCGCAATAAATTACATAAAGACAAATGTTACATTTAATTCGAGTTCCCAACAACTTTTGTTATAATTCGTAGTGTTGTGAAATCCGCTCAGTGCCGAGGTAGTAGCGTTTCTTACGTTTTTCTCGTTCACATTTTAATTACATCTTCTCGCCTCTGCTTGGTGTTGAGAAAACATTAGTCGAGTTGCTCGTCTTGCCACTGCTCACTGTTCACGGCGCTGGAGTGTGATCACGGAACCTTTTCACAAATCACTTGAATGCCAACGTGACAGATGTCAGTTAATTGCTTTAATCATTTTCTGCTTTTGACCCAGAGCATTTCGTTTGTAACGTTTTTGTTTGTCTTGCTGTTGTTTTCTTCTTTCTTTTAGTTTCTAAATTTTAGTTGGTAGTTGCAAAATCAGATAAGTATTCATGTTACAGTTCACGAGCACCGAGAAGAAATGGTAGCAATGAATGAATTGCAACTTGACGCCACTTGATATACGTGCTGGTAATTTGTCTAAAATGCTCCAGTTTTGCTGGAGGAGGCATGCAACACAGTCGATGTCACCTCAAAGCGTGGATGGCAGATAAGGGGCTTGCTTTTAGTTTTGAAATATTTTAGAAACTTTGGAAAAATTAAACAGATTTGAGACACCACGGGCCAGTGAGATTCTAAAATTCATATTCGATTCTGGGTGCCGTAAATGGCTTTTCGAATTTTAAAACAACCCGCCATTTAAATATATAGTGTTGGTATTAGTTGTACAAAACTAAAATTTTAAAATAAATTAATGGAGTCACTACATTAGAGTCCCGGCTTGAAATTAGAAAACATATATATATATAAATATATCTCATACCACAAAAAAATCACAAGCTTATATATCATCCACCTCCAGGGATACTAAGTTTGTCATTCCGATTGCAACACCTTGAAATATCGATTTGAGACTCTATAAAGTATATATATTACTAGCTGTACCCACTGCTTCGCACGCGAAAAAGCCAGTTAGTTGTTAATTTTATCTGTCATTGTTTTTGGATAGTATTTATTTCATTTTCTTTTGGTGGATATAGATAAATCTAAAATAGTAATTTGGAAACCTCCTATTAGCCAGAACTCACACACAGTAGTTGGTACCGTTTTTACACCTTTTTGTCCCACTCGCCCCTTAAAAGTACACATTTCGAAAAATCCAATTTTACTTCGTTTCTATATGGTCACAGGAATTTACATTCAAAATTTCACGATTCTAGCTTTAGTACTTTAGTTGGTACAATTTTTATCCCTTTTTTCCCGCTCGCCCCTTAAAAGTACAAATTTCGAAAAATCCAATTTTACTTCGTTTCTATATGGTCACAGGAATTTACATACCAATTTTCACGTTTCTATCTGTAATACTTTAGTTGGTACCATTTTTATCCCTTTTTGTCCCGCTCGCCCCTTAAAAGTACAAATTTCGAAAAATCCAATTTTACTTCGTTTCTATATGGTCAGAGGAATTTACATACCAAATTTCACGATTCTAGCTGTAATACTCTAGTTGGTACCATTTTCATCCCTTTCTGTCCCGCTCGCCCTTTAAAAGTACAAATTTGGAAAAATCCCTATTTGTAGCTCGTCTGCATGGTCATTGCAAGGAACTCACCGAATTTCATGTTTATAGCTACGCCGTTTAGTCAGGACAAAGGTTCGATGTTTATCCCTTTTTAGAAACCCTTTCTTAGTCGACGTTACGTCATAATTGAGAACTACCCTGAAAATTTCATGACCCTGGCTTCAGCCGTTTGGTCTGGGGGCTGGTCAATGATAAGTCAGTCAGTCAGTAACGCAACTCTCTTATATAAATAGATTTATCGCCGTCAAATTCTAAGAAGATCTAGCCATGTATATCTGTCTGTTCGTACGTCTGCAGAAATCACGATAGCATCTAAACGAAATACGTCTGGATCGTGCCCAATGACAGGAAATAACCCTAATATTTCGAGTATTCAAACAAGATTTATGAATATGTCTGCTTATATTTACATGATATTTGGTATGAAGATTCCCCTTTTAGCGTAAACGTGGACCTTAATTCAGTTCTTGTTTGTAGGGGGTAAAATGGGACAAAAAGGGATAAAAATAGGAGCTTTCAAACGACAACAGCTAGAAACATGAAAGTCGGTGTGTACATTCCTCTAATGGAGTAGACACGTACAATGAAAGGTTTTTTCCAAATTCGTACTTTTAAGGGGGTTAAAAGGGAGCAAAGGAATAAAAATGGTGCTAGTGAAACAACAATAGCTACACTCAGAAAAAAAGCATTCCTAAATTTGAGTAAAATCCATACTCCAATTTAGTTCAAAAATTTTACTCCAGTTTGGTAAAAATTTCCTTGAAAATTATCCAAGTATGAGTAAAGTTTTCTTATGTCAAAGTCAGAGCAAATAGTTCATTTACTAGAAATAGGGTAGTACATTTAATAAAAAAACATTTCATTGGATCTAATAAAAAATTCTTTTAATTGAGTAAATTCATACCTGTGTGGAAGAAAATTTCCAAGGATTTAACTAACAAAAATATTAAGATTTTTTTTGTATGCAAAAAAATTCATTTAGGAAATTTTAACTAAAAATGAGTTTTTCTTAAAATTAAGTTAATGTGTTTACTGAAAATTATACCGAGTTCTTCATACATTTAAGTATTAATGAACTTATAAAAAATCACTTCAATTTGTTTAGAAAATTCTTGAATATCAATTCTCATTCATTTGCCGAGACTTATTTCTTAAATAATTCAAGTATTATACTAAACAACCACTGCGAAGGCCCCGCAGCTATCATGGAATAATAGCTCAACTATTTATGGCAGCGGTATAAGGAATTTTTGAGAAGTATTTCATTTTGTCAATTTTTGTATCAGCTTTGCATACTCTGAAACAAAATCATTTGTTTGATTTTTATACCCTACACCACTTCGTGGTCTAGGGTATTGTAAGTTAGTTTCGCGCCAAATGTTTGTAACACCAAGAAATAATCGAGCTAGACCTTTAAGTATACCGATCGGCTTAGAATCACCAGCTGAGTCGATTTAACGATGTCTGTCTGTCCGTCCGTCCGTCTGCTGTCCATCTAAGCTTGTTCGCACTCTACAGGTCGCAATTGTTGTCCGCTTGTCATGAAACTTGGCAGAAGTTATTTTTTCTGGCCAAGGACCATCGGTATTGAATTTGGAGGAAATCGGTTCAGATTTAGATATAGCTCCCAAACAAATGTCGCTCCCTATTTCACTTTTTCCGCTTTAGAAACCACATATTGTACCCGATATTCTTTAAAATTGGCACAACATCTTATAATCCAACTAGAAATACCTATGCGAAAATTGGGTAAGATCGGTTCAGATTTAGATATAGCCCCCATACAAATGTCGCTCCCGATTTGACATTTCCCGCTCTAGAAACGACGTATTGTACCCGATTTTCTTTAAATTTGGCAGAACATCTTATAATCCAACTAGAAATACGTATGCAAAAATTGGGTAAGATCGGTTCAGATTTAGATATAGCCCCCATACAAATGTCGCTCCCGAACCAAGTAAATTGGTTTTAGGAAAAATTTACTTAGTTTTAGGAAAATTTTACTGGAATTTAGTAAAAATTTACATGGTTTTAGGAAAAACTTACTGGCATTTTCCTTATTTTGAGTAAATATACTTAGTTTGAGGAAAATTGAACTAGAATCAAGTTCAATGCATGTACTACTTTCAAGGAAAAGTTTGAGCTTGATATGAGCAAATATTGATTTAGTGATATACGAAGTTCAATTTTCCTAAATATTAGTTCATTATACCACTTCGTGGTCTAGGGTATTGTAAGTTAGTTTCGCGCCAAATGTTTGTAACACCAAGAAATAATCGAGCTAGACCTTTAAGTATACCGATCGGCTTAGAATCACCAGCTGAGTCGATTTAACGATGTCTGTCTGTCCGTCCGTCCGTCTGCTGTCCATCTAAGCTTGTTCGCACTCTACAGGTCGCAATTGTTGTCCACTTGTCATGGAACTTGGCAGAAGTTATTTTTTCTGGCCAAGGACCATTGGTATTGCATTTGGAGGAAATCGGTTCAGATTTAGATATAGCCCCCATACAAATGTCGCTCCCGATTTGACATTTTCCGCTCTAGAAACAATATATTGTACCTGATTTTCTTTAAATTTGGCAGAACATCTTATAATCCAACTAGAAACACGTATGCAAACATTGGGTAAGAGCGGTTCAGATTTAGATATAGCCCCCATACAAATGTCGCTCCCGATTTGACATTTTCCGCTCTAGAAACGACATATTGTACCCGATTTTTTTCAAATTTTGCAGAACATTTGATAATCGGACTAGAAACACCTATGCAGAATTTGGGTAAGATCGGTTCAGATTTAGATATAGCCCCCATACAAATGCCGCTCCCGATTTGACATTTTCCGCTCTAGAAACGACATATTGTACCCGATTTTCTTCAAATTTTGCAGAACATCATATAATCGAACTAGAAACATGTATGCAAAAATTGGGTAAGATCGGTTCAGATTTAGATATAGCCCCCATACAAATGTCGCTCCCGATTTGAAATTTTCCGCTCTAGAAACGACATATTGTACCCGATTTTTTTCAAATTTTGCAGAATATTTTATAATCGGACTAGAAACACCTATGCAGAATTTGGGTAAGATCGGTTCAGATTTAGATATAGCCCCCATACAAATGTCGCTCCCGATTTGACATTTTCCGCTCTAGAAACGACATATTGTACTCGATTTTCTTTAAATTTTGCAGAACATCATATAATCGAAATAGAAACACGTATGCAAAAATTGGCTAAGATCGGTTCAGATTTAGATATAGCCCCCATACAAATGTCGCTCCCGATTTGACATTTTCCGCTCTAGAATCGACATATTGTACCCGATTTTCTTTAAATTTTGCACAACAGCTTATAATCCAACTAGAAACACCTATGCAAAAATTAGGTAAGGTCGGTTAAGATTTAGATATAGCCCCCATACAAATGCCGCTCCCGATTTGACATTTTCCGCTCTAGAAACGACATATTATACTCGATTTTCTTTAAGTTTTGCAGAAAATCTTATAATCCAACTAGAAACACGTATGCAAAAATTGGGTAAGATCGGTTCAGATTTAGATATAGCCCCCATACAAATGTCGCTCCCGATTTGACTTTTTCCGCTCTAAATTCTTTAAAATTGGCACAACATCTTATAATCCAACTAAAAATCCTATGGTGAAAGTGGGTTAGATAGGTTCAGATTTAGATATAGCCCTCATACAAATGCTGCTCCCGAATGTTTAACCGATTTTGGTCAAATTTTACATATTATATTTCACCAATAAACAGACATGGTGAAAGCGGGTCACATCGTTCCAGGTTTCAATATACCCCCATACAAATGTCCTTTCCGATTTAACATTTTTTGTCAGACTCATACATTTACAGGATGCAAAAATCCTTCCCGATTTCACTTTTTTACAGAATTGAATTGCAATGAGAATTATTTGAGTGATGCCCATATGTCCATACTTTGGTATGACTTTGGTATACTACTGTATAATTTGTATTTGTCTATCGGACAATTGGATCAATTAAGATATTATTTACCGTATTCGATAAATTTGACTAAAGTTGAATTTATAGCATATAAATTATATGAATATAATTTATATAATTTGTATGAACTACATAAAATTGCTCCCATGAAATACCTGGGTTTAGTAATCAAAGCGAGGTGCATACGCAGGGAGTGGTGTAGGGTATTATATAGTCGGCCCCGCCCGACTTTAGCCTTTCCTTACATGTTTTAAGTCGTTTTACTACAGTTTACTACACTCACTTTTTTTGAGTGTAGTAAACTGAAATTTGGTTTGTACATATGACTGTATAGAAGCGCCAAATCAAGGAAATTTTCGAAATTTGTACTTTCATGGGGAAACGGGGAGAAAAGGGGATAAAATTGGTACCAATCAAACCGCTGCAGCTAGGACAATGAAAATCAGAGTATATTTCGCTCTGGTTTATACGATCTGTTTATACTCGTGCTTTTTGGGGTCAAAGTGGACAAAAAGGGATAAAATTGGGTCCGACCAAATGGCTCTAGCTAGAATCATAAAATTCCACTGTACATTCCAATAAATGATGTAGACGCGCAACATACTTTTAAGGAAAACTGAGCGACAGCGTATAAAATTGGTACAAATTCTTACTTTTGGGATAAAAATGGAACGAAATTCGTTGTGTATGCTCTGGACTGCAATAATATTTAATATGCACGGTATTTATGTACATTTCTGTGAAGATTGCTGTATTTATGAACAATTATATTGATATAGGACATTGACAAGGATTATCAAGCAAAAACAAACGTACAGTTACGGACAAAATGATAGGGTCACTAGTTATGCTCACACTTTTTTAACAGTATAAGTCAAATTTAGTATGTTTTTCCAAATATTTTTCCTTCGAATTATTGTATATGGTGAATGTTTCTAAATATAATAATCTGGCAACGATTTGTTGTTAATAAGAAAATTAGACAGACATGTTCTATAGTGATAAATGTCAGATGTAACGATGGACAAACAAAAAGGGTCAACTACGATAAATTAAAATAACAACCTATTACAATTTTCTAGAATAACAACATTTAATCGTGAAAAGTATCACTTAGTGTGAACTGCACAAACTGGAAAATATTTTTTAATCATAATCCCGAAGCATTTTACATAAAAATATAGTACCGACGTTGAGCGTTCCATTATTGAAAATTTAAAACTAAGAGACCAAAGCCAACGCCAAAATGCAAAAAACTGTTGGCAGATCGCAGAATTTTGTTTTTAACGCCTTACAAGGAAAAAATAGTAATATATCTAGAGGTAGACCACGGAAAACCTCAGCTAAAGATGATGATCACATCAAGATATTGTCAACTCGGGACCCATTGAAATCTGCTGAAGCTATTAGATACGAGTTGAGAGTGGGTATTTCTGCTAGGACTATTAGACGTCGGTTTGTGGAAAGAAATTTGTTAGCATGTTATTTGCCAGATCGCACATAAATTGGGCGGTACTATACATGGCAAAAAATTGCAAAGTACGGTATGGTCAGATGAATCCAAAGTAAATTTAATTGGCAGTGATGGAAAAATATGGGTTAGACGTCCTAAAAATAAAAAACTATGTTCTCGCTATACCACAAAAACTTTCAAGCACGGAGGAAGTAATATAATGATTTGGGGATGTTTCTCTTGGTATGGAGTGGGGCCGTTATATTGGATAAAAGATGGCATGGGTAAAAATCAGTACTGACTAAATGAAGTGATGCTACATTACGCCGAAAGGGAAATGCCCGTCAAAAGGTATATAAAGAGGACAATGATCCAAAACACACTTCGGGTTTTGTAAAGAAATGATTCAAAGATAGTGGGGTTAATGTTATCACATAGCCAGAACAATCTGCGCATCTAAATACAATAGAAAACGTGTGAAAAATAGTAAAGGAAAAAGTAGATCCAAATAAATTGAGAAATAATGACGATTTATGGTCATAAATTAAAAGCGTATGGTATTCGAAAGGGTGATTTCTTAGCTATTATCTTTTTGGCAACACTGGTTGAAACAGTTGCTCAACAAGCAAAATTGTCGCATCTGGGGCTCGGAAAACCCAAGAGTTATTGTTGAGAAGCCTCTCTATCCTCATCGTGTTACTGTTTGGTGCGGTTTATGGTCCGGTTGGATCAACAGTTACGATGAATGGATTGCGCTATCGAGATATGATTAATGATTTTTTATAGTCGGTGTTGGATGGTATTGATCTGGACAACATTTACTTTCAACGAAACCATTGCTCTTTTACGGGAAAAGTTTCCGGACCGTGTTATCTCTCGAAGAGGTGATCAAAATTGGCCACCGAGATCTTGTTATTTAACACCTTGCGACTTTTTCCTTTGAGGCCACGTGAAAGATAAGGAAAAGGATATGGTCCTGTAAGCGTGGTCGTGGTGGCCATTTGGCTGATGTTGTTTTTCATTATTAACTTTATTAATTTCATAATAAAGATGAAGGTAATCTTTATTATGAAATAAACATCCGATCATTTATCTCAAAAAATTGTTTTTTTCTTTGAATACCAAAATAACACCTCTTGTTGGAAAACCCTGTATATTTGATTTTTTGAAAATTTACCTTATGTATAATATCGTAAAATTTTGCAGTAATCAGAGTTTTTTTCATTTTCTCAATTTGGTTTATTAATTGGATATTTTCTTCTAAGATTTCAACTTTAGTTTGCACAGACTATTCACGTCATCCTCGGAAATAATTCCAATTGAAATTATGGAATATTTTAGGAATATATATAATATCAACTTAGTTTTGGCCATATTTTATCCTTGTCCACTATGTCGACCTGGAAGTCATTTTGTATTGCATTTAAATAAGTAAAACTATTATTATTACATTGGTAGTAAGATGTCATTACCTGGTAATTCAAACAGTAGTTATATATTACCTATTTCTAAATCATTCATAAATCATTTCATCATAATCTAAATAGAAACATATTCAGGATGTCAATATCATGTGGGTGTCAGTCACATCATCAATCTCCTGGGAATGAAAGAAAATGTCTCAATTTGACGGAAAATTGAGTAATACGTGTTTAAACCGATTTTCTCATAATTTGCCATGACATCGAGCAAACACGTAGCCATTATCCAAATACACCAAAACTCGGCCACAATATTGGCCAACAGAGACGGCCGAGCGTAGGAAGGCCAAAAGACAATGAAGCCCAATTCACGTCTGTTATGCTCGCTCAACTTATGCAAGCATTTCACAGATTTAAGCATCGAACGTGAGACAATACCTTCTAAAACCATTTAACGCATCAACTGGCAAATCTTCGGAGCCAACAAAAAGAAAAAACAGGCAGAGGCCAATACATACGTAATGGGTGTGTGCGTGTGTCCTTTTGTTACGTGGCAATTTGTTGTGTCTACGAAACAATTACGTGAACAATCATGGGCCATGCAATCCCTATGATCCCTATGATCGGTTAATTCCTTAAATGTCCCTTTTCGATTGTTCAACAATATTTTTGCGATGATTTCTGATTTTGGTCTCCCTTGGCCTCATTTCTTTATTTGTGGTCTCTGGTGAAATCTTTATTTTGCGTAATAATACAATTCCAATTTTCCGGATTTTCCTTTGGTTCGGTTGCCTTTTTTCTCTGTGGGCACACGTACGCACGTCCATTTGCAAAACCAAACAAATCTGATTGTTTTAGTTTAAACTTCTTCAGGATGGCAGGATAAAGTATGCAGCTGGGTCAAGGAATTTGTTCATTGATTTTTTCCATTCGTTGGTTTATTTTTTGGCACATTTTTTCTGTTTCATTCGTTTTGGGTGTCTGATTTGATGTTGTTGTTGTTTTCATTATCCTATTATCAAGGATTTTGTTTGTTGGTAGCTTCATCGAAATTGCCTTTCATTTGAATTTATTCTACTGGAAATCATTTCACGCTACAGTTGCCTTAATATCCAAAACATCTGAGAGTCCTCAGATTAATTTCTTCTGGCTTTGGTTGGTTGGCTGGCTGGCTGGCCTGACGGTCGGGGGGTCTCGATCATTAAGCCAACATAAATACGGGAAAATTTAATGTTTTTCTCCGTTTGGAAATTAAACACGTGTATTAAACTTGAATTGTTGTAACTCTGCTCGTCCCCGTAAACATTCCATTCTATCGGCGATGTGTGACCAAGTGTGTCCCTAACACCGGCAACAGTATCTATCGGCTGCATCGAACATCGAGAGGAACAACAGGAGCAGAGCAACAACCACTGCTTGTCGCGCTTGTATTGTCAACCGAGCGTTGAATATGATTTGTTTGTGTGTGTGTCTGTGTATGAGTGCGGTTTGACGACGCGCCATTAATCGACCACAATGTGAATTTTATGCTGCCACAACTGGAGCACAGTGGTCATTAAATATTTTTAAAATGACAAAATATTGCAGCAATGTATTTGGGGCTTCATTATTTTGATGGCCATGAAATTTGACAGAAGAGTAATTTCATGTGAAGTGATCACCCACACATTTTGCTCTTCCCTTCGATTTTCTATATAAATGATTATCCCGATTTAAAAAAAATAGAAATTGTAGATACTAGGGTGGTTCGAAAATAAATTATTTTTGTCATAAGATAATTTTAAGTTACTTTCAAGCAACTTTCTTCTAGTTTAATAGGATTTTTTTTTTAATTTTGTATCTTATTTATATTTTAATTATTTCATAAATAAAAAATATACCTTCTATTTTTATTAAATAAGTTTTATAATAGTTATTAGCGCTGCATAACTTTCATGGTAAAAATAAATAATATAACTAATATAAAGGGTGTTTTTTATTGGGGTATAGAACTTTAAGTTGGCATCACTTTTTTAACTGGCGGCCATTTTGTCAGCTGTCAAGTGATTAATATTTAGTTTGGTTTGCCATTTCATCATGAACAGGTTGACAAAAGAACAACGCTTGCAAATCGTGGAAATTTATTTCGAAAGTAATGGTTCAGTTCGCGAAGTTCACCGCAAGCTCCGTCCATTTTATGGTCGTCACAATCGAATTATTGAAGGAAACATTCGATGAGCGCATAATTTCGCGGAATGGACCTGTCAATTGGCCACCAAGATCGTGTGATTTGACACCATTGGATTATTTTCTTTGGAGATATGTGAAGTCGCTCGTCTACGTCAACAATCCAGAAACGTTAGGGGACTTGGAAGCCAACATTCGTGGCGTGGTTGAAAATTGGACCTGTAGAATTGGCTATATTCGAGCCAGCCGCGGCGGCCACATGTCCGAAATCATATTTAAACATTAATGGCATAAAATTATCCTTCCAATAAAGTCAAATTGATGGACATTAAAACGATTTTCTTGTGTTTTATTTCAATTCGAAGTTCTATACCTCAATAAAAAACACCCTTTATAATATTTAAAAAAGTTGTGGATGTTCCCGACTAAAATGAGTTGTTGGTCATTTTAACGCGTTGTCCCAAAATATTTCCATATTATCACTGTCCATTACTTATTTATATTAAATATTTTTAATATCGATAGTAATCACGTTTATAATTGTTTTTGAATAAGTACCTCGAAAAACTATTAATAAAAACAATTAAGTAAGCTCCAGTCGGCTAAACCGACTATATATATACCGTCACTCTTAGAGAAGATATTTACGAAAGTTATAAGGAATAAAATTTTATGTAGGACTGGATAATTTGTAGGAAGTTCGTACCATATGGCCACAGCTTCCACATTTATAAAACAATTTTAAAATCATGATCAAATATCAAGTCATAGTGGATTCCGTGCACCAGTATAGAAGTTATAAAGGATTTAATAGTACTTAGGATAGAGACAATTGTGTGGGAGGTACCAGAAGGGGCGTGGCGAAAGCGTAAATATTTTTTGTTTTTAAAGTGAATTTAAAAGCATTTTTAAATATCAAATTGCAAATGATTTTTACTACCCGTATGAATGACATATCGGTTTTATTGTAACCAAAGTTTATGCCACTTTATGTGGGAGGTACCGGAAGGGGTGTGGCAATTTCGTCCATCCTCGAATTTAAATTAAGTTTGGGAAAAATATTACGATGTGCAAAGTTTGAATCGATTCCTAAACTCCTTTCGAGAGTTATCGTGTACACCATCCAGCCAGACGGACGGACATGGTTCAAACTCCTTAAAAAGTCGTGAAACGGATTTGGTCCAAATATACTTAGGATCTTAAGTCACTCCTTCAATGCGTTACACTTTTCTCTGTCCCAAATGATATATACCATCCTACTCTGTAGAGTGAGGATATAATTATCAAACGTATATTTTTTGTTTATAAAATGTATAAGAAAACAATTAAAAAGATATATATTTTTAAAAATATTATATTTGCGTCTCATACCGCTAAAAAAGTTAAAAATATTTTCAAATTATCTTATGCAAAAATACTTTATTTTCGCTCCACCCTAGTGTCTACAATTTCTTATTTTTTTTGAAAATCGGGAAATGCGGCTTCATTTGCTTTATAGAAGAGTATATAATTGGAAATTTTCGACAAAATTGGAGAGAAGACACTAAATTTGTGCGATCGCTTCACAAGAAATAATGGTTTGGGACGAAGAAAACTCCCTGCTTGTTTCGATACAGCCCCTTTACAAATATCCCTTCCCGACTTGACGTCACGATAGAATCCGCATAATTTAAACGATCCTGCGATAATTTAAATGATCCCACGCATAAATATCGATCCAGGTTCTGATAATTCCTAGAGACGAGAAAAATCGTCTTTTATCTGGAAGCCAGGACTCGGATTCTTCGAAAATTCCAAATAATAAAATTTGGACATTTTGTGGCTTTGTTGAAAATTGTATGACTTTGGAACGCGTCTTCAGATTGAAATGAAGAGGTGTAGTGAATCCTTGAATATCCTGAAATAGTATAGAACTTTTGGTCATTTGTGAGAAGAGTAAGACAGCTTC
Organism: Polietes domitor; assembly: GCA_947397865.1. Lineage (NCBI taxonomy): Eukaryota > Metazoa > Arthropoda > Insecta > Diptera > Muscidae > Polietes > Polietes domitor. The sequence goes on along the minus strand of OX377621.1, from coordinate 101,883,491 downwards.
TCATCCTTCCCAAATCTTGATGAAAGCTAAAAATGTTAGATATTCATTGACCCGGTTGCTAACCTAGTGGCCCAAATGTTTGTAAAGAAAACAGTCAATATAAAGTATCCGGGAAGACCCAAGTGCGTTGGAAGATTGCGAACGTCAGACCATCTCTAAAAATGCGACGCTAATCACTCGATGCGATTTACTCTGCCCTCTCCAAGGTTACGGGGTGTATGTATAATCACCATCTTGTGAGGTATCGACCTGGGACCCTATAAAGTATATATATATATATATAATTGATCGTCCTAAAATTAAAAGACGATCTAGCCATGTCCGTTCGTCTATTGAAAGCACACTAGCATCTAAACGAAATGAGCTAGGACGTCCAAATTTTACATGAATACTTCTTATAGTTGTAGTTCGGTTGGGATTGTAAATGGGCGAAATCGGTTAACAGGGCAAATTTGTTAACCTCATAAGGACTGAAAATACTCCTAATATTTAGAATATTTCATCATATTTTGTGAATATGTCTGGTTATATTTGTTTAATATTTGCACAATAAAGTTATTTTTTTTTGTCGAAGGTGAAATGGGGCAAAAAGGGATAAAAATGGTACATATCGAACGACAACAGCTAGAAACCCTATATTCGGTGTGTACATTCCTCTAATTGAGTGGATACATAATATAAAAGTGTTTTTCCAAATTCGTACTATTAAGGGGTAAGATGGGAATAGAGGGATAAAAATGGTACCAACCACACGGTTGCACTTAGAATAATGAAATTCGGTGTATACATTCCTCTGATTGCGTAGGCACGTAAAATAAAGTGATTTTACGAAATTCGTATTTTTAGGGGGTATAATGGAAAAAGGGGACAAAAATGGTACCAACCAAATGGCGTTAGTTAGAGTTATGAAATTCAGAGTATACATTCCTCGACTGCGTAAACATGAACTATAAAAAGGTTTTTTCAAATTCGTACTTTCAAGGGATAGAATGAGAATAGAGGGTTAAAAATGGTACCAACTAACAACTACAGATAGAATGCTGGAATCCGGTGTGTACATTAGGGCGTACCTCAAAAAAAAAGTTCGCCGTACACCTTCGAATATGAAGTATTATTGAAAGGTAGTTTCAAAAAATTTTTTTTTATTTTTTTTATGCCGAACGTAGGGGTCGCGCTTTTACATTTTTCTACATAACTTCTGCATTTATAAACGGATTTTAAAGTGTGATACATCGATGTTTTTGTCTCGACGAGGCCGATTTTTTTGTCTTTGAAGTCATTGAGCTCAAGCACCCCCTTCTGGTACTTACCCATCATATCTCAGTTGCTACTACCCTAATGTACCACTCTAATATCAGAAAATTAAAGCTCGCATAAAATCATGAATCATGCTTGAGCTCAATGACTTCAAAGACAAAAAAATCGGCCTCGTCGAGACAAAAACATCGATGTATCACACTTTAAAATCCGTTTATAAATGTAGAAGTTATATAGAAAAATGTAAAAGCGCGACCCCTACGTTCGGCATAAAAAAATAAAAAAAAATTTTTTGAAACTACCTTTCAATAATACTTCATATTCGAAGGTGTACGGCGAACTTTTTTTTTACTTGTAACCTGGTACGCTCTAGTGTACATCCCTCTAAGTGCGTATGCATGTAAAATAAAACGATTGTCTAAAGTCGTTCTTTCAAGGGGTTAAAATGTGCCTCAATGGCCACAGCTAGAATGATGGAATTCGGTGTAATTCCTGTCTCGTAAAATAAAAAAAAATAAAAAGGTACAATCATAAAGTTAGAATATCTTGCACAGTGTACTTGAAAGATAATGGATTTTAAAAATTTGTAATTTTGGAATGAAAATAGGATGGAAGTACAAGCAACCAAACGGATGTTGTTGAAAATGAATTGACTGGAAGTCTTACTTCGATATATATAGTATAAACATATTGGTAGCCTTGCTTAAAGGCGTTTATTTTAAATAATAAAATTTTTATATTTATTTATACTTTTTTTCAATATTTTTCCTGTGGTTTGCAATCCATGGTGGGAAGGATTTTGTCCCACTGTCCCATTTCATTGTCGTACCTAGATACAAGTATGTCTGTGTTTAGTGTGACACCATCAAATGCTATACAGTGTAATGATTGAGACCACAATCTAATGACAATGATTATATGTTCATACTCTTATATATAAACGAATAGACATACGTAGTATTGTAAGGCGCGTGGCGTGGTTGATGTTACGCTTCAAAGTTTTGGAAAATTCGACAATGACTAAAGCGACGACTATGACAACACTTCGATGTGGCGGCGTGGCGTTACATGAATGGATTTCTTGGTTTGGTTTTCCAAAAACAACCGCGACCAGATGTAAAAGTCTGCTTGGCGTAACGTTGCCTGTTTCTGTTCGTTCTGTTCATCCGCTGTTCGTTATTGTTGCCATAATAATACCAAACCAACCGAAATAAGGCAGAGACGACTTGCGGGGACTGATGACTCCTAATGGCAACATGCAAAGAGCACCTGCCACATTTTGTGGCATTCGCTGTGAGTGTGTTTGTGTGTGTGTGAATCGTCATTAAGCAGTAAATGAAACATTAATAAGCTGCCAATGTAATCAACAGGGCTCCTCACGCCTCTCTAAAGAGGAATCACCCTTATGGCTGTGTATAAAATATATGTATTTTTTAATTGCAATCGAGTTAATTTGATTTTGAGACATTGGACATAAACGAGCCACAAAATCAAGCCAAATGAAAAAAACAACACCACGACAATTAAAACAGGGTTAACTATGGCGGGGATTGTAACTAACTTTACAACCAACATAATTTAAAAATTACGTTTATAATTTTTAGATAATATGACACGGTTTTGCTGCACAAACACCCAAAAATATATAATCGAGGTACACTTTGAACAAACTTGAATTTTTAACGTTTTTTAGCTTATGATCCAATATAAAGTAAGATTTTTATGATTTTTGTGAATTTTTTGATACATTTTTTATTAATCTGCAATAACTTCCACATTTTTAGTTCGATTTGTCTCGTTCTTTGGAGGAAAATCGCTTCGCACGGTTGTATTGTAAATGCTTACGTGTGGCTTTCCTCCCAATTTATCAATCGAAAGACTAAAATGTCATAAATTGTTCCCAACAATAGCTTCTACAGTATGCTAAGTCTAAAATTAAGTTTTGCAAGAGAGGCGTTGAAAGTTTATTTTACATAACTATGTTAGTTATAAAGGATAGACAATTTTTTGAGCGATTTTGTTACATTTCATTTCATTGAAAATATGAATTATGTATCTCTTCGTATTTCATTTTGATATAATATTCATTACACATATAATATTATGTTAAGTTTTCAATAAAAAAAATTACTTTTTACTCAAAATAAAAAAAATATTATTTCACATTGTCGCCAACTACAATCCAAATATTTGTTTTCAAACAAAGTTTCGAAAAAAAAAATAATATTTTGTGTTTTGATTTTTTGTGTTTACTTAATCTCGATAGCCACAAATTTGATTTACAGAAGATTATTATCCAGACTAAGTCCAACTGATACTGATGGCGACAATTTAAAACAAGTAAGGAAAGGCTAAAAATGGTACTTCGTGACAACATTTTCTTTTGTAACACTTTCCGACAGTCCATATTGCACTTGATATTCATATGATATACATCTATAGCTGAAATAGAGCTAATTGGCGTTTTTAGTTTTCTCATCATGCTGTCCCTTAAAAGGACTACAAAGTATAAAATTCTTCAAAAAATATTTTTAATACTTATTCGCACCCTATGACACAGTTATAAATGTCAAATCAAAGAAGAAAAATACTTTAAATTTGAAGCTTCTATAGGAATTAGTTTAGTATTAATGACCATTTAAAATTTTGTCTCTTAAAAATCATGCTATGAATAAACTAGAAAAACTAAGGGGTAAACATGAAATATATGTTAATGCGGAACTAATACGGACAGAAGCATGATATTTGAAGTATTTTTAATAGATATTCTCATCTTTATTTTGACACTAATACCATTATAATAGGGTGCGAAAAAAATATAAAATAATTTTTTGAAAATTTGTATTTTTTGGAAGGGGCAACAGGATGAGAAAATGAAAAACTAAAAACGCCAAGAAACTTCATTTTGCCTATAGTTTCATACGCATATCATCCAGTTCATGAGTAACGATTTTTTTCAAATTGTCGTACAGTGCAATAATTGTTTTAAATTTTGTTTTTTATACCCATTTAAATGAGTATAATGATCTACTGTATTTTTAATAAATTTTATATTTTGGTACTTGTTTCTTTACGTGACTACTTTTTTGATGTAATGTTTATTTTGTAAAAAACGTTACGAGAGATTTGATACCTAACAAGTAAAAACGGCGTTAAGTTCGACCGGGCCGAACTTTATATACCCTCCACCATGGATTGCATTCCACAGAGGCGGTCGAGTTTCATAGAAGTGCAGTAATATTACAGGAAAATTTTTAATATAGGCAAACCAAAACAAATACAAATATTGACAAAATAATTTTATAAATAAATATAATATTTTTATTACTTCAAACCACGCTTATAAGGCAAGGCTACCAATACGTTTACATATCGAAATAATACTTCAAGTCAATTCAAAAAGTAAATATTCTTACAAATATTCATATTTTCAAAAAAGCTTAAATACCACATACATTGGTAGATAGTGGGTTGTTGGTTGGTTGTATTTCGATTCTATTTTAATTACAAAAGTACAAATTTTGAAAATCCATTATCTCACGTACATAGTGCAAAATAACCTAACATCATGATTTAACCATTTTTGCCGTAAAAGTTAAAAGTCTTTTTATTCCGCGTGTCTATGCAGTCAGAGGAATGTATACACCAAATTTATGATTCTAGCTGCAGTCATTTGGTTGGTACCGTTTTTATCCCCTTTTTTCCAAGTTTACCCCCTTATGAGTACGACTTTCTAAAATCGATTTATTTTACGTGTCTACGCAATTGAAGGAATGTACACACCGAATTTCCCCATTCTAGCTGTAGCCGTTTAGTTGGTACTATTTTTATCCCTCTGTACCCATTATATCCCTTGAAAGTACGAATTTGAAAAAAACTTTTATTTTTCGTGTCTACGCAGTCAGAGGAATGTATACTCTGAATTTCACGACTGCAGCTGTTGTCATTTGGTTGGTACTATTTTTATCCCTTTTTCATTTTACCCACAAAAAGTACGAATTTCCAAAAATTCGTTTCTTTTACGTGTCTACGTAATCAGGCGAATGCATACACCGAATTTAATTATTCTAGATGCAGCCGTTTGGTTGGTACCATTTTTATCCCTCTATTCCCATTTTACCCCTTAAAAGTACCAATTTCAAAAACTCCCTTCTTATCACACCTCTACCAGTTGTTCTGATATGTGGGCGTGTTCATTACAAAATAGCTAAATTTTAAAACTATTTAACTATGGAAAAAGTGGTGCATATGCCCCTTTCATAGCTACATGGGCGTGGCTGTTACGGCGTCTAAATATTTATAATAACAATTGTGTTATCTATTCTTCCAATCAAAAAGAATAAACATTTAAAAGTAACGTGGCTGCCACGGGCACAATTATTCTGCACAACCTCGAAGTATGGGGTATGGAAATAGAACAATGACTACCAACATTTGTTTCTCCATTCAAAGTTACTCTGCTATTCTCACAGTTGCGATAATCACAGCAAGTCGCTGTGATTAAAACGCACAAAAGCAATTGCTGCTGCTTAAGTTTGCGTAGCGTTTCTAGAGCTTTGCTTCTTAATTTAAATTGTTTTTTTTTTCAGCTTTTCTATTACATGTTTAAATCTAATTCAGTCACTCCATGTACTCGTACATTGTCGTTATCTTTTGTAATTGTTTATATTTGTCTAAAAAGAAATTATATTTGAAACGAGGTTTATTTGTTTTTTTTCCTCCGTGTTTTCGTTTTTGCAAGTCACCAAATTGCGTGTGACTGTTTCGAATACAATTAAAAATTGTGTGTGTTTCGCAGCGACATGGCCGTGATTCGCATGGTTCTCACCCTAAAACTGTCACCGCCAATGGCTGTTTTCTTTTTTGTTCAAAACGTTGTTTACGATTTTAATCTAGTCTTGAAATTTGTTTAGAAAACGAATAACATTTTCACAGAATTGCAGCAGAATGGAACCATTATTGTGTTTATAAAATAAATCCGCTCATTTGTTTTCGTCTCCGGTGGAGATTAGCGGTATTGTTGTACTATGTTGTCTACGTATCAAAAGTTTCATCCCACTCGCAGATGCCCAAGGGAGATAGCTTTGTAAGTGTAAATTTAATGTAATTTCATTTTAACATTTATGGAAAGATTTAGTGATTTATTGGGGGGAAAATAATATAAACATCCAGAGTTCTTCTGGAGTATTGGGCAAACATATCTGTTCAATTCAACAAATTAGAATAGTTCCCAAATGATGCGTTTAAAACAAGAGTGGACTAACTGACCAACCCCAAAAAATCATTTTACAGCCAATTAAGATCATACACCACTCCGTAGAATAGTGTTACCCACAATAGAGCCACACTTGAGTGTACCAATCTGCTTAGAATCGCCAGCTGAGTCGATTTAACTATGTATGTCTCTCTGCTGAACATGTAAAGTTTGTGATCAAAATAAAGGTCGTATTTGTTGTCTGAAGACCATGACTCATTAGATTTTTAAAAATTTATTTCTTTCATTTTGATTTTCGAAATGATTATGTTTGAAATTTGTATATAGTGTTTTAGATATCTTGTTAAGCGTAAAAGATTAAGTAAAATAGATTAATGTAAGATCGTAAAAAATCTAACGCAGATTGGAGGACTTTGAAGTGCAATACACTTCATAAACATTTAATTTTTTATAAAACAAAATTGTTAAATTAGTGAAACTTGCTTTCATAGGATCAAAGAAAGATTTCATAGTATTAAAGAAACAATTCTTAAATATTATGAAATATGTCATAATCAATAAAATGTTTATGTTATGAAATTTCTTCATAAATGTAATGAAGGGTTTTATATTTTTTATGATATGTTTCATAACTTATAACTACATTTTTAGCGTGTCGACTTTATTCGTTGTATGGTAGCAATTCTCATTTGTACTCTGTTAACTCTAACATAAGTATGAACCCTGATTTAGATGAAAGACATATTCATTGCAAAGACTCTCGCAATGACGTGTGTGTGTTGATTGGTTAGTCAAAGAGTCAGACCTTGCGTTGCTTTTTTGTTTATATTGGAAACTTCTGTATAAATTATTACTATTAATGAAACTATTTCATAAAATTAATGAAGTTTCTTCATAAAATCTATGAAAATCTTCAGACATCATATTATGAAAAATAATGAATTTTTATGAAAAAAGTTCTTCGAATGAAGAACTGCATTTCATAGTTTCTAAGAAATGTTTCATAAATTCTATGACACTTTTCATTGATTTGTGCTTTACACCTTTCTTACATTTTATGAAATGTTTCTTTGGCGACTTTTTAATGAAAATGTTCACTGAGGTTAAGACAAAGTCATAAATATTATAAAGATAATTCTTTCAGTGTACCATGTTATGAAATTTTGATACAAATTTAAATAAATTTAAAGACCTCTCTCATTTGTAGGAAGAGGCTATGGAAAGGTTTAGACAGCCTGATATCTCTGCGTACTAAAATATGATATATTATTCAAATAATGCGCTTATGTATCCTTATATGGGGTATTTTCTGTACTTTTGGAATCTTCATGGAAAACCTTCGTCCAATTGAGTAAAAGCTATTTCAGTCGTACTCAACTGGATGCAGGGTTGCCATGAAGTATGTTAAAAGCATAAGGAGGGAACAATGAATCAGATTTCAGTGAAAATATTACTTATAATTTGAGGAAAATTAATTTATCTTAAGTATTAAGACATATTAAAGAAATAAGTGGAAATTCATGTAACTTATAACTAGTCGAATTATTAAAGTTCGTTATGGTTGAACGTAGTTCAAAAGTTTAATTATATTTATTTTATATTTGGAATGCGCATTCCCCTGATAGCATAAACGATCACCATAAAGTGTTTCTTATTTGTAGGGGGTGGGATAAAAATGGTACCTAGAGACATGGTACCTATACACTCGGTGTGTAGATTTCTCTAATTGATTAGATACATAATATAAAACGGACTTTTTTCTAAATTCGTACTTTTAAGGGGTAAAATGGACAAAGAGGGATGAAAATAGTACCACTGCACGTAGAATAATGTAATTCAGTGTAAACATTCCTATGACTGCATAGATACGCAAACTATAACTATGTTTCCAAATTTCATGCCTTCAAGGGATAAAATGGGAATATAACAAGTAAAATGGCGTTAAGTTCGGCCGGGCTGAATCTTATATAACCTCCACCACGGAATGCATTCCACAGCATTATAGATTGTCGACTTTACTTTTATGTGCATTTGTTGTAAAACGACTTATATATACTCTCTCAGAGAACATATGTATGAAAGATATAAGGACTTAAATTTTATTTAGGACTGGATGATTAGTTTGGAAGGTACTAGGAGGTTCGTGGCACATGGATCCAGCTTCCACACTTATAGAACAATTGTAAAAACATGAACAGATATAAAGTCATAGTGGATTCCATGCAACAGTATAGAAGTTATGAATGATATTATTTTACCTAGAATATGGACAATTGTGTGGGAGGTACCAGAAGGAGCGTGGCAAAGTTTGAATTGATTCCCTAGAGCCTTTCGAAAATTGTCGTGTACGCCAGCGCGTAAAAATATCTCAATTTTTCTAACATGGTACTACACTTCTATGTAAAGTCAACAGCCTCTATTCTGCTGGTAATACTGTGGAATGCACTCCGTGGTGGAGAGTATATAAGAATCGGCCCGGCCGAACTTAAAGCCTTTTTACTTGTTATTTGTTACATGTTCACTACTTAACCACACTTTAGGCCTACATTATACCAACATTGTTGTCAACCAATGTCGGGCGACTGTTGAAACACTAGTGCACACTGCATGGCCGAGACTGATACATAAGAATCTTACTGAGAGGTTGATCACAGTTTGCAGACAAATGTAAAAACCAACTGTTTCATTGATGATTACTCTAATTACTAAATGGAGTGTAAAAATGTCGATACATTCTAGTGTACACGAATATTTAAAACTATTTGCTGTTACATGTAACTTTCGCGGAAGTTTTTGTTTTATTTATCAAAAAACTAATTTAATCTAATTGTTAATAAACATTCAAACAATACAATGTTTATGTCGGCAATTAAGTCAAACATACTCGTGCACACACGAACATTCGTACATACATACATACATATGTACATACGTGTGCATGCATAATGCATCAGCGAGCGAGAGAAAGAATAAAATGAAAGCATGTGCAACACTGTGCAGCACTAATAATTATGCCCACAAGTATGTATGAGGCACGAACCGAACATTGACCGTTCTGCTAGTGGAAGTGCATCAGAGTGGGCAATTAATCCAGCCAAGATACGGTGAAAATGTTGCTTGCAACGTTAACACACTCTCTTGCTACGAACGTACGGCTGCTACATTATGTTGATATTCATGTTGTTGATGGTGGTGTTGCTGCTTTTGTTGTTATTCTTGGCAATAATCAGTCATCAGTGGCTGCATTCTGATGAATATCTTGGCGTGCTAGCTATTTAACAGTAATTTTTACATTGACGCCTATTTGATCGTCTAAACAACAAGTCCACTGAGGATCTTAATTTGTTGGCAGCCAAAACGAGCAGTGCACTTACTGCAATCTTGGGCAATATGAAATATCTGAATCAGCAGTTAGTATACGAATAGAACTCATATTCAAGTTAGTTGATACATGTGTAGTAACATGCTGGCCACAATGATGATATCAGTGATCGAAATAATAATATTACATTTGAAAAATAAAAAGGTAAAAAGCCAAAGTCGGAAACGTGGTCCCAGATGTTTACAATATCAATGAAAGTTAAATTCTGGGTACATTCCAAATCGGTTTGAGATTTGGTGGACCCTCTATCAAATCGTGGTTCTTTATAGACCTTTACGTTCTTCAGTGGTATAATCTAACATCTAATCGGATGAAAGATTATTATGGGGACTATCTCAAAACATCGAACCATATGATCGATCCACTTCCACAACAGATGTTCGTAGGTCAAATATAACACGGTGTGGTGGGAATTCATAAAATATCCAAATGCAATATGTAGCTTCTACACTAAGAAAAAAACAGCATTCCTAAATCGGAGTAAAATTCGTACTTTAATTTAGTTCAACAATTTTACTCCAGTTTAGTAACAATTACCTTAAAGGCAAGAAAATTAACTAAGTATGAGTAACGTTTCATTGTTTAAAAGTCATAGCAAATAGTCCATTTACTAGAAATAAGGTGTAAGTTTACTTGAAATTATTTCTTTGGTTCTGATAAAAAATTCTTACAATTGTGTAAATTCATACTTGTGTGGAAGAAAATTTCCTAGATTTTAAATAAGAAAAAAATTAAGAAACTTTTTGTATGAAAAAAAAAATTTAGGAATTTTAACTGAAAAATATGTTTTTTCCTAAAATTAAGTTAATCCATTTACTGAAATTTATGATGAGTTCTTCATACCTTTAAGTACTAATGAACTTAGAAAAAAATCACTTAAAATTGTTTAGAGATATCTTGAATATTAATCTAAGAAGCAATTCTCGTTCGTTTGCCGAGACTTATTTCTTAAATAATTCAAGTATTATTCTAAACAACCACTGCAAAGGCGCATATCTGGCCTTCGCAGCAATCATGGAGTAATAGCTCTTTATGGCAGAGATATCATAAAACTTTTGAGAAATATTTCATGTTGTCATAAGTTTTGCATACTCTGAAGCAAAATCATTTGTTTGAACTATTTTTAGTTACATTGAACTAATTTTAAGTTCACATTATTCCTTGTATCAAGTAAAATTTTTTTCAGTTTAAGTAAAAATTTACTTGTAAAATAGTCCTCAGTTTAAGTAAATATTTACTTGATTTGAGTAAAAATTTACTTAGTTTTAGGAAAATTTACTTGTAAAATAGTCCTCAGTTTAAGTAAATATTTACTTGATTTAAGTAAAAATTTACTTAGTTTTAGGAAAATTTCAGCAAAATTTTACTTAGATTTAGTAAAAAGGTACTTGATTTGAGTAAAGTACTTAGTTTTAAGAAAATTTTACTTAAGTTTAGTAATAATTTATTTGGTTTTAGGAAAAATTTACTTAGATTTTGGAAAATTTCAGCAAAATTTTACTTAGATTTAGTAAAAATGTACTTAGAATCAAGTTCAAAACATGTACTAGTTTCAAGGAAAAGTTTGGACTTGATATTCATTTTAACTCATTATAGGGTTTACTTTTTTCTGAGTGTAGAAGTATAGTTCGAGATTTGAAAAATATGATATTTTTTGCTAACAGCGATATTTGTTATAACAATTGTAATGTTTCATTATTACAATTTAGAATTAAAATTATTTGATTAAATTTAAAGATCAAGAGCACACGAGTCCACAAAAATGTTTGTTTTATAATATAGGGAGGGCCATGTAAATTTTAAATCTGAACTACCGATTACTTTGACTTTGAAAGGTAGAATAAAATTCATTTTTTTATTTCTATTTTCAGGTTTATTTGGGGGCGCTATACTCTCGAACAAAGTAGTGAGTCTTGAACGCAAACTGTAAGAAATTTACGAGGGAAATTTTCGAGAAGAGATCAGCCTTCATTATCATCTCGGCAAAATTGCCGCATATGGAGTTCAGAGAACCCACACGTGACTATTGAGAAGCCAATGCATCCACAACGAGTCACTGCTTGGTGTGTTGTACTGAAAAATTGAGTTGATCGTATGAGTTACTGCCGAGCCAGTCGTGGTATGAATGATATTGTGTTCCATTATTAAATGACAAAGTTCATCCTTTCCAATACAACCAGAAATTCGAAAAGTGTGTTCAAAAAGGCAGTAATTTTAAAAAATATATGCTTAAATACTAGAATTCGGCCGATTAATCGGCTTCGGCCTTAGGCAAAAAAGGCCGATTAGCCGAATTAGCCATTGCTAATATTTCGTTGGTAGCAAATAACGAGCAGTTGCGATCATCGAGCTCACACTGTACAACTATTGAAAAAATAATTTTATAAATAAATATAATATTTTTATTATTTCAAACCACGCTTATAAGGCAAGGCTACCAATACGTTTACACAATATATAAAAAGTACAAAAGTATACATTTTGAAAATCCATTATATCACGGACATAGTGCAAAATAACCTAACATCATGATTCAAAAAATATTTGCCGTAAAAGTAAAAAGTACGAATTTGGAAAAATTTTGCGTGTCTATGCATTCAGAGGAATGTATACACCGGATTCCATGATTCTAGCTGCGGCCATTTGATTGGTACCATTTTACTCCTTTTTTTCCTATTTTACCCCCTTAAGAGTACGGCTTTCTAAAATCTCTTTATTTTGTGCGTGTCTACGCAATTAGAGGGATGTACACTATAACTATTAGTACTATTTTTATCCCTCTGTACCCATTGTATCTTCTGAAAGTACGAATTTGGAAAAAACATTTATTTTTCGTGTCGACGCAGTCAGAGGAATGTATACTCCGAATTTTATGACTCCAGCTGAGGTCATTTGGTTGGTACTATTTTTGTACCCTTTTTCCATGTTAACCCCAAAAGAATCCGTTTATTTTACGTGTCTACGCAATCAGAGGAATGTATACACCGAATTTCGCTATTCCAGATGCTGCCGTTTGGTTGGTACCATTTTTATCCCTCTATTCCCATTTTACACCTAAAAAGTACGAAATTGGAAAAAAATATTTTTATTATGTATCTACTCAATTAGAATTTCGTGTTTCTAGCTGTTGTCTTTGATATGTACCATTTTTTATCCCTTTTTGTCCCATTTCACACCCTACGAATAAAAATCACTTTATGGTGCACGTTTTTGTTATAGGAGGATGCGCATACCCAATGTTAAGTAAGTACAAGCAGACATATTGAAAAAACTCCAAAATTTGATTTGAACTGGGATATTGTCCTGGCTCAAGACCATTTTGCTTCTATATTTAATAGAATGCAAATTTATTTACAAATGGCATGGTGACATTTATTACTTGGCTGCAGACTACCACGATCATGATTTCGACCATGTCAATATCCCAGTTCAAATCAAATATTGATTACAGACCAAAAAAATACAAACGAAAAAAAAAACTAAGACAAATGAGCGTTGGCACGGCAGAAGTATTGCTGGGTAACTATACCTGCATATACACATACTTACATTCGCAACTCAATGAGATGCTTGTAAGATGACACATGCCATCTTACAAGCATCTCATTTATTACTTGGTGCGATTTTTTAAACGCAAAGTCGGCAAGTGAGTTGTGCTTCTCGTTCGTTTGTGAAAATCATTTCCTTATTGAGGCCGGGTTTGATGTTGAAAAGTCGCTGCGAAGCCCCTTGAAAAGACTTTTGACATGGTCGAAATCATGATCGTGGTAGTCTGCAGCCAAGTAATAAATGTCACCATGCCATTTGTAAATAAATTTGCATTCTATTAAATATAGAAGCAAAATGGTCTTGAGCCAGGACAATATCCCAGTTCAAATCAAATATTGATTACAGATCAAAAAAATACAAACGAAAAAAAACTAAAACTCTAAAATGTTAGGAGTTATTATGGCATTTTTAGTCATTGTGAGGAAAAAATTGTTCCCTTTGCACCGATTTCGCCCAGTTTCAATCCCAACCGATCTGCGACTATAAGACGCTTTTATGGAAATTTTGGACGCTCTAGCTCCTTTCGTTTAGCTGTTAGCGTGCTTTCAACAGACGGACGGACATGGCTAGATCGTCTTAGAATTTTATGACGATCAAGAATATATATACTTTATAGGGTCTCAGATCGATATTTCAATGTGTTACAAACGAAATGACAAAGTTAGTATACCCACATAAGAGGACAGGAAATAGTTATTGTTAGGGAAAACATTTCCCACTTAAAATGTGTAAGAAATACATAGTTCGACAAAGTTGAAGAACGAATTTAAGTTTTTTCAATTTTCAAAATCTGAAAAAGGTGAAAATCTGTGATACACAAATTTAATTTTTTTCTGTGCATTATGAACAAATACGCAAAAATATGTCAAAACAACCAAAAATAAAAAAATAATTTTATTTTAAAGCCAAATATACGACAAGTAGTCAACTTTTTTAATTTTAAGCCCTGGGTCCTTGTCTAATTTCAGTTTTTTACAGAACTCAAAAATGTTTACTAAAACAAAAGGTCCCACTCTGCGTCAGGCTATGACACCAAATGGACCACATAACCCCAGAAGTTTTTTGTCTTATTAAAAATTATGGCAAAAAACTTTTTGAATCATGAAAAAAATATTTCAGACTAAGAAATTATTGATTTTTTTTAAATACCTCCATTTTTACCAAAATATTCGCCCTTCCTTTATTTTTCACAAGAATATGGAAATACTTGCTCTCATACCCACATTATTCAATATATCTTTTTCGTTCAATAGTTAAATAGTTAATTCCAAAAAAATCGATTTTAAACCTCCTTGTACCGTGGCGTTAAAAGTTCTCACTATTTGACTAATAACACTCTGAAAGAAAATGAAATAACAATGTTCTGTCAATAAATTCTTATAGAGTAAAAAAAGTATAAAAGAATTTTGGAGAGCGTTCAATATTTCCTCCCTTTGCACATTCTTATGATGAATCGGCTTAGAAAACTTTGCGATTCTTGCATTTTACGTATAGATTGTGTTCAGAAATAGGGCTATTTTTCTTTAAGCCGGGATAACAAGCTGCGATAACAAAAAAGTTAATGAAAATTTAATTTTTTGCTCAAAATAAAAAATTATTTTTTCACATTGTCGCCAACTACAATATAAATATCTGCAACAAAAGAAATTTCAAAAAAATATATTGTGTCGACTTTATTGGACTTAGCCTCGATATCCATAATTTTGACTTACACTGGATAATTATCCAGGCTGTTTGTTTTCATTTGTTTCACGCACACATTGATATTGCTTTTGGCGACAATTTTAAAAAATAATTTTTTATTTTGAGTGAAATTTAAACATTTTATTTACATTTTTGTTATAGCAGCTTAGTTATTCAGTCTTAAAGAAAAACAGCCATAATATTACTTAAAGCACTACGAGGAATTTTTTCGTGGCACCTCTCTGGCTTCTAGCTCCTCAATATAGGGATATTTTGGTCCCTTTTGCAAAAGGGAAAAAACACACCTAATAACGGGTCAAAACTCTTCTATATGACTGTGAATACATACAATACAACTCAACTTGAGTGGCAAAAAAAAAACTCAAAATTTAAAATTAATTTTAGCGTTAAATTCATACTTTTTCCGAATTGGTGCTAAACTGTCGCAAAAACTGAATTTTAGGGTGAATGGAAAAAATATTCTACGTCAAATTTCACTTTAAGAGCTACTTCAACAAAATTTTAAGAAGCAGCCAATATTTACTTTTAAATAAACCCTGAGTAATTTATTTAATAAGAATAAGTTCACGTAGGCAAATTTATTAGAAAAAATCACGACTCACACAAAACTTGTGTCGCAATTAAATTATTTCTACGCAAAATCAGTTCTGACCAAAGGTTCTAACCACAAGTCAAGTTCGTGGCACCTATGGCCGCCCCAACATTACGTTTTTCCCCTTGAGTACCTGACATCTGAATTATTACATGGAACTTTTAGTTGCGCCATTAACTAAGTGCGGTTAGTTATTGTTATGCTTCCTACATAGTTATATTAACGATGAACATAGCGAAAATATCATATTTTAAATAACCAAACGCTGAAAACAACACAAACAACAATGATGGCTAGAAAAATAGCATTTCAAATTAGCATAATTGTTATCAGGCTGAGCTAAATTTATGTTTTGTTTTCTCGTTTTTTTTTAATTACCATTTTAGCTGAATGAAGAAACAATAAAATTTTAATTATTTCGTTAAAAACACACAGAGCAACGTCAGACGAAAACGAGCAACAAAAACAAAGCACAATTTGCGGAACGCAACTGAGCGTAAGTTTGTTTAAGCTTAAACCATGCTTAGTGCTTTGTTGGTGGGTTTTCCCTTCCTGCTAACACTTATGGCCACGTCAAGCTGTTGGCTGGGTCGGTCGTTTGGTCGCCTTTAAATGAACACCCAACAAAGTCGAACAGTCTCTCTCTCTCTGTGCACAAACAAGCGAACGATGGTCATCGGCCCTCATCACCCTTAGCGTTGCTAGTTGAGTTGACTGACGTGGCACAGTGGACGATACTACAGATACAGTACGAATTTGTTTAATGGCAATTTTAAAAAAGTCTTTACACTTGGACCGGATGATATTCGTCTGAAACTACGGATCAAAATGAGTAAATTAGCTTTAAAGTTTTTTTATCAGAGGATAATATTTTATAAAAAAATATTTTAAATAATAATTCGCACCCTACGATACCGATATAAGTCTCCAATTAAAGAGAATAATGTCTTTTAAATATACTTAAAATTGCATGCTTCTATATGTTATAGTCTAGCATTAATAATCATTTCAATAAATGCTGTAAAGTCGTCAAAAAAATATATTTGTATATCCTACGCAAAATGTTACATATCTTTTAACAAGTAAGGAAAGGCTAAAGTCGGGCGGTGCCGACTATATATACCCTACACCACTCCCTTCGTATATACCACGCTTTAATTACTAAACCCAGGTATTTCATGGGAGCAATTTAATGTAGTTCATATAAATTATACAGTATACTTTAGTCATATTTAACGAATACGGTAAATAATAAAGTAATTGATCCAATTTGCCAGCAGATATTCCGACTAAAGTAAATATAACATGATATAGAAAAATTGATCAAGATTCAATGATAAATACAGATAATGCAGTGGTAATAGGATGACCACTGACACTTGAGGCCTGTGCCAAAACATGCGCCTATATAATTCTCATTCACGGTAGGTATTCTTAGTTGAAACATATAATGATCTGGAAAATTTAATGAAGATCCGATGTACGATGTAGTTTCTAGAGCTGTAATAGAGCAGAATGGGCCCCATTTGGGTTATACCAAAGTATGGACATATGGGCATCTCCCAACAAGTAACGAAAGGCTAAAGACGGACGGAGCCACTATCCACCCCACCCCACTTTCTATGTCATTACAATTAAATTCGGTGAAAAAATGAAAGCGGGGAGGATTTTTTTAAATCGGAAGGCACATTTGTATGGGGGTATATTGATACCTGGAATGATGTGACCCGCTTTCACCATGTATTTATTGGTAAAATATAATATGCTAAGTTTGGCCAAAATCAGTTAAACATTCGGGGGCGACATTTGTATTGGGCCTATATCTAAATCTGAACCGATCTTACCCACTTTCGCCATAAGTGTTTCCAGTTCGATTATAAAATGTTGTGCCAATGTTAAAGAAAATCGGGTACAATATGTGGATTTTAGAGCGGAAAAAGTCAAATCGAGAGCGACATTTGTATGGGGGCTATAACTAAATCTGAACCGATCTAACCCGCTTTCGTCACAGTTATTTCTAGTTAGATTATAAGGTGTTACGCAAAATTTGAATTAAATCGGGTACTATATGTGCATTATAGGGCGGAAAAAGTCAAATCGGGAGCGATATTTGTTTGGGGGCTATATCTAAATCTGAACCGATCTTACCCACTTTCCCCATAAGTGTTTCTAGTTCGATTATAAAATGTTGTGTCAATTTTAAAGAAAATCGGGTACAATATGTGGATTTTAGGGCAGAAAAAGTCAAATCGGGAGCGACATTTGTATGGGGACTATATCTAAATCTGAACCGATTTCCTCCAAATTCAATATCGATCGCCCTTGGCCCAAAAAAGTAACTTCTGCCAAATTTCATAATAATCGGTCAACAATTGCGACTTGTAGAGTGCGAACAAGCTTAGATGGACAGCAGACGGACGGACAGACAGACATCGTTAAATCGATTCAGCTGGTGATTCTAAGCCGATCCGTATACTTAAAGGTGGGTCTAGCTCGATTATTTATTGGTGGTACAAACATTTGGCGGAAACTAACTTATAATACCCTAGTCCACGAAGTGGTGTAGGGTATAAAAATATAAATAACTTATGACAAAATTCATTATTTTTGATCCGGGTCCTAGTGTCTACAATTCCAAATTTTTGATAATGGGGAAATGCAGCTTAACAAATTGGAGTCAGCGCATTGAAGTATTTCGAAATTGACTCCATCGTATCACGTATAGCAGTTGACTTGTCATGTGGAAAATTTTGTTCCATTGCTAGAAATTCGGATGGGGATTTTTCTAAATTTATTTTCCCCAAGATCTCATTTAAACTAAATGACATTACCGTAAATACTAAAGTTTTGTCTTATTGAAATAGTCCAGCAAAAAAGAGCACCTGAAGAATTGAAGAAGATGTCCATCTTGCAATTCGGATGTGGTGAAAGTTTGAATCTGCACCAATGAATTTAGCATGGAGTTGTCATAGGAGGGATGTCCTTTATTTCGAACGACTTAAAAGTTATTTTTTAGTAGTGGTAACTGGATCCAATTTTTCACTAGTTGCCATTTGTGTAACGACCGGGGATAGATGACGTTCTGGTTGCTACTATGGCACTCTAACCATCTCAGCTATCCAAACCATAACTGACAAACTGACTGTCCCAGACCCAGTATGACAGTTCTTTTATCGCTAATTCAGTGGACTTCAATATATTACTTTTGTATGTTATATTTTATTCGACATACTCAATTATAAATCTTGCAATAAATGGTTAACACATTTGTGCAAGCGAAGAAATTGTATATCGTATCCGTGAACGAGCTCCACTAACGTCGATAGGTCAAAAATTGTTACTTTACTGAGTAGACTATTTATGAGTAGACTATTTAGGTTACTAATTTCTTTAGCATTATGAATATTATAAGCGGTAAGTCTAAATCATCACCTACATTCTGTAAAATCTTTGACCTCCACAATATTATCTGTTAATTCATCAGTCTTCTGAGGCATTCGGTTCTACATAATGCTAATAAGTCTGTTATATTAACAGAAGGACTACTCAGGGAAAACTAAACAATTTCGTCAATGAAAGGTTTAGAAAACCCCGTTTAACGGACACATAAAAACAGATTTTCTCGGTTAGCCATAATTGGTTGGTTAACCGAAACCGGTCGACGGCTACGGTTACGGTTTTGGACACCCTTGAACCAATTTTATATTCACCCTTTCTTGATAAAGGCTGGTCCGAATCCAATATTATATTTAGAAATTCCACAAAAATAAAATTTTTTTATTCAGGTTAACTTTCTTCTGAGTCTGTGTCATCGTATAATTTTTCGGACCAAAAAGTCAGTTACGCTCTTTTGGAACTACAATAAAGATATATATATGTACATGTATAGCCGAAAATCACATAGAGTTGTCACCGATAGCCAACACATACTTTTTCAATTATTTACATTTCAATATTAAAATATTACCCACAGAAGCTTCTCGACATTTTCGTGTAGGTTGTAATGACACTGATGATGCCATTCTGATAATCATCAGTTAATCACCCATAAACATACTCAGTCTAAATCATGCGGATAATCATATTGAAATAAAAAACACATCAGTTCAGTTCCGTTTTAAATACGAAATGATAAAGTATTGTCGGTGTCGGTCCAACATGTTTAAATATCAAATAGCATTTCTACTGGTATTGGTTCTGGTAGAACAGGTGAGAGATGAGTTACGGCCTACAACCCCATGACAAACAATTTTTAATGAGAATAATTCCCGTCTAGAATGTTGGCAAGATCATCCTGAAATCAGTGGTGTGCACAAGCATCGATAAAGATTTCTCCAGATTCGATTTGTGCCAGTTAAAGACGTTTAAAGACAAAGGTCCAGAGTTCTCCTTCATTCTGCGACTTCTCAAGTTGCCCGTTACGAATTGTCACGCCCGCCTTGAATTACAGTTTCTCTCAGCTACACTTTCACCAACTCTCTTCAACACCACCACGGACGCATGTAAATTTTTAAGTGACCGCAAGCGTGGATCGTTAAGGACATTTTACAATCTGATAGCGAATAATACGAATATTAATCATAGCTGTCCTTACAATGTAAGTACCTATATTAGTATAAAATATAAATAAACAAGTAAAGAGGAGTTAAGTTCTTCGAGGCCGAATCTTATATACACCCCGTGCATTCCACAGTAAAATCAGCAGATTAGAGGCTGTCGTCAGTACATAGAAGTGCACTACCATATTAGGAAAATTGTAATGCTTCATTATTATAATATTAATAGCCCTCTACTATATATGTATGTAAATATAAAACTTCAATTGCCATCGAAAAGTGAACATTAGGCAGCAATCTTCGAAACCGTGCCCTAAATATTGGTAGGTTGAAACAGTTTCCCTCTAGCCCGATTTTCCCCATTTGCAAGTTATAGCTACAGCCGCTTGCTCGCCATCAGTTGGTTCCATTTTGACCCTAAGAGTTCGAATTTAGAAAAACCCTCGTACCTCTACGCAGTCAGACGAGTGCAAAAGCTGAGTATCATAATTCTAGCTTTAGCCGCTTGATTGGTGCCAAATTTAATCCCATTTAGATCCTAAAGATACGAATATCGAAATATTTCTGTATTTTTTGCGTCTACGCAGTCAAAGAAATTTACATTATTATAGCTGCAGCCATTCGGTTGGTTCCATTTTTATCCCCATTCGCCACATTTTCCGTCTAAAAGTACAATTTTCGTAAATCCTTCTTGTATCCCTTAAATGTACGAATTTTGAAAAATCCCTCTATATGTATTTACGCAATATAAAGGGTGATTTCTTAAAATCTATAGGAAAGTTTTTCAAAAAAAACACGTAAAATTCAGAAAAAATGCATGAAATCTTTATTTGAATCGATAGTACGGTCCATATAATTTAATGTTTGAAGATTATTTCATGCAAATGTTGACCTTGACTGCGCCTCAATTGGTCCATCCGCTTAGTCCAATTTTGGCATTTCCACGTTTTTGAGCAACAGAGGTCCAATTGCTGCGAACGGCGACGAATCGATAATTGATGGTCATCATTAACACTGGCCGATACAGCTGCGATATTTTGTTCAGTTCTCACTCTACGTAAGCGTGTTGGTGGTTTAATGTCCAACAATGTAAATTTAGAGCGAAATTTAGTCACAATTGCCCGAATAGCCGCTTCAGTGGGTCGATTAAACTGACCATAAAATGGAAGCGCGCGATGAACTTTCTTAACAGAGCACGCATTTTGATAATAAAATTCAATAATTTGCAAGCGTTGTTCATTTGTAAGACGATTCATGGTTAAATTATAGACCAAACTGAAAATGTTTGACAGTGATACAAAACACGAAACGTGCGTCAGCTGTTTAAACCAGTGTTGCCTAAAAGATAATAGCAAAAAAATCACCCTTCACATTTTAAATTTCATGTTTCTAGCTGTTGTAGTATCATTGGTACCATTTTTATCTATTTTTGCCCCATTTCGCCCGCTTAAACTTTTATTTTCTTTGTGGTGCTTCCAAGCTACAAGAGGAATGTCCGCAACAAATTTCAAATTTATGAAAATTTAGTTAGTAAGCAAAGGCTTATTGCTTATATAATAAGCAAAGGCTATTTAGTGTTTGAGACTACAAGTGGAATGTACGCTATAAGCGCATCAAGCGAAAATAAAACAGAAATTTAAAAGAAGTTTAAAATAGTCTAAATATTAGGGGGTATCAGTCAGTCCTTGTTAGGGAACATTTATTTATTCTCTCTGGGCCGATTTCGTCCACTATCAATCCTAACCTCCTAGCTCATTTCGTTCGGCGGCTAGGGTGCTTTCAACAGACAGACGGGCATGGCTAGATCGTCTTAGAAATTTACCACGACACAGACATGTTCCAGTTTTTGTTAAGATCGGACTATAATTGCAACCTGTAATTTGATTACAACAATAGATGGGCAGACAGACGGACCTTGCTAAATCGACTCAGAAAATGATTCTAAGCCGATCTTCAATGATCAAACGATGGGTCTAACTCGTTTCGTTTTGGGTGTTACAAACAAATGCACAAAGACATAATACCCTAGTGGAGGGTATTAAAAGAAGTGAAACTGGTACCAATCAAACGGTTGTAGCTAAACTCATGAAATTAGGAACATTCCACTCTATAACATATTGGATATTCAATATTAGAACTTTTCCCATCAAAATGAAACAGACATTCAGGCTGTAGCTGGAATCAAGAAATTGCAAATGGGGAAAATCGGGCACATTTTTTAAATTTTACTGAGCTTCTTCATTGTCAGAGGAATTTACATACCAAAATTCACGATTCTAGCTGCAATACTTTATTTGGTACCATGTTTATCCCTTTTTGTCCAGTTCGCCCCTTAAGAGTACAAAAATTGATTTATAATGCGCTGCTATGTGATGAGAGGAATTTCGCTATTTTAGTTGTAGTACTCCAGTTGGTACCATTTTTATCCCTTTTTGTCCCGCTCGCCCCTTAAAATTACAAACTTCGAAATATCCAATTATGTTGCAAGTTACTTTCTCAAAGATATGTAAATATCGATTTTCATGAATATAGCTGCATTACTTAAATTGGTATCGTTTTATCCCTTTTGGTCTCTTTAATCCCTTAAAAGTAAACATTTTTGTAGCTCGTCTGCATGGTAAGTGCAAGGCACACACTGAATTTCATGTTTCTAGCTACTGCCGTTTAGCCAGGACGAAGGTTCGTTGTTTATTCCTTTTTTGTCCATAAAAGTACGAATTACGTAAAACCCTTTCTTAGTCCGCGTCTCCGTCATATTTGGAAACTACCCTGAAATTTGCATGATCCTGGCATGTACTTAATAACACAGTGCAACACGAAAAAAAATAACCATATACGGACACCGCTACATGATAAAAGACCAAAAAAAAAAGACCCGTGTTTTTTTGTTTCCCCCAAAGTCATGCACTTTTTTTTTTATGGGCCCCCAGAGATTTGAGGCCTCGGTGTAATTTTTGGAAAAAAGTGATCATATTCTCAGGCTCATATCTTGCAAACCGTTCGGAATTTTGATTTACTCTCTGAGGCAAAGTTCTAGCTCTTGTCATAAAGAACAAAAATTGTGAACATATAAAATCAAAAAAACTTCATCTTCAAGGTCAAAATCGCAAAAAACTTAAAAAAATTCGATTTTTTTTAACCTTTTTTCCCCTGTTCAGGTCCATAGGTAGCAAACCGCTGAAAATTCAGGGAAACAATCAACTACAAAAATGTACCTAAGATCTTAATAAACAACTTTCTAGAACATATGAACTTCCTAGGAATTATTCTTAACACCGTTTAGGTAGCGCTTAGGTAGCCGCAAAATTGAAAAATTTCCCAAAAATTTCACTGTGCAACATTTTTGAAGTCATTTCAAAATATCCATATACGGACACCGCTACATGATAAAAGACCAAAAAAAAAAAGACCCGTGTTTTTTTTTCCCCCCAATGTCATGCACTTTTTTTGTATGGGCCCCCAGAGATTTGAGGCCTCGGTGTAATTTTTGGAAAAAAGTGATCATATTCTCAGGCTCATATCTTGCAAACCGTTCGGAATTTTGACTTACTCTCTGAGGCAAAGTTCTAGCTCTTGTCATAAAGAACAAAAATTGTGAACATATAAAATCAAAAAAACTTCACCTTCAAGGTCAAAATCGCAAAAAACTTAAAAAAATTCGATTTTTTTTAACCTTTTTTCCCCTGTTCAGGTCCATAGGTAGCAAACCGTTGAAAATTCAGGGAAACAATCAACTACAATTTTTGTTCTTTGTGACAAGAGCTAGAACTTTGCCTCAGAGAGTAAATCAAAATTCCGAACGGTTTGCAAGATATGAGCCTGAGAATATGATCACTTTTTTCCAAAAATTACACCGAGGCCTCAAATCTCTGGGGGCCCATAAAAAAAAAGTGCATGACTTTGGGGGAAAAAAAACACGGGTCTTTTTTTTTTGGTCTTTTATCATGTAGCGGTGTCCGTATATGGTTATTTTGAAATGACTTCAAAAATGTTGCACAGTGAAATTTTTGGGAAATTTTTCAATTTTGCGGCTACCTAAGCGCTACCTAAGCGCTACCTAAACGGTGTTAAGAATAATTCCTAGGAAGTTCATATGTTCTAGAAAGTTGTTTATTGAGATCTTAGGTACATTTTTGTAGTTGATTGTTTCCCTGAATTTTCAGCGGTTTGCTACCTATGGACCTGAACAGGGGAAAAAAGGTTAAAAAAATCGATTTTTTTTAAGTTTTTTGCGATTTTGACCTTGAAGATGAAGTTTTTTTGATTTTATATGTTCACAATTTTTGTTCTTTATGACAAGAGCTAGAACTTTGCCTCAGAGAGTAAATCAAAATTCCGAACGGTTTGCAAGATATGAGCCTGAGAATATGATCACTTTTTTCCAAAAATTACACCGAGGCCTCAAATCTCTGGGGGCCCATAAAAAAAAAGTGCATGACTTTGGGGGAAACAAAAAAACACGGGTCTTTTTTTTTTTGGTCTTTTATCATGTAGCGGTGTCCGTATATGGTTATTTTGAAATGACTTCAAAAATGTTGCACAGTGTAATAACACTTTTCGAAAATAACAGTGATTCTGACAACTGATTCTGATAGAGGGTGTAAAAAAGTATATACAGTGCTGACCAAAACATATGCAACTAAGGGTGCCTTACTGCAATAGGCTCTGTAAGTTTGTAAATTTGAATCACAAAGAAATCAATGTTGTTTAAATAAATTTTAATACAGGACTAAGATTTCAAATAATTAACAAAATACAAATATTCTGTTAAAATTTCATTGTTATCGGTATTTTTATACCCTACAACACTGCGTGGACTAGTGTATTATAAGTTAGTTTTCCGCCAAATGTTTGTAATACCAAGAAATATTTGAGCTAGACGCACATTTAAGCATACGGATCGGCTTAGAATCACCAGCTGAATCGATTTAACGATGTCTGTCTGTCCGTCCGTATGCTGTCCATCTAAGATTGTTCGCACTCCACAGGACGCAATTGTCGTCCGATTGTCATGAAATTTGGCGGCAGTTATTTTTTTTTTGACCAGGGACGATTGGTATTGAAGATTTAGATATAGCCTCTATACAAATATCCCTATAATTTACACTATTAATGATCTAGAATACACATTTTACATGGGATTATGGCCAAATTTTCAGGATCGTGTTATATATATTTGAACTAGAAACAGTTAACGGGAAAATGGACCACATGGGTCCATGGTTTGATATAGCCACCATACAAATGTACCTCCAATTTACAATATCACTGCTCTAAAATGCACATTTTACATCGGATCTTCATCAAATTTTCCACACAATGTTACATTTATACAAGAAATACGTATATTTCGTATATATATATATATATATATATATATATATATATATATATATTTATATGGCCCCCATGCAAATGGGACCCCAGTTTACACTATTATCGCTCTAGAACCCACATCGTGCATTGTATCTTGATAAAGTTTTGCTGATCATGTTATATTTCGATAAAGAATACCTACTTTGATAGTGATCTGTAAAGGCCCACTTTTTAATGTAGCGCACTTACAAATGGGCCCCTATTTTAATTATTACGTCTATATATTTATATATATATATGTATATAGGGTCCGTCATATAACGTTTTTTTTTCAACTATTCAACCGTTGGACTATTATTTGTGGGCAGCCATTTGAACGAGGCAGCCATTTGAATGAAATTATTCTCAATTATTAACCGGAAGGATTGTACTTTCATATAAAAAAAGTAATTTGAGAAAATATTCAGTATTTTTTTTTTGTGCATTTTCAAAAAAAGTTATTTGCGGATATAATAATAGTATAGTATATAAAGAGTATATAAAGAGTGATTTTTTTGAGGTTAGGATTTTCATGCATTAGTATTTGACAGATCACGTGGGATTTCAGACATGGTGTCAAAGAGAAAGATGCTCAGTATGCTTTGACACTAACGAGCAACGCTTGCAAATCATTGAATTTTATTACCAAAATCAGTGTTCGGTTCGAAATGTGTTTCGCGCTTTACG
Source organism: Polietes domitor (assembly GCA_947397865.1). Lineage (NCBI taxonomy): Eukaryota > Metazoa > Arthropoda > Insecta > Diptera > Muscidae > Polietes > Polietes domitor. Next base: position 101,857,194 of record OX377621.1, on the reverse strand, counting down.
TCCGATTTATGGTCTACATAATCGACCAAGTGAGCAAACAATTAATGCGATTGTGACCAAGTTTCGCACTCAGTTTACTTTATTGGACATTAAACCAACCACACGAATGCGTACAGTGCGTACAGAAGAGAATATTGCGTCTGTTTCTGAGAGTGTTGCTGAAGACCGTGAAATGTCGATTCGTCGCCGTTCGCAGCAATTGGGTTTGTGTTATTCGACCACATGGAATATTTTACGCAAAGATCTTGGTGTAAAACCGTATAAAATACAGCTCGTGCAAGAACTGAAGCCAAACGATCTGCCACAACGTCGAATTTTCAGTGAATGGGCCCTAGAAAAGTTGGCAGAAAATCCGCTTTTTTATCGACAAATTTTGTTCAGCGGTGAGGCTCATTTCTGGTTGAATGGCTATGTAAATAAATAAAATTGCCGCATTTGGAGTGAAGAGCAACCAGAAGCCGTTCAAGAACTGCCCATGCATCCCGAAAAATGCACTGTTTGGTGTGGTTTGTACGCTGGTGGAATCATTGGACCGTATTTTTTCAAAGATGCTGTTGGACGCAACGTTACGGTGAATGGCGATCGCTATCGTTCGATGCTAACAAACTTTTTGTTGCCAAAAATGGAAGAACTGAACTTGGTTGACATGTGGTTTCAACAAGATGGCGCTACATGCCACACAGCTCGCGATTCTATGGCCATTTTAGGGAAAACTTCGGAGAACAATTCATCTCAAGAAATGGACCGGTAAGTTGGCCACCAAGATCATGCGATTTGACGCCTTTAGACTATTTTTTGTGGGGCTACGTCAAGTCTAAAGTCTACAGAAATAAGCCAGCAACTATTCCAGCTTTGGAAGACAACATTTCCGAAGAAATTCGGGCTATTCCGGCCGAAATGCTCGAAAAAGTTGCCCAAAATTGGACTTTCCGAATGGACCACCTAAGACGCAGCCGCGGTCAACATTTAAATGAAATTATCTTCAAAAAGTAAATGTCATGGACCAATCTAACGTTTCAAATAAAGAACCGATGAGATTTTGCAAATTTTATGCGTTTTTTTTTTTAAAAAAGTTATCAAGCTCTTAAAAAATCACCCTTTATATACGCAGGAAGTGGTGTAGGGTATTATATAGACGGGCCCGCCCGACTTTAGCCTTTCCTTACTTCTTACAGATAATTTTGTTAATAATAATTAAACGATGAATATCGGATGGAAATTGACACCGCAGTGCTCATTTTTGTAAAAAGAGTTTGAAAATTTTGCTCTGAAAATCCAAACATGGAATCAGTGATGCCATTTTTCGTCCGATGTGCATCATTTACATTTACAACATTCGAAAGGTATTTATTCCTTCTTTTTATTTTTCATAACTTCTTTTACAAAAGGTTTCCAACAAATATAAATTTTTAGCTGTCACTTTTAAAAGCCACAAAAAATCAATATAAACGTCCAATAATACGGCCAATGTGTTACTCTAGGACAAAATTTTTTTTATTTAGTTAAATGACGATTTAAGTCAAGAAAAAGGAAATTATATTCAATGTGATTTTTGACATTTCTTCTTATTCGCCGTAAACTAACGTTCTGTTCTTCAATTTTCTCCATGGAACATATCCATTTCTTTAGTATCTTAGGGAAGTACCTTGATTATAATTGGTACATACAATATTAATGATCACGTGAAAAATCCATATGAAACCTGGCGAAACTGGCGGGGGTTCAGCTAGTAGTGTAATAAATTTTACATCTATCCACAGATCACATGACATTGTTTTCTGCGTTAGAACGTTACCTATTAAAAAATAAAACAAAATATTTTTCGATTTTTTTTTTCTATTCTTTATTTTTTGTTTTCAAAAAATTGTCTTTGTATTTTTTGTAGACTGTTTATAAACCACTGTTTCTATGTGAATTCGTCACATTTATAGCCACCGTGAATAGCTTCGATTGAACGTATAAGCTGGTATTATCGCACTTACATTTCCAAAATCAGAGTTCAAATATTGAAGGTAACTTCGACGAAAATTGGAATTTTAGTAAACAATTAAAAAATTAATATAGTTTTCGAGTTTAGAAAGCCATCATACAACAGAATATGTTATCCATGCCCAATCGGAAAAATATTTTTTATTGATTATGGAAGCAAGAATAGAAATGTAAGAAAAAAACTGTCGAATCGCGAAACATACTGCAAGACTTTAAGCACTGCTAGTAATTATACCCTACACCACTTCGGGCTAGGGTATTATAAGTTAGTTTCGCGCCAAATGTTTGTAACACCAAGAAATAATCGAGCTAGACCCACCTTTAAGTTACCGATCGGCTTAGAATCACCAGCTGAGTCGATTTAATGAAAATTAGATGAAAATTGGCAGAAGTTATTTTTTCTGGCCAAGGACCATCGGTATTGAAATTGGAGGAAATCGGTTCATATTTAGATATAGCCCCCATACAAATGTCGCTCCCGATTTGACTTTTTCCGCCCTATAAAGCACATATAGTACCCGATTTTTTTCAAATTTGGCTTAACACCTTATAATCAAACTATAAATACCTGTGGCGAAAGCGGGTTAGATCGTTCAGATTTAGATATAGCCCCCATACAAATGTCGCTCCCGATTTCACTTTTTCCGCTTTAGAAACCACATATTGTACCCGATTCTCTTTAAAATTTGCACAACGTCTAAAAATCCAACTAAAACACCTATGGATTTTGATCAATTTTTCCATATCATGTTATATTTACTTTACTCGGAATATCTGCTGGAAAATTGGATCAATTGCTTTATTATTTACCATATTCATTAAATTTGACTAAAGATGAATTTATAGTAATTGTATAATTTATATGAACTACATAAAATTGCTCCCATGGAATACCTGGGTTTAGTAACCAAAGCGATGTATATATGCAGGGAGTGGTGTAGGGTATTATATAGTCGTCCCCGTCCGACTTTAGCCTTTCCTTACTTGTTCTATTATAAGCTGCAAAATCGAAGTACCAGTTCCACAAATGGAATTCGCATATCTAATTATGGAACATCAGGCCTCAATGCACATTAAAAATAGAGTTTTAGGTCTTACTTATGGAATTTGATGTTGTAAATAAAAATTTTTGAATGTTTAAAGCAGAGGACCTGGACTTCATACTAAATTCTATTTGTTACGCAACACCAATCTATTTAATTTTTGTTTCTTTAATTCCAGCATGACATACACATGTACGACCTTTCTCTGGTGAATTCGAAGCTAGCATTACCCATGCCTAATGGAGATTTTCTTTTTAAAACAACCTATATGGTCGATACAAAAGAACGGGTCTCAGTAAATGCTCGAATCAGTGTGGAATAGGCAGGCGTAGGTTTGTTAGCGCCGCTACTGTCGTTAAGAAGTTTCCTTGCTCCGTAATTCCGTTTCTCTAGTTCCAGTTGTTTCGATCGCCATCAGAAGATATTCAATCCGTCGAGTTTTTTATATTATAATGCAAAATTACACATTTACTTTTGTGTCCATAATGAATTAATATTTTCTGTTCTTTTAAAAAACACAATAAACTATTTTAATAAACACTACTATAAAAACAATTGGTTTGTTTTATTAATTTATTTAACCACATTTGTTCGATAAATTTGAAAAATTCGTCGAATTTTCCAAAATTTTATTTGGTTGCAAATAGAAGTTTTCTATCTTAAGATAGATCCATAGTGTAAATAGGCTTTATCCAACGGTTCATCTTTACACGCGACTTAACTGGGATATGTTGAGACCGCAATTTGTGAGCTGACACAAATATTCGAAGATCTGAACACAAGAACGAGTGGAATATATATCGGAGATGATGAGTTAAACTGATTAAAACAATAATTGGATAAATTATCTTTATATTTAGATTTATTTTTCGCCAATAATAGCACTGTCCAATAAATTAAGATCTTTTGAATGGAACAGAATAGTGGCATGTTGAGGAGTTCATTTCTGTAGCATAAATCATAAATCATTTCTGTAGCATAGTCCAGCTGGTCTGTGTTTCTGTTTATAGCGGGTTAAAGTTTTATTTTTTCGGTCGAAAGGAGCATTATACTAAGCGAAAGAAGTGTTGAAAGTTAATGTCTGAGCGAATTCTTATTATCAGAACTATATTGTGGAATTTTATTATTTTTTATTCCATATCTTTTTTATCCCCTTTGCCCTATTTTCTTCCTAAAAGTACAAATTTTGCTTTAAACAGACTTTATAGAGTCTCCAATGAATATTTCAAGATGTTACAAACGGAATGACAAAGTGAATATACCCCTATCCTAAGGTGGAGGGTATAATAAATTAGCATTAAATAAATTAACAATTTTACTGATACGAAGTAATATTATTAATTAATACAAAATGAAATATTTGAAGTACATTAAATTTGTATTGTTTAAGTAAAACAAGTAAGAAGGCGTTAAGTTCGGCCGGGCCGAATCTTATATACCCTCCACCACGGAGTGCATTCCATAGTATTACCAGCAGATTAAAGGAAGTCGACTTTACATAGAAGCACAGTACCATATTACGAAAATTGTGATATTTTTATGGACATTACTATATTTGTTTACTATGCGCACTGTTTAAAATCGACTACTATATATAAATAAAATGCTGAAATTGTGAAAGTGAACATGCCTAAATATTAGGCGATTGTCAGTCGCCATTAGAAAGAAGCATTTCCAGATACAGACAAAGTGATAAGAAAGTTATAAATTTTAAAGATATCCCCATTCGCCCCGTTCTCCGCCCAAATGTACAAATTTCGAAAAAAACCGAAAACTTTTTCGAGTCTTCATAGTCAGAATGTATACACCGAATTTCATGATTTCAACTTCAGCAGTTTGGTAGGTTCCATTTTTATCCCTCTTTTTCATTATATCCCTTTAAAGTACGAATTTCGAAAAATCCCACTATTTTACGTGTCTATGCAATTAGAGGGATTTACACACCGAATTTCATGATTCTAGCTGTTGTCGTATCATTGGTACCATATTTTATCCCTTTTTGTCCCATTTCGCCCGCTAAAACTTTTATTTTCTTTGTGGTGCTTCCAAGCTACAAGATGAATGTCCGCAACAAATTTTAACTGTATGAAAATAAGAAATTTAATTAATAATCCAAGGCTACCAATATTTGTATAATATATATAATGGATATAATACTTCAATTCATAAAGTAAATATAGGGGAGCAATCATAAATACCCTAAATATTGGGGGATAGAGAGTGTACTTTCAGCTACAGTCGTTTGGTTGGTTGTATTTCCATCCTATTTTAATTTCAAAAGTATTAATTTTGAAAATACCTTATCTTTGACGTACGCAATACAAGACAACTTCATGATTCTACCATTTTTTTCGTAAAAGCAACAAAATAAAGTACGAACTTGGAAAAAATATTTTACGTGGCTATTCAGTCAGAGGAATGTATACACCGAATTCCATGACTCTATCAGCGACCATTTTGTTGGTACCATTTTTATCCCCTTTTCCCAATTTTGCCCCCTCAAGAGTACGACTATCTAAACTCTCTTCATTTTACGTATCTACACAATTAGAGGGACGTACTCACTGAATTTCATCATTCTAGCTGTATTCTTTTAGTTGGTACTATTTTTATCCCCTGTAGCCATTGTATCCATTGAAAGTACGAATTTGGAAAAAACGTTTTATTTTTCGTGTCTACGCTGTCAGAGGAATGTATACTCCGAATTTCATGATTCTAGCTGCTATCATTTGGTAGGTACTATTTTTATCCCCTTTTTCCATTTGAACCCCAAAAAGTACGACTTTTGGAAAGATCTTTTATTTTACGTGTCTACGCAATCAGAGGAATGTATATATCGAATTTTATTATTCTAGGTGCAGCCGTTAGGTTGGTACTATTTTTGTCCCTTATACCCATTTAACCCCTTAAAAGTACGAATTAAAAAAAATACTTTTATATCATGTATCTACTCTATTAGAGGAATATACACGCCAAATTTCGTGTTTCTATCTGTTGTCGTTTGATAGGTACCATTTTTATCCCTTTTTGTCCCATTTCGCCCCCTACAAATAAAAATCACTCTATGGTGCCCTTTTATGCTAAAGAGGGAATGCGCATTGCAAATATCAACTAAATACAAGCTAATATGTTCAAAACACATGCTGAAATACTCTAAATATTAGAGGTATTTTCAGTCCTTGTGAGGGAAAAATTTTTCCCTCTGGGCCAATTTCGTCCACTTTCAATCCCAACCGATCTACAACCATAAGACACATTTAGGAAAAATTTGAACCTCCTAGCTCATTTCGTTCGGCCGCTATCGTGCTTTCAACAGACAGACAGACGGACATGGCTATATCGTCTTAGAATTTTACCACGACCCAGAGTATATATACTTTATGGGGTCTCCGATTAATATTTCAAGGTGTTACAAACGGAATGACAAAGTGAATATACCCCCATCCTGGAGGTGGAGGGTATAAAATTTTAAATTGTTAGAATTATACAAAATTAAACATTGTTTAGTTATAAAAGTAATAAAAAAAGGGTTTTTCCCGAGCCACGATACCCCGAGACCTTCTGGGTGCAAAGCGGACACCTTACCTTTGTGACCGCATTATAAAAATTCGCATTATAAAAATTCTTGTGAAAAATCTATTCGTAAAATGTTACATATTATCGACTTTTTTGGAAGTTGTTTAGGATAACTTCCTCAAAAGCGTAAAATGCACATTTGGGTTTTGAGATGCGATTAAAATGTGCTTCCTATGAAAATACTTGTTGGGTAATGAGGAAATTATCATGCCGATGACATTTCTAAGTACATTCGAAAAATCCATGTATGTTGCGTTAGAGAACATTAGGCCTGTTTGCCTTTAAGCCGTGATAACAAACTGCGATAACGCAAACGTTAATAAAAGGTTACTTTTTTACTAAAAAGTAAAAAAAAAATATTTGTTCACATTGCACAGTGGTAAATTACTGCCAATAATTCTGTTTTTTTTTTTTGTGGCGTTCGAGGTGTGACATTATTTCTGATTTTTTAAAACAAAAACGTGGCCCGTTCACTTTTTATACCCTTCACTAGGGTATTATATCTTTGTGCTTTTTTTTGTAACACCCAAAAAGAAACGAGACCTATTGTTTTTATTTTTTATTTTATTTATTATGAATTACAATACAAAGTAAATTTATATTCTAATTTTGGGTCGAGGGATTGAGCCGGGGTGACTATGACCATTGTAGCTAGTTATTGCATCGACAGACCAGAGCCTCTGGTGGGAATCGAACCCACAACCCCCACTTTATTAACCGAGCACGCTACCAACTTGACTACCGGGGCGCTCTACCTATTGTTTATTATGCAGATCGGCTTAGAATCACTTTCTTGGTCGATTTAGCGATGTCTGTCTGTCCGTCTGTCCATCTATTGTTGTAATCAAATTACAGGTCGCAATTATTTTTCGATCTTAACAAAAATTGACACAAGCAAGTTTTGTGGATCAAGAACGAACATTATTTAATTTGAAGCAAATCGGTTCAGATTTAGATATAGCCCCCATATAAATATCGATCCCGATTTGACTTTTTCCGCTCTATAAACCACAAATTTTAAATTTGGCACAACATCTTATAATCCAACTAGAAACACCTAAAATGGCTAAGATCGGTTTGATTTGGATGTAGCTCTCAAATGTTTAACCCATTTTGACTAAACTTTAGATATTATATTACACCCATTAACATGAATGATGAAAGCGGGTCACAGGTTCCGGGTTTTAGTATATCCCAATACAAATGTCCTTTACGATTTAACATTTTTTGTCAAACACATAAATTTACAGAATACTTTTAAATGATTTGACATATTTTACCTTGAAACATACATTATGAGAGTGGGTCACAATGGTCCATGATTAGACCCATACAAAAATCCGTCAGTTTTCTACCGAATTGAATTGAATATGGAGGCTATTATATAGTCGGCCCCGTCCGACTTTAGCCATTCCTTACTTGTTAATAATAACTACAACTTTTTTATTTACCATCATACAATTCTGAAGTTTGGCATTTTGATATGAGACATTATTTCTGGTTTTTAGAAAAAAAAAAATTGGCGGGCCATGCCCACTTCGGCGGTGGGCGGTGCTGCACCCCGCCCGCTTCGCCAGTCAAAAAAAAAAACAATATTATTACAATACTAGTACAATATTATTATTTGTATCAATACATATTTTGTTTTGACGTTGGACTTAGCCTCGATAACAATAAACTTGACTTACAAGGAATAAGTCTAAAATGTTTAATATAAAATTATTTTTATACACTACACGAGAGTATTATGTCTTTGTGCATTTGTTTGTAACACCCAAAAGGAAACGATATAGACCCATTGTTAATTATACCGATCGACTTAGAATCACTTTTTGGGTCGATTTAGCAATGTCCGTCCGTCCGTCTGTCCATCTATTCTTGTAATCACGATACAGATCGCAATTGTAGACATAACTACATGAAACTTTGCACAATGAAGTTTTTCGGGACAAGGACGAACGCTATTAAATTTGAAGAAAATCGGTTGAGATTTAGATATAACCCCCATACGAATTTCACTCCCGATTTGATTTTTTTCACTCTAGATACCACATATTACAACAGATTGTGTTTAAAATTGGCAAAACATCTTATATTTCAACTAGAAACACCTGTGTTGAAAATGGATTAAATCGGTTCAGATTTAGATATAGCCCCCATACAAATTGCCCTCCCGATTTGACATTTTCCGCTCTAGAAACCACATATTGTACTCGATTTTCTTTTAATTTGGCACAACCTCTTATAATTTAACTAGAAACACCTGTGCAGAAATTGGGTAAGATTGGTTCAGATTTAGATATAGCCCCCTTACAAATGTCGCTCCCGATTTGAATTTTGCGCTCTAGAAGCCACATATTGTACCCGATTTTCTTAAAAATTGGCACAACATCTTATAACCAAACTAGAAACACCTATGCAGAAATTGGGTAAGATCGGTTCAGATTTAGATATAGCCCCCATACAAATGTTGCTCCCGATTTGACTTTTGCCGCTTTAAAATTCTGCTCGATTTTCTTTAAAGTTTGGCACAACATTTTATAATCTAACTAAACAAAACTATGGTGAAAGTGGGTAAGATCGGTTCAGTTTTAAATATAGCCCAAATACAAATGTTGCTAACAAAAGTTTAACCGATTTTGGCCAAACTATATATTTTATATTTCACCTATTTCGTTCCAGGTGATATAACATTTTTCCGATATAAAATTTTTTGTCAAACACATATATTTACAGGATACAGAAATCCTTTCCGTTTTCACTTTTTCACCGAATTGAATTGTATTCGGATAGAAAGTGAAGTGTATCATAGAGTCGGCCCCGCCCGACTTTAGCCTTTCCTTACTTGTTTCAAAAATTTAATGTTGTAAAAAAATTCTATTGTTGTAATCAAAGTACAGGTCGCAAGTATAGTCCGATCGTAACAAAAATTGGCACGAGTTAGTTTTGCGGTCCAAGGACGAACCCTATTTAATTCAAAGGAAATCGGTTCAGATTTAGATATAGGCTCCATACAGATGTCGCTCCCAATTTGACTTTTTTCGCTCTAGAAACCAAAAATCAAATTGGCCAAACATCTTCTATTTAAACTAGGAACACCTGTGGTGAAAAATGTCAGATCGTTTCAGATTAACATATATCTCCTATTCAAATTTCGCTCCCGATTTGACTTTTTCTGATCTAGAAACTACCTATTTTTACATATCTTCTTCAATTTTGACAAAATATCTTATTTTTCCACTAGAAACACCCATGGTGAAAATGGGTCACATCGGTTCAGATTTATATATAGTTCCCATACAAATTTCGCTCTCAATTTGACTTTTTCCGCTCTAGAAATGACATATTTTATCAGATTGTTTTCAAATTTGGCGAACCTTATTATATTTAAAATAGGAACAACTGTTGTGAAAATAGATTAAATCGGTTCAGATTTACATATAGCTCCCATTCAAATTTCGCTCCCGATTTGACTTTTTCTGCTCTAGAAACCACACATTTTAACAGATCTTCTTCAAATTTGTCAAAATATCTTTTTTCCCCACTAGAAACACTCATGGTGAAAATGGGTCGGATCGGTTCAGATTTATATATAGATCCCATACAAATTTCGCTCCCTGCTTCACTTTTTCCGACCCAGAAACCACGAATTTTCACCGAATTTCTTCAAATTGAGCATAACACGTTATACTTGAACTAGAAGAATCTATTGTGTAAGTGGTTCACATCATTCCATGGATATAGCCCCGATACAAATATTCTTCTCGATTTGTCAAATTGGGTCAGGTCATATTAGCCTATGATTGGGAAACATTCAAAAATACTTCCCGTGTTCTATTGGTTATCGAATTGAATTGTATTCGTATAGAAAGTGGAGTGTATCATCTAGTCGGCCCCGCCCGACTTTAGCCTTTCCTTACTTGTTGTTATCGAAGCTTAGTTATCAAGTCTTACAGAAAAACAGCCCTTCGCGATTTTAGCAGCAACACTTTCGGCGGCAACATTTTTATCCCGATTTCTCTCTTAAAAATTTTCATTTTGAAAATTTTCTTTACGTCCCGTGTCTACACAGCCGCTAATTTCTTGTTGTAGCTACTGCAGTTTGGTCAGGACGACGAATCCATGTTTATCCCCTTTTGTCCCACTTGACCGTATAAAAGTAAGAAATGCGGAAAAAATCCCTTCTTAGTACGCGTATCCATCACATTACCATTTCATGACCCTGTTGTCAGACGTTTGCTCTCTCTCTCTCTCTCGATTACAATTTGCCCACTGTGTTTAAATAAATATTTCCCCTAGAGTGCGTAGTCGCTGCTGCTACATCTGCAAAAGTGGCTGCTTCATTTTGAAACATTGTAATGATCACTAAAGTTGAATACACCACATTAAGCCACCAAGTGGATTGTTTTTAATAAAAAGCCACCACCACCACCATCAACAATAAAACCAGCAGCAGCAACCAAATTATGTAAATATTAAAACCGCACAAAAACATCGGAACACTTAAATGCTTCACGAGCGGAAAATTGTTTTTATCTTGTATCGGTTTGTTCGTTTGCGTGTATTTCAAAGATGGAATTTCCTCGTTTTTTCTCCCTCTCTTAAGGTTTCTTGGCTTCTGCGAAGATTCACAAAACATGTTAGTGTGGTGGTCATCATTTAAATTTTCCCCATTTTATGGATGACCTTTCAAATGGATAGGCATAGCTGACTTTTGGTAGCTTCAGTATAGCCTTGGAAACCTTGCCATACTCAGCTAAGTAGTAATAATTTCCATGGAACAGACTCAAACATTCACAACATGTGTGAAGTAGGGAGTTTGCAAATTATTTTTGACAATGTTTTTGTATGGCTAAACTGATTGAGAACGAGAGTGAAATAGGATAAATGTTGGCTGTAAAGTCAAAAATTGTGAAAAATGCATTTTGGAAAAGGTCGTGCAACTTTTTATCATATATAGAATATCATACGATTGCGGACTAAATAGGGTATATTTATGACAGAATAGTTTCAGAAACCCAGAAGGTAGAAAGAAATGGAATTGCAACCGCGAATTTTTGATTTTAGCAACAATTACAGCTTTTTACGCCACGGACTACATATATGTTACAAGCGACGCTTGAAAGGTAATGCTTATATTTTTTTAATATTTATACCATAAACTGTGAAAGAAACCACAATCTGAGTACAATTTATTGTAAACAAAAAATTTCCTGGATAATAAATTAATAATCCATCCATCCATCAATTCTTGTTATCGAAGAACAAGTCGCAATTACTATCTAATTCCAACAAAGCTTAGTACAGTTGATTTTTGCGCAGCAATGACGGACGGTATTAAATTTGAAGTAAATCGGTTCAGGTTTAGATATAACTTCCATTTAAACGTCACCCCCGATTTGACTTTTTTCGCTCTAGATACCACATATTATAACCGATATTGTTCTAATTTGGCACAACACCTTATATTTCAACTGGAAATATTTATGGTGAAAGTGGATCACATCGGTTCAGATTTAGGTGATGCTGCCATATAAATGTCGCTCCCGATCTTTTCCGCTCTAGAAACAAAATTTTCTACCCAATTTTGTTCACATTTGGCACATCACGATACATTGCACCTAGAAATATCTGTAGTTGAATTCGATCACATCGGACTATGGGACAAACGTCCAATTTCACTGGCCAAAAGTCTTAAACCTCATATAAGTATTTTAAATGAACAATGTAAGTATATATTCTTTTTGCAGAAAGATATTCTTGAATTAACCATTTGGGATCTCTTTATACCATTGGTTCCTATCTATTTACTTTACGTTTATTATTATTTATTTACTTTTGCACAATAACTTTGTATTTATTGTTTAAAGTTATTTAAGTATAATGCTTATTAAAAGTATAATTTCAACATCCAAATATATACCAAATATACATATATTGTCAAAGATATTGGCATACGGATTACTTAAGAAGTCCTCCTTATCATCGTTCTCGTATGTGCTATAATCTTCATTAGCTCTGGACTACATTTGCCATGATCGCAAAATAATAACTCTTTTACTTCCGGAGCAATTAGGAAGCGCTTCCCTTGCCGTATTGGCTTATTCAAGCATATCGAAGAAATCAGTGGATCTGATGTATCCAAGGCTCTATTAAATACATCTAGTATATTATTTTTACGGCTATTCTTTCTTACGTGGAGTGGTCTGTCAGCCTTATTTTAGGTCTGGTCTGTCAGCCTTACTTTAGGATGAGAATCTGCGGCATCTTCTCCAAAAAATCCAACAGAAAGTGAGGAATTTTCCATAATCTGTACTGTGACTGTCATATCTAACCAAAGATATTCTTTCAATAATAAATCCACAATGTCACAATACGCTAGAGCTTTATATGGTAATAAATGCACTGACATTGGGTGCTGTTGGTACAATGCTGACTTAACTTTACTGGTCCTCACTGGCAGGCTGATGTTACTGTTGCACATATCAATTGATCGGTATCATTGTAATTTTGTTGTGATAGCTTCTATGCTTAATTTCTCTTTCCGTCAGCTTTGCCACAAACTTGAACCCGATGCTTGCAAAAGTCGCAGTAAATTCTTTCAACCAATCTCCGTTATGCCCACGAAATCTCGTTAGCTTCCTTCGACATTTTTCCATTTGAAAGATAACGAGCGATAAAAATTTCTTATACTTCTCTTTAACTGGCTATATTTTCGTTCTTAAAACTGTCAGCCCAAGTTTAGAAAGGACATAATCATAAACCGTAACTTCTCGCTTTTGTTCGGTGCGATGTTTGATCCAGACGGCAAACAATTCGACATATTGGATAATGAGTGTGTCTGAAAAATGTGATATTTTCACCGAGGTGCAAACATGTGCAAAACCCGATATTAATTAATATGTTCACAACACATCAAGCTTTAATTCTATGTTTAGCTTTAGTGTCCCAAACCGTCCCGTAATTTTAATAGCCTATATAACGTCACATTTTAAAGATTGCGGCAACCGAAACGAGGCTTCTTCAAATATTTAAAATTTTTACACAACTAGAAATCGACATACACTTGTGTATCACACAATTTAAATACCTACTTTGAGGACTATCATCCATATTAATACTTGAAATTTAGTGTCCACCAAATTTGAGAAAACGATTACTTAAAAATTAGATAGAAAGCAGGCCCTTTGAACACTTTTACAACTAAACTATAAAAATACTTATACAACAGTTTGCTGATTTAACTGTATATTTTTTCCAAGAAAACCAAAGCCATTTTCTGTTACTCTGATGTATTCTTTATCAAGTTTTGCTTTAAATATGTAGAAAAACAAAGTGTAAAATTTGGCCAGTGAAATGGGTCATTTGTCCTATAGTGCATCGGTCCATTCTTTGATATAGTCGCCATGCAAATGTACTACCAGATTTGGTGAGACATTTGCTCATAAAGAACAACGTTTCGAATTTGTCCGGCAGTAAACTTACACAAGTATTTTAAATTCATCTAGAATTTGTAGTAAATTACTTGTCATAGAGTAGAAAGTGCAATGTATCATATAGCCAGCGTCGCCCGAATTTAGACTTTCCTTTCTTGCTTTTGTAGAGATATGTTTACACATGAAGATTTATTGTGCATTTTGGAATCTCATTTTGCTTCTGTCAATGCTTTTTCATGGAAAATAGTTGTTGATTCATTTAGAAGATATAAGAGATAAATAAATAAAAATAAAAACTTACTTTTCATTACAAAATCTTAAATTTTTAAGTTTTCGTCAAATTCAAATTTTAAGTTGTACGATAAAAATTCATGTCTAAACACTCAAAAAGATTGATTAATTTCACAATTTTTTTAATACGCAAAATTCGCCATAAAGTGGTCGCCCAGTTCTTGAGAACGCCGCGGAATCAACTGATTTGCATCGTATGCTACTGACCCCGTTGTCTCACTGGCACTAAACTTGTTAATGCGAGCATAACGACCGAAAATTTAAGTTAACGCTCTTAAAGTTGCGGTCACCGACTCCGAATTTCGGTAGTACATTTTTATAATTTTCATACGTTGTTCGTTCGAGTACTTTACCATGATGAAAATGTTGAATTTACTGGAAAAAAAAGTAACACTTAGATGATCAGTGAAATAGTGGGTTAAAAAATTAAATTCAAAGTGCTCAAGTACCTATTGGAAACCCCTTTATAAGACAGAAAACCCCTGTGTATATAAGCATCTACTAGTCACAGCTGGACAGAGAAAGAAAGGGATCTCAAGCTCCTCGTCGTCCCCACAGCACCTATAAAAGCCTTTGGACTCGAAGACCAACCTCTGCGCATGTGTACCTATTACGTAGTTGATGATCTGGCCGAAGACTATTGATAGATTTCAATGACCATCTTCGCCATTCTGCTCGTATTTAGGTATGCCCACCTGCACCATTATGAAAACCAGGGGCTTCGGTCTGAGCTGCAGGGGTGTACCTGGTTTACGTGGTCTCTCTCGCGGGAGCGTCAAGTAGGCAACTTTTTAAATGGACAACACAATTCGGTCTGTTATATCCGGCCTGAAAGATTGAGATATTTGATTAGATCTCTAATATCAGAGGTGTACCTATAAATGCAAGTTCCGGCGAAACTTGTGGGGTCTTTCCTGATCTGGCAAACTTCCCTGTAACTGCTTGAATATCTCCTGAATAGATGAGCGGCCGACTTGGTCTGTTCTCAAATTTAGGGACACCAAGGCCATGAATATGGCAGCCTGACTATCCTAGTTGATGTTCACGACAGTGTTCACAACCACTACACAAATTCTCTAATATATATTTTCGGCTTGATCTACGCTGCACCTTCAATCTATTTGCTCGGTTATCACTGGTATCAGCTTTCTTTGAATGCTCGGAACCCTTGGCCCGGTGCAATTGAGCTTGACGAGGAATAGAGAGACTTGAGTCATTAGCTACACATTAAAAAGCTATAGCGGTGTCCCACAGAAGTGGCTCGATCAGCAAACGTTGAATTGGAAGCACTAGCAAACAATGCGCTTGTGCAATGTTCAATTTTCAAAACTGAATTAAATGACAAATATTATTTCCAAAACATCTGAGATACTTGTGTTTGTGGCATACTAACTTTTCGTATATCTCTCCCGCTCTTCTAATTGGATTCCAACAAATTGCATTCTCTACCCCATTCGAATGCAGCAGACAAGAAAGGGTATATGAATATCCGTACCTGCTGCCTGAACAACTCTTGGATACCGCACTTAGACTAAGTCTATTGGAAATAAAATCGATTTATAGTCGTCTCCATGACCGCAGGCTAAGATCTCAAAACTGAAAACTCAACGTTAAACACTAAATGCTTTGGCCTGGAAACCGATACAAATATTTTCCCACAACAGCGCCTAGCACGTCAGTTGCGGAGATATTAAATATTTCCAAAAAGGGAGCAAAACCATTGCATCGGTGTGAATGTGTGTGTGTGTGTGTGTATGCACGAAATGTATGTAATTATACTTCACATTTGACTACCAAAACGACATTTTACACAAAGGATACTCTGTCAGAGCGGCCGGCACATAGCAGAGCAATGTGGCTACATTGCCTTTACGACTTGGGACATGGAGCGGTATAGAATTCTATCTGAATCTTGGGCAACAAAAACGCACAAATTAAAATTACACCCGCAGGGCTTCAAATCGTAGCAGCCAATAAATGCTCTACCAAGCTTGACGCTCGACATACCACTCGTATGTGGAGTAACTATTCACAGACGGAGCAACAGCAATTGAATATGTGGCCATCCGATGGATATTCCTGGTGGCACATCTGTTGTCTGCTGTTGCTGTTGGAGACTCTATGATATAGTTACTTTTCCATGTTGTCGCTTGCTTGTGAAGGGAATGCAAGCTGGATTGCGTCCGAGACGGCTTGTGGTCAGTATTTTCCCAGGACACTAACACAGACAGTTACGTGAAATGTTATTTAAAAATGTTGAACGAAAAGAATTGTGTTTTTTTTGGCGGAGAGCATTGTGCACAGTGCAGTCTGGAAGGAAAATAACCGAAGTGAAATGCGGTTTTCCCAAATGGTCGATCTTCAACAGGATTAGTAAAGCCAGACTCGCAATTGTTGAGGAAATTCGATTCATCATGGGTTTCCCAAATGGTCGGGAGGGATAGATGTTAAAAATAAATAAACCTGATTGAAACCGGGGCAGTCTCTGCCCCGAGGGATCCAATTTTCCATGACTCGTACGCTGAATTTTAGTGACGTAATGGACTTTGAGGAGCACCGTTTGTGTATTATTTGTGCAGACCTGAGAAATCTCACAAAAAAAGTCTAACGGGCCAAATCGAACACTCGCGGAGGTCAACTCACATACCTTCTGCGGATAACCAAATATCCCAGCAAAAAAATGGAAGTACTTCCGTATGAAGCACTGTTTTAATCGCACTTCAAAATCCAAATGAACATTTTTCCCGCTTTTGAGGAATTTCTTTTGAAAAACTTCCAAAAACGTAACACTTTACTAGTATGAGGTCACTGAGGTAAGGTGACCGCTTAGTACCCAGAAGATTACGGGTTCGAATCGTGGCTCGGAAAAACACATTTTTCTTGTTTTTTTATTACTAATGTTTAATTTTTTATAATTCAAAATTTTAATTTTTATAATTTTAAAATGTTTGCTTAAAAAATACAAATTTATTTATTAATTAATTATTTAAATTTATTGCTTTATTAAAATACTTCAAACAATAATTTTTTATTAATTATTAATACTACATAATATCAGTAAAATTAAATAGTGTTCATTTATTTAATGCTAATTTTATTTAATATTAATTTCCGTTTATACTAAATAAATATTTTGTTAAGTTTCCTATTGTCAGTTCTAACGAACAAAATGGTTTGCTTTAGTTATACAGCACTCAAACCAGATGGTAGCTGAGATGGTTAGAGAGCCGTAGAGAGCCCCAGTGGCGGCTGATTTTATACCCTCCATCTCCACGATGGGGTATACTAACTCTGTCATTTCGTTTGTAACACCTTGAAATATCTATCTGAGACCCAATAAAGTATATATATTCTTGATTGTCATAAAATTCTAAGACGATCTGGCCATGTCCGTCTGTTGAAAGCACGCTAGCATCTAAACAAAAGGAGCTAGGACATCCAAATTTAACATAAATGCGTCTTATAGTCGTAGATCGGTTGGGATTGAAATTGGGCGAAATCGGCCCAAAGGGAAAAATTTTTCCCTCACAAGGACTAAAACTACCCATAACATTACCTAATATTTTAGAATATTTAAGCACATTTTTTCAAAATGTGTCTGCTTGTACTTACTTGATATTGGACAACAGCTAGAAACACGAATTTCGGTGTGCACATTCCTCTAATTGGGTAGATACATAATACGAAAGTATTTTTTTCCAAACTCGTAATTTTGAGGGGTAAAATGGGAATAGATGGATAAAAATAATACCAATAGTGTGCTTACGTGTCTAAACAAAGGATTTTTTGAAATTCATACTTTTTGGGGTTAAAATGGAAAAAAGGGATAAAAATAGTACCAACCAAATGACCGCAGCTAGAGTCATGAAATTCGGAATATACATTCCTCTGACTGAAATAAAAGGTTTTTTTTCAAATTCGTACTTTCAAGGGATACAATGGGCACAGAGGGATAAAAATAGTACCAACCAAACGACTTACTAGCATGATGAAATTCGTTGCGTACATCCATCTTATTGCGTAGACACGTAAAATAAAGAGATTTTAGTTCTCTTAAGGGGGTAAAATAGGAAAAAGGGGATAAAATGGTACCAACCAAATGGCCGCAACTAGAATCAAGGAATTCGGTGTATACATTCCTCTGACTGCATATACACGCACAATAAAAAGATTTTTTCAAATTCGTACCTTTTACATTTACGGCAAAAAATGGTTGAATCATGCAGTTAGGGTATTTTGCACTATCTACATTAGGATGGGTCACGAAAATAAATTGCAGCGATCATCCCCCAGAAATGAAGATTGGATTGTTTAATGATGATCAACAAAATATTTAGTCACTGGGTCAAGCCATCTGTGAGCTAAACGATCCTGAGAACACTTCTAAAAGTCATGTTTTTCCGGTGTAATTTTTTTGTGTTACATTCTTTCCCAAAAAATTAAGCAATAAAAACTTTATTTTCGTGGGGAGACTGGAACTTGTTTTCCATTTATATGGGCGGCAACCCAGCCTAATGTACATGAGATAATAGATTTTTAAAAGTTTTACTTTTTGAATTAAAATAGAATGGAAATACACCCAACTGTAGCACCCACTATCTACCAGTATTTATGGTATTTAAGCTTTTTTAAAATATATATAAGAATATTTTTTTTAATTGACCTGAAGTATTGTTTCGATATATTTAGTGTAAACGTATTGGTAGCCTCGCATTGTAAGCGTGGTTTGGCTATATTAAAAAAGACATATTTTCCTATAATATTACTGCACTACGACGAAAATCGACAGCCTCTGTGGAATGCTATCAATGGTGGATATAAAGTTCGGCCCGGCCGAACTTAACGCCGTTTTTATTTGTTTAAAATAGAAAAGGGAACTAGTGAAGAAGTATTTCCTTTTAAACTGTTAAGTTTATCAAAACAAAGGACATCCCTCTTATGACTACTCTATGTTAAATTCATGGGTGAAGATCCCAATTGTCACTACTTCCGAATCAGAAGATGAAAATCTTTTTCACTTCTTTGTGTGCTCTCTTTTGGCAGAGATGTAGTGCACATCTTTCTCATCTATATCATTCTATTTTGATCGAAAAAATCCTTCGATGGGAAGCGCTCTCCGTTGACAGCCATAGCAATATTGACATGGTCGTTTTCGAAGAAGTCCGGACCAATGATGCCAACGACTCACAACCTCCCATGACTTTTTGCTGATGCATTGGCGCTCGCCCATCAATTTTGGATATAGGCGTACTTATTCGTCCACCGTTCATTTGTCAAAAGCTACTTTCATGGATGGAGAGTGTTCTCCGTTGACGGCGTTAGCAAGAAGAAGTACAGATCGACGAGGCGTTCGGCTAACAATCCACAGTGCCTTTCGGATGACACATTGATCATCAATCAAACAATATGGATTGTTGGCGTACCCGTTAATCCAAAATTGATCCCCATTCTCTTCGACATTTTTTTCTTTTTTTATACCCTCCACCTCCAGGATGGGGTATATTCACTTTGTCATTCCGTTTGTAATACCTTAAAGTATTCATCGGAGACTCCATAAAGTATATATATTCTGGGTCGTGGTAAAATTCTAAGACGATATAGCCATGTCCGTCTGTCTGTTGAAAGCACGATAGCGGCCAAACGAAAAGAGCTAGGAGGTTCAAATTTTTCCTAAATGTGTCTTATGGTTGAAGATCAGTTGGAATTGAAAGTGGGCGAAATCGGCCCAGAGGGAAATTTTTTTCCCTTACAAGGACTGAAAATACCCCTAATATTTACAGTATTTCAGAATATTTTTTGAGCATATTAGCTTCTATTTACTTGATATTTGCAATTCGCATTGCCTTTATAGGATAAAAGGGCACCATAGAGTAATTTTTTATTGAAGGGGGTGAAATGGGACAAAAACATTTTTACCTATCAAACGACAACAGATAGAAACACGTTATTTGGCGTGTATATTCCTCTAATAGAGTATATACATAATATAAAAGTATTTTTTATAAATTCGTACTTTTAAGGGGTTAAATGGGGATAGAGGGATAAAAATAGTACCAACCAAACGGCTGCACCTACAATAATGAAATTCGGTGTATATATTCCTCTGACTGAGTAGACACGAAAAAAGGTTTTTCCAAATTCGTACTTTCAAGGGATTCAATGGGAAAATTTTCGAAAGTCGCACTTTTAAGGAGTTAAATGCGAAAAAGGGGATTAAAATGGTACCAACAAAATGGCCGCAGATGGTATCATGGAATTCGGAGTATACATTCTTTTGAGAGCATAGCCACGTCATCTTTTTTTTTTCAAATTCGTACTTTATTTTGTTGCTTTTACGACAAAAAATGGTAGAATCATGAAGTTGTCTTGTACTGCGAGCGTGAGCGATAAGGTTTTTTCAAAATTTATACTTTTGAAATTAAAATAGGATGGAAATACAACCAACCAAAGGACTGTAGCTGAAAATACACTCTCGGTCCCCCAATATTTAGGGTATTTATGTTTATATTTATAATATTTATCATATTTACTTTATGAATTGAAGTATTATTTCCATTATATATATAAAGAGTGATTTTTTTGAGGTTAGGATTTTCATGCATTAGTATTTGACAGATCACGTGGGATTTCAGACATGGTGTCAAAGAGAAAGATGCTCAGTATGCTTTGACATTTCATCATGAATCGTCTTACAAACGAACAACGCTTGCAAATTATTGAATTTTATTATCAAAATGCGTGCTCTGTTAAGAAAGTTCATTGCGCGCTTCCATTTTATGGTCAGTTTAATCGACCCACTGAAGCGGCTATTCGGGCTATTGTGACTAAATTTCGCACCAAATTTACATTGTTGGACATTAAACCACCAACACGCTTACGTAGAGTGCGAACTGAAGAAAATATCGCAGCTGTATCGGCCAGTGTTAATGATGACCACCAATTTTCGATTCGTCGCCGTTCGCACCAATTGGGTCTCTGTTACTCAAAAACGTGGAAATGCCAAAATTGGACTAAGCGGATGGACCACCTAAGACGCAGCCGCGGTCAACATTTAAATGAAATTATCTTCAAAAAGTAAATGTCATGGACCAATCTAACGTTTCAAATAAAGAACCGATGAGATTTTGCAAATTTTATGCGTTTTTTTTTAAAAAAAAGTTATCAAGCTCTTAAAAAATCACCCTTTACATAGTATAAAAATATTGGTAGCCTTGGTTTATTAATTAAATTTCTGATTTTCATACATTTGAAATTTGTTGCGGACATTCCAAAAATGGGATAAAACATGGTACCAATGATACGACAACAGCAGAATTTTTCCAAATTCGTACTTTTAAGGGATATAATTGAAAAAGAGGGATAATAATGCGACCTTCCAAACCGCTGAAGTTGATATCATGAAATTTGGTGTGTATTGTGTGTTCAGACTATGAAGACTCGGAAGGTTTTTTTAAATTTGTACATTTGGGCGGAGAATTGGGCGAATGGGGATATCTCTAAAATTTTTACTTTTCTTATCAAAATAATACAGTCACTTTGTTTGTATCTGAAAATGCTTCTCCCTAATGGCGACTGACAATCGCCTAATATTTAGGCATGTTCACTTTCACAATTACAGCATTTTATTTATATTATTTACATTATAGTTTGAAATAGTAAACAAATATAGTAATATGCATACAAATATCACAATCCTTTAATCTGCTGGTAATACTGTGGAATGCACTTCGTGGTAGAGGGTATATAAGATTCGACCCGGCCGAACTTAACGCCTTCTTACTTGTTTTTCATTTGGCTCGTAATGTTCGATGTTTAAACTTGCCACGATTAGGAGAAATCAACCCATATTCCAGTTCCCTTTCAAAGAAAATCTATAAACCTTGCAGCCCAATGTGTTCAATTTGCGACGATCATCTACCACTGTGCTGCAACGCATTCACATTCCTTTGCATCGTATTAGCCCTTGCTTGTTGTCCTGCCTGGGAATTACTCTAATTTTGTGTAATTATTCAAGGATTTCCATTCTGACATTTAAATATCGGTCGACGCCAATGACGGCAAAGGATAACGCAGACTGTTCTAACTAAACGATTCAAATGTGAAGATGAAATTCTCGGAGCAAAGAAGAATTTTAATCGATTTGCGTTTGGGAGCGTATGGCACTGCACACACGCACACACAGAGTGAGACACTCGTACACATGATATTTAACCGATTGAAGAGCAAAAAACGCAACAAATGAAGCCGCAATTTATACATACGTCACCCGAAATATGTTCACCCAAAAGGGGGCGTTACTACAACTGAAATGGAAAATAATCATGTGCTCGTCGAGCAGACCTTCAGCCGTACTGCATATAAAGACGGGACAAAGAAGCCAGAAGAACAACAACAACGTGGAGAAGAAGAAGTAAAGCTTTTCATAAAAATTAACGTAAAATCCTGATAAGCAAATTGGTTAAGACAATAAGCCGAAATCGCTACAATGGCAGTGAGAACGGACTGCGGCGGCGCGATTTTGACGATGCAGGAGGCTAGTGCCTGGTGGCCGGTGACGTCGGCGGCAACCAAGAATCTGATGACGCTGATACTTTAGCTTGAAGCAAAACTAATTAAAATTGGCCCAAAACAATGCCAAAGCGTATGGCGAACGGGGCAACATCTAAGGCTAACGTGCACAAGGATCACATAAAACTAACTCCGTTAGTGGCGCATCTGTGGCCCAATCATCTGCATGTGTTTAAATGTGATCTCACACATTTGTATGGAGATGCGAGGGAGGATTGGAAAGTATCTCCAACATAAATTATATATATGTTTATATCAATAATCCAGGGGGGAATTCATCAATCAAAGAGCGGTACATTGTCATACTCACTGGAAAGAACACCGATCTAATCAGTCCTATTTGGATAATACATTTCTCATTGAAACTTTAGGAGGCTTAACCATCTACTCAATTCGACAAGGACTACATGTTCCAGACTAGACGTGACTGGATAGGTGGAGTTCCTGGTAGAAGGAAATTTAACCTGGCTCGCAGGCTTCCCGATATCTGCTGTGTATACCAAGTTGAAGTTATGACTATTAGAGAACCTGCGGAGTGGCTGCCATACAATGTTGTCACAAATACTGACGTCAACATCTACTCGGACAGTCAGGCTGCCATCAGATCCATGAACTTGGCGGCAATCTCTTCAGGAGATGTTCAGTTCGATATTTACCTTATTAGTGTGGCATGGCATAGGTACATCTCAGGCAACTGTAAAGCTGGGAACGACCATACAAGATGAAGCGGAACTTGATTGTATAGGAACACCCCACACCCATACATAATTTTCATAAACTAATGTTCAGGAAAACAAGTCAGGACTTTCAAATCCTTTGATTCGATCCCTGAGAATAGAAATAGAAATACCCCATACTTGTGTCAAAGCCCGTTTGGACTGCACGACAATCCCGGCCATTTTCCCATCTGCCCTCGTATATACCCCTCTGAGTTGGCCATTGCCAACATAGCCAAGACACTCGCACAAATTTAGCCGCGGGCCAAAATGACCAGTTGTCCGCGGTTGACTTGGTGTTGAGGTTGGTTTTTATAGCCTCTTTTCGCAGTTGCGGTTTCAGAGAGTTGGTGTTTTTAAAGCCACTAAAATTAATAATAAGTGATCTGCGCTGACCACAGTTTATCAGTTTCGGCACTCTTGCGCTTGAAATCCATAAGTCTCGTTTTCATCTGCCTCGACGTCGTTCTCGTTGTTCTCATCCACGTCCTCAGCTGGACTTGGTGTAGTGTATTGTTGGGTTCATTCCTTTAGATCGTTGGCACTTTTGGCCTCGGGCGAGACAACAAAATTATTTCGCCTCTTGTTTGATTTGGTATTTAGCCATTTATTTGCGCAAAATGAAACGTTGTCTGGCCAAAGACTAACCACGGTCAGTCCTCGTTGCTGCTGTTGTTGAGATCGCTTGCGCTCGCTATGTATGTGATGCGATGGTAGTAGTGGCTATACTACTCGTAGGTACGTACCATGTCATCAGTGAAATAATCTCGCGCTGCGCGTGCTTACTACCGATCATCAGTGGTAGTGGCAATGCAGGCCCATTTGAGGTCCTTCTGTTTAGCTGCTGTTAGAATAATAATGATTGCACTCAATAGCAGACGTTGCGCAAGGATGACGAGGAGTGCTGGGTTGTGGCATGAAAATATGTATGTACACTTTTGGCTTCTACTTAAATATGAAATAATTAAGGAGTATATGTAGTACCCATAGTTAGAATGATCAAGTGATAGAAGGCTGTTCCGATATCATCAATTTCAAGCAATATTGTCGGATCTGGCCAAACATCGGAAATGTGTACTGTAAATTTGCTTCAATATTCCATGGAACGCGATAAAAAACATTCCATGGAACGCGATAAAACATTTAATATAAGAAATTGCTAAGGATGATAATGCTCTATTAGCACAGAACTAGTCTTGTAATTGCTATCTGGTAGGTATAATTGGTCCTAGTTTGTTTAGCAGCGATTATCAAATCTTTCCAGGTTGACCAATCTTGATGTTAGGAGCAACACGTACAAATGATACAACGGGAAAGTTGGAAAGTTTCCCAGCGGGAAAAATTGGAAGGCCTTCTAATATACCTTCTCTTCGGATCCGAAACACTTTCCTGTATGCCTTCTGAAAATAGGTATTCCAGAAGGCCTTCATGGCGCATGAAAAAAGATTAAGCGCACATTCTCACCTCACTTCTCTAAGAAGGCCCACCAGAAGACCTAATCATCAGCATTTAGAAATCCTATACTCAGTCTTGACTGGCTTCTTTAAGAAGGCATTTAGAAAGGCCTTCTAATGTCCTATTATTTTTCATTGCCTTCCTTTAGAAGGCTTGCTAGCATGCTGGATGGAGGATGGTGTCGATTTTATTATTTTTACGAGCTTTTCGAAAGATATTTTCACAATTCACCCGATTTGAAGACAATTAAAATAATTTAATTAAAGTTATTGGAAATTATTTTCAATAAATTTAAAACTATTTTTAATCACTTTGTTTGTTTAATGTTTGTCTTTGTGTTGTTTGTTGTCTTTGTGCACATCGACAGTTTCTGAGTCGATTTAGAAATGTCTGTCCGTGATTGATATTTTTGTAATCAAACTGCAGGTCGAAATTCTTCGCCGATTCAAATGAAACGCTATTTAATATTACGCAAATCGTTTCATATGTAAATAGATATAGCCTTTTTACAAATGTCACTTCCGGTGACATTTACCCGATTGGGTTCCAATTTGGCATTATATTTCATCCGTCCATGTTTTCATATAGACCCCATACATATACCCAATATGATTTATTTACGCTCTATAAAACAGATATATGTGAAATATTGGAAAATGCTGGTCCATTGGTTTGTCTAGAAGACCTTCTGGGAGGGCTTTAAGCGTTCCTAATTATGAGTCTTCAGACGGGAGACTTTTTCACTGCATCAACAGCCAGGGGATATCTCCTACAAATCCAGTGCATTGAGTTAGCTGAAGGAAGTTAGAGAAATGGATGGAGGAAAAGTGATCAAGAGAGACAATAACATTAAATTGCCTCCCGTCACACATCAACACCATCGCCCAGCAATTAGCAACACATAAGATGTTGGAGCACCAGACCATTTATGGGACTAGTATTCCATCTTTGGTCTGATGTAGGTGGTGTAAATATTGAGAAGATCGGAAGGAATGAAGTATTTCTTGCATTTAAGTGCTTCTTTCGACACATCACGTCCAGAATATGAAGACCGTCCGATAGCTGAATCGGACTTTCAAGGAACACTGGGTTTTACGTGGTATACAGTCCATTCTTTTCACACGATCCTATTCGGAAATGAGTAGTCTGAAAATAAGAAAACGAGAGGAAGAAATAACAGAGCCCAGTGGTACTCCCGCGGTCAACATATGCTTCGGATGAGAACCCATCTACGGATGAGAACTCCTCTCCGATGTCTGTCATGAATACATGGAACCAACTGAACATAAAAAGGTTAACATTTTCCAGAAATATATCTATATCCTCCAAAATTTTGAGATTTTTAGTGTAATTCTAAAGGGTGATTTTTAAAAGCTATAGGAAAGTTTTTCAAAAAAAAAAACACATAAAATTCAGAAAAATGTATGAAACCTTTATTTGAATCGCCTCAAATGGTTCATCCGCTTAGTCAAATTTTGTCATTTCCACGTTTTTGAGTAACAGAGGCCCAATTGCTGCGAACGACGACGAATCGATAATTGATGGTCATCATTAACACTGACCAATACAGCTGCGATATTTTCTTCAGTTCGCACTCTACGTAAGCGTGTTGGCGGTTTAATGTCCAACAATGTTAATTTGGTACGAAATTTAGTCACAATAGCACGAATAGCCGCTTCAGTGCGTCGATTAAACTGAATGGAAGCGCTCGATGAACTTTCTAAACAGAGCTCGCATTTTGGTAATAAAATTCAATAATTTGTAAGCGCTGTTCGTTTGTAAGACGATTCATGGTTAAATTATAGACCAAACTGAAGATGTTTGACAGTGAAACAAAACACGAAACGTTCGTCAGCTGTTTAAACCAGTGCTGCCAAAAATTCTAATTTTAAAGCTATTGAAGTGAAATTTGATTTGAATGAATGTTTTATGTTCCTAAGATGGCCTACCAAGTTTCATATGATTTTGGGACACTATTTCATATAGCTGCCATATAACCGATCTGACCGATTTGTCCCAACTTTTTTGTTTATAAAGCTATTGAAGTGAAATTTGATTTGCATGCATTTTTTATGTTCCTTGAAAACTAGGTAGGTCATCTTAACCTACCAAGTTTCGTATGATTCGGGCACTATTTCGAATAGCTGCAATATAACCGATCGACATACAATAAAAATATTATTTTTAACTATTCTATTTTATTTTTTCGATAAAAATAATGATTATACAAATTCAAATTTCAGTATCATCTCCTGTTATTTTCTGGTTGTCCTTCATTCTGAAAGTAAAGATACATTTTACAAAATATTAAATTAGTTTGGTTATGTTACTTACTATAGATAAATATATACTCAGTTTTCTTCCAGTTCAAAATATACATCTTCTGAAGCAATAACCGCAAGTCCATCCAGCGCATTCGCAATCACATTTTGCCCGACCCACTTTATTTGCTAACGCATAATGACCAGTGATTTCTATTATTATGCTTTTGGCAAGCCATTTTGAGTGTTTTCCCTTTAATTTCCAGAGTGAGTGTTTATTTACATAATTGACGAAGGCTTTAACTTTTTCATTTGTTTAGTTTATGTTCTTATGTTCTCGTTATTTAAATTTTTTTGTTGATAGTTTCTAATATGTGCTGTTGTACGGCGTCCCCTGTGCGATTGTTGTTGCTCCAAATGTCAATCAGCTCAGCACGACTAAACACATATTGTATTCGGACAAAAATGATTAGGTTTTTATTAATCTGCACACTTTGGTTAATAACTTCTTATTAACTTTTTGCAACGCTTTGCCATGCAAAAGTACTGATCCACGAAGCAAAACTACACTCGTTAAGCTCATTCTAAAAATACACATCCATATTAATCCTTTTCACTTCTATGTAAACTTTCGACAGAACAAACAATCAAAGTTGCAAAATTTTTCCCGTCATTTCACACAAATCGTGTTGCATATAATCAGCTGACTTTGACAGCGCGCAAACAGAACAGTATTGCCCCTTATGTTAAAGTAAAAGATTTGTATACCCTCACTCTACCGAGTAATAATAATACCCTCACTCTACAGAGTAAGAGGGTATATATCATTTGGGACAGAAAAAAGTGTAACGCATTGAAGGAGTGACTTAAGACCCCAAGTATGTTTGGACCAAATCCGTTCCACAACTTCTTAAGATGTTTGAGCCATGTCCGTCCGTCCGTCTGTCTGGCTGTCTGGTGTACACGATAACTCTCAAAAGGAGTTCAGGAATCAATTCAAACTTTGTACATGGTAATATTTTTCCCAAACTTAGTTTAAGTTCGAAGATGGGCGAAATTGCCACGCCCCTTCTGGTACCTCCCACATAAATGAAGAATATTCCTATGTTACATTAAAACCACTGTAACTTCCACGCGGATATTGGGAATCCGCTATATTTTGGTATTTGATAATGTTTTTATAATATGGCGGATATTGTCACGCCTCTTCCAGTACCTCCCACACAAATCACCCAAAACTACGTAAAATTAAAGCTGTTTAACTTCTATATTGATGATCGGAATACTGTGAAATTTGATATTTAGTAATGCTTTTATAGAAAATACATTCGCATAGAATATGGGCGATATTGTCACATCCCTTCTGGTACCTCCCACACAAAGAGGCATAAACATTGGTTACAATAAAACCGACATAACATCCACGCGGGTAGTCAAAATCATTTGCAATTTGATATTTGAAAATGTTTTTTTATAATCACTTTACGTTTTACGCTTTAGCCACTCCCCTTCTTGTACCTCCCACACAATTGTCTCAATCCTAGGTAATATTAAATCCAGCACGTCCTTCCACTATGACTTTATATATGATCATGTTTTTACAATTGCTTTTTTAAATGAGGAAGTAGGGACCATGTGCTAAGAACATTATTGTAAAGGGTGATTTTTTAGTTATATTCTTTTTGGCAACACTGGTTTAAACAGCTGACGCACGTTTCGTGTTTTGTTTCACTGTCAAACATCTTCAGTTTGGTCTATAATTTAACCATGAATCGTCTTACAAACGAACAACGCTTGAATTGAATTTTATTATCAAAATGCGTGCTCTGTTAAGAAAGTTCATCGCGAAGTTTTTACCGAAAAATTGTGTTTAGCTACGAACCTCATTTTTGGCTCAATAGGTACGTAAATAGGAAGAATTGTCGATTTTGTAGGGAATATAAGCCAGAAGCATTGCAAGAGCTACCAATGCATCCAGAAAAAGCCACAGTTTGGTGCGGTTTATGGGCTGGTGGCATCATTGAACCGTACTTCTTCAAAGATGATGCGAATCGTAACGTAACTGTGAATGGTGAGCGCTACCGTGAGATGATATCCAACTTTTTTTGCCCAAAATGCAAGAGCTTGACTTGCATGACATGTGGTTTCAACAAGACGGTGCCACATGCCACACAGCACGCGCAACAATGGACTTATTGAGATTCGAGTTCGGTGAACATTTTATTTCACGTTCGCGACCGGTCAATTGGCCGCCTAGATCGTGTGATTTAACGCCTTTAGACTATTTTTTGTGGGGCTATGATTTTATGCCAAAAAACGAAAAAAACATAAAGCACTTTAAGACACCATTCAGCCTATTGGAATAGTCCAAATGAACCTATTTTATTGTGATCGATTCAATGAGGTACTCGCACATAATGGATCGTAATTTCGGAGGTCAATCACAAATTTTCAGCAAAGATACGATAAGTTATTCGTAATATGACAAACTTAACGAATATATACATACATACATGATTAGATGCCTGAAATACATTAAAGCAACAACTGAAATTTCTTCATCAAGTCACTTATTATAGGCATCCTTCTAAATCTCTTCTTAATGAATAATGGTAATCGACATAAGAACATGTTGTTCAATGCATAGCAGAGCATCATAGAAACTCGTGGTTCGTTGGTTCGCCTAGGGTGTACCATTTTATCACAAGAAACTGAGTTAATATGAAAACAATTTCACTTAATCGTACGTAGCACTTTATACGTATATGTGTATATCTGTGTATGTCTGATGTATGTATATGGAATAATTGTTATAGCCCCTACAATAGTCATTTTGGCAACGAACGCAAGGTAACCTTTTGAAGTCATCGAATGCTCAGCCAGTCGGATTACATTTAATTATAACAACATAACAAATTCAAATTTAAATGAATTCTGGGAAATTTCGAACATTTATGTGGCTTGGCTGGTCATAAGAGACAAGTGCTTCATTTCAGTCCAAAGTAATTCCCACAATTAGTTTAAAGCCAGAGCCAGGCAAAGCTCTGAATTCACACTCACACAAGCCAGCCAGAGGCTCAGAAGAAGGAGATTGGAGGGCCTTTCTGTAGGCGCCATCACATTTTGTAGAAAATGAAGACCAATTTAAAATAGATCATACCAATGACATTATAGGAAAATGCAGAGTATGGTACATAAGATACTTTGAATTGGCCTTGCAGAGCCTTGTAGGAGAAATCGGAATATAGTGCCCTGGTTGAATAATCAGAGTACATGGTGGCATTTGATTACCTTCAAGAAGTCACGTCTTATAGGAAGGCCTTGCTAGTTCCGCCACTGCCTGTTTTAGCTGTGCAGTGTGTTTAGTTGTTGGTCGGCTGGGTTGGCTATGCGGTTCGGTTGTTTGGTTGTGTTATTATCATTCCATAGCCATGATACATGGCCATGCAGATCCCATTGGTACCCCGTAATTAATAATCCTGGCCAATTTGGCCGGTGAACATTGAAATGTTTTGTCCGTTGATATTCGCACAAAATGAATTTAAAACGTGCCGGTTGTGTGTCGGTGTGTAACCACAGTTGTTGCTGATGTTTGTTGATCTTTTTGTTGTTGTTGTTTTGCGCAAAATGGTAACATCTGAATTCGCCAGATGAAATACGCGTGTTTGTCGAAGCTGCTGAACGGGAAAGTTATATGCTTAGTGCTGAGATTATGCAGAGTTTTGCTTGGTGCATATGTGTTGCATGCACATATCCACCATCTGTATATTCAGATGGTGCGGATGGCTCGCAAAAAAAGTTGCCCAGCAAAAATCCTGAGTATTGGATAGTTGAAGCTAAAAATTAATATTTAGAAAGTTAGCTGAGACAATTATAAAATATGGGCTAAGGATTCCGAAAAAGATGGAAACCTGAGAATAAACAAATAAAGATAGGCTAAAGTCGGGCGGTGTCGACTATATGATACACTCCACTTTCTATCCGAATACAATACAATTCGGTAAAAAAGTGAAAACGGGAAGGAAATGTATGTTTCCTAATCATAGGCGAATATGACCTGACCCAATTTGTCAAATCTAGAAAAATATTTGTATCGGGGCTATATCCAAACATGGAATAAAGTGACCCACTTGCACAAAAGGTTCTTCCAGTTCAAGTATATTGTGTTATGCACAATTTGAAGAAATTCGGTGAAAATACGTGGTTTCTGGGGCGGAACAAGTCAAGCGAGTGAAATTTGTATGGGAACTATATATAAATCTGAACCGATCTGACCCATTTTCATCATGGATAGATAAATATAAGATATGAAGAAGAACTGTTAAAATATGTGGTTTCAAATTGGGAGCGAAATTTGTATGGGAACTGTATACAAAACTGAACCGATCTAACCCATTTTTAAGAACATCTGTTAAAATATGTGGTATCTTGAGTGAAAAGAGTCAAATCGGGAGCGACATTTGTATGGGGGCTATATCTAAATCTGAACCGATCTTACCCGCTTTTATTATAAGTGTTTCTAGTTAGATTATACGAATGTTGTACAGAATTTAAAGAAAATCGAGTACAATATGTGGTTTCTAGAGCGGAAAACGTCAAATCGGGGGCGACATTTATATGGGGGCTATATCTAAATCTGAACCGATTTCAAACTAAATAGCGTTCGACCTTGATCCACAAAACTTACTTGTGCCAATTTTTGTTAAGATTGGACTATAATTGCGGCCTGTAATTTGATTACAACAATAGATGGACAGACGGACGGACACACGGACATTGCTAAATCGACTCAGAAAATGATTCTAAGCCGATCTGTATAATAAACGATGGGTCTAACTCGTTTCCTTTTTGGTGTTACAAACGAATGCACAAAGACATAATACTTTCGTGGAGTGTATAAATATTAGAGTGGCTTCAAAATAAAAGTAGTGGATGTTCCCGACTAAAATGAAAGATTGGTTTGTTTTATGTGCTCTCCCAAAATATTTCGCTTTTATCATTGTCCGTTCGTAAGCTGGACGCGTTCAAAATAACCTCTATAAATCATATTTTTCTTGAATAAAATTCACGGTGAGAATGGTATTTAGAAAAAACCTGCTATAAATTAAAATCTGGTCCGAGATTATCAAACCGTATCAAAAACTTGCAATTTAACGCAGATTAGAGGGTAGAATTTTAAATTTTTTTTTGGCAATTTTTGGTGAATTTTTTATAAAAAAACCGCAATAACTTCCATGTTTTTAGTTCGATTTGTGTTTTTGTTGGATCGTTGAAGAGGTATTGATCACCAATTGCAATATTTAGAACTTCCTAACCCATTAAGGGACGACAAATTTTTGTTTACTGTTGGTTCTCAGTGGGTTAAATGTGATGTAAAAACTGAAATATGAGATTATTTGCATCGTAATCACATTCTAGTCTTGCAAAAAGCATCAGAAATTTTGGTCTTTCAATGGATAAATTGGGAGGAAAACTTCACATAAGATGTTACAATAAAACCGTGCGACATGATTTCCCTCCCAAGAACGAGATTATAAAAAGTGTGATTTTTTAATAGCTATAGGAAAGTTTTTCAAAAAAAAAACACATAAAATTCAGAAAAAATCATGAAATCGATAATTGATGGTCATCATTAACAGTGGCCGATACAGCTGCGATATTTTCTTCAGTTCGCACTCTACGTAAACGTGTTGGTGGTTTAATGTCCAACAATGTAAATTTGATGCGAAATTTAGTCACAATAGCCCGAATAGGCGCATCAGTGGGTCGATTAAACTCACCATAAAATGGAAGCGAGCGATGAACTTTCTTAACAGAACACGCATTTTGATAATAAAATTCAATAATTTGCAAGCGTTGTTCGTTTGTAAGACGATTCATGGTTAAATTATAGACCAAACTGAAGATGTTTGACAGTGAAACAAAACACGAAACGTGCGTCAGCTGTTTAAACCAGTGTTGCCAAAAAGATAATAGAAAAAAATCACCCTTTAGAAGTGAAATAGGTCACTAATAAGAAAACGCATACTGAGTTTTTTATTTCGTGGTCGTTTGTCTTTTTTGCAGGACTTTTAATTTCCAAAGGATGTAAATAATTCAATAATTTAGTTTCATACTCTTGTGTGTCAGACAATGGCAATATGGGTATCAAATAAAGGAGAAGAACATCTGTTAAATATACTTTAAATTGCATGCGTCTATCTATGCTAATTTAACATTAACAACCATTTCAATTTTTCCCCTTTTGAAAATGTTTATGTAGATTATTCATGTTTTAATTTTTAAGTGGGAAAATTTGAAATGGTTGAATTTGTTTCCAAAAAATTAGCTTTACATAAGACTAAAATGTGTTTACGATGCAAATAACCTAGGGTTTGGGGTCCGGGAATTCCCGAATCGTTTTTCCCGGGAATTCCCGAAAAAAATTGGACGGGAATTCTTTTCTTTTCCGGGAATATGGGAAATTTTTAAAAAATATTTTATTGATAATTTTGAGCACTAATTTAGTTTTACTCTATAAATGGGAAATTGTAAATATATTTCAAATTCATAGAATTACATTGCTGACAATAATACTGATCATTTCAGCAAGGGAATACAAACTTTTTGTGAGGATATTTGCAGGATATTTATTTTGAAACAAATATATTATACTGAAAATAACCACTTAACCAATCGTGCTATCTGCTTTAACTTTAAATTTATAATTTTCCCAGAAGATTCGATAAAATAAAAAGTCAAAATCTTCTTAATGAATAATTTACTTCACATATGAAACCAGTATGAAATGGTCTAAAAATTGGGATATAATTAAAATTGGAAATTTTCAAGAGAAATGTAATATTAATAGAATTAGAATATTTTCCCCGTGTAGTCGAATAAATCTTCAAAATTAGAGACGTCATAACATTCTAAGTCATACGAATTCTTTGTTTCCTTAAACATATTTTTAATTTTGAATTTAGTGTAGGTGTCAGTAGCTTTAAATGTCCAATATTATGACGCCTTCAATTATGACGATTTGTTTAGAGTTAACTATTTGCAAAATGAAAAATTATTTCTAAAATATTTTGACAAAAACATTCGTTTTTAATTTGTTATATGTCAGTATTTTAACCCATTAACGCCCAATGTTTTTTTAGGTAATTATTATTTTGTTTTGTTTTCTCGATCACTTGTGCCATAGAGTTTAATAATCAGGAATTGTATTCATATTGAAAAGTACGAAAATCGTGAAATAGTGTACACGGACGCATACAGTGGGCGTTAATGGGTTAAAAAAGCACACCATTTACTAAATGTTGATTTTTTAAACCATATTTGACATACCTATAATAATATATTTTTTCCCGGGAATTCCCGGGAATGAAACTTTTCATTCCCGTTTTCCCGGGAAATGTAAAAAGTCCGGGAAACCCCAAACCCTAAAATAACCCCATATTTCAGTTTTTACTTCACATTTAATCCACTGAGTATTAACAGTATGAAAAAAAACTTAGAAAATTCTAAAAATTGCAATTGGTTATCAATACCTCTCCAACGTGTCCCTAAAAACACAAATCGAACTAAAAAGTTATTGCGGTTTTTATAAAAAATGCATCGAAATTGCACTAAAATGTTATAAATCTCTCCTTTATACTGGGTCATATTGCAAGTTTTTAATATGGTTTGATAAGGCTCGGATTTTAATTTCTAGAGGTTTTTTCTTTTCGAGGAAACCCTGATTTATGGAGGTTATTTTGAACGCGTTCAGCTCACGAACGAATAATGATAAAAGCGGAATACTTCGGAAGAACACATAAAACAAACCAATCTTTCATTTTAGTCGGGAACATCAACAACATGTTTTTCTTCCTCAAAAAGAAGCCACTCTTTGGCAGGCCGGCATTAGGATCAGTTTTCTTTAAAGGTTTTAGCAATATCGATGTCAATGAGCTGGGAATCAAGTAGGAGTAGCTGTTGTAGGAGCTGACATGACAAGTAGGACATTGACTGCATCGAACACCTTCACTGTGTCTATCCGACACTGGCCTGTTTCGTGCGTCGCACAGATTGATTCCGATGGAGAACATAAAAGTCATGCTTACTTTCTGACCTGCAATTTTTAAATCCTTTCTGAACAAAAATATTGTGCAAATATTGTCCTCTGCGAAGACAGGAAAAGACAACAGAAGAATCGAAAACTCCTTCAGTAGCATAAGTCAATTTACGTCTTCCATCAAGTAGCTGCTTTTGCGCCCAAAGTGTTTGTTGGGTATACGTAAGGATAATATTTTGCCGTATACGTTTAAATGAATGTGAATATGAATCAAATGGAAACTGTTTTGAAATTCATCACATTTTTGCCATGTGAAATTTTTAGCTGGCGTTTTGGGAAAGGAGCGTGCGTTTTTAATTAAATGTGTGTTGATGTTCCAGCCAGCCAGTCAGCCAACCAGCCATCCATCCATTCATATTTAATTTCTGTATTAATTAGTTAACAACAGTCAAAGTAAAATTCCCACTGCCAACTCCTGCGCCTTCGGTACCCTCTCCATCCTGCCGGCCAACAACAGATAACTTCCATATGATTCTCACCAAATCAGTTTTTCGTGCTGTGGCTCGAATACATGGAGTCCGAACCGTAGCCAACATCCAAAGGGTGGATCATAGGTGGTTCTTAGGTGGGTCAGTTCAGCGTATGAACACAACACCTCGTGCGCCATTCCGGGGCGTTCATAAGTAGGTTGGTATATTTATTTGTACAAATTAAGTGCTAAAGCAAGTTCATTAGGAGTTTTGGTTCTCTTTGGAAACATCCTCCCTCCCTCTTCGCTGTCCTTCCCTCCAGCGCAATTGGATGGAGTGAAAGGCAAATTCCATGTGTGGCATGTGAGCGTTGCAGACCAATTGTCATAAAAATGTTGTTAAGACATTCTTTGGCTTTTGACTTTTATTGATTAAATGAAGCACTTTCTATAATAATTTCTGTGTTGGTTTTATTCAGGTTTGTAATTATTACCATCAACAGATACAGTCACAACCATGGCCACGGTGCAGCATAGTATAGCGTTTTACACCTGCTCCGCGAAGCTGTTGCTCCGTTTCATTTTATTGTGTAAATTGTGCGGTGAGTGGGGCAAAAAGGCAAAAAGCTTCGAAAGGATTATATGCGGCCTGTCTGAGCGAGAGTAAATAAAACTTAATAAATTTATAAGCGAACGAACGTATTTCCACCTGCCGTTAATGAAGCGCGTGCCACCTGTAAACGCAAACGCAACCTCTGGCGTTATTAACGGCATTTCGCTTTGTGCGCCACAACGATTAAGATTCTTAATTGAAAATTTCGTGAATGACGTTCAACCGACAAACGGGGTATGTCATAAAAGATAACCGACCGATCGACCGACTGGCCGACAGCATATTCCAGCCTTTCCGTCCATCAGCGATGATATCGAGTGGAGAGGGTAAAAGGGCCGCAAAAGCAGCTGGTGTTGCATAAAGTTTTGGATGTTTCGTTCCATGTCAGACTGTAACATGAACTAATGATTCATTAAATTTTCATTAAACTTGTAGTCCACATCGATGCAATCTGGCCACTTTCACAAAGCACTATGAAGAAGCTTCCACACACATTCACATTCACAATTGCTTGTAAATATAGCTGTCCTAAGGTGATGCTCGAAAAGTCATTCGAGGGAAAACCCCCAACATGGAAATAATGGGACAGGTGAGACCCAATTGAAATGTACACTAAACTGAATTGAAACAAGTAAAAGGCGTTAAGTTCGGCCGGGCCGAATCTTATATACCCTCTACCACGGAGTGCTTTCCATGGTATTACCGGTAGATTAGAGGCTTTACAATGAAGTTAAGTAACTACTAATATAGTATATACAATACTGCAATTGTAATCAAAAAGTAAAATGAGGGAGCAGTCTTCAAAAAGTACTCTAAATATTTGGTGTATTGTCAGTCGTCTTTAGAGATAAACATTTTCCCTCAGGCCCAATTGCAATACAGAGTGACTGTATCCTTTTGATATGAAAAGTAAAAATTTCAGAGATCCGTTATGTTTCGCGTTCATATTGGAATCAACTCATCTAATTTCATGATTTTATGTACATCCGTTTGCTTGATACCACTTTTATCATTTTTTAAAATGTTGGCCTAAAAGTATGATTTTGAAGAAATACTCATATTGTGCGTGTCTACGAAGACAGACGAGTATAACCACTGAATTTCATGATTCTACCTACAGCCGTTTGCGTGGTACCAATTTTATCCCGTTTTAATCCTAACGGTACGAATATCGAAAGATGTCTTTATTTTTCGTCTCTACGCAGTCACAGCAATGGTACCATTTTTATCCCTTTCGCCCCATTTTCCGCCTAAAAGTAAAATTTTCGAAAAAATCCTTTATGTTTCACGTCTACGCAGTCACCGAATTTCCTGATTTTATCTTCAGCGGTTTGGTTGGTACCATTTTTATCCCCCTTTTCCAATTGTATCCCTTAAAAGTACAAATTTTAAAAAAAATCTATATTTTACGTGTCTACGTAATTATAGGGACGTACACACCGAATTTCATGTTTCTAGCTGTTGACGTATCAAAGGTACTTTTTTATCCCTTTTGTCCGCCAATTTTTTTTTTACTTTTTTTGTGATTGCACGTTATTGGAGGTACGAAACAAATTTCAAGTGTATAAAAATAGGAAATTTTGAAAAAAAAATGCTTAAATAGTCCAAATGTTAGGCGCTTTCAATCCCAACCGATCTGCAACCATAAGACACATTTACGGAAAATTGCAACCTCCTAGCTCATTTCGTTCGGAAGTTAGCGTGCTTTCAACAGACAGACAGACGGACATTGCCAAATCGTCTTAGAATTTTATCAGAATACAGAATATATATACTTTATGGGTTCTCCGTTGAATATTTCAAGGTGTTACATACGGAATGACAAAGTGAATATACACCCATCCTAGAGGTGGAGGGTATAAAAAGTTGCGATAGGGAGTCGGCACACTGTGCCACAACAAATCGGATTCGTTATTGTTCTTTCGTGATCCGAAAGATCTGTTATATCCAGCCTGAAGGTTTGATTAAATAGTTAATCAATATAGTTGGTATGCTGCAAAAAGATCTCAAGTCACATAATTGAGTTTCTGAACTGTTGAAGATTTAAAGTATATTTCTCTACACCAGCGATATGTATGTAGTGACGCGAAGTAATTATTTTCCGAGATATATTTATAATTATAATATATATTAATATTTTGTCTGTACCTGGAATCGGGAAATTTAATGCACTCCTCGACCGGCTGAACTTAACATCTTTCTACTTGTTCATGCTGATTTTGGGCAATTACGTACCTTTTTGGTATTTGGTTGTAACACCTTGAAATATTCATCGGAGACTATAAAGAATATATATTCTGGGTCGTGGTAAAATTCCAAGACTATCTAGCCATGTCCGCCTGTCTTTTGAAAGCATGCTAGCCGCCGAACGAGGTGAGCCAGGAGGTTAACATTTTCTTTGAATATGTCTTATGGTTGCACGTCGGTTGGTATAGAAAGTGGGCGAAATCGGCCCAGAGGGAAAAATTTTCCCTAACAAGGACTGAAAATTTTTCGAAATTTGTACTTTTAAACTGAAAATGTAAGTAGTGAAATAGTGTAATTCGCTGCGTAGACGCGAAAAATAAAGAGATCTTTCGATATTCGTTCCTTCTGAATATATATGGAATTAAATTTGGCACCAATCAAGCGGCTGTAGCTGGAATCATGAAATTCGACGGAAAATAAGAGGCCTTTTTTCAAATCCGTACTTTTAGTCTCAAAATGAAAAAAGATTATAACTGGTATTAAGCAAACTGCTCTAGCTAAAATCGAGAAATTATGTGTATACATTCTACTGAGAACGCAAAACATATAGGATCTTCAATATTAGTAATTTTCCTATCAAAATGGTACGGACATTTCGGCTGTAGCTGGAATCAAGAAATTGCAAATGGGAAAATCGGCCCCCAGGGAAATTGTCTCTACCTAATAACGATGCACCTGATATTTAGGGCATATTTTTGAAGATTGCTGCCTCATGTTCTCTTTTTGAAGTTTTAAATTTATATAGTGGATGACTATTAATATTATAATAATGATGCATCACTATTTATTTAAAGCAGTGCGCATCAGTATGCCTTATAGAAATTGTAAACAAATGTGATGTGCATAAAAAAATCATATTTTTTAATTTGTTAGTGCACTTCTATGTAAAGTTGATAGCCTCCAATATGCCGTTTGTAACACCTTAAAATATTCATCGGAGACCCCATAAAGTATATATATTCTGGGTTGTGGTAAAATTCTAAGACGATATAGCCATGTCCGTCTGTCTGTCTGTTGAAACCACGATAGCGGCCGAACGAAATGAGCTGTGATTTCAAATTTTTCCTAAATGTGTCTTATGGTTGCAGATCGGTTGGGATTGAAAGTGGGCGAAATCGGCCCAGAGCGAAAAAGTTTTCCCAAACAAGGACTGAAAATACCCCTAATATTTAGTATATTTCAGCATGTTTTTTGAACATATTAGCTTGTATTTACTTGATATTTGAAATTCGCAATCCCTTTATAGCATAAAAAAGAACCATAGAATGATTTTCATTTGTAGGGGGCGAAATGGGATAAAAAGGGATAAAAATGGTACCTATCAAACGACAACAGATAGAAACACGGAATTTGGCGTGTACATTCCTCTAATAGAGTAGATACATAATATAAAGGAATTTTTTCTAAATTCGGACTTTTAAGGGGTTAAATGGGGATAGAGGGATAAAAATAGTACCAACCAAACGACTGCACCTAGAATAATGAAATTCAGTGTATATATTCATCTGATTGCGTAGACACATAAAATAAAGGAAATTTTCGAAATTCGTACTATTAAGGTTACAAAAAAGGGGCATACAAATTGTACCAAACAAATGGATGCAGCTAGAACTATGAAATTCGCTGTATACATTCCTCTGACTGAGTAGCAACTGAGATATGATGGGTAAGTACCAGAAGGGGTGCTTGAGCTCAATGACTTCAAAGACAAAAAAATCGGCCTCGTCAAGACAAAAACATCGATGTATGACACTTTAAAATCCGTTTATAAATGCAGAAGTTATATAGAAAAATGTAAAAGCGCGACCCCTACGTTCGGCATAAAAAAATAAAAAAATTTTTTTTGAAACTACCTTTCAATAATACTTCATATTCGAAGGTGTACGGCGAACTTTTTTTTTTTACTTGTAACCTGGTACGCTCTAATGTACACACCAAATTTCATTATTCTAGCTGTAGCCGTTCAGTTGGTATTATGTTTATCCCTCTTTAGCAATTGTATCCCTTGAAAGTACGAATTTGGGAAAAACATTTTATTTTTCAAGTCTACGCAGTCAGATGAATGTATAATCGCAGTTTCATGAATCTAGCTGCGGTCTGTTGTTTGGTACTATTTTTATCCCATTTTTCCATTTCAACCCCAAAAAGTACGAGTTTCGAAAAATCCGTTTATAATACGTGTCTACGCAATCAGAGGAATGTATACATCAAATTTCATTATTCAAGATGCTGCCGTTTCGTTGGTACCATTTGTATCCCTCTATTCCCATTTTACCCCTTAAAAGTACGAATTTTGAAAAATACTTTTGTATTATGCATCCAATCAATTAGAGGAATTTACACATCGAATTTCGTGTTTCTAGCTGTTGTCGTTTAATATGTAGCATTTTTATACCTATTTGCCCCAATTCACCCCCTAAGAATAAAAATCACTTTCCCTTTGGGCCGATTTCGCCCAGTTTCAATCCTAACCGATCTACGTATTATATGCATTTATGGAAAATTTGGACGTCCTAGCTCCTTAAGTTAGCGTGCTTTCAAAAGACGGACGGACCTGGCTTGATCGTCTTAGAATTTTATGGCTATCAAGAATATAAATATATATCTCATAGGGTCTCAAGTCGATATTTCAAGGTGTTACAAACGGAATGACAAAGTTAGTAGTTTAGTTAAAACCACAAAAAACTCATATTAAGAAAACACAGATTTTAAATTATTTTATTCAAGATTATTTGTAAGTTTAGAAAAAATTAAATATATTTAGACCAACGACAATTTTCGAAAAAGCTAAAATCGTTGCCCATTTGTTGTCTATATCTAGAAATCAGAGCTGTTAAATTTCGATTACGATTAGTAATCAATTACATTACTTTTTAAAAAGAATCGTAATGATTATATAATCCACTATTCAACAATTTCTGATTACTAATTGATTACGATTACAAATAATCAAAAAATAATCAGGATTACTTGCGATTACTGAAAAATAACAATAACAGAAAAAATCAAAACTGACATATATTGAAAAGCCAAAAGTTTTGACAAACAGTCTACTATGACTCTCATACCGATTTCGCGAGAATCAAAAGTAATCACAAAAAAATCAAAAGTAATCAAAAGTAATCTAAAATAGTCAAAAGTAATCAAAAGTAATCTTTTAAAGTAGTCGAACTCATTTTTGATTACTTTTGATTATTTTTCAGTAATCGCAAGTAATCCTGATTACTTTTTGATTACTTGTAATCGTAATCAATTACTAATCGTATAAAACTGAATGTAATCGTATTGTAATCATTACTTCTACTTTAAAAAAAAAGTAATCTAATTACTAATGATTACGATTACTAATCATTACTTAACAGCTCTGCTAGAAATAAAAAATTATATTCTATGACTCATTTTAACTTCATATAGAATATTGTTGATCGATATTAAAGTTTGGGATAACTACTTTCATTAGTTTTTTATTTATTTTCACAAAATGCCACCCAAATTCGTACTTCTGACATATCATCCTACTACCAGATTATCCACCGTATTTTAGATATTCAAAGTCCATATTCAATTGGATGACATATCTTTGTTTGTTTGTCTTTTCTAACATAATTGTGAAATTCATATCCATGGTGAGGTCGACCACCAGAGAACATAGAAACATCACGAATCCACCAACCATAGTCACACATAAATCCTTTTTTCCCACGTTATATCAGGTAATAATGAATTACCATTATTTTGTTCGGTTTTTGGGAACTCAATGTCACAATACAACCAAAGTCAGCAGCTCAAGAGACTTTACCCAAGATGTACTGGCCATGATGG
The DNA here is from genome assembly GCA_947397865.1 of Polietes domitor. Taxonomy (NCBI): domain Eukaryota; kingdom Metazoa; phylum Arthropoda; class Insecta; order Diptera; family Muscidae; genus Polietes; species Polietes domitor. Next base: position 101,814,670 of record OX377621.1, on the reverse strand, counting down.
GAATCTTTTTGTCGAAATGCAACTTCTTTGTTCTGATCACGCACTTGGTACTTGGTACTGGGTGCTGCCAGCCAGTCCTGTTGGGAAACTTTGCACAGAGCATTGCCAGCATATTAATCATTGACTTTAGTCCAATGAATCCGTGTTGTACTCATGAACATGTAGCACAGGGCCCGTAAAAAACGCACACATAATGTAAACACTTATGGACCATGCACGGATCTTCTTGGCCTACGAAAGGGAACAGGTACGTATGGCCGTCGGAGACAAAGAACAAACGTGATTTTTCCGTGTTTTCCACGGTGACTCGGCCGGCGCACACATGTTATGCATTAAGGCGTGCAATCGCCACGAGGTTTTCCGATTTTCCCAGCATTTAGTCGGACATCGACTTTATTAACATGCGAGTATCATATACTTTTATGATGATCCTGTCGTCATCCCGATCTTGTGTGACTCAGTGAGTGCGAGTGTTTGTGTGTGTGTACCTTCATATTCACCTGAAGTAGCGCAAACACTGTCGCGCCTTTTAAACGCACCTGTGACCTGAAGATTTGTGCAGACATACACACACTAGCCCTGCTTCTTCCTTCCTTAGGAAGTACGAGTGCGTACCGATGTGAGTGTGCGTGCGGTGGGGTTTCCCTTGGGCTAAACTATCCACACATGTGTTGGCCACATGTTGACAGGAATTTCCACAACATGATTGGTTAATTTCGCATTGCCCGCCAGTTTATTGGCAGTTTCGAACGGAAAGTTGACGTCTTCATCCAGAGGACAAGGTCTACGGTGCCATGTAACGATGCAGCGACGCCATTTCGAGCAGAGATTTTCCACTAAACTCTCTTTTGGGCTGTGTTGTTCTGTCTGTCTGTCTGGCTGGCTGGCTCTCAGTGTGATGTTTATGTCCTTTTATGTTAATTGTGTTATTGTGCTGCACGTCTTATCAATATCCTCACACACATACACTGTATGTTGCATGTGCATGTCCTTTTTGCTGTGTGTTCGCTCTCTCTCTCTTCCTCTCTGTAGTCATTGAAGTGAATTAATCCTTGTGCGTTATCCTGCTATCCCCTAATGAAAACGTGTTGATCACAGTATTTTTCAATTTTTCACACATTTAAGCTGCCCTGGTATCTTTTTTTCTCCTTCCCCCTCTTGTCTATCTCCCTATTCTTCTCTAATAACTCATGCAGAATTTTTAATTTGAAATTGATGTCGGACCTGAACATTCTCGGAATATTTGTACGTGCCCTGAAAAATAGTAGGGATTTGTAACAGAAATTCATTGATGATTTCGAAAACGTTTACATGGAATTTAAGGAGAAGAAATCAATTGTTCGAACAAGCATCCGTACGGCTGATGGCTGGATGGACGTTTCATTAATGAATTTGTATTTTCACACATCCAATATTTATTGAGCAGAGGAAACTTTAGCAATCTCACATAGAAGAATTGGCATTCGCATCCCATAGGATGAAAAGTAAACGCATTTTGTCCATCAATTTGAAATATTAACTCAAGAACAGAAACGAGTAAAAATAAGTAAGGAAAGGATAAAATCCGAGTACAGTTCAATTGATGGAACACGGAAGCACATTATTCTAACTCGTTACACTTAGCCCAACGTTACTCCGATTTCATTAAGACATCTGATTAATATGATTTCTCAAGTTGTACAAAATATGATTTAGTTTAGCATTTCACTCCGTCATTTGACGTGCATCTTTTTCCCTCGAGCCATTTTTCATGTGTAGGAAGAGGGCGTAATCGCAGACGGCTAGATCTGAATATTATGGCTGTTTTTCTTTAAGACCGGATAACTAAGCTGCGACAACAAAAATATAAATAAAATGTTAAAATTTCACTCAAAATAATTTTTTTTTTTTAAATTGTCGCCAAAAGCAATATCAATGTGGGTGTGAAAATAAATTAACAAAAAAAAAAATAATTTTGTATTAACAATTTTAGACTTAGCCTGGATAATTATCCAGTGTAAGTCCAAATAATGGTTATCGAAGTTAAGTCCAATAAAGTCAACATAAAATATTTTTTGGAAAATTTGTTGTGATACAAATATTTATATAGTAGTTGGCGACAATGTGAAAAAATAATTTTTTATTTTTAGCAAAAAAATATATGTTTATTAACGTTTTTGTTATCGCAACTTGTTATCCCGGCTTAAAGAAAAACAGCCCTATTATGTAGGGTAAGCTAGCAATTAGTATTGTAATTCATTCAATTTCTATTGAGTTTGCATTGGCTTATGAACTGGTAGTGATATGGACTATCAATAAAAACCGCACTGATATTGATGCCTGTTTTATATACCCTAAAACTGGGTTTCCTAAAATTAAACAAAAAAACCGATGGACAGTATTTGCGTTTTTAAAAACCGCTGGATTTTGTGAGAAAAAGTTGGATCAATTCCCTACGAACTGTACGATATTTATAACCAGTGATGCCAACATAGCGCCTTTCGGGTTAGATTTAGCCCGGTTTGGCTTGCCCGAAAGCCGAAAAAATATTTTTAGCCCGAAACTAAAAACGCGTAAATTTAGCCCTTTTTTACATTCTGTTTTAACACTTTTAGCTCTTTTATGAATATTGTAACTTGTCATTTTGAGGGATTTAATTTGTATACGACTTTGTCGGTATTTTATTTTCATTTATTTTAAGTCATCTATGAACTATCAACATTTTCTTTAAGTATTTTGTCAACTTCGTGAATGTTCTATTTTTCCATTATTTTAGGATTGGAACGAATTTTATCCGTCTTTATGTTGTACCCTTTATTTGCAACTCTATGTTGCAAGCCCCTTGTATACAACTATATAAAAGCTCTCTAGCAGAGGTCTTGTAATTAAACAGTTTTGAACAGAACAGTCACGACTATGATCGCTTCGACTTATATAGGGTTTTCCAATAGGTATTTGACAACTTTGAAATTAATTTGTGAATGAACTATTTCACTGATCATCTAATTGTTACTTTCCTTTATTTCAGTAAACTCAGCATTTTCATCATGGCAAAGTGCACGAACGAACAACGTACGTAAATTATAAAAATGTCCTACCGAAATTCGGAGTCAGTGACAGCAACTTTAAGAGCGTTAACTCCAATTTTTGGTTATTATTTGAAATATTTGGACCATATTTATACAAAATCAATTCGCCTGTATCCAAAATCGGGAGGCTACGAAGATCGTGGTACCTCAATAAATGCTAAAAACGATTCAATGGGTCTACAGTCTGCACTGGGAGAATTATTTAAAGGCAAATTTGGGGTGTTGTTATCGGCACGGTGCCATATAAATTTATTGATAAATTGACCGTTACTCCCAAAAATGAATGGAAACAAATATTATCTAAAATGACAAACTGTAACGTGAGTTTTATCAAGGGCTGAGATATTTCAGTCGTCTCCAGGTCAGTCGTCTCCGATTTTTATTATTTATTTATCGCAAACCTTACTTGGGTCGGTAGGCCCTAGTAGTTTTCGAGTGCCGCAGTTTCGTTGGTTAAGGTGTTAGCCGATGGCTGGCGATTTCAAGATTATTGCGAACTTGAAATGTTATTGTGGCTTGGTGTGCATGATAGGGCCCGGGGTGCCTGATGGGGCCTGGTATGCCTGATGGGGCATGGTGACTTCGGGATTCGGTAAACGGTTGTGGTTCGGCGAAATGACGGGGTGATCTATGAATACTTAATAAATCACGGAAGCGGACGAACCGCGGAAGCGAACAAATCGCGGAAGCGGACGAATCGCGTTAACTAGCTTCTGTATATGCGTATAAATAGCGGAAGCGGACTAACCGCGTGGCGACTCTGTGACGTTAACTTTAGACACGTTGTTTCGACTGCGGTCAATGAAATGTATCTACTTCGGCCCGTCTATTCTAGCGACACTGATTCAAGACTTTGGCTGCTCAAAGTCAACATTAAGTACATTTGGTAGAATGAACTTAATGAGAATTACTGTCATATGAGCGTCCCGGTAGTCGAGATAGTAGCGAGCTTGGCTATTAGCGTGGTCGTTGTGGGTTCGTATTGCACCTGAGGCTCTGGTATGTCGCTGCAACATGAATTTACTTTGTATCGTAATTCATAAAAGTACTTTTTTTAATTATAACCTCAACACATAATAATTGTCTTATAAAATAAACCATTTAGAACACTTCAGCTTTCCAGGCTCCATTAAAATAATATTTACATTTAATAACGCTACAGAAATTACTTCAAACTATATATTATTTCAAATACCAGCACTGATACACAAAGAAACCAAAAATTTTACAAAGTTTCAAAATTTGGTGAAAAATAATGGCATGCTGTTAACTTCTAAATTCAATTATATATAGTTTCACTGCATTTTTGTTAAAATCTTAATGTAGTTTTACATTAATAAATCTTTTATTTTGTATCTTTTCTACCTTATCCAACTAAGCAAAATTAAAAAATACAAAAATTGGGAATTTTCTCCCCAAATCTGTGAAATTTGGCAGGAGTATTTTTCCGGCCAGGGACTGTCAGTATTGAATGTGAATAAAATTTGAGCTGACTTAGGTATGGCCCGCATACAAACATTTCTCCGACTATTCCTGCTCTAGAATCAACATTTTGTATCGGATCTTGATAAAATTTCCCACACCACACTTCTCAAATATACACATCGAAAATAAAGAATTTGTCATTGCACACTTAAAAAAGTTCGATTGCAAAATGTCATCCATGAAATTACTAACACTACTAGTTAAGGAAATATTGACCAAAATTTCAGAACTTAGCGGAGAATTGATCTAAACCGTAGTCAATTCAATCATTTAATTTCAAGTCGTGTTTGTGTGTGCATGCCAATAGTGTTGATGTCGTTCAATCTTCACTTACATCGGAAGCCATGTATATGGTAGCATCTCTTCCTCTTCATTAATACCTGTCCTATTTATGCTGTCATGCATAGCAACATGCATGTTGCAACGAGGAGGTACCAAAAAACCCAACAGAACAACAGTCAAAGGTAAAAAGTCACCATAAATATTTCAACATCAACATTACGTTTCAATTATAGTACATATACGTTAGAGTGGGTCATGCAAAAAATGATGCTGCGTTTACCAGCTGAAATTTTAATTTGAATCATTTTATGATGATTCTCAAATGTTGACGGTTCTATAATTATACCCTACACCACTTCGTGGTCTAGGGTATTATAAGTTAGTTTCGCGCCAAATGTTTGTAACACCAAGAAATAATCGAGCTAGACCCACCTTTAAGTATACCGATCGGCTTAGAATCACCAGCTGAGTCGATTTAACGATGTCTGTCTGTCCGTCCGTCCGTCCGTCCGTCTGCTGTCCATCTAAGCTTGTTCGCACTCTACAGGTCGCACTTGTTGTCCGATTGTCATGAAACTTGGCAGAAGTTATTTTTTCTGGCCAAGGACCATCGGTATTGAATTTGGAGGAAATCGGTTCAGATTTAGATATAGCCCCCATACAAATGTCGCTCCCTATTTCACTTTTTCCGCTTTAGAAACCACATATTGTACCCGATTTTCTTTAAAATTTGCACAACATCTTATAATCCAACTAGAAACACCTATGCAAAAATTGGGTAAGATCGGTTTAGATTTAGATATAGCCCCCATACAAATGTCGCTCCCGATTTGACATTTTCCGCTCTAGAAACGACATATTGTACCCGATTTTCTTTAAATTTGGCAGAACATCTTATAATCCAACTAGAAACACGTATGCAAAAATTGGGTAAGATCGGTTCAGATTTAGATATAGCCCCCATACAAGAGTCGCTCCCGATTTGACATTTTCCGCTCTAGAAACGACATATTGTACCCGATTTTCTTTAAATTTTGCAGAACATCTTATAATCCAACTAGAAACACGTACGCAAAAATTGGGTAAGATCGGTTCAGATTTAGATATAGCCCCCATGCAAATGTCGCTCCCGATTTGACATTTTCTGCTCTACAAACGACATATTGTACCCGATTTTCTTTAAATTTGGCAGAACATCTTATAATCCAACTAGAAACACGTATGCAAAAATTGGGTAAGATCGGTTCAGATTTATATATAGCCCCCATACAAATGTCGCTCCCGATTTGACATTTTCCGCTCTAGAAACGACATATTTTACCCGATTTTCTTTAAATTTTGCAGAACATCCTATAATCCAACTAGAAACACGTATGCAAAAATTGGGTAAGATCGGTTCAGATTTAGATATATCCCCCATACAAAAGTCGCTCCCGATTTGACATTTTCCGCTCTAGAAACGACATATTTTACCCGATTTTCTTTAAATTTTGCAGAACATCTTATAATCCAACTAGAAACACGTATGCAAAAATTGGGTAAGATCGGTTCAGATTTAGATATAGCCCCAATACAAATGTCGCCCCCCGATTTCACTTTTTCCGCTTTAGAAACCACATATTGTACCCGATTTTCTTTAAATTTTGCAGAACATCTTATAATCGAACTAGAAACACGTATGCAAAAATTGGGTAAGATCGGTTCAGATTTAGATATAGCCCCCATACATATGTCGCTCCCGATTTAACATTTTCCGCTCTAGAAACGACATATTGTACCCGATTTTCTTTAAATTTTGCAGAACATCTTATAATCGAACTAGAAACACGTATGCAAAAATTGGGTAAGATCGGTTCAGATTTAGATATTGCCCCCATACAAATGTCGCATTTACAGGATGCAAAAATCCTTCCCGATTTCAATTTTTTACCGAATTGAATTGTAATGTGATAGAAAGTCCGTCCGTCTTTAGCCTTTCCTTACTTGTTTGGGAGATGCCCATATGTCCATACTTTGGTATAACCCAAATGGGGCCCAATCTGATCTATTACAGCTCTAGAAACTACATCTTACATCGTATCTTCATCAAATTTTGCAGATCATGATATTTTTCAACTAGGAATACCTACCGTGAATGAGAAATATATAGGCCCATGTTTTGGACCAGGCCCAAAATGTTGTTATCGGCCCCTTTTAAAATGTCGGTCCGATTCATCCTATCACTACTGTATAATTTGTATTTGTCTGTACAATATACGTTAAATATGACTACAGATGAATTTATAGTAACTGTATAATTTTTATGAACTACATAAAATTGCTTCCATGAAATACGTGGGTTTAGTAATCAAAGCGAGATACATACGAGGGAGTGGTGTAGGGTATTATATAGTCGGCCCCGCCCGACTTTAGCCTTTCCTTACTTGTTTTAAGTTAAAGTTGTATTTTCTCAACTTCAATTGGAAATGGTGTAGAGATAATACCGGTAAGATTGCAAAGCTAATATTTGAATTAAAAATTTTGTGACACTTGATACCATTGTATCATATCCTCTATATCCTCTAACTCTATATTTTCGCCAAGTGAATTTCTAGTCATGCGCCAAAATATTCCACTGTTCCAGTCATTTGTTAGACAGGAGAAACTTTGCCGTCTATTTCGACTTCGGTGCTTTGGATTCAAATTTGACATTGGAATTCGCGATTCCCGTTGCGAGATATAATAATCGAAATGATAAAAAAATCTTTGTTGGTCATTTTTGCAGAAATACAAGTTTCAAAAAAAAAATCTCAAACAAAAATTCTCAAACTTCATCAAAACAATTAAAAATTGTGAAAAAATGCATATTTGGCAATTTTCATAAAAAGAACCCAAATTCCAAAAGCGGGGAAAATCTGTTCCAAATTTTGTGATTTTTATACCCTCCACCTGCAGTATGGGGGTGTACTAATTTTGTCATTCCGTTTGTAATTCCTTGAAATATCGACCTGAGGCCCTATAAAGTATACATCTGTCAGTTAGAATGATAGTGGTCTAAGTCACACTTTATCCGTTCTAAGATATGCAATGGTTTATGTTTGAGTCAATTGAAAAATATTTTTCCACCGAAGCACAACATTTTTTTCTTAGAATATCCTACAACTATATCGAACTTTTTAAAAAAATCGACAACGTTGGTATCTCTAATGGAACCACTACTTTCAGAGGATATACTGACTTAGACCACTTTCTTTCTTCTCAAAATTTTTAACACACAAAATTCAAAACAAAATTAACGCACACAATTTTTAATTTTGTTCGCAAAAATAATATTTCCGTACCAAAAAAAAAGAAAACACAAAATATTTTATTCCAAAAAAATTTAAATTATATAGGGTGTTTTTTATTGGGGTATAGAACTTTAAGTTGGCATCACTTTTTTAACTGGCGGCCATTTTGTCAGCTGTCAAGTGATTAATATTTAGTTTGGTTTGCCATTTCATCATGAACAGGTTGACAAAAGAACAACGCTTGCAGATCGTGCAAATTTATTTCGAAAGTAATGGTTCAGTTCGCGAAGTTCACCGCAAGCTCCGTCCATTTTATGGTCGGCTCATTTTTGGTTGAATGGCTACGTCAACAAGCAAAATTGCCGCATTTGGAGTGAAGAGAATCCACATGAGACCCTTGAGACGCCATTACATCCACAAAAACTGACTGTTTGGTGTGCTCTATGGGCTGGTGGAGTCATTGGGCCATACTTCTTCCGAAATAATGCTGGAGAGCCAGTTACCGTTAATGGAGACCGGTATAGAGTCATGATAACCGACTATTTTGTTCCCGAATTGGATGGCATGAATGTGGATGAGTTGTGGTTCCAACAAGACGGCGCTACATGCCACACAGCGCACGTCACAATCGAATCATTGAAGGAAACATTCGATGAGCGCATAATTTCGCGGAATGGACCTGTCAATTGGCCACGAAGATCGTGTGATTTGACACCATTGGATTATTTTCTTTGGGGATATGTGAAGTCGCTCGTCTACGCCAACAAACCAGAAACGTTAGGGGACTTGGAAGCCAACATTCGTGGCGTTATTGCCAACATACGGCCCCATATGCTCGAAAAAGTGGTTGAAAATTGGACCTGTAGAATTGGCTATATTCGAGCCAGCCGCGGCGGCCACATGCCCGAAATCATATTTAAACATTAATGGCATAAAATTATCCTTCCAATAAAGCCAAATTGATGGACATTAAAACGATTTTCTTGTGTTTTATTTCAATTCGAAGTTCTATACCTCAATAAAAAACACCCTTTATATAAATACTTACAGGTTCGTCTAGAAACTTAATATTAAAATTATTTTTTACTGTTCAAATAATTTCATTTCATATGTTATTCAAATTATCTGAATCACCTAAAGTGGACATTATAAGTAAACAAATGTTTGTTTGCATCGCCACACATCAATTTAGTGGACATAGTGCGACTTATATCACTTTCAAACTAGCACTAAAGACAATTTTGGTGTGCAAAAAAAAATGACATTGGGGTACATTTTTTATAAATGTCAAAAATTAAATTTCTTAAAGTAGAGATCTGATCAAACTAAAGAGAAAAATTGGGTTATCTCATTATACACTTCACGAGAGTATTATGTCTTTGTGCATTTGTGTGTAACACCCAAAAGAAATGGAGATAGACCCATTGTTAATTATACCGATCGACTTTTTGAATCGATTTAGCAATGTCTGTCTGTCCATCTATTCTTTCAATCACGATACAAGTCGCAATTTTAGCCAGAACCACATGAATCTTTTCGGGACAAGGACGAACAATATTTAATTTGAAGAAAATCGGTTCAGATTTAGATATAGCCTCCATACGAATTCCACTCCTGATTTGACTCTTTGCACTCTAGATACCACATATCTTAATAGATTTTCTTCAAAATTGACAAAACATCTTATATTTCAACTAGAAACACCTGTGGTAAAAATGTGTTAGATCGGTTCAGATTCATATATAGCCCCCATACAAATGTCGCTCCCATTTTGACTTTTTCAGCTCTAGAAACCACGTATTTGAACAGACTGTCTTTAAACGTGGCACAACATCTTATATTTAATCTGGCAACACCTATGGTGAAAATAGGTCAGATCGGTTCAGATTTATATATAGCTCCCACACAATTTCCACTTCCAATTTGACTTTTTTCATTCTCTAAACTACATATTTTAACAGATTTTCTTCAAACCTGGCAAAATATCTAATATTTCAACTAGAAACACCCATAGTGATAATGGGTCAGATCGGTTCAGATTTATATATAGCTCCCATTTTCACCGAATTTCTTTAAATTGAGCATACCACGTTATACTTGAACTGGAAGCACCTATTGTGGAAGTGGGTCACTTCATTCCATGTTTGGATATAGCCCCGATACATTTTCGATTTGACAAATTGGGTCAGGTCATATCATTCTATGATTAGGACACCACCGTATTGAATTGCATTTGGAGAGAAATTGGAGTGTAATATAGTAGGCCCGTCCGACTTTAGTCTTTCCTTACTTGTTTTTTTTTTTGCATTTTTGACTTAGACCTCTATCATTCTAACTCGCAAGATATTTTTGATCGTAATAAAATTCTAAGACGATCTAGCCATGTCCTTCCGTCTGTTGAAAGCACGCTATCATCCTAACGAAAGGAGCAAATTTTTCCAGAATACGTCTAATAGTTGTAGATCGGTTGGGATTGAATGTTGACGAAATCGGTCCACAGGGAAAAAATTTTCCTTCACAAGGACTTAAAATACCCCTAATAGTTCGTGTATTTAAGCATGTGTTTTGAATAAGTCTGCTTATATTTGGTAGGAGCATTCCCCTTATAGCAAAAACGTGCGCCATAAAGTGATTATTATTCGTAGGAGGTGAAATGGGGCAAAAAGGGATACAAAATGTACCTATCGAAGGACAGCTAGAAACACGAAAATCGGTGTGTACAATTGTCTAATTGAATGGATAATCCCTATTAATATTATAAATTAGCGTAAGTCTGTCTGTCTTTTTTTTCGTTCCGCAATCACGCGAAATCAGTACTGATAGATGCAGGTCTGGAAGGAACAATAGGCTAAAGAATTTTGAATTGAAGAATTTAGTGGACGTGGCAATAGTGTTTTTGAGAGCTAGAAGGCTGAATATTGGTACATATATATTACTGAGCACGAGAAAGATCAATTTGATGTCGAAATTTGGATTTTCGTTTCGTGGGCGTTGGGGCGTGCAGAAGTGTTTTTGAGAGCTAGAAGACTGAAAAATGGTACATATATATTACTGACCACGAGAAAGAGAAATATGATTCCGAAATTTGGATTTTCGTTTCGTGGGCAGTGGAAACGTGGCAAAAGTATTTTTTGAGCTGGAAGGCTTAACATGGGAACGTAATTTTACCATTTGTTTTTTTTTTTTTGCCTGGCGAAGCGGTCGGGCTTCAGCTAGTTAATATATGAATCTTTTTTCCAAATTCGTATTTTTACGAGCTAAAATGTGAATAGAGGGATAAAAAGTGATACTAACCAAACGGCAGCACCTAGAATAATGAAATTGTGTTTACACGTAAAATAAATGAACTTTTCGAAATTTGTACTTTCAGGGGGTAATGGAATGGAAAAGGAATAAAAATTGTACCAATCAATCGGCGGCAGCTAGAGTCATGACATTCGGAATATAGATTTCTCTAACTGCAGAGAATCGAGAAAATAAATGGATTTTGAAAATGCGTACTTTCAAGGGATACAATGGGAACAGAGGGATAAAAATGGTACCCACTAAACGGCTACATTTAGAATGATGAAATTCGGTGTGCACATCCCTCTAATTGCGTAGACACGTAAAATAAAGATATTTTCGAAAGCCGTACTTTTAAGGAAAAAGAGGATTACAATAGTACCAACCAAGTGACCGCCGCTAGAATCATGGAATTCGGTGTGTAAATTCATCTGACGGAATAGTAAATTGCAAACTTACAAGTACACAAACCCGATTTTACGCGTAATTAAAAATGTTTGTGGGAAATTTCACAAACAGATTATTGTTTTGCTCGACAACACCTACGAGAAAAATTGTATTACTTCCCTAGACACTCCTGGCATTACATCAGCATTCTCTTTGATATCACTGTGTTATTTATATTCGCTTTTGTATAGCAAAAGAAAACATGCAAAAATGCGTTCTCAAATGTTCAGTGTCTACATGAGTCGTTTATCTTTTCATATTACTAATATTTACAACCTCATCCTAAATTTGTTGCTGGGTCGTCGTCGTTTATTGGTGAATAGTTTAAGAGAATACATTTTATTTTGTAGTGGAACTGTAAACATTTTAGACCCTGTTTAATGTAGTACACCCATGGATGGATGTAGCTGTCATGTGCCTCTGCGTGGAATTCACTTTGTCACATCCGTATTGTGTTTTCCCCTTTTGTTGCACGAAACACTTTTCATATTGGGATTTTCCACGTAGTGATCCATCCATCCATCCGCCGCCGAGGCAGGCAGCCATCATAAACCTCAAGTCGATGCCTTCCGTACATCCATCCATCCTTTCCATGCTCTGCCGTGATATTGTTAATGCATGATTCGTTCGTTCGTTCGTTCGCTCGCTCGTTCGTTGAGATTTATCTTGGAAAATAGTCTGTGTAAATTCCGGGCTTATCATGCAAATCACGTCGTTGATCCTTCGCCTGTGTTCCACAGTGCAACTATGTGTGTCTATGCGTGTGTGTGCATGAGAATTAGTTGTTTTTTTACTTGGCTTTGGATCTCGAACTCGTAATCTATTATAGTTTTTTGTAATATTTCGTATTATCCATACAGTTTCGGTGTTTATTTATTTTATAAATAATTTTCGGTTATGTCTGCACGTTGGGTGTGTTTAGATTAGGACGAACCTTCCTTGGCGAACACCCTTTTGGGCTGTACAGCCCTTTTTATCCTTTGAGCTGGTGTATGCGTGTGTGTGTCCTGGTCATGTTGTGTTTGTCCATGTACGAACAAGTATTTGTATTGGCTACCGATTTGTATCGGCTCTTGTGGCCTCATATTTTGGTTAAAGGTGTGAAATTTCATATTTTCCTTGTTTATTAGTCTAATCCTTTGCTGCTTGTGCAAATATTTTTGTTGGTTTTCATTTTTAGTCGTAACTTATGCAAAGCAAAGGATTTGTGACTTAATCTTGACATGTTTTTCTCGAAATGGAAAGTGTCAAAACTAATGCGGCAACTTCGAGTGAAAAGTTGCCGAAAACATTGTTACATGAAATATGATGATGATGATGCTGATGCACAACATGACAGAGCGAATTTTCAATTATCGGAAATTTAAATATTTTCTCGCATTCGAAGACTATTCATTTCGATAGAGATTTAGGGACACAAAGTGTTGACATGATGTGTGACCATCTCCGTTGGGAAAAATTGCGAATTGAGACAATTTTGTGCGTTTTAAGCCAGAATACCGATTTCAAAAGGGATAAAATGCAACCAACCAAACATCAGAAGCTGGAATCTGAATATAAACATTCCTCTGACTTACGTAGTCACCAAAAAGTATTTTTCCAAATTCGTACTTTTGGGGTCATATTGGGAAAATGGGATAAAAAAAGGTATCGAGTAAATCACCACGTCAACATGACCCAGGCCGTTGCTCAAATTAAGCCCGACCTATCCGTCAAAGTCATTGAAAATTTTATCTCTCTCTTATGGCATGCAAGCATAAAGTCTTTCATGGGTCTTTCAACGAAAAAAACTACAATTTCGTTATAACCCACACCACATTATACTTCCATATAAATGATCATATTTAAAGCTCTGCGAAATATTGAAATTCTTTGTCGTCAATGCCGCCTACACAATGCATCTATGGAATTTGGTGACTGCTTTACGAAATCCATATTCTTGTCCTTGCCATACATATGTATCTTAAGCGGAAATAGATTCAGCTCAAAGAATAGTTTCCACTTGTTTTCTTACAATTTAAATGTTTAATGCAAATATTTACTTTCAATTTGCTGTAGAAAAGTAATCTCAAAGCAAGCATTCGTAGAGACATACAACAGATTCGTCAATAGGAAAATGAAGTGCGAGTATCTTTGAGAAACTACTTGTACTGCATATTTTACCACACACGCACATTAGGGTGCATCGCGACCACTTTTTAAATGCAGTAATGGTTTAAAGGCTAAAGTCGAACAGAACTGTCGCCAATATTATACCTTCGGTATCTCCGAATTAATTAAAAGGAATCATCCACCCCAAATGATCCACATTAGGGCATCCAATTATTAATTGATTGATTTTTCGAAACAAAAATTCCATTAATTGAATAATGCCCTAACGAGTTATTCGAATAATCGATCAACCAGTAATTGTGTACTTCAATTAATCAAAATCAGCACGGCTGGACACTTATATAGACAATATGAAATGACAATAAATGAAAATATTTATGTGCAAAAACATTTTGACAATCATATTTTTCAATATTGCAATCAAAGATAAAACAAGTAAAACGGCGTTAAGTTCGACCGGACCGAATCTTATATACCCTCCACCACGGAGTGTCGACATTACATAGAAGTGCACTACCATATTAGGAAAATTGTGATTCTCATTATTATAATATTAATAGTCCTCTACTATATACAAATATTAATATAATTACACTGTACAAGTATTTCTGACAATAAATTCTGAAAGAGGAGACTAAAAAAATATGACGCATAGGGTATGTTCAGCAACTTTGTAGATAATGATATGGCGAATATTTTTGTAGAACATATTAACCCTCTAACTACATTTTTTGGCTTTATTTTAACAAATTGTAAAAAACACCCAGAAAATGGGGAAGGGCGGGGATGAAATGTTCTACAAAAATGTTGGCCATAAAATTTTACTTTATATGTCAGAACACACCAAAACACATAACTTAATACAAACGGCAAAAATCAATCAAAGATTGCCCATTAAGGTTTAATTTAGTTATTGTTCAGTAGGGGTGGGATAGTGCACGACTTTTAGATTTTTATATGCTAGAACCCCCTATTTTGTGAAGTTCGGAAATAAAATTCATGAGCCAAAAAATGGGCGTGGTGGAGTGAGTGTAACTGGGCGCTCATCGGGGTCAAAGGTAAGTGGTAAAAATACAGGAAAAGTCCCAAAACTGCCTCGGAGTCGCCCCCAGAGGGGTTAAATGTAAGACCGACGCCCATTAATTTTCCCTCCCCAACATTTATTTCCTACACACATACCCTCTATCCCCACTCAATAGGAAAAGTTGCAATATTAAAGATCCAATATATTTCAGAGTGGAATGTACACACCTAATTTGATGATTTTTAATACAGCCGTTTGGTTGGTACCAGTTTCATTCCTTTTTTTCATTTTGAACTCTAAAAGTACGAGTTTAGAAAAAAAATGTACCTCTTATTTTTCGCATCTTCGAACATAGGCGAGTGCAAATTCTGAATATCATGATTCTAGCTACAATCGTTTGATTGTAGCCAAATTTAATTCCATTCAGAGCCTGATGCTACGAATATCGGAAGATCTCTTTACTATTCGCTTCACCGCAGTCAGAGAAGTGTACACTCCGAATTTCATTATTATAGCTGCAGCTGTTTGTTTGGTACCATTTGTATCCCCATTCGCCCCATTTGCCCCATTTTCACAGTCAGATGAAAGTACACGTCGAATTTCATGATTTCAACTGCAGCGGTTTGGTAGGTACCATTTTTATCCCTCTTTTCCACTTGTATCCCTTAATATACAAATTAAAAAATCCATCTATTTTACGTATCTATGCAATTAGAGTGATGTACATTCCAAATTTCATGTTTCTAGCTGTTATTTTATCATTGGTACCATTTTTATCCCTTTTTGTCCCATTTCGTCCGCTAAACCGTTTATTTACTTTTCGGTGATTTTACGCAACAAATTTCAAGTACATGTAAAACACAAATTTAAAAAAATATGCTTAAATATTCTAAATATTAGGGAGTACTTTCAGTCCTTTTCAGGGAAAAATTTTGAAAATTTGAACCTCCTAGCTCTTTTCATTCGGCCGCTATCGTGCTTTCAACAGACAGACGGACATGGTTAAATCGTCTTAGAATTTTACCACGGCCCAGAATATATATAAATACTTTATGAAGTCTCCGGTGAATATTTTAAGGTGTTACAAACGGAATGACAAAGTGAATATACATACCCCCATCCTTAGGTGGAGGGTATAAAAAGGTATACTGGCCGTGAAGCTCTTGTAATGGATGTGCATATAGATTTTTCGAACCACAATTCTGATTTGTCAGCACATTACATTAGTATTTGCTGTGTCCTCCATTATTCTGAATAACTGAAAAAATGTGATTTGGCATTGAGTTTACCAGTGTTTGGATTGCTGTAATGTTCCGACCAACATTTATTTATTGTCGAGAATTGTCTTCCACGCTCATTGACTTTTGCTGCGAGAATGCCCAATAAATTGTCAGTTGGATTGCAAGCGGGACTACGAGCCAGCCATGGCAATACATTAATATTTTTATCCGAAAACAAGGCCTTGGTTGGCTTTGATGTATGAATTGAAGCGTTGTCTTGCTGAAAAATTATGTCCTCATCTATATTTATGTCAAGATGTGTTTATAAAACATCAATTTACGTTTAAGAATTCATTTTTGTCAAAATAAAACATATCGGAAGCTTACATTCGTATGTGACCATAATACTTCCTCCACCGAAGTCTGGACCGTCTAAATTTAACCCTTTCTCATCGGAAAATCTTATTGTGGGCGTAGACTTTAGTTAATGAAAAATTGTTTGAGTTTTCTTTCTTATTCCCTCCACCTCCAGAATGGGGGTATACTACCTTTGTCATTCCTTTTGTGACACCTTGAAATATCGACCTATAAAGTATATATATTCTAAATCGTCAAACAATTCTAAGACTATTTAGCCATGTACGTCCGTCCGTCTGTTGAACGCATGCTAGCATCTAAACGAAAGGAGCTAGGACGCCCAAATTTTCCATAAATACGTCTTATAGTCGTAGATCGGTTGGGATTGAAACTGGGCGAAATCGGCCAAAGGGAAAAAATTTTCCCTCACAAGGACTAAAAATACCCATAATATCCCTTAATATTTTAGAGTATTTAAGCATTTTTACTACTTACTTGTTACTGGGTGTGCGCATTCTCCCTATACCAAAAACGTGCACCACAAAGAGATTTTTATTCGTAGGGGGTGTAATGGGGCAAAAAGGGATAAAAATGGTACTTATCGAAAGACAACAACTAGAAACGCGAAATTCAGTGTGTACATTCCTCTAATAGAGTAGATACATAATATAAAAGTATTTTTTTTTTTTCAAATTCGTACTTTTAAAGGGGTAATAGAGGGATAAAAATGGTGCCAATCAAACGGTTGCACCTAGAATAATGAAATTCGGTATATACATTCCTCTGATTGTGTAGACACATAAAATAAAGGGATTTTTCGAAATTCGCACTTTTTGGGGTTAAAATGGAAAAAGGGGATAAAAATAGTACCAACCAAATGACCGCAGCTAGAGTCATGAAATTCGGAAATAACATTCGTCTGACTGCGTAGACACGAAAAAAAAGGTTTCTTCCAAATTCGTACTTTCAAGGGATACAATAGGTACAGAGGGATACAAATAGTACCAACTAAACGACTACAGCTAGAATGATGAAATTCGGTATGTGCATCCCTATAATTGCGTAGACAAGTAAAATAAAGAAATTTTAAAAAGTCTTACTCTTAAGGATGTAAAATGGGATAAAATGGTACCAACCAAATGGCCGCAGCTAGAATCATGTAATTCAGTGTATATATTCTTCTGATACGCCCCGGTAGTCGAGTTGGTAGCGTGCTCGGCTATCAGCGTGGGGGTTGTGGGTTCGATTCCCACCAGAGGCTCTGGTCTGTCGCTGCAATAACTAGCTACAATGGTCTCAGTCACCCCGGCTCAATCCCTGGACCCAAAATTTGAATATAAATTTACTTTGTATTGTAATTCATAATAAATAAAAAAATTCTTCTGATAGCATAGACACGAATAAAAAATTTTCCAACTGTAAGTGGGATAATGGATTTTCAAAATTTTTACTTTTGGAATTAATATAGGATGGAACTACTAGCACCCACTATCTAGCAATATTTATGATATTTAAGCTTTTTTGAAGATTGCTGTCTTATATTTACTTTTTGAATTGACTTGAAGTATAATTTCGATGTATATTATATAAACGTATTTGTACCCTTGTCGTATAATCGTGGTTTGAAATAATAAAAATATATTATTTATTTATATATATTTTTTTCAATATTTTTATTTGTTTTTGTTTGGCCTCTACGAAAATCGACAGCCTCTGTGGAATGCAATCGATAGTGGAGGGTAAAAACAGTTCGGACCGGCCGAACTTAACACCGTTTTTGCTTGTTATCTCTATATTCCTATTTTGTACATACCGGAATGTACATACCGAGTTTCGTGTTTCTAGCTGTTGTCGTTTTATATGTACCCTTTTTGTCCCATTTTACCCCCTACGAATAAAAATCACTTTATGGTGCACGTTTTTGTCATAGGGGGAATGCGCATACCCAGTAAGCAAGCAGACATATTCAAAAAGGAATTAAATACTCTAAAATGTTAGGGATATTGGGTATTTTTAGTCCTTGTGAGGGAGGGACGTCCTAGCTCCTTTCGTTTAGATGCTAGCGTGCTTGCAACAGACGGACGGACATGGCTAGATCGTCTTAGAATTATATGACGATCAAGTATATATATATATACTTTATAGGGTCTTATGTCGATATTTCAAGGTGTTACAAACGGTATGACAAAGTTAGTATACCCCCATCCTGGTGGTGGAGGGTATAAAAAAACACTAATAATTGTTTTTGCTTTGATTGGAAAATTCTTCCGACTGTGCACAACCTCTCGTTACCTCTGTATTTAGCAATTTCCATGACGCACGTTCCACCCTAACACACCAACACATATGAACATGAGCCAATACAAGTTCAATGCACATGACATGTTGCTGTGGTGCAGTTCCGGTGGATTCATATTGCAAATACTGCATTCCCAGTTAGGCACACATCTACACATCCAGAGACTTGTATGTATGCGTGCGTGCCGATAGGTTATCATCGAACGCACTTGGTACTTGGTGCTGGTGGGAAGGATGGAAATGGTATTTTACTGCTTCACTGCAGATTCAATACAAAGCGAATGAATGGCCTGGATGGCATGAAATGGATCAATTCAACCATATACTAAACCACACATACACACACACGCACAGAAACACATTCAACACGGAACAATGGCTAAGCCAAATAGCCAACATCTGAAAGGCATTACGGCATTACTTTCAGACGTACGAGTATTTTATGTCTTCCGAGTTTGGCATTCATACGTACGTGCATGCATACATATGCCAGTATCTTGACCACTTACTGGCCTCCTTCAAAGGATACGGACGACGCTCAATTGAAGCCACAATTTATAGACATTCCCATTGTATGTCAGCATGTAGCTCTCTAGATTAGAATTGTCAATGTACACGTACAATTTGCTGGGAAAGTCTGTCTGAATGCAAAAAAAGAAAGAATTTCAAAAAAATAAAATAAATATACACATATCCAAATTCAATTAGAATGTAATGTTTATGTTCAATTATTTGGACATTTCTCGGTGTTTTTCTTCCAAAAGTCCCTCCACACACACTCGCACACGCATCCACATGCACACAGCAATTATCCCTGATGTACGGAAATGTAGCACATTTCAATGATAAGAACTTACACACTCGTACATAGGAATTTGTTATAAATATTTTGGGTTTTCTCTGTCTTTTTTTCTGGGCCGACCAGAAACCATAAAACTAAATTGTCCAACTGGTAGGTATGCATGGCATTTTGTAGATGTGACCCCCTTTCAAAACCAAAAATAAAAAAACGATGTGGTACTTCGGAAGTGTTGTTGTTGTAGTTGTTATTGGAATTTTATGAAAAACGAAAAATAAGTCACAGCCAGAGTCCCATTTGTTTCGTTCTTTTATTGGTGCTGTCTGTAATTTATAGTAATGTCCTTTGGCAGTTGCAATAACTATCTCTCGTTATATTTATATTGGTTTAAATGTCAATTGCACTTATTGATTGACATTTTTATTATGGGCCATACAATAGGACAATTTATGGCCGGCAAGTGCATTCAGCCAAGATGATGATACCACCACAACTCTGCGTGATATGGCAGATATCAGCAAATGTTGGCTCACTACAATGCACCACATCATCTTTATCTAAAGTGCACGGAAAATTGAATTTTGTAGGAAAGAATATATTCGAAGTGAGACTTAATTTAACACTTTTGTCATTTTATGTTGACTGCATCATAATTTTGCCAGAGATTACATGTTTACAATAGCATTGTTTTATTTAAAGTTAAGCTGTAATGTATTATAAAACAAATAAGCCAAAAATATGAAAAAATAAATTAGAGATATTTTCAGTCCTTGTGAGGGAAATTTTTTCCCTTTGGACCGATTTCGCCCAATGCCAACCGATCTGCAACTATAGCACATATTCTGGGAAAATGCTGACGAACTAGCTCCTTTCGTTTGGACGCTAACGTTCTTTCACCAGACGGACGGACATGGCTAGATCGTCTTAGAATTTGATGACGATCAAGAATATATATAAAGGGTGGTTAAATTGTAAAGGCCGATGTTGAATGTGAACCATACCTAAATGTCAAGTTTTTTTTCTGCATTTCATTTGACATTTCTCACATTCAGACTAACTCAATTTGAACCATGGAAAGTTATTCAGGCTTATTATGAAAATGGGCGTTCAAATCAAAATGCATATCGTGCACTTCGTGATTTTTTCGGTCAATTTAATCGTCCAAATGTGCGTACAATCGGAAGAATGGTGCAAAAGTTTGAGCAAACCGGGTCTGTAGGATATGTGAGAACACCAGTGCTGTCTCGTACAGCTCGTAGTGCAGAGAATATTGCTGCTGTTCGGGTTATTGTGGCTGAAGAGCCGTCCACCTCAACTCGTCGCCGTGCCCAACAATTGCACCTCTCACGCTCGGCCGTGTTGAACATTATGCATAAAGACTTGCATTTACACGCTTACAAGGTACAATTGACTCAAGAACTAAAGACTCTTGATCATTGGCGTAGGACGAGTGGTCCTGGGGTGGCTAAGCCCACCATAGAAAAATTTTAGCTTCCCCCCCAGAATTTCAAATTAATATAATTATTTTGAAGTACTTAATTTTTTCAGTTTTGGAAAAAGTAAGAAAAAGACAACGATCCTGTTGGAATTTTTTCTTGATTTTTTGAGTACTACCTAATTTTGGCCCAATTAAGAATATTTTAGACATACAAATTTGATGTCTTCAAGATATGGCTGGGATAGTTTTCTACCCCTTTGTGTCGTTGCATGTTTAAATTATTAATAATAATGAAACAATCACGTCAATAGTAAATTTAATATGCCTTTACATATAAGAATATAATAAAACTTTAGCATTACAGTAAAGAAAACTTTTCAATTTCATGTGAAAACAATTCAATGAAATTAATTCAAATTAGGTATTTTAAAGTTTTGCGTGTGGATCGGAAAAAGTAAGCTCTGTATAGAAAGGTTGTTGGTATTATATAAAAGCATACATTCTAAATATTTAACAAATATCAACAAATAGTTGTTACTCCGTCCAGTTTCGTAGAAATCTCATTTTCAGTTCAGGGGTAGAAAACTACCCGTCTGGGCAATAATTAAGTTAAGGGTTAAGCCGGGATAACAAGCTGCAATAACAAAAGCGTTAATAAAAATTTAATTTTTTGCTCAAAATAAAAAATATTTTTTTTTTCATTGTCGCCACCTACAATATAAATATTTGTATCGAAACAAATTTTCAAAAAAAATTATCCAGGCTAAGTTTGAAATTTTTAATATACATAAAATTATTTTTCAAAGTTTGTTTTCATACACACATTGATATTGCTGTTGGCGAAAATTTTAAAAAATATTTTTGTTATCACAGGTTTAGTATCCAGTCTTAAAAAACAGCCATATTATCCGTGCGGCTATAAATATTTTTTTGACATTTTAACAAACAAATTGGGGGGGGGGCTATAGTCACCCCTAGAAGAATATCCCTCCTACACCAATGCTCTTGACCATTCCAAACGGCGTCAATGGCCAGAATGGTGGCAAGAAATGGCAACAGTGGATAATCAATTTTCGAAGAAAATCATCTGCAGTGATGAAGCACATTTTCAACTCAGAGGATTCGTCAATAAGCAGAATTGCCGCATTTGGACAAGAGTGATTGTCGTAAAACGAATGCACCCACAAAGAGTGACAGTTTTGTGCGGTTTATGGGCTTGCGGCATCATCGAGCCGTATTTTGTCCAAAATGAGGACGGTCAGGCAGTTACTGTGAATGGTCTTCGCTATCGTGAGATGATAACGAACTTGTTATGGTCCAAATTTGAAGATATGGATGTGGACGATATGTGGTTTCAACAGGGCGGTGCCACTTGCCACACAGCTAACGAAACAATGGCTCTTTTGCGCGACAAATGCAATGGCAGTGTTATGTCAAAATCAAGTGATTTGACACCGTTGGACTTCTTTCTTTGGGGTTATTTGAAAGAAAAGGTGTACGTCGATAAGCCATCGATAATTCAAGAGCTAAAGGATGAGATAATTCGGCACAGTTACGGCATAGATACTCAATTATCATCCACAATTTGGACCATCGGATGGAGGTATGCCGCCTAGGTTGCGGCGGCCATTTGGCCAATATTTTGTTCCATACATAATTGAACCATACCAATATTATTATAATAAAAAGAAATAACAATAACTTCCTAAATAATTTGTGTTTTATTCAAATTCAACATCGAGCTTAAAATTTAACCTCCCTTTACTTTATAGGATCTCAGGTCGATATTTCAAGGTGTTACAAACGTAACGACAAAGTTAGTTTACCTCCATCCTGTGGTGGAGGGTATAAAAATACTTAGTTTCAGGAAAAAATTACTGTTCTTTAAGATAATTTTTTTTTGGCAAAAAATGGAGGGACAGTTGTATGGGGATTAAATATCTGGGTCCATATGGTCCAATTGATTGTATGGTAGTAGGGTTTGCATCCCGGGATTTCCCGCGGGAAAATTCCGGGAATTAGCATATTTTTCATTTCCCGTATCCCGGGAAATTCGTACGTGAATCCCGCGGTAATTCAGTAGAAATTTTAAATATTTCTTCGCATATTTTTTCCATCATTTGCAAAGCATGCAGCCTAAATTCGCTTTTTCGGGGTCAAACTCCATATGAAAAAAATTAAAAATCCGATTTGGACGTGTATCCAAACGCCCAAAATAAATCAAATCAGTCGTTGTTTTAACATTTTAAACAATAATATAGAAAACGCAAATAAAAATATTGTATTAAATAAGTCAAGATAGCTGTCTAAAAAAATAATTTTTAGTCTTCGAAGCAACAGGACAAAGATCAGATAAAATAAACATTTTATTTAATGCTCTACTGACTACATCTGTTGAATGTGAACGATCGTTCTCCGCAGCGTCCACATTTTCCAATAAAATAAGAAATATCTAATGAGGCCATAAATAATTGTCTGCTCTTAAATCAAATATACACTTGCAAATTTTGATTGCTCACATTTAAGTAATTTTGAAACTTGAAAAGGTGTTTGAATTGAATTCTGTAACAGGTTCGTTGAGAAATAAATTTTTATTTTACTGAACTGGGAAACTCTCCTTAAGAACATTTTGAACCTATATTTTATAGAATGTAAATTTATTCAAAAATATCATGGTGACATTTATTATTGGAAGGTTTCGTCAGGTGGCCTCATTAAATAAATGATTTTCACAAACCAATGAGAAGCACAGCTCATTAGCGGAATATCCCTTCAAAAAAATAGCTAAAGTAATAAAGCAAACATGTCACCTTAATAAAATGTGAATGTTTCATTGGAAAAAATAAGCTTAACTCATGGTAAACGATATATTGACGATTTCCCGTGCTGTCCCGAGATCCCGGGAAATTGAAAAAAAATTCCCGTTTCCCGGGAAATAAAAAGTACGGGAAAATGCAAACCCTATATGGTAGGTATAAATATAACATGATAATCACGATCCGATGCAGTGGGACATTTGTGGGGGCCTATAACAAAACTTGCATATATTTTAACTTTCTCTATCTGGGCCTCAGAAGCTTTTCTGACACAAATGTTCCCAATTTATTCCGCAATAATATTGCAAAAAAATCTTTTTGTATGATAACAAGTTACGCAGATTTTTCTAGAGACACTTTTACAATTTTTTACTTAACAGTCAACATTTATCCTATTACACAACTATTTTTGCCTGATAACTTTGGAAGCAAAATGCTATAAACGGCGAAATTATGGAATTTAATACCACGATATCCTGTGATATGACATGAAAGTTTTGATTTTTTGCAAGAAACGTTGAGGAAACGTTGCGCGAATTAAAAAGACTATTTGGTCGTTTAACCATATCTTCAGCCAAAATGAACATTTGGCATAAATATTTTATATACCGAAAGAAAAGATCGATCTTCCAAAAAACCTGGACACGCTTCACAAATTTTAACACAAACAAGAAAATTGTACATTCAAGCAAGTACTACTTTAAATTAAAATTCAAAAATTAATCTGGTGTTGGGCTTGCTTCACCCTTTTCATAGCTTTCTGCTCCTGTCATTATTCATTTACATCCTTTGCTTGAAAGATGTCAACTACATCGGCACGATGACATTGTCTAATCTCATCGACAATGTTCTTTGTCGATTTATGGATTGCCTTTTGACACTTTTCAATTAGTTGGTGATTATGGCTGCATCAATTTTCAATTATTCCAGTGATAATCACGAATGTCACATGGACGCCATGGAGAGTTGTGTAATGTCGTTGCGACCAATGATAATAAATATGGAAAGATCTTTTACGGCGAAATTTGTTGAACAGAACTTTAGTTTGTGGCAAATGGGGAAAGCAGATTGAATAAAGGTAGCGTTTTCTTTCTTACGAATTGAATTTTTATTTGTTGCGTATGGTAGCTATTACGCCACCTTTATAATTATTGTAGAGTAAGTATAAAGAACTCCACAATGAAAATTATGGATCGCATTACTGACACGGTTAACTGTTAATAAAAAAATAATATAAAAGATTAAGGGTGTGTTTCCGGATGACGATTGAAATTCTACACGAACGACTCATAAATTGAGTTCTTGTAACACGTTTAAGGGCCTGTTTATACCCTACACCACTTCGTGGAATAGGGTATTATAAGTTAGTTTCGCGCCAAATGTTTGTAACACCAAGAAATAATCGAGCTAGACCCACCTTTAAGTATACGCATCGGCTTAGAATCACCAGCTGAATCGATTTACCGATGTCTGTCTGTCTGTCCGTCCGTCCGTCTGTCCGTCTGCTGTCCATCTAAGCTTGTTCGCACTCTACAGGTCGCAATTGCTGTCCGGTTATCATGAAATTTGGCAGAAGTTACTTTTTTTGGCTAAGGACGATTGGTATTGAATTTGGAGGAAATCGGTCCAGATTTATATATAGTCCCCATACAAACGTCGCTCCCGATTTCACTTTTTCCTCTTCAGAAACCACATATTGTACCAGATTTTCTTTAAAATTGGCACAACATTTTATAATCGAACTAGAAACACCTATGCTAAAAGTGGGTATGATCGGTTCAGATTTAGATATAGCCCCCATACAAATGTCGCTCCCGATTTGACTTTTTCCACTCTAGAAACCACATATTGTACCCGATTTTCTTTAAAATTGGCACAACATTTTATAATCGATCTAGATACACCTATGCTGAAAGTGGGTAAGATCGGTTCAGATTCAGTTTAGATATAGTTCAGATAGTTTAACCGATATTGGCCAAACTTTACATATTATATTTCACCAATAAACAGGCATGGTGAAAGCGGGTCACATCGTTCCAGGTTTCAAAATACCCCCATAAAAATGTCCTTTCCGATTTAACATTTTTTGTCAAACACATACATTTACATGAGTGATTTGCGATCGTTCGCCTCAGACGAACGAAAATAATTTCAAAAAACCAGGCCCTAAAAGTTTTCGTCTTATGATTTGAAATTATAAAAGCTTTCGTTCATTTGTCAATCCACAATATTGCCATCAAGATTTTTTTTAATTTTTTGATAATTTTATTCATAGAAAAACATAATTTTATGTGTAAAAGAAGGCAACCCTAATAACTGACTGAAAAAATTTTTTTTTACAAAATACAAATACATTTCGTGAGTTTGTTGTGCTAAATCGCAATATTTGTGACGAATTTTGGTGCATGAGTAAGGAATTTGTGTCAATCTGTGAAAAAATGTTTACCTTCCCAACAAGCAAAGTAATACGAAAACGATTCGAAATCGTATCGTCTAGAAGAAAAATTATATTGCGGCAACAATCATATTCGTATTGCGGAAGTTACCTCAATTGGAGGAGTTTGTGCGACGCGGGCGATACGCCAAGGCAATACGAATGCAATACATCCGGATGCCAGATTATCACTCGGAAGAAATCAGGATGATATCGCCATAATATCACCTGGAAGATAAAAACGGGATATCGCCAGATAACCACCTAGAAGACAAAAATGCAATTTTCCATATTTTCAATATTTTCATATTTCATGTTACAAAATTAATAATTACATGAAGTGAATAAAGAACTACAAAAACATTATATATGATAAATACACATAAAACAACTAAGAGTAACAAATTAAATGGATGGACAATATAGAAATATAAATAGTAAGCTTATTTATACCACTGCTGTTTTCGCCTTATGTTGTTTATTGTTTCGGTCTTTCGCATGTAAAAAATGTTTCTGGTTAATCAAATGGACATTTTTGCACTTAGGTTTGGAAAGAACGGAACCATACACCTGAAAATCAAACAAATAAAATGCATATATACAAGCTATTTTATTAAAAATACCGCTTACATACCTTTAAGTGCATAAATTAAGTTACAATTTTGAATCGATTGATTCTCTTTGGTTCCCATTCAAGTAAATTAGGTGACCAAGTTCAGTTAAAATCTTTTTGAGATCATGCCTTTTCAAAAGTGTCACTTCTCCAATTTGTTTTGAAAACATTGTCTCTGTGAAATACAAAAAATGTGAATGTCTGATAAAATATTGTGCCCAAAGGATGTGTATCCAAATGTTTGTAGGGTTATTTCAGTTGAAATATATCCCATATTAGGCCCCCCATTCACGTACAGTTTTAACTGTCAGTTTGAACTGTTCAGCTAAAACTGTCAGTTGAAACTGTATGTGTGTGGTATATAACTGACAGTTGTACTCAACTGTTCAGTTTAACTGAGAAATATAAAAATTTTATATTTTTAACTGACAGTTTTAACTGAAGTGAACGTGTGTGGGGGTTCGCTGTACTGTTCTCAGTTCAATTTGTGTCGAGCGAGAGTGCGTATCATCATGTCGCGTAAACAGAACCAAGTAATAGTTGATTTTATTGGAATATATAGATCTGAACCTTGCCTATGGCAAGTTAAGTCTAGCGAATATCATGATCGCGCCAAAAAAGATGCTGCCTACAACATGCTGGCGAAGAAGTTACAAGAACTAGAGCCTGACGCGGAAAAGAAATCTGTTTTGGCAAAAATAAACAGCTTAAGATCCGCTTTTCGCAAAGAAAAAAAGAAACTTGAGTCATCAAAGAAGTCTGGAGCATCTGCAGACAGCATTTACAAGCCGTTACTTTGGTACTACGACCTGTTTGATTTCCTACATGATGAAGACACCCCAAGAACGTCAAAATCAAATCTGGACAGTGATAATGACGAGGTAAGAAAAACACGATATAATTAATGTATAGTATGTATGTATTTATCTTTAATATGTATTTATCTTGAGTACGTATTTATTTGTTTTTTAAAATGTGGTTGCTTTGCCATGGGACTTTGCCATCATTCATGAAGTAGTTCATGAACTTATTTCTGATTTCTTTTGCGTCATTACAAGTATTTCCTCGACGACGATTAAGTGGAATCATGTTTGATTGGTAACTATCGTAACCCATAGAAATAATAGACCCGTCATGACTATTTTCTTGATACCTACACTGTGCAGGGGCGTAAGTACTAGATTGATGTTCAATCAGAAAGTTATGCAAAGCACAAGTAGCCATTACTACCTTCTCCACATTCAGTGGTTGTAAATGAATTGGGGACTGAAAGATACGAAACCGTGCTGCAAGTATCCCAAAAACGTTTTCGACAATGTGCCTTGCTCGAGATAATCGGTAGTTATAAACTACTTTTTCGGCTGAATCTAGAAGTCCTTGTCTGAATGGTTTCAAAATATCCGTTCTGAGAGGAAAGGCATAGTCCGCAACACATACATACGGAACATTCTTGAAATTCTCATTAACATCGTCAGGCTGAGGAATATGTAAATTCTCCTTCACAAGCTTTTCAAAGAAACATGTGTTCTGAAGAACACCGCCATCGGAAATCCGTCCATTTGTTCCGAAATCTACCAGTAAGAATCGATATTTTGCGTCAACTATTGCTAGGAGAACCATACTGTGTTTTCCTTTGTAATTGTAATAATAAGATCCACAGTTTTCAGGGGGAATTATATCAATATGTTTCCCATCCATGGCACCGATGCAGTGTGGGAAATACCATCTTTCACCAAACATAGTCGCAATCTCCTTCCATTTATCTTCTGAGCTGGGAAACTGAAACAATGACGGAACAATTAATATTAAAATGTTTTTTTTATAAATTTATTATTTTAAAATTTTTTTCTTTATTTTTTAAGGAAACGACTGACAATTTACTTTCATTAGGAGAAGATGTGAATGAGGATGAAGAGGCCTCTACATCAACATATGAGGATAGTCTAGCAAAACACACACCAAAATCAAGGTCTGGTTCTAACAAAAAAAAAGACTAATGATGACTTGTCAGCAGAAGTGCTGACTTCATTGCGTGACCACTTCAAAAAACCTAGGAATGAACTTGGCCGTTTTGATCTGATGGGAAAAAGTGTTGCTGAGAGGTTAAAGGGCCTAGGAAAACGCGTGGCCCTCATTGCAGAAAGAAAAATAAATGACATACTATATGAGGCTGAAATGGGTTTTCAAAGTTCATCAACAAGTGAGAGCCCAACGGAGATACCTGCTTCATTCACTGAAATTCATAACAGCGGCAATGGACAAGCCTTCTATTCTCACGACACCACAGCATCCTCTTTTTTTTTCTCAATATAATGATGTATAAAACAAAATGAACTTTGATTTGCATTGGAAAATAAAAGCAGTTTCCTAATGAAATAATGTTCTATTTCCTTTTATTTATTTAAAATTATAAAATATGTACATACCTCAATATATTTCCGCAAAACTTTGTATAAGGCGTCACATGTTTCTGGGAAAATTTTTCCAAGCGCTTGGGGAGATATTCTTGTAGAGAATTTTAGGCACTCATAGGACCGCCCTGTTGCTAGAAATCTCAATGTAGCAGCTAATCTTTCGTGTGGAGAAATTGCTCTCCTCATGACTGTATCTTTCTTCATAATCAAAGGGGAAACCAACGAAAGCAGTTTTTGGTACACTGATTGAGTCATGCGCAAATAATTGAGGAAATCTAATGGTTCTTCACTTAATTCTGTTAATAAACTAATGTGGGAAGATAAATTTCGTTGTAATAACCACTTCTTGCACCACTGTTTACGCTGTTTATTTTTTCTTTTTTGTAAAATTACAAAAACTAAACCGAGAGCGGCCAAACCGTCCTGCTCGTTCGAATCCATGTTAAAAACTGAAGTACTGAACTGGACGTGTGTGTACATCTCAGTTCACAGTTTAAGACCGGCAACTCACGTACAGTTATAACTGACAGTTTTAACTGACAGTTAAAACTGTACTTGAATGGGGGGCCTTACATCGGTCCAAAGTGCAAAATTTTTTTCTCACAAGGACTGAAAATACCTATAATAATATTTTAGAGTATTTTTTTTCAATATGTCTGCTTGTTAATATTTGATATCGGATATGTGCATTCTCCCTATAACAAAAACGTGCACCATAAAATGATTCTTATTCGTAGGTGTTGAAGTGGGACAAAAAGAGATAAAAGTGGTACCTATCAAACGACAGCAGCTACAAACAAGAAATTCGGTGTGTATATTCAACTAATTGAGTAGATACATAATATAAAATATTTTTTCCAAATTCTTACTTTTAAGGGGTAAAATGGGAATAGAGGGATAAAAATAGTACCAACCTGGCTGCAACTAAAATAATGAAATTCGGTGAATACATTCTTCTGATTGCGTACACATAACTTTTTCGAAATTCGTACTTTTTGGGGTTAAAATGGAAAAAGGGGATACACATTGTACCAACTAAACGGCTACAGCTAGAATGATGAAATTCGGTGTGCACATCCCTCTAATTGAGTCGACACGTAAAATAAAGAGATTTTCGAAAGTCGTACTCTTAAGGGGGTAAAATGGGAAATAGGGGATAAAAATGGTACAAACCAAATGACCGCAGCTAGAATCATGGAATTCGGTGTATACATTTCTCTGACTGCATAGACAAGCAAAATAAAAATATTTTTCAAAATTCTTACTAATTTACGGCAAAAATTGGTTGAATCATGAAGTTAGGTTATCGTGCACTGTGTACGTGAGAGATAATGGATTTACAACATTTGTACTTTAGGTATTAAAAGAAGATGGAAATACAACCAACTGTGGAAGATTGCTATCTTATATTTATTTTTTGAATTGACTTGAAGTATTATTTCGATATATATAATATAAACGTATTGGTAGCCTTGCCCTATAAGCGTGATTTGAAATAATAAGAATTTTAAATTTAATTATAAAATTATTTTTCCAATATTTTTAAATTATTTTGGTTCGGCTGTATTAAAAAAATTAACATTTTCCTGTACGAAAATCGACAGCCTCTGTGGAATGCAATAGTGGAGAGCCCGGTCGAACTTAACGCCGTTTTTAATTGTTTAAAATTACATTATGACAAAATACCCGAGTTTCGATCCACTCTAGTGTCTACAGTGTCTATTTCTTGAAAATCGGGAAATGCAGTTCAATTTCCCTGATTCAATGTTGCAAAATTTCATTAAAATGGGAGAACCGAAGGAAAATTTTTGTTCCGTTTCACCTGGAATTAGTCACATAAAACATATTTTTTTGAAGAAGAATCTATCCTAGGATTTTCATAAAAATTGGAATGACCCATCCACACCCTTTAAATTTGGTCGACATCTCAAACTCAGCTTTTTTATTAAATTATTATTTTGCATCCCCCTGTGTCAACAGACAAACTTTTTAAGCCCTTAAAATATCTAATCAACTGAAAACGTAGCGTAAAAACATATATGTTATAATTCAGGGCCCCCGTTTTCACATACTCTTTGTATACAAACCATACTCTGTGAAATATATGAATATTTTCATTCATTTAGTTTATATTGATTTCATTTTATACTATTTGTAGTAATGTAGACATTTCCATTTGCATTTCATTCAAACTTTTGCGCACAGCACCGAAAGAAATTGTATTTGCTTTGAATGAAAACTTTCTTAATTGAAATTTCAGAGAGTTGAAAAGCTGAAATACAAAATGCCATTTTTAAACAAGTATTCGGCCGAGATGCATATTAAACACCCTACATTAGTGAATGTTTGATTTACTCTATGCAGAGATAATCCCAGAGACTCAATCGTGGTTAAATACCATCTGACTTTATTTTTTGTTCACCTCATGTTGGTGAAGTTTGAGAGTAACAATCCTTTCCACTCGAGGTGGTTCCTTTCTGTTTTCATATACCAGACAGACTATTATTTCGGGATAGCTGCAAACGAAATCTCAAACTGACTACACCAACATCCTCTGGCGGAGAGACTGAAAAAAATCCCAACCGCTGACTCAATAAAAGTTTGCCAACTCAAATGTCATTGCTACATAGAATACACATCCTGAAATGGGAATATTATTTGGAGATGACTTCAGACCCCAGGAGATGATAGTTTATACATTTGCAAATACAACATGTTTTAATATAAATGACAAAACTTCAAATATGCACGAATATTTCTATATAAGTACGTGTATAGCCAACCACCCACATAGTTGAGGATGTGTATGTGACCTAGGATTTGTGTGAGTTAATTTCCGCCGCAGAGCAGTGAGACAGAGAAAATTTAATGCTGACTTTACGACTACCCCATGGGCCATGGTGGCGGGGTAAACCTAAAGCTGTGGCCCAACATAACCACGCAATTGTTATGAAATTTGCAAAACCATAATCCTTCTCAGATTTCCTCGGCTAGTCGAACAAAGCTGCCCTGCTTAGCTCCATACAATGATGCAAAGAATCCGTAAAAGTGTGGCCGTGGTTTGGTGTGCTGTACAATAAGTTGGGTCGCATTTTACGACGGTCCACTAAATGGCATATCGAGAGGACAATTTCAATGTAGCCAACAAAGAGATTTTTTTGACGAAAATTGGGAGTTTTGTGCCCCGCAATCCGTATACAGTAGTTTTTCGATTTAGCGAACTATATATTATCAGCCCTGTTCGTTATATCGAAAAATTCGCTAAACCGAGTACTATTTATAAAAATGTTGATTAACCCAAATCTATTGAAATAACTACTTTAATATAATGTGGACAATGCATTTATAATTATTTTAATTTAACATAAAGTTAGTAATAAAATAAAATCTATTCAAATGAATTTGTATGTGTGTTGGGATCTCGCTTTAAATTTTTGCGTACAAAAAAAATAAATAAGAAAAAATTCAGATTCGGTTTCTAACAACAAAACAGGAATTAATGTCAAATATTTGTGGCGAATTACTCAAACAAATCTACCTTTAGTGGAAAAATGTTTAATTGAGGTTTGTGTTTTGGGAATTTGTAGTGTTTTTTGTATCCCTTCTTCTTAATGCTTTCGCGGCATCGATGTTGTTTGGTTGTCTCCATTTTATACAAATTTCGAAATGTTTAACAACATCATCGCGCTTAATTCTGGGTTCTACTTTCTCAAGAATGTTATTTCCACCACTAATATCATTCTCTACGTCTTAATCATCACTTCCATCAGAATCCAGATTTTCATACTCAGTTTCATCAACCCATCTATTCATATCGTCGTATGAAAGACCATTCTAAAAAATACAAAATGTACAAATCATATTGCAACTACCTTATATAGACAAATTTGATTTTACTTACATTCGGAAATGCTGAATTGAGCAACTGCACTCACCGGGAAACACCGATGATCGGTTCATCCTAGCGTAATAAAATAGACAAAGGAAGATCGTCGTCTTTGTCAAAACATTCAGTCTGTTTTAGAATATTATTCCAACATTTTGTCAGTGCAGTCTCCGATACAGATTTCCACGCTGAAGTTATCAATATCATGGTTTCATATAAAGTAAAGTTCTTCAAAATCGTGAGCACATCAGTGTCATCTTTGGAAACTAGTCTACATAGTAGACTGTTTTTGTAGTACAACTTTAGTAGACGAATTGCGTTTTGGTCCATGGGCTGAATAAGTGATGTAACGTTGGGTGGCATATAAAGTACCCATATTTTGCCATCACTTGTCTTTTTAACTAGCTGTTGGGGGATGACATAGAGCGTTATCTAATAACAGTACAAATTGTATAGGCAAATCTATGCTATCAAGATATGATTCCACCTAAAACGTTGGATATTGATGATATTGATATTGGTGGAACTCTTTCGCTCTATGTTGAAGAGTAGAGTCAGTCACTTGGATATGTCTTCTCCGTTGCTTTTGAAACCACAAAAACATTTTTGTTTCCATTCTTGGAAATTCTCAGTCTTTAATTGATTTTCTGTTCTTTGAACCATAATTTGTCATCTCAGCGTTTTTTAATAGATTTTCCTTTGGTTTTAAAATTGTGGATATGGTAGATTTTTTTTAGTTTCTAGAACTGTAATAGAGCAGAATGGGGCCCCATTTTGGGTTATACCAAAGTATGGACATATGGGCATCGGAAAGGACATTTATATGGTGGTATATTGAAACCTGGAATGATGTGACCCGCTTTCACCATGTATGTTTAGTTTGTAAAGTTTGGCCAATATCGGTTAAACATTCGGGAGCAACATTTGTATTATCTGAACAGATCTTACCCACTTTTACCATAGGTGTTTTTAGTTGGATTATAAGAAGCAGTGCCAATTTTAAAGAAAATCGGATACAATATGTGGTTTCTAGAGTGGAAAAAGTCAAATCGGGAGCGACATTTGTATGGGGGCTATATCTAAATCTGAATCGATCTAACCCGCTTTCATCACAGTTATTTCAAGTTAGATTATAAGGTGTAATGCAAAATTTGAAGAAAATCGGGTACTATATGTGCTTTATAGGGCGGTAAAAGTCAAATCGGGAGCGAAATTTGTATGGGGGCTATATTTAAGTCTGAACCGATCTTACCCAATTACACCATAGGTGTTCTTAGTTGGATTATAAGATGTTGTGCCAATTTTAAAGAAAATCGGGTAAAATATGTGGTTTCTAAAGGGGAAATAGTGAAATAGGGAGCGACATTTGTATAGGGGCTATATCTAAATCTGAACCGATCTTACCCAAATTCTGCATAGGTTTTTCTAGTTGGATTATAAGATGTTGTACCAAATTTAAAGAAAATCGGGTAAAATATGTGGATTTTAGAGCGAAAAAGTCAAATCGGGAGCGACATTTGTGTGGGGGCTATATCTAAATCTGAACCGATCTTACCCACTTTCAGAATAGGTGTTTCTAGTTTGATTATAAGGTGTTAAGCCAATTTTGAAGAAATCAATCAAATTCAATACCGATGGTCCTTGGCCAGAAAAAATAACTTCTGTCAAATTTCATGACAATCGGACCACAACTGTAGAGTGCGAACAAGCTTAGATGGACAGCAGACGGACGGACGGACAGACAGACATCGTTAAATCGACTCAGCTGGTGATTCTAAGCCGATCGGTATACTTAAAGGTGTGTCTAGCTCGATTATTTATTGGTGTTACAAACATTTGGCGCGAAACTTACTTATAATACCCTAGTCCACGAAGTGGTGTAGGGTATAAAAACATTACTACGTTGGTGAATCCCCTTTTTCTATCTATATATTGCTTTTCCACCTTGTTTTTGTGATCTCTTTGCATTTTCTCATTCTCTACCTCATTTAGCCGTTCGTTAAATAAACCGATGGTTCGTTAAATCGGAAAACTACTGTAGTTATAAAAATCATTAATTGTAATGCGAAATTATAACACTCTTTAAAACGCCTTGTGGTGAGATTTTCGGGTGTATATATATTTAAATATATATATTTAAATATATATATATATGACAACATAGTAACGCAAGTATTCTCTACAGAAGTTCCACTGATGACTTATTCCCATACAGGATATGAAATACATATATCGCCAAAGTGTGATTCTCCTCCATTCCATCATCAAACACAAAATTTCCTTCGTAAGAAGAAAAACTTCATCGAAATAGCTGACAAAAACACTTAAGAAACTATTTACATTCGGTGGAGTGCGGGGCCATCCCTTGGAGATCGTCTAGTTTTAATAAAACCTAACAGTAGAGAGAGCGGTGTGGGGTTATCGGCCACTCCCCACGTTTTATAATAACATTAATACCCTGAGTCTGAGAAAGCAACTGGGGATTTTCTACTCAAATATTATATAGTAAATATCATATAGTTGGGCCCGCCCTTTCATTACTTCTTTTTAAAAATAAATATGTTTTTAAATACATTTTTGTTTACCCGAATGGAAATCTACAAAAAGGTTCGACATAAATCAGAACTTTAGAATCGGTTTAAGTCAGAATCATTGAGGAGTTTATATTTCTGCAGACAAGCCGTTGCGG
This sequence comes from Polietes domitor, assembly GCA_947397865.1. Taxonomy (NCBI): domain Eukaryota; kingdom Metazoa; phylum Arthropoda; class Insecta; order Diptera; family Muscidae; genus Polietes; species Polietes domitor. The sequence goes on along the minus strand of OX377621.1, from coordinate 101,778,734 downwards.
TATAGTAATATAAATTATAAATCCAATAATATTGCTTACTAAATAAATTAAAGAAAAATCTTTTTTCGTAACCCACTCTGCTGTACAGACATATGAATGTCAACACTATGGAATGGTTCTTATGAAATAAATCGCTGTCTTTGGAATACTTTCAAGATAGTTGAAGACATTCTTAACTTCACAAAGAATTTTGATTCTTAACGCAATAAAGCCTTGGCATTTTTATGAATGAAAGGGAATATGTATTACTTGTTGAACGTATTCGTACGTACGTATGGCTGTGGTTTTAGGCTGGGTCATGTGACATTTTAAATTAGAATCGGCTATAAAAAAGTACTGATTATTTTCTAAAATTTCTGTTTTTATTGTAAAGGTTGAACTATGTCATTTAATAATGGAACACAATATCATTCATATGACTACCACAACTGGCTCGGCAGTACCTCACCCGATCAACCCAATTTTTCAATACAACCCAAAATCCAAACCGAACAGTGACTCGTTGTGGATGCATTGACTTCTCAATAGTCACGTGTGGCTATTGTCATAGACTATATGACTCTTGGGAAAAAATCTTAAAATTGTATTTGCAATTTCCACAAAAATTTAAAATGCTGTTGACAACAGCATTTTCAAATCCTAGCATTTCGCAATTGGTTTGACACATTTTAAATTGGACCAAAAGTGTGTATTTTATAAAAAAATAATTAACACTAAAAAGTTGACCAGTTCAGGAA